>CM059587.1:17705000-18955000 GCA_030407085.1 Trichopria drosophilae
CAAGGTCAGGTTAGGTTTTCTAGGTAGAAACCTCCTTTTTTTTATACCGGCAATCGAAAGAGCGGGAAATTTTATGTTTAAATATGAAAACTAAGTTATAGATAGTTTTTGATCTTGAGGGCCACTCTAAGGTCATTTAAGCCTGAGCAAGATCTGGAAAAATAACTAATAATTTTAACAAAGCGTATTTTGTTGTGACCTGGAGCATGACATTGATGATGACCTTCAAGTTTCTTTCAAAGTCAACTTTTTTTATTTACTTTTAGCATTATCTAGACCTTGCTCGAGTTTAATAATGGCATTGAAAGTCAATCTCAAGGTCAAATTACTGGTCACCGCCGAATTCCTCATTGAAAATTACTTCAGAAATGAACTTGATCTTTTTCAAAAATATTTTACATTAGAAAATATTTAGCCGTCTCGGGACTTAATTGACACCCTGTATATACTTACGATTATTTCCCGCTTCGATATTGTCCTTGATTTAACATGTAAAGGTTGTACTTCTAACGCTTGCAGAATACGGCTGCTGGGAAGGATGAATATTTTTTATATTTTCTTTAATATGAATTCTTCTATATATCTAAAATACCTTTTATGTACGTCTTTTCGGTGCGTAAAGTAAACTTTACGCACTCGATTATACTTTACGCACGAAAAAGCCGCACGTAAACAATATTTCGGCACACGTGTGTGTGTGTAAAGTTCTTTACGCATACGCCCTTGTATCGAAAACTACTATTTTATAACATTTTTCTAGATTTTTAATTAATTTCTGAAGATAGTACCACTACAGGACAGAACACGTTAAATTATAAATTTATTATATTAATATTTTATAATTTTTTTAAAACTGTTCTCTTTCAATTTACTTCATTTTATCCAGGACTTTTAAAGCTAAACTTATATATTATATTTATTCAAAAGTAAGGTGTACACTTTTATGTACAATTCAGAAATATACACTTAATTTTATTTTTGAAGAAAACATAAAATTACTGAACTAAGATACAAACTTTCACTTCGTATTATTTTTTTACGATAGTAATTCAATCTAATTTAAAAAAAATGTATTAAGTAGCAGATGCACATCTTAAGTTAAATATTATTTAGGAGCTACACAATGTATTAAATAACATTTTCTGGACACTGCACTTTTGTCATGGCATAAATTAGTAAACAGTAGAGCACTACTATACACAAACAATTCAAAATGACCGGATTCAATGAAAGTGAAAGAATGTCAAACAAGCAATTTGTTGAAAAATATATTAATGAAAAAAAAATCTGAACAAAACTACAGCACAAGATTATTGTATAGTCCTTGATAAAACATATGGTTTGTGATACATGGCGTTTAGAGAATTTTATAGATTTATTGACCAATATTTAGAGAGTTCCACTATTTGCTATTAGTTTTTAATTTTATTCCCATTTCATAGCAGTGCTGGCTGCATTTATATGCGTTCTTTTTTTACAAATAGAACGTGCGAAAGTAGATTTGTTGACGCATTTCTCGCTCGATTTATTTGTAGACTCGTTAAATACTGCTGACTATGCACATACGAGCATTTACTTTTCAAATATTCAAATTTCTACATCCGAGTTTCGTATATGCATCATCGATTGCATTTTGGTCAGTGCCGAATATATATTTTTATTGTTAAAAATAACAGTAGACCACTCATTATTTACAACTGCCGTATTTGAAAAATGTTTTTTGTTTCAATTTTCCTCTTCAATTTGTTTCAACTTTTTCATTGCGGAATCGTTTGAATCAGTGGAGAACTGATGTTAATTCTTGACTTGAAATGTTAAAACAAGGAGAGTCTCTTTATACCTTGATAGATAATAATTGTATTTTATTTAATAATTATATTTCATCTTATCAAAATTAATGTCCCAAAGCTTCGTTTCACTCCAAAACATTTTTCTTAATAACAATACAAATAAATACGAAGGCAAGCAGAAATAGTTATTTTTGTATCAAGGGCGTAAAATAGAGTTTTACGCCTCGACAATAGAACCCGAGAGACGGCAAAGCCGGCTCGAGGTTCATGAGGGTGAAAATTCTACGCCTGAGATTCAAACATTGTTTTTTGATGCAGTAGGCGTAAAATTTTGTACGCCTCGATTTTGCGGACCTAAAATGCCAATTTCACGCCTCCGTGGGCGGAAAATTTATTTTACGCCCCAGAAGGCGTGAAATAGGGGTTTTACGCCTGCAAATGAGGGCGTAAAATGACTATTTTACGCCTACTGCATCAAAAATATTATTATCTTTAATAAGAATATCGCTCCTAAGCAATGAAATATCTCGAATTCACTAACAGATGTTATTATATTCGAACATCTTAGACAATATGATATTTAATCTAAAACCATAACAAATATTCAGGCGTTTTGTAAGTTATTAATAACACGTGTAAATATAATGTCATACTATGCCAAGTGTTCATTTTCGTGACTATCAGCCATCTGATTTAAGTAGTTCAATCTATTTGTTCAACTATTATTTAGGATCTGTATATCAGCGATCATCATCAAGTTAGGTTAGACCGACTTTCCAGCAATCTGTCTCTGCTACCCCAATACAAAATTTTAAATTAATCGAAAGGAATTAGCCATCGCAATAAACAATTTAAAACCCACATATATTATTGGATCAGGCGAGAGCCCCCACTCTCGATCACTTCCCACTACGACCGCCTACCCCACCACGTTTCACCCGAGCCAGAGTTCTTTGTGCATGCGTACTGAGAGGGATGAATCGTGCGGTGGGGAGAGCGGTCGCAATAATATGTGGTCGAGAGTGGGGATATAGCGGTTGTTAGCCGACGAAAATCCGAAGTCTTCTTATATAATAATAAGTTATATTCCGAAATTTTGTTAATAAATCGCAGCCGATAAATTGATCAAGACCTTGAAAATAAAATTCAATCTCAACAATTTTTTAAAAATAAACCTACTTTAACGAATTTATATCTTCCAATTGATAAATAATGAACCCATAGCATCTAAACAGTTGAGTCCGTAACAACCCAACGTTCCAGCGACCAGGATTTTGGTTTTAGGAACTAAAGGTTTTGTGTTATGGAAATAAATAATGATTAAGGTTTATTGATTGTGAAAAGTTTTTAATTGATCCGTCAGAGGTTATTTACAAAATGTACGCTTGTTATTGAACCAATTTTTTAACCCTTAATCCCGACTCCATGGTCGTTTTCGACCCAGAGAAAAATTAAATTGTACTTTATAAATGGCACAACTGTAAGCATTTACAAGCGGCAGGACATATTTGACCCAGGTAGTGGGAGCAAAGGTCTTAAAAAAGCCGTCGGAACTAAGGGTTTAGAATATGTTGAAACAAGTTCGTCATTGTTTAATATTAAATCTTGATATTGAAAATATAATCAACAGCGATCAACATGTCGAAAAATGTTAAAATGGCAGTCTTTCCTTTTCGCGTAACATCAGCCGTGAAAATATCGACTCTAAATAGAAAAATCTTATTCGAATCCACAATTTCTTTCATTTATATCAAGGAATATAAACAAATTACATAGATATCAAGTATAGATGATAATGGCGGAAACTAAGTTCGTAATAGCGTCAAAAAATACCCAAATATTTTTGTCATTTCTTATTTCCCTTTGCAAAAGGTCAGTTTCAACTGGTTTCATTGGCAATGCAATTTTTAAAAAAGTAACATTTCAATAGTTTTGAAACGGACAACCGATAATAATCACATTTTTTATGAACTAGAATCGACCAGAGTGATATGCGAATATACTGGCCTGAATTACATTTTCTTACGAAGATCAGATTTCAATCTCCTTTTAAGCTATACGTTTCGCCCTACCGCACAATTCCTGGAATCGAAAACGTCAAAACTTCCGATTCCATTCGGAAATGTTTCGCCGTACAGCCTGGGACGTGCATACGAATTCGTCGAAAACTTCCCATTTTTCCGCAAACCGAAAAGAAAACCAATCTCAACCAAAATAGTGTTAATTTGGAAAAGGGCATTTTTTGAAATTTCTCACTGAAAAAGGTGGGTAAAAAGGATATATATTGTAATGTAGTGATTTTTAATATTCATATCGGAATATTTGGTTTTTCCTCTCCTATTGAACATTTTTGTTCTATTTTTCTCTCTTATTCACTGAGAGAAGTTTAAGATTACAGACTTGCTAGAAGGGATATTTGCGGTGCAAAACGGGAGATAGCTGCCGTTCGTGGATTAAGATGATGGCTGCCTTAGTTTGGGACAGCAGTTGTCTTATATGTATAAAAAAAAATCTATACAGAAAATCATTGTTCCAATAGAAGGGGACGGCAGCCATACAATGTATAAATGGAATGTTGACATAACAAGCGTCTTTTATTTTGGAACCGCAGCCATCTTAATAGTTATACGGTTATTGTCTTAAGGCATCATAACATCCCTGCTTCGCTATACCCATTGTAGCTGATGTCTTAAACTTTTCTCAATGATAGAAAAGAATTTTTTTTATTCAGAAAAACTTTAAAATCTGTGTACGTCATAAGCTCTACTTTTTAATTACTGATATCCACTTTATATTCAGCAACCTCCGAAACTATTGAATATGTTTACAATATTTTTAAAAATAATTGCCTTGAAAAATTTGTGCTTTATAGAGTTATAGGATACTAACGCCATATTAACCCGTTTCGTCCTGAAATGCCGTAAATGTTGACTTCTTTTCATCAGGTGCTTTCTTAGAGAAAAAAGTCACTCAACCGTTTTGATATAAGATACCTATTGTATTTTTTCTCGAAATTTCTAAATCCGGGTTCAAATTGACCATATCTGCCGCCATTTTTTTACTATGGCGGTTTAAACATACAAAAATTTTGAATTTTCAAAAAAATTTCTTCAAATAATCGTATTTTTTAACAGGAAACTGTGTTCGGAACAAGCTAAGTCTATGTACCTGGTAGAGTAATTAGTTACACTAAAAGATAGGATGATTATTAATTCTCCATTCACAATGGCGGCTTCAAAATGGCGGTTCTCAGTCAAAATTTTGTTGAAAAATTTCTGGACGACCTAACTCAAAAGCTGCGAGCTTTTAAAAAAAAATGTTAAGAATGGAAAGTTCTTAGAATTCATTGAGAAATACAGTGGAATTTTTTTAGATTTTTTAAATGAAGTTGTGAGACATTTTTTTTCAAAATTTTTTTCAAAATTTTCAAATATTATAGTTTAAGATTTTTCTTTCTCGAATACTATCAACGTTTGGGAAAAAATGCATAGAATAAAAAACTCTTAGAATTCATCAGAGAATGCACTAAATTTTGTTCCGAAGTTTTCGAAAAAAAATTACAATTTTGAAAAAAATTTTTCAAAAATTCATTTAAAAAATCTGAAAAAAAATCCACTATATTTCTCGGCGAATTCTAAGAATTTTTTATTCTTAGCATTTTTTAAAACAAGCTCATAATTGTTCAGTTAGAGCGTCCAGAAATTTTTCAACAAAATGTTCACTGAGAACCGCCATTTTGAAGCCGCATTTTGAATGGTGAATTAATAACCATCCTATCTTTTAGTATAACCATTTACTCCACCAGATACAGAGATTCAGCTTGATTCGAACACTGCTTCCTGTTCAAAAATACGATTATTTGAACAAATTTTTTCAAAATTCACGATTTTTTAATGTTTAAACCGCCATAGTAAAAAAATGGCGATAGATATGGTCAATCTGAAACCGGATTTAGAAAGTTCGAGAAAAAATACAATAGGTGTGGTTATATCAAAACGATTGAGTGACTTTCTGCATGAGAAAGCACCTGATGAAAAGAAGTCAAAATGTAGGGCATTTCAGGACGAAACGGGTCAAAACTCCTATTTTGACAACGACAGTTTCGTCAACTGATATGAATTCAACGACCTCGAAAAACCGCATAAAACTTTCAGAAATCAAATAGTATACAATTCATACAATTAAAACTCTTCAAAGGCACAAAAGGGGGCATATAGAAATAACTTTGTATGGGTCTTTCTGAAGTGGTGACGATATTTTATTAGTACATTATGTGCCAAGGGTGCAATTATCTATCTTCGACGATTGTGAGGTTTGTCGCCCGAACAAAGAGAGGGTAATAATCACACTCGTCGGAGATCGATATTTCGCCCGTGACCAATATAGTATATTACGATCCTAGGCCAGTAAAAAAGAAAGTGCTTCAGATCACATGAAATTGTTGGCCGAGGCGAAGCCAAGTCTGACAAACATGTGATCTGAGGCTTTCTTTTTATTGTCCAAGAGCCGTATACTATTTTTCTCGACGATAGCCAGAAAACCGCAACTTCGTTTCCCGCAGCGGCCAGGAAGTTGCGGTTTCTGGACGGAGGGCAGAAAATGTATTTTTTGAAGCGATTGTCGTAGGACTCGATAATTCGCGGCCGAAGGTTTCGCCCTAGGCCGAGAAATCGAGTTTTACGGCCGAAGGATCAAAAAAGTAATTTTATAGAACAACACGGGAGAATGATGTTCGAAGTAGGTTTCTATGTATCGATAGGGTCGATAGTCAGTTTTTAATATGCTGTCAGTTTGTTTTGTTTCGTTCACGGGGTAGTTCGCGGTTCGAACACTTTTTCTTATTGTCGCCGATCGGTTTCATAAATATCCTTTCTCCATAAATTGTTGAGCTTTTGTTTATTAGAAATTTCGCCCGTTCCCAAATACTTATAACAGTAACTGTAAAGTTCTAGACGAACGGTAACTTTAAGATGAAAATACCAGTACTTTCATTCAAAGTTATTGTATATTAACTGGTATATTTTAACATTCAATGAGCTTTCGTTAACTTGAATAAATCATGATTATGTTTACTCTGTGCGGTTATGGTCGTTAATTATTAAGTTATTCTGTCTTTTGAACTGCGTAGTGCGCAACATTTCTCAGTTTCCCTCGTTTATTTTCTTTATCGTTTATATTTTCGAGCGAAAAATTCGTAGAAAATTGAACGACTGGCGTGTGTATGTTTGTTTATCTCTGTTTCGGCGAAACTGTAAGCACTTGAATATACTGCATGTCACGTAATGATCCAACGTTAATATTTAAAATCCTTATATTAACTATTAACATAACAAATTTGATAAAATCTGATATTACAGTAACTTTAGGATAAAGTACCTTACCTTAAGTTCAAAATCTAAATTGTATGAGCTTTACTATGAAGCCATTACATTAACTATAAACAACCATTTCTCTTTTGTAATAACTTCAGGGGACAGGCGGAGGAATCAGCAATTCTTTCTTAGATAGTAAAGTGGATGGTGCAGAGGAATCCAGGAGGGCAAAGGATGGATTCACATTTTCATATAATTTTTAGTTTGTGCTAATATTGTTTAACCATAACATTCAGCTATTGAGTTTATTTTAACTAAAAGTTCTAGGACTATTTAATAGTATTTCTGGTTAAAATAACTAGATTTCTGATTATTTTAACAATTTTTTAGAGTAGTAATTCTTAAATCTTTAATAATGCAAGTTTATTAAGAAAAATATTACTTCACTTTAATTTTAATGTTGTTTTACGTTGTTTTTTCATTGCTTTCTCGACGGAATTAACTTTGAATTCTGTAACAATGAAAGTTTTTTATAACATAGTAAACAAACACTCCAAAATAGTTTTGGTACTTTTAATTAACATAACACGTGAAGAACTTGATAAATGCTTTGCATTTCGTGAAAGAGTTTTTTTTTTCAAAGATTGATGTGAAATATAAGGAAATATAAAAAATGAAAAGTAAAGAAGAAATTGAGTAGGATTATAAGCAAAATTTTTTTATTTTTTAATACAATTCAAGTTTGATAGTTTCCATAGTACTCATTAGCTCACACAATTAAATATAACGCTTTGAGTTTTATATAAATCTTATTTTAAGTTCCAGGCGCGCTCTCTTTCTGACCTCGCTGGAACGACATTACTTTAACCACCTTCACTATAAAGATACGCGAATATGGTTGGATGATTTCTTTTTAATAGCATGAACTTATGACGTGGTGGATACATGGGAGGTTAGAAGTCGAACTTGCGAGGTTCAGCATTGTCGAGGAAACGGGGTTGTCTAATTAGGGAAGACTTACTTCATTGATATAATATTTGCGCAAGCGGATAGATGGAAAGAAGGTCGCCACCTTGGGTTCCCTCTGTTTTCTTCGGTTCTTTCTGTATCAGACTTAAAGTGATGGGGACGAGTGCAAACATTAAAATAAGGGAAAAGACCGGCCATTGTTTCACCCGAAAATTGAAAATAAATGCACTGATGGAATGCTATAGTTGTGAGGATCAGAAGAATAGTCAATATAGTTATACCATGAGGACTGAAGGTTATACTTTTCAGGGTTAGGAGACAAAATTACCTTCTTCTGCCTCTCGCAACTGTATTGTTCTATCGATAAAATTGCAGCGAGAATGGATACTTAATCCAATCTGTGCAAGACTTTACATACGTGTAGAAGCACCAGCTAGCTCCATCTAGCGCCCTCAGAAGTATTTGTTGTTATAAAAAAATGTATATATATATATATATTGTTTGACCACGAGCGATATTACGTTATTCGATTGTAGTCAAATGAAAAGCAAAGCTTGTGGAAATTCAGGTTCCATGACTTTGAATGGGGTTTACATGAAAATATTAAGTGGTAAAGGCATGTAATCGTTTTGTAGCCTCTGAAAGAACGTTCGAAACAGTCTTTCGAAGGTTAGACTCGGGCAAGGAGAAAATGTGACATAGAAAATCGAGTATCGGAAAAATAAAATCGTTCACGTGTCAGGAGCGTGAAGCGTGATAGATCGTTTGACGTGAAAATCTGGCGTCACTCCGGCAACTCATCTTCGACGTCTCGCGTCCCTTCGGCGTTTTCACTTCTTTGGTAAGAGGAAACAGCAGATCTATATACATGCATACACTCAGGTGGAGAGAAAAAGAGTGGAGGTGGAAATTTCTCATACATATGTAGGAATTCGAACCCCATATATAGCAGAAGCGTCGAGGAATGGCCGATTCTCGAATAATTTATCACATTGGGATCGAAGAATCTCGGCTATTTTAATGCACCTCTCGAGCACTTCCGAACGCTCCGCCAATTCTCCGCTTCGTTATCAAAGTACATCGTCTCCGTCTACGGCATAATGGAATTTTCGCTGGATCGAATCAGCAGGATTTGCCCGACTAGGAGAGTAATGCGCTGGGACGACTCTGCGACGTCTTGAGGGCGCTTTCGGGACGCGGTGCTTCCGTCATCATTGAATTAAGAATTTCAGCTCATTTGCGATTTTAAAATTAGATTTACGAAACTGGGTCGGTGTTTTCGAGTGGTACGACTTCATCCGATTTGTTCTCGAGGTTGACGAACTGCGCCTATTTTTAGACGATGATGAGCGACGGTGGAAATGCATCATTATTGGAAAGCTGAAAGTCGAGCTGAAATTCATCAACGATAGCTCGCGCACACGGCGGAATAACCCAACGACTTTTCGCTGCATGTAGTGTGTCATACGCGATGAATGGTTGAAGCTCTACGAACATCCTTGCTTTCAAAAAATTCTTTTGTAGTGTAATATAAGGGTTTGACAATTGCAGTTGCTTAGGCAACATTCGCAATTATATCTAATTATCCTATAATCACGTTCCTTGTGGAAGTCGTTATTGTTGATAAAATGTGCATGGGTACATTAAATCAAAATAACGCGGTTTTGACAACCAACCGATTTTATTGGATTTCCGTTTGGTTATCAGAAATTTCGATTCACTACTTCAACTGACATTAGATAATCCCCTTTATCAAATTTGAAAATCGTATATATTAAGTGAAAATCCTGTTAATATTGTAGCAAACAATAGCAAATGTTATGTAGTCTGCGATCAATGAAATTTTGTTATACGCAATCGTCCCTTAGAATTCGATGTGTCGTATATACGGATTATCTCGGAATCTGCGAAGTATTCCTGACTGAGCGTTATGAGGCGTGACGTTCGATCGCGAATCCAATTTTACGTATTCCACAGTACACGACTTCGCAATTGACCCTACGATATATGCCACCATCGATAAGGTTGATTTATTTTTTTACAAAACATTCGGTCGCTTTTTAGTGGTTGCGTGTTTCAGTGGATTGAAACCACCAAAATTTTGCCGAACGAGTGTCTAGCCAATAAAGTATCGTGGAAGGTTATTCCTGGAATATTGTTATTTTTATGCTTAATTTCTACAAACAAACTAGCAGATTCCTAATTACTTAAGATCTGGTAATAGTAATAACTATTTGGCACCAATTAGTAGATACTGTCCGAATGCGACCTTGTTACCTAAGTGTACAATCAACAAAATGTTCAGCTGCTTAATTAAGATTTCTGAAAGATTGGTTCAATCGAACACTTTGTCAAAACGAATTGTTTTAGAATATTGAGGTTAGTACAACCAAACTAGTACGGTCTAGGGATATAATTTCAGTATGTGACGTGTCAAGAGGGTTGATGTACTACTGCGCCCAGTACGATAGAAATCGAACAATGCCTTTACCTATAGTTAGAGTCACAGTTACATTATTAAAACTAAATCGTTAGGTTGTCCAATCCGAATAGTGTAATTCTGATAACCAAGCAATCTTGATAATTGCAAAGACGTATAGTTCTTATAACAAAATGCTCGCTAACCAAACTAGGTCCAACCAAACCTGTTCAGTTTTGGGTAAAAATTAAATTTATTTTTCCTTGTGTATTGGAAGGGAAGCATGACTTTTTTTTGCTTAAACTCCATACTATAGTCCAGTTTTCGCACTTTTGTAAAGTCGAAACAACTTTTTCAGTTGTTAGACTAACCGTTAAAAATTCAAGACTATTATTCTGTAAAAGGATTAAATATTCTTAAGCGTAATCAACACGTTAATAAATTTTTATTTTCGTTCTGTTAAATTATGTTAACGAGGCACTCCAACAGAAGCGCAAATAATCAAATTACTAGTTATGAAAATTTACCTAAATTTATGCATTTCAAAGCTAAAATCAAGCCTCAGCTACATAATTCTGAATTGATCACGTCGACACAAAATTGGATATCAAGTAATGAAACTTTTAATAAGGTATCTTCGATAGTAGTCATTTAATCACAATTTTCTATGTGATGTTCATGTTAAAAATATCTTTCCGACGAATTCAATAACCGTCGGCTGGTAATTGAAAAGCAGATAGTCGAAAATATCCTTTTTTAGTTTCATAATTTTTATTCAATGTTATCATTACTATTTATGTTACTAATTAGTGATTGAATTTACTCAAACGATTTAAAAACTGTAATATAACCAACTGCTTAATTCCATTGTGATAACTGCCATTTTTAGTTTTGTTACATGGTCGGTGTTACAAAAAATTAAAATTGTTTGAAAATGTATTATTAGATTAACAAAACGTTTATTTCTTGTTAGACATTAGGTATACACTAAAATTATTGGAGTCAAGTTTACTTCTTTGGTGTATTGTTTGCTCTAGTGTTTAATCCCTCTACCGGTGTAACTACATACTTTATTGGAAAGCGTAAAGGAACTCCACAGCATTGAAGGACTCCAGTAATTTAAGTTTTATACCTAATGTCTAACAAAAAATTAACGGTTTGCTAATTAAGACCTCAATTTTTTGTAACATCGTCCATGTACAGAATTAAAAATGATAGCTACCACAATGGAATTAAGCGGTTGGTTATATTAAACTTTTAAAATGGTTTAAGTAAATTCAATAATTAATTAACAGCGCACATATTTGGTTTTCGATAGAAAATACGGTCGATGGAAACAAACTTGTTTATATATAGTCGGGATTTGTATGATTATTGCGGCAGAATTTTGATTTAATCGGCCTGCTTATATATTTTATTTGAAAGTTGACTACTAATGGATTCTTTGTCCCTCTAACGACAATCACGGTTACTAATGCCTATTGTAAAAAGTGCGTTTCAGCCCGAGATCTCGTCCGTTTAAATCAAAAAAATTAACTAAATTAAATCTGTCGCGATAACCATATAAATCCCGACTATATGCATACTAGTTTGTTTCCTCGCACGTGTTTTCTATCGAAAACCAAATATATGCGTTGTTATCTTTTTTATATTAGATGATTTTGCATCAAGTTATTACGTTTATGACATAAATAATAATAATAAATTTGAATAGAAATTACGAAACTAGAATACTAGTAGAAATGTACACAAATTCTAGTTGACAAACCCCTAGACCACTAACCTGTAGTTAAAATTACATAAAGCAATAATTGTAGACTGGAAATATATCAAATTTGAAAAATAGTTAAGGATCTAACGATTCGATAATATAGACACGTGAAACTGTATATTATAAACATCTTTTCTTTCGAAACTAATCTTTGATAGTGGAATGGTAAACACTCGTCACAACGTATCTAAGGGAATCAGCTGAGTGCACGCCGCCATATTGTCATTGTGATACCGATCGATTCGAGATTCTCGAATCGAGCCACGGATGTGAAGTCGTTGGCGCTCATTTTAAACGGTATTATATAATATGATACAAATGGTTTCTAGCTAGATCGTGATAATCTAGGATAATTCTGGACAGGATCTTGGGATCATTTGTACCAGGGAGTAACTATCCTAAACTTAACATAATTATAAGACTATAGTCAGTGAAATGAAATGTGCTGCAATTTAACTGTTATTTACGATACTGTAAGTAATTTTATTAATTGAAATAAAATAATATCCTGAAAATCATCAGTACAGTTGCCTAACTAGAAATTACTTCTTTTTAATAATAGACGCTTTTCAACCTAAAAGTATAATTAGATTTTTCTGCTGGAGTTTATCAGTGCCTGTTTGACCCAAGGTAAGTCTGTAAAATCGAACTAATACTGAGTTTTCAATATGGACTGTCTGAATTCGTATCCGATTATTGTAAATTCGATGTTATGTTTTAAAGTTGTTTGAATTTCCAGTATGTTACATTTGTAATAATTTTTTTACACATTCAAAATTTTATTGAAAAATGACATAACTGAGTATAGAAAATCAAGAGTTGCATGTACGTATCACCAGTGTCAGGATTTGTTCCGACCGAGGTAAACAATGCTTGCAAAAGTTTTTGTAGAGCGAATGTTTCAGTACAGACCACAAAAATATTACGCTCTGCTTTTTTTTCATTGTATTAGTTAAAATATCGTTCATAGTGTGTATGTCTGTATTTTTGTGGTCTATAAAAACATTCAAGGTACAAAAACTTTTGCACGCATTTTAGCCTTTTGCGATGAAAATTTACGGAGCGTCGACAACGTGATCAGCGACCCGAACGTATACTTTTTGTGGTGCAGGGATGTTCTCGTGGAAGAAGTGAATAATGCTGATGAATAACGCTAAACATATTTCAAATTAAAGAAAGTACTTAAAGCTGACTTCAAATTATGTTCTTTTGTTATTGTATTAAAGAAATTGAATGGAAATTTACAACAGATATTGCTTGATAAATACTTTAAGGTGGATTTTACAACGTAAAATATTTATATATTTTACGTTTTTATACTTGTTTAGTTTACAATGAAAAATAGTGAAATTTGCTGTTTTTTGTTATAACTTAATTCAAATGAAATCACCCAATTAAATATTTTGTTTAATTTATTCCTTTTCGAATCGGATAAAGTAGATATAAAGTAAAATAGATCTAATTTCATGTAATATCATTTGCCAGATGAAATTATTGTGAATTAAAAAAAGTCGAATAAATAATCCGGTTTGTTTGTTTCACGCGCATTGTCCAACAAAAAAATAACTACTGGTATTGAAGGTATCATATTGCTGTAATTGAATCGGCAAAATTTATACATTCCGCAGTAAAATACATAGTTTATTCGATTGAAAAATACGCCAAGCGTTACTGCGAAGCAGTTTTTCATTCTACAAAAGTTAGGTAAAAATCAGTTTATAAAAATGAGTTATGATTTGGCTACTCTTGACATTACGTCGTAAATACGACGTTTGCAACCAAGCTCTTTCTCATTATGAAACAAACATCGAAAAATAAAACTTACAATTCTGAATTTCCTCTTGTCTTTATTCAAATAAAAACTGATCTTCCTTTTGCGCTATGCTCGACTGGTCGTAAAATGTACGCTATCAAACGGAAACATCAATATTCAGAGCGGAGATTGCAATCAAAATATATATGTCGAGCCAAACAGACACCAAATGTTTCACAATTAAACTACGTATTAAAAGAAACATTTGTATAGGAATGAATAGATTTTTAATGGCGTTTTCGGGATTTTATATGGAAATATTTTTGTTATCTTTTTTTAGGGTACTGAGATTATATGTTACTATTACAAGTATAGAAACCAGATATTTGTACATATTACAATTTTTTACAATCCACGATGTCAACAATATGAATAATAACAAAAGGTACAATATCGTTCTTGTCATCAGTATAACCCATTGAGAACCAAATATACATAAATTTGACAGTTTAGTAGTAAAACGCAGTTACAAAATTTGTGGAATTGACGTTTTTTATTGCCCAAACCCTGTTCTTTCGAATGGTGTATCCAAAATGCCGCAAATTTAAAAGTAAACAAATTACGAGCATTTATTTAACAAAAAGTTTTTTCACTTATCGTTATTTTTTATAATTTCCCACATTAGAATGCCTCAGATATTTATAAATATCGCGCCAAAAACGCTTGGGCTAGAAGATAGAATTAGTGCAAAAAATTAAATCTCAAAATGACGGCACAAAAATGTCTACAAAAGTTGACTGTTTTTCAAAATCATAGTTGCATGTATTCGATTGACTGACCTGATTGAAATCAGTTCAAGCTTGGCGATTTTTTGGGGCGTTGAGTCAAAATCTGATGTTACTTTGTAGGCCCCCAAAAACCACCAAGTACCAAGAATAAAGTGATTTATTGTAATTAAAACTAGAAAGATACATTACGTTGTATTTTTTCCTATATTAAGTTTTCATCCTATTTTTTTTAAACGTATATAACTTTCTTACTTCAACATTTGAAAAATGATGACATGAACCATTGAAAAGAGCGAATCTTGGACAATAGAAATTAATAGTGGAAAATTCTTCTCTGCAGCTTAAATGCTAAAATGTAGTGTCAAACTTAATGAAAAAAAATGGGTGCACCTCAATAACCCGACAATTCACAAAACATACATTTCCAAAACCGGACATTCACAAATCAGACATTTCAAAAAATAGACATTCAAACCCCAGACATTTCAAAATGTATATATTCTGAAAATGTAATTAACGATTGAATTCTAAGTGTGTCTAACAAATAATCCGGGGTCAAACTTCTTTGGCCTTCAAGTGACCTACAAAATTAACCCCTTAGTCAACCATTTTTGACCTTGAAATAACCTTGTAGTGACACCTCAAGGATGGGGACTCGAGATCAATTTTTTGTATGTAGTAAGATTTTTTAATGTTTGTTTTTGTTGAAAAGTCTGGTTTTTAAATGTTTGTATTTTCAAATGTCTGGTTTTTGAATGTCGAGTTTGGAAGTATCTGTTTTGTGATTTGTCGGGTTTTTGAGGTGCACCCAAAAAAATATGTACATTTGGACGATAAAGCGTTAAAAAAAAGTCTCTACAAGTTCATTTCGGCAAATAGCTTAAAAAATTAAGTGGACGGATGGAAGTGTAGCGAATAAATTTCTTGGTACTTTCTGCATTCATCGCTTTATTACCATCGATCTAACCATGATCTGCAGCAATGAATATGGGAAACCTTATGAAAACACGAAAACAATTAGTGGTCGAAATTGAAAATCGATTGTATAGATACATAAAAAGAATTGACAGTCGGGTAATTGGAAAACTCGGCGCCGGTAGATTCAATGCTTCGTCGGTCGCCTTCCGATCAAAGGGAGAAGAAAAAGTAAAAGAAATTGAGTTTACGCATGCGGTTAGCGTGACAATAAAGTTATTTCCCGTAATTGGGCACGTATTTCATAACTAGGACTTTTTTTTTATTTTATATATTTTTTAAAACTTTTTCATTCTTAAAAAAATGTAAATACAGCTTATTGAACAAACAACTGAAACGTAATATCTCTAGATCGTAGAATTGTGTTGGGTTCAGAAATGTAAATAAGAAACTTTTAGATTGAATGTAGATAGCATTTAACTGGATTATACTTGTAATTGAAGTAATCAAAATTTTAGTTAAATAGATACGTGCGCCATTATGACGCACTCGAGTGTGAAAGCCTACAGTAGAATTATAATTAAATTTTTGTTGGTAAATCAATGTATGTCTCTAATTAACAACCTGACCTATTTTGGGGTACATTCGTCATGAGGTTGATTTCGTCTTCATGTAATATTCGCAGGTTCGTACTGTATATTAATAAATACACTTTGATTTTGATTTCCGAATTCGAAATAGTATTTCAACATTTAGAATATGAATAATTTGAGTAGCTGAATTTTAATATTTAAGAATGGATGTGAACTTGCACACACGATTAATGAAATTTAGGAAATAAGATTGACCTTTGCGGTTAGGCGCCTCGGAGTTCTCTGACGAACTTAAAATTCTGTTTATCCAGCAACCCCTCCGTATTTGCTAGGGTCGAGTGACTCGACAATCGCAGCTTTAATTATTCTCTTTGTAGTAAAAAATAAATCGGTACAAGTCTAGAACAGGGCGTGTTTCGACATTAATAATGAAGTTACACTATAAGCAGATCTTTTGGGCCGCGATTAATTTGCTTCAAAAATATCGTATAATATTGCGGCTGCTTCAAATTGAATATTAATTTGACGGCAAGTGGTTTGGAGACCTCGGGCTTCGTATCAAACCGCAGACTAATTAATAATTTTGAGATGCGCCTCTAGTCTCGAGTTGGTGCACGAGATCGCGAAGCTATTCGGAGTAGTGCCGAAACAACACTCCGGGGCTATTTTTAATCATTGACTTTCATACAAGAATCAAGAATATGAAGCTTAATGTTCGTTTTGCTACTGACAAGTCAGAAATCGATCTGTACACGTAACATTTTGCCCCAGAAGTATTCTCAAATTTGTGCTAAAAATGAGAATATAAGACATATTTTTGTAATATTTTTCAATTTTCTGTCAAATCCTGCAAAATGTTTCGTATTGGTTCTAAAAGTAGAAATAAATACTTTATAATATTTCAGAAATTTGGTGAGTAATATATTACCTAATAAAGGTGTAAAGTTTATGAGATACCGAAGGCCTCGACTTTGAATATTTTTTAATTTGTGGACACAAAGGTAACATGTAAAAAGTGTCGATTTTGCTCCTTTATTACTTTTCACTTTATGTATGCCAAGTATGTAAAAGTAAATTAAAGGCATGAAAAGACAACTTTCGCACAGATTAACAGGTTAATGCGTAAACAATATTCAGCGTATGATTACTTTTTTTCAATAGATAGCGTATTTTTCACAATGTCAAAAAGTTGCAAGTTTTTTTTTCTGAAACTTGTTATATGAATCTGTTTTTAGCATGCGTAAGAGTATGCCTGCAGCATTTTAAAAATGGTCATATGAAGATTTTCTTTTTTAAAATTAACCTTAGTTTTACCTAAGACGAATAATTCCGAATATATTCGTATTCAATAAGTTTTCATGCCCACTTAATTACTTCCCCTCTACTTTCCAAAATATAGGAAATCCTTACTCGTTTAAGCCATATAAGTAAGTTTGTACAAGAACGGGGTTGATTTTAACCCTTCATTATTCGCAGTTCATTTTCGTGTCAGTACCTCGTTTGTGGCCAATTATCGTAAATTGGAAACCGTGGCTCTACAAACGAGATAAGGATTCAGTTGGAGCTTTTCGTGAAAGACTAGAATAAATGCTAACCACCACTTTCGGTTGTATTTTGTTATTTGGGCAATTCCACAGAAATTTTAATTTTATGCTTTATGAAAAACAAACTTTTTTCATTGGCACACATTTCATATCTAACAGAGGCTATTCCTAAATAGATAAAATGTAGAAAAAACGTCACGATATGATTTTTAAAACGTGACATAAATTTATATCTTTGAAGCAAACATATTTCTTTACAGGGAAAACAATTGTACTTTGTTAAGTTACTATTTTTTTTTAAGTTATTGCTCTCGAATCCGTGAACAAATATTCTAAATTCAAGATGGTAAATTCAATACAACGAATTTGTAAAGAGTTTAAACTGTGTATTCGCTATTCGGAAGGTTTCGAGGTAAACAATATATTTCAACACAAGTATGCAAGTGCTTTTTCTACAAAAATTATAGTTACCAATCTCACCCAAAGGCTAAAAAATGATTTAGTATGTTAAAATTTTATTTTACTTCAAGTTACCCGAAATCAAATTTTTATATATATTGTTGTTAATTTTAGCATAAATTATACGATGGTATATGCTGAACACCTTCTGTTACTTATCAAATTACAAAAAGAACTAAAAAAAGGAAATATAACTTTGAGAATAGAAATTTTGCTGGCGGTAACAATGAAATATTGGTAAATGCGTCAGAAATTATATTAAATCCTTGGAAAAATGACTTTAAAATTGCAGTGCGAATTCACGACGTAGTAGTTATAAATAGGAAAAATGTATGAAAATAGAAATTTGATATTCGGTCCTTCAGAAATTTTGTATTCTTTGCGTTTAAAAATATAACAAAACTGAATTTAATTTAAAGGTTCCTATTTTCTCACGGAGTTAGAATAGATTTAAGAATTTTATTTCCGTTGAATAAATCAATATTTCTTACTTATTGTAATATTTCAACTAGTGTAGAGCTCGAAAACTGTATGTGGGTGATTACATTTAAAATCTCATTTTTATGTCCGGAGAAATAATTGGAGCACTATTATATAGTATTCAAAGTTCTGCGTATCAATAAAAACGGATATTACTTAGATTTTAATGTTGAAAAAATCATTTTTGCAACATTCAAAGTCTTTAATTTGTTAAAAATTATTTAGATATAAGAGAATTCTTTTTATCTGAAGGCTGAAAAAAAATAAAAATCACATATCCTTATGTTTAAAATTAAGTGAATATGACAAAGTTTGAATACTGAGCTTTGGATTTAAATGATTGAGCATATATAACTGCTTTATCGACCGGTATAGGTAGAGACATATGTATAGAAACTCAGAAAAAATAAATCAAAACGTTCTGACGTATCTACACACTTCATGGCCGGTGTCAGAGAATCAGGTTATACTGCTAGAGTCAGAGATTAAAGGGCTCGAGCAAACAATGTCAATGGTTTCCCTTAAAAAAATAGTACGTAATATTAAAATTGTTATATAATAACTCATTATAGTCTTAACTTACACATTTTCAAAATCGTAAGAATCCTAGGGTATAATTATAACCCCTCTTTCTTCACACTTATTGACACAATTTGTCCGTTTTTGTTCGTCAATTTTAAGCATAGACAACTTTGTTATTTATGCTTAAAAAAAATCTGAACATTTGTAGGTAGGTATATTCAAGTATGCTCTTTCAGAATCCGGTACGAAAATATTGAAAAAACCACCCCTACCTACCATATTTTTCAATTTTATAAAAATAACGTGAATTTTTAAGGTAATTTTTTTAAATCGAATTTTCCATGCGAAAGAGGTCTTGGCTATAGCTGAAACTACGAAAACTGCGATTCGAAATGTCAAAATAATAACGTTACACACACACAAAAAATTCATTTTTTATTATAGAGGGATTGTGCGATCACACATAAAATAACACTTTTACAAAAAATAGGTATTCTACGGAGTTTTCTGAAAAAAAATTGTTTCGGCCACAGATAGTGGAAAATATTTATTATTTTCTTCTCCAAGGTTAAATTTCGTTACCACCCCATAAAATAGAGGTAAAAATCGGCAGTTTTTCATAAATTTTTTTTTTATACGAAAGATTGCAAATAAATTAAGTTCTCAAAAAAATTAAGAGCAGCTTTTGTACTCTCATATACCGAAGACAATGCTTATGACAAAGTTATAAAATAATGTCTACCCATTATTGATAGTTTTAGGAATGAAGACCGTAAGTCGCACAGTATTTATCCTAATTTTCATTCATTTTAGGTGTGGTCGCACAATCTCTCTTTGATGAAAAATTAATTTTTTCGTGTATAACTTTATTATTTTTACATTTTGAGCGGGAGTTTTCATGGTTTCAGCTATCGCTAAGACCTCTTACACATAAAAAATACGATTTAAAAAAAATACCTGAAAAAATCATGTTTTTGTTTTTTAAATTGAATAATGGGTTAGGAAGGAGTGGTTTAGAAAATATTCTTTTTTTGCCTTTGATGTGCAAAGTGTCATTTCCGAAGTACTTTTTGCTGCTGAACATGATGCTGCCATCAGATATTCAAAATCATGTCGCATTTATGTGAAAAATGAGGTTAAATATGTTCAAATTTGCGTTTTTTATAATAGTTTTATACCAAAATATGTTTTTTTGCAAATGCAGTATCCTCTTTGCACTTTCGCAAACAGTAAGAATAAACGTATAAAAAGTTGTGTTTTTGATGATACCGGGGATTTTTGTAATTAAGAAACTTTATTAACATATTATAACTATGGGAAATTTTCAAAGCATATAATACTGCTGAAAACTATGCTGTCCTCCATTGCTCTAATTACGTTGCATTTTTGAAAAAAGTGAGGTTAAATTTGAAAAATTTGTTTAAATTTCAATAATATTTTTCAAACAAACGCAGTATCATTTTTTAAGTATTTTGTCGCGCTAATGTTAGCCTCAAATCACGTCGCATTTTCATGAAAAGTAAGGTTCAATTTGTTAAAGGCTGTGTTTTCAATACACTTTATCCCACATTGATAGGGGCACCTCATTTTTTGGATTATTATCTTTATTATTTTAACAAACAAACCAAGTGATATTATTTAAGTGCCTTATGTAATTAAATTAACTAATGTTTGCACAAGTTTAATAAGCCTAACATGATTAATTCGTATATTTTTATAGTTTAAATGGAAAAAGCTGTGTTCCATATTAATAGGGACACTTAAGTTTTATCGAAATTTTATTATTGAGGAACTGCAATTAATTGCTCATTTTCTATTCATGTTACGTCGTTTCTTAATGCCACTTCCAACGAAAACACAGGGGAATAATTTAATTAGTAATGATTTTTACTAATAAAGAGAAAAAAAGCGAACAATTCGATTGTTATGTTACCAATTTCATCTTAGTTATTGTATTTTTTAATGCAAAAATGAATTAGTTAAAGTTGACTAAATAATTGGTAGCTGTCACTAATAAATTAGTAGTTCTTAGTCTTTACCAGTAAAACTGATTTAATTTCTGAAAACTTTCAAAAAGGGTCTAAACTGAAGTCCCATCACATGAAAGCATGCTACACTTTTGGAAAAGAGAAGAAACACTGGACACATGAATGGTCGAATAAACGTAAAATAAATATATTTATTGTTTCATACTAAATAATTAGTTGCTAAATTCTAGATGAAATTCATTTCATATATCGTTTGTTCCGATTATCTAGTCTGCCGACAAGAAATTTAATTTAGCTGATCCCGACGAAATACAAAAGTATTGCTGTAATCTTCGAAAAGAACCGCATTTTTTTCCATGCCAAGCTATAGTGGCGTATTTATAATGGTATGAGCAGCATACGATGGTGCTGCAAAACTGGATTTGTCTTTTGCGGCTGTGGGTCGAAAAACCGACAAATCAAAAAGCCGACGGATAACAAAAACAGACACTTATATATTATATTAATATTTAAAATTCATGAAAGAATTTATTTCTGGTATGTTATAGTACTTTCGGAGTGTCATTATTTCAAATTTTATTTAGAAATGTCGTGTAAAAATTTTATTCTAAAAATTTTAACGATAATTGTCCGCAACGTCCCCTGAAATGGCAATATTGTTCCGTAATTTTCTTATACTCTCTTGTTCTTGAAATCGGGGTAATTTATTATAAAAGACAATAAAATGTAATTTATATTGCTTGTCTGATGACAGATTTAAAATCAACGTTCATTCGTGTTAGAAAACTAAAAAAATTATACTACAAACCCCAAATTGCGACATCACCATAGCTGTCAAAAATTACATTGTAAACTTAATCATCCATGTAAGCGTTTATTGAGAAGTTACGTTTAATTTAATATTTCCGAGAACAGTCGGTTCTAACTCGATATACCACCTAAAAGTGAAGTAATTCATAAAATATAAAACAAAAATTCAATAGATCAGAATAGATAAGAGGAAAGAAACAAATATGAAATCTTATCGTGTAATAATTACACGAAAAAAGAAAATTGAGTAGTTTAAATGACGAAAGTGACAGGACTGGATAACAGTTAAGAAAAATGGCATAAGTGACAAAAAAGAATGAAAATCCACCCACGAAAGCGACGTGGAACATTGGACTTATGGTGATCAAACCCCTAGAGGGAATCCCCTCGACCTACGCGCTACGTGAGCGGAACGTCATTGGTGAACTTCCAAATGAAGTCAAAAATAAAGCGGGGTGAAACAAAAAATGTTGTTTTTGTCATTGATAGCAAACATAGAGGTTTGCAGTCGAGAATCGTACGAATATAAAAAAAATGATATGCTATATTTGTAACTTTCTGTTACATATTCATTAATATTCAGAATGGATTTAAAAGACGTAGTCTAATCAAAGATGGCGTAAATTGGAGGATTAATGACCATCTATAATGTATCGTTCGGGTTAAATGCCTGAAGGAATGAAGAGACGAAAATATCTTGGATCGAAGAAGGAACTTAATTTATTTATTTTAGGATCTTAATTCTAAAATATCATCATAAACATCTCTTCTTATAACAATTATATAAAATAACTACTTACTTGACAAGTTGTTAAAATGTAAATAAATATTTTTGATAATTTCTGTCTAATGAAATAATAAAATGTGTCTACTCCATTTCATAGCCGAATATTCTTCAAGCAGTAGTCTTAAGTAAAATTATTAGTAAAAATCCCCATAAATAAAGTAAAACAATCGTTTAATGTCCCGAGTGAAAACGCTTGTAAGTATATACAATTCTATATACAGGGTCATCGAAAAGTATCGGACCCCCCTAATATCTTCAGTTAGAATGCACTTAGGAGAAAATGTCCAATAGCAAAGTTGTATGGTTTCAAGCGGGGAGTAAGATGATGACCTTGACTTTGACCTTGACCATGTCCTTCAAGGTCATTTCAATGTCAATCTTATTTTTTTAAATAGAACTCCCTACATTTTATTGCATATTCTTATAGCTTATCTCGAGAGCTTTCCAAAACACTATAATAAAATATTTTTTTATTAAGTACTTTTTGAGTTATAAAGGTTTGAACTTAACAATTTTTTGATACAAAATGTAGAATATCTTGTAAAATATTATTTAGTTTTCAGTAATCATAACCTTAATACTTTTGTGCGCGGAATAATGAGACCAATTAATTGGTTTAAAGAAAATACATTAATGGGATCCCCCTAATATTTTCAGTATGAATGCATTTTGGACATTCAAATGTTAACAAATTGTTAAATTCAAACCTTTATAACTCAAAAAGCACTTAATAAAAAAATATTTTATTATAGTGTTTTGGAAAGCTCTCGAGATAAGCTATAAGAATATGCAATAAAATGTAGGGGGTTCTATTTAAAAAAATAAGATTGACCTTGAAATGACCTTGAAGGACATGGTCAAGGTCAAAGTCAAGGTCATCAGCTTACTCCCCGCTTGAAACCATACAACTTTGCTATTGGACATTTTCTCCTAAGTGCATTCTAACTGAAGATATTAGGGGGGTCCGATACTTTTCGATGACCCTGTATAATTCGTAATATTGTGCAATGCCATACTGTCTGAAAGTCTCGTGTACCTAATCAGGGGTTCAATCTGACTATGGAAATCAAATATACCTTTTCTTGAATGGTCTGAAAAGTTTTGTTAGAAAGGAATAAATATTTCTTAAGCACGAAAAATATCCTGCATTGTTTCATTCTCCTATATTCTCGATTCAAACAAGTCTTTTACTGGCGATTTAATAAAGAAATATTTATTGAAAAATAGATATTTGGTAAACTTTTGATTTTAAGTGAATCTTCCACATTTCTTTAGTCACAATAAAACTAAAATGCGCCTGGATACAAAAGTTCTTATATGAAAAAAGAGAAAGGTCTCTGCCGGTATTAAAAATAACTGATGTTTCAGGAACTCAAAAAGTGCTAAAAGAAAAAGTTTTTTCATACTTTAACTTCGATTTTTATGGAACTAATCTTATGGAAAATATTTTGTTACTCATTTCTTGTTCGTTACCACATTCAGTAAATATAAATTTGTAATAATCAGAGTTTTTTTGTAACCCAACGTACGCCTTTCACGTTTCCATTAAAAATAGAAAAGATCACTGCCAAGGATTTTTTGCTATCAACTTCAAGACAACATTTGCAAATTTCGAGTTCTCCGAAATTCCTTCTTTACCCACTGATTCCTAACATTAAAAATGTCGATTAAAAGAGTTCGAAACACTATGTTAAAATATCGGTCTGGACAGTATGGAGTCACAAAACAAGTTTCATAAAAATCTATTAAGATAAGAACGAAAAATACATCAAACAAGTGATTTTTAGTTTTAGTTTCTTCGTCGATTCTCAATAGATCTTTCTGAAATCTATTGTTTCACCTCATATAATTCTTAATTTCATAACAACAATCTCCAAAATTTAAAATATATAAAAGAAATTTCAGACTCGTCACTACGAAATTAAGCATTATAATAAGTCAGAAGACAAATTGTAGTTAGATTAATTGATAATATTGGCGGAAAAAGCCGTAAAAAATTTCTCTCGTTTCATATACGTATTTCTTGTTCCGTTTTTAATCTTTTTGAAAATACGTTGGTGACTACATATAATGGTAAATTCTATGATAACAGCCGAACTTTTGAAATACTTTTTAGAACAGTTTAACACTTTTCATGTTAGAAATCCTATACATTATTATTACATTAAGACTAAGCAAGGACATAAAAGTACTTACGAAATGCACAACTATATATAAAAGTAAACTATATAAATAAGTAAGACACATATTATTTATAAAAATTTATGAAGAGTGCCTAATAAATATATAAAATAAATGATTGTACTTTTATTTAATACCAGATAGGTCATAAATTCAGCAACAATTCCTAATGTTACTCGACAGCGTTACTTGTTACTATCCGCTGGTGCTGGAATAGTGTCACAGCAGTACTGGCCGTTAGTATTAATGACCGACATTCAGTAATAGGTTACGGCTGAGGTAAATGCCAGTACTGATCCGTAATGCGACAATAATTCTGGCAATCAGTACTAGACAGCGTTACCCTACCAGTATTGGTAGTACCAGAGTGGTGCTGAAGACTGGCTACCAGTACTGGAGTAGTACAACGCCGCGCCGGTGGTAAATTTTTACCACGGTAAAAGCGAATATTTACATAATATTTTAATGCATACAAATTACAGTCTTGAATTAAAAATAAATTTTAGAAGAATTTTAAATGCTGCATATTACGGAATATGATGTATGTTACGGTCGCAATTCCAAAATTATACTTCAACATTTTTAGAACTCCTACAGTTTTTAATATATTTTTATGAAAAAAATTATGGTTGTATTTTTTATGACTTTGAACAAACTCTCGCATGGATGTTAAAATCCGTCGTATTTTTAAAAACAAATTCGGGACCATCGAAAACGTTTTCTTATTTTTTTCGGAGTATCCCCTTTAATGTTTGTGTTAAAATAGTACAAATATCCATGAATAATAATACTATTCATATTAAAGAACTAGTGGTCAATAAATCTCACTCGTCCTTCCCCTAAAATTTTATGCACAAAAATAAAGTAAATATTGAAATTGATTAACTGTAAAAAACTGTCTGAATACCTAATGTCTTATTTTATTTGGCTACAGTAATTACAATAGGCCTAAGCTCAAACTGCAATACACAAAAACTTCCCGTTCTCGTGTTAAATGCGGGTTTACATTTGGTTTTGAACTTCCTTTATAACAGTTTTTTTACACCCACAATTGAAGCGTTTGGAGGAATAAGGGCGTATCTCGAAAAACAACGAAACGAGATATTCGAGTTTAAAGTTTTATTTTGTCGATAAAACGACCGAAACAGTACAAACGGGTTTGAACCAAGATATTTTAAAAACTTTTGGTATTATACAATAAGATTATATTAGTTAAACATTACCGTTTTGAAATTTTGCACGCTCTTTTTAAAGAAACCGGGGTTACTTGCCAGACAATTCGGACAAAATCAAATGTAGACTTATGAAATTGTATTTTGAACTTCAATCTGTACGGGTTTTGCATTACAAAAAATCAACATAAACAATGACGTTTTTACGCCGCTCATGAATTCCGCCTTTTTGTTGGTCCGGCAACTCGATATCTTCTTATCATCAATAATTCATCCTAAAAGGAAACATGTTGTGCAGTAAATAACCTACACGGGTTGTTGACATTCGTATCTTATTTTTACTGCTCAGAATTAGAACGTAAACAAAGCTTCTGGCTATATATATATACATATATATCCGAACTTATTTTGAGTATACGATTAAATATATGCACGTAGTTTATAAACAATTTTGGTTTTTAGAAAAAAGAAATTTAAAACAAAACGCGCCGATCGATTATTTAAAATTTTTAACGAAAAGGTCAGCAGCACCCAAATAGAATTTTATTGCTCGAACAGCATCAATCCCAAAGGATGCCAATGCTATAATATTAGAACTATTTGCTATTTTGTTCAAAAAATAACCCAAAGGAATCAATGTAATACAATAAATAAATGGAACTACCATATACCATTATGTAGTATCTGGTACTTCATAGGATATACCCATCACAACATATTTTGAAAGTTCAGTCACCCTCTTGGGTTCTAATAATTCGAATGGGACGTGCGTACGACACGAATATGTTCTCCTCCGGGCATTTCCCATATATTCATCGCAGTGCCAACCGCCCACAGGGTTTTGGATGATAATTTGACAATTTACGTTGCAGAACTAATAACAAAAATTTGGTTGGTGCTAAGCAATTTGCATCACACTTACTACTACGGCAGGTGCAAAACGGTTAGATCTCACAGCTAAAAGTATGGACAACCAGATGATGCATTTACTTTATATGGATGAAAATAAAACACTTGACTTACCATTGACGGCTCTCTGACCTTTCCCTCTTCTGCCGATGCTTGGTGACACCAAACTCAAGCGTTCACCCCTGCTACCCAACCGCGGACTAGACCGGTGTTTTATCGATTGGTCTTCGTCATAACGTTGACTAGCACCAATATCATTTCCAGAACTAATCACTAAAACTCTTTCGGCGATGCTGTCCGTACTGGCACTTCGAGGTAAACAAGATCCACCGAGTCTCCTGTGAATTGTAATATTTTGTATTTTGTCATTTGATCATTCAAATGATGGGTACAAAAATAACCGACTTGGTGTAGTTTTCTGCAGTTTTCCTATGTTCCTAGACAGTGGGGCCTGTTCAAAGCAATAAGAGTGTTCATGACAAACAATTTATGTACACGTAAAATTTCGAAACAAGGGTTGACTAATTATCCTATGCTGGATGACGAACCAAGGATTTCATCTTAAGACTTTGGCATTTGATTTAAGAATTCTATAATACCAGTTTATCTATTACTCACTGGAAATCAACGAACTCTTATCGTTTCCCGACATAATGATTGTATCAATTTTCGAACATCCAGAACTGAATAAGCGTCAGAATGTCTTACATCTTATCGCTAACCGAATTGGAAATTGTAACTTAAATTGAGAGAATCCTTATTAATTAGTCTCTTCGTTATGAGCGATTTTCTCCGTAATACTGTCTTAATAAGCAAAATTGAATTGAAAAACATTTTTTCTCCAGTAAGACCACTTCCCCGGAGTTTTAAACGAAGGAAACTTCTAACTTTAACCGAAGTTCGGTCCTCGGCTTTATTGAGATATTCGAAGGGAGATCTTTGAGCGAACGAAACCGCTCAGAAACGCTGATTTCCATTATATCGCAATCTCGAGACGGAGCGTCGACTCCTTTTATTTTCCTCCCGGGCAGTTTTAGCCTGCTCCCATTCCATTTCAGTCTCGTCCGGGACGTTAAGGACCTCCACCGGGTCCTTTTCGCCACCAACATAAGGGAACACGCGAATCGGAAAAAATATATCGGAATTTCTCAGCAATCTCGATCACCGTCTTCGTCACGTTTCCTGACATGTAAATAAAATCCAATTGTTCTCTCTCCCATCTGCCGGGACTCTGCGACGCGACCTGTGATGCGAAAATAATGCACTGAAATTTTAGAAGCGTCTGCAAGAGACTACAAAGAAATATCAACCAGAAAACTTTCAGTTCTTTTCTAACGACATGCATTTCGATCCTCTCAGTAACGGCAAAGTGAACGTCGATAAAATCCATCCATAATTTTTATCGGCCATGTTCATGTTTTATCTTACTTTATTACCCAGTAAAATATTGAACTTCCAATTTATCCAGGCATTTATTACAGTTTTAAATAGAAAACAAGATCGATAAAAAACGATATAAAATTTTTTTCGACCAGGTTACCCATTTAAAATTTTTTAAATTGTACATTTGCTTAATATAATCTTTAAACCGGAAAGAAATTTCTATACAATATTTTGAAAACTGCAGAAAACTTTCAGGACTTGATTAATTAGGAATTGCTTTTTTCAAAGTCTTTAAATTAAATAAATCAATTGCAATTTAGATAAATTGAAATGTAACTCACTTATCCCAGGAACATCGTCGAAAGTGGTCGCTATCGACAAGATTTGGGAATAACTTGGATGTTGTTTTCCGGGTATGAGCACTTCCGCCGGGGAGGCTGCATGTGCTGAGTCTGGCAGTTCTTGTTGCACCCCCATATTGACCGGTGCTTGGTCCACAGTCGGAGACACGTCGTTCTTATGAAACATTTAAAATAAACTTACTCTCCACATATAAATAATGTTTCATACATAAACCTTTCAAAACTTATTGCTTTCTAGGAAAAGTTACTTACTATAAAAATTTGAATTTTTTGTTTGAAAAGTGGATGTTATCGTTGAAACGTTTTTAGAAGGACCGGATAGGCCTGAAAAAGCTTAACTTGAAGTTTGCGAACAATATTTCAGCTGCGCAATTTTTAGCGTCATAAAAATGTAAATATCGTTTTTTTTTCATTACTCGGCTGCTATTAAAGATATTTTTAATGCATGACGCCTTATTTTTAAGCTTTTTTCATTCGCTGTGAGTTATTCGAATACATATTAGGCCAGAAAGTATGCATGAGTGGCCAAAGATAAAAACTTCCAGAATCGTGGCAATTTTTAACATCGCGCGGCTGTTTTTATCATTTCTGGGGTCTGTCATTAGGAATCTGGCAAATAAACAAATTTATACACGGTGATCTATTTCAATCTGTAATAAAAAATATTTCGAAATAGGAGCACGATTTCAAAAATGTTTTCGAAAGTGTCATTTAATGGTACTAAGGAATTTGACCTTCAAGGTAATTTTCAATGTTATCTGAGAGTTAAAGTGACATTTTTAAATGGGAAACCTATCTAATTCTATCTTGGATTTGATAAGAACGGGAAATCTTATGTATAAAGCGATTGTTTTGTGAAAGTTATTTAAAGGTCAATGGCCAAATATGCGAAAACAGCAGAAATCGTGTTAAAACTGTTTTGACGAATGTTTAAAAATGGTTCCAATCACTTTCAGAGGTCCAATGGTCTATTGAACACGAACGACTTTTAAGGTACTGTTATTATCAACGTCATTTAAGGTCAAATACTTTAAAATTACATTTAATATCATTTACATAAATTTGTATAATGTTGAAATGGTTGGAATGTCATTTGACACAACGTATGCTATTTTCGCGTATTTGACCTCATTTGACCTTGAAATAACCTTAAAAAATAACCGCTTCATACGTAAAGTTTATTCAGCACTTTGTTTGTACTAATCGTAGTTATGTACTAATCGCGTATTGGTGATCAGCTGTTTTCCCGTTGGACGTTTTTGAAAACAAAATGGAGACTTAATGCTGGCGTTATAATTTTGCATTTTCTCTCACATATTAAATAGGTTTTTACTGATGTTTTGTCTGATTTTCACTCTGTTTTCAAAGTTCTGCCGTCATTAAGTACTTGTAAATCTGAAAATGATCATATACACTTGTTAACTATAAATAATCGGTTTTAACCTAAAAATTGAGACATCACCACAATTTATTTTTAAGAGCATCATAACTTTTACTACGTATTGCAAAAAGTTGTGTTTAAACTGTAAATAATAGTTCATGCACATGTATCAACATACAATGTTCTATAACTGTTATTTAAGTAAATTACATAACATCTTATGGGTATTAAAGATTAAGCAAAAATTAAATGGTAATTGAATACTTTTAACAGTTTTTCATAGATAAGACAAATTTCTCAAACTTCAAGTTAAGCTTTTTTATGTCTCCACTAAAAAGGTTTTATCGATAAACATTCACTTTCCAGATGAGGGCTGTGTTTTAGCTAAAATGACTGGATTACTTCCAGAAATGGAAAGTTAAATGTAGAATCGGAATATAAGCTCTACAGTTCTGAAAAATCGAAACGGAGTGGTTCATTTTATTGTAGGATTACAGCGACTAATTCAAACGGATCAATCGGGATTAATTCTTGAGAGGGAATCATTGGAATTCGGTTGCACTTGTCATTCAGTGCATAATCCCGGTATAAAATGTGCGACGTGATTAAATCAATAAAAAGCAATACCATTTTTATTTACCTATTGTATCGTCTGTATACACCAACTTTGGTTTTTCATGTTTTTTCAAGTCTGGTATCGCGCTGTTGCGCTTTGCGAAAGAGCCGATCGTGCCGACCGGCTTGGACAGGATGACCGTGTTTGGCGCAAACGCTGCATAAAAATTAATTAAAATAACATTTTAGTGACACCGAAAATATATTGCAAAGACGCTGGATTTCAATTTTAATTAAAATTACACCGTTGATGCGAGCACACGTGGCGCCCTGTGATGTTGTATTGTTTATTACTTGGATATGAATTCGTGGAACACACGCGTATGAAAATTGTTTTTAAAGGACGAGAAAGTTTACTGGTTGGATTACAGGGGAAATTAATTGACTTGGTACGTGCAATAAACCGCAACGTTTTCTGAAGCTTACCTTTGTTGGAAGGGTCTATTTGCGCTTGCATAATCTTTAATGGAGTGACCATGGCAGGCATGGTTTTCGAGCGCAAAAGCGGCGCTGGTTTGCCATCCAAACGACGCGATGGTTTCGTTTCCGTCTTGCATTCTGCGGCCTGGGCGCTAAAAATAAAAGCGTAAACATTTCAATTTTCTAAATGCAACAAAATTAATTTGCTAAATTTAACCTATGTTCCTTAATATCGATATGGGTTTAGAATTCCGTCTTGCATTAAAATAGTTTATTACTTCATAATTTGCTAATCCTACCAATAAAGACAATTGTGTGATGGGAATAAGGGGTTTCTTGGCAATGTCAGAAATTTGGTTTCGAATCGTGCTCGGAAGTGATTGCCTCAAATGGCTTCTTCTCTTCCCTTGAGATTTTTTTTTGTGCGAAGCAACGACCGGACTCGACAGCGTCGTGACCTCAAATATGAACACCCGTCAGAGAGACCCAGGTTATTGCCGGATGAAGAAAATATCGATAAAAAGTATTCGGATTATGAGTCTAGTCGATTTTTTTCTGTTTTAAACGACTGTCAATAAAAGTTGATGAATGAGCGGTAATTAATTGCTCGTCTTATTACAAAAATTTAATGGCACGAGTACATGAAACTATTTAGGTAGTACTTAAACATTTAATTGTACATTATTCCTTTTTACTGAAATATACTCAATTATTACTCCAATTTCTGCATGTTCTCTCAGACTTTTAAATCCGAGACAAATCACGACGGCTTAGGAGCTAAAGATCGGCAGGGATCCCACGTCTCCGTTGTCTGAATTGCAACATCATTTCCGCTGGGATTCGTGGAATCATCATATATAAGTCGCCGTGAGAGATTACGGGACAAAAATCCTCCTGTCCCTCTGCCAGTGGATATCGGCGAATTTTTCTCTGTTCACCGAGACGATCAGATTTTCCTTTTAAAAAGTGGCCTCACTCGAAACGCTCAATGGGAAATACCATCGAGATTTTTTGAAAAATATATTGTCTTTGATGCTAGATCCAACAAACGGAACCTTTGAAAGCGACATCTGGGATGTGAACGTACATTCCTCTCTTCGACTTTTATACAAGATTCCCCGAGAATACGACGACAATAAAGTGTAAAAGAAAACATGGAAGAAGAGCATAAAAATGGTAGAAAGAGCGCAGTATTTTTTGCAGGTAAAATTACGGTTGTTCCTACGTGGGCGTTGGACGAACAGTAATCAAACTCGTGGCAGCAAATGTACGTTGAGATTTAAGATTCACTTATCGCTAAACCCAGAGATTCTTGTAGTAACCACTAGATTGATCGTTTTTTAATAGCTATTTTGGAAGTGGCGTATACTGCTCGATGCTTGTTTACATTTATGAACGATTGATAAACACAAGTAACTATTATTATTTGCTTTCGAAAATCAATTTTGCCAAATATAATGTTCCACCACGGGGAAAGGGACGATCCTGAAATGCATGAAAACCTCTAAGAATATTATTACGTCACTGCCTTTTCTCTCTTGCAGAAGAAAAAGTGCCGTAACGTATATATACCAGATAGTCTCCTCACACAGACGGTGGAGGTACACGGATCGAGTTATCTGCGTGTTTGTAAACGTAGCCATTTTTCTCCCTAGCCAAGTAATGGAAAATGAGTACCTACACGTTGTATGTCTGTGTATGCATGGTGGTATGTGGTAAAAACGAGCAGCCGGGGAGTGGTCCCAGTGAAAGTTACGTAAGAATTAAAAGTGCTCCCTGGTTACCCCTTAGCCTTGGCATCGAAAAACTAAGATTGTTGCCTTCCACTTCCTCGATCTGATGTACCATGAAATCTCGCCAATATTTCCTGATCGCATAAAAAATAATAATATACAAAATTCTTCTAAATTCAAAATGTTTCACTTCACTATTTCCAATATTTTTTCTCGCATAGCACCAAAGCATAAATTGCGGAATTAAGTAAACTTCCATTTCTTTCGACATTCGCCCATTTGTATTCGCCGATATCTTGCAAAGAATCGACGTTTAACATCCTTACCTTTTACCTTCGTTTCCGTTAACCTCACGGAGATTAAATGCAAATCATTTATTTTATGCAGAATTCTCGAGAGGCGAATTACTTTTCCTCTACGTTCTTTCTTCAGGGACTTGGAGCTCTCTTCGTTGTAATTACCCTTAAAATTACTCTATAAAGTATACGTTTCTTTGTCATTTTTTTCAGTTAGAGCGTCTGCTTAGTTTGCTCCGTATAATTCATGACGTTTAGTTCAACGTTAATTTGCTTAAGAAAGAATTTTGGTACAAGATTACATGATTAACTTTCAGGAAACGTGTGGGTAGTTGAATCTCCGTGGAGAATTGACTTCAGAAAGAATTGTCTTAGACTTAGTAAGGTCAGTTTTAATTTTCAAATATTTTACTTGCGTAGTATTGTAGCCTTGTAGGAACTTGCTAGACATCAATATAGGTCAATGCATTTCAGAAGAAAAATAAGACATTCATTTGAATATTTATAAATTGTCTACAATTAAAAACGTTAAGATATCAATCTATTGTGTACTGCTTATAAAGATTTCTCTAGTCTACAGATTGCATTCGTTTTTTATAAATCGATTTTCTTGTTTTGATGTTTTCATCTTTGAGAACATCTATAGTTCTTTTGTGTTCATACGAGGTTCTAAATTTGTTTGTGATTGACTAACTCTTCCCTAATTCATTCAGTGTCAAAATTGTAACCGAGTCTAAATTCGTTTACTCAAATTTCAATCTAATTTGACGGACACTTTAGTTGATATGCAGACATAATTGTACGAATCATATGCCTTAGTCGGTGGATTTATTTTAGCTTATACATGGGATTATACGATCAGTTTATTACCACAAGAGAGAAGTTACTTGAACTTTTCACCCCTTCAATTGTTAAAGAGTAATTAAATATAAAACGACAATGCAGTTTTAGGTCATATAGCTTCGTCAACAGATTAGATTTACTTTTGCCATTAAAATGAACTCATTCGACATGATGAAAACACTGAGTGGTTCCACCTGTCCCAAACAGCAAAATAAGTAGATTCTGACCAAAATCAGAATGTTCTAATTAAGTAAACTTTACAATTTTTCGACTATAAATTGTCTTATAGGTTTTCATGAGTTGAAAATATGTCAAAAGTTAAGTAAGTATAAACTAAAAATACCCTTAAAGTGCTAAGCCTTATATCATAGGTTAAAATGACTAAATATCTAATCAAGATTATTCCTTGAAAGTCGAATAAACTTATAGATCGATATCGGGTCCATTTTTAAGTAAATGCAAACCTGATTTCAACCATGAGGAGGAAAAGTATTAATTGGTCAATATATCCCTACACAAGTCTTTACTTCGACCATTAGGTTAAAATTAAGATCGAATGACTTATTGCAGGTCTAACCTGAAAGTCTTATTTACCATGAAAAATAAAATTTTTGCGGAGAAACAAAATTTTTGTTCGAAATTTGGCAAAACCCAGATTAATGTGCAAGTCAGCAGCTTTTGAATGCTCTTTTTAGTCATTCCTTTATGATTTTTTTTGTCGAGTTATCGAAGTATTTGTCCAGACACGATTAATTTTCATTTTTTGCACTTGTAGGTTAGGATAATTCGAAATCTTGATAGTCATTCTGCGACCAGATTTGGATTAAGCATTTTGTTAGTTATTTTCATACAATTACATATTTACTAAATATATGAAAATAATAATTGTGCCTTGATAAAAACATCCATAATTCGATGAAAAATAATTATGCGGAATGACTAGAAAAGTATTTTAAAGCTGATGAATAGCACGTTAATCCGCTTTTTGCCGAATTTTGAATTCAAATTTTGTGTTGTCACAAAAACTTACCGAAATGATAAAAAACAGTTTTTTGGCACATTTAGGTTAGAATATCTGAAAATCTTGATGTGGTTATACTTGTATTTTTTACATCGGCTGTGAATAAGAGAAAAATTACCTAAATATTATCAATTTTCGATCTACTGTATGGGAAAAAAGTCTTGTATTACCTAATTTTGACTACCTTTTCAAATTACGTCTACTTTTGTCGTAACTTGTACAACCTTAATTCGGCTTCCATTTTAGGTAAATAAGTAAAAAAAATCTTTCGGACTGATGGAAGGTCGAAAAGAGCTAATTTCGCCCTATTTTACTGCTTGTGGCAGTGCAGCTCAGAGACTGCATTATATTCTGGTCACAGAATTATTTGCGTGTAAAATTAACAGGATAAAATAGTATTATTTTATGTAAATATATGCAATAATTAAAGAAATTCATCTATGTATTATAGATGTTTTCAAAAAACTTTTCGACCATTTAACATAAGTGATGATCTTGGTATTTATCGGTCATTATAATTCAGTGGACAATATAATAATATTGTAAATAATAACTGTTGAAAATAATAATATTGTAAATAATTGCGTAACTATGTTATCAGTTCACGCGACATTCGTAATTATTATTTTAATTTGTGTAGCCGGAAAAAAATATTTTACTATTGAGATTCTTGAAAAATATCCCTGTAGTATGTGTCATTAAACTGTTAAAAAATGCGATTCGCCAGCAGGCTCTTGATCGCCTTTCCTGGACGAAAAATTTTGTTAATATTGTGAGCATTACATCGTCTTTTCTAATTTCGTAATGTTTTGGGATGAAAAACACTAGAAATATGAAAAACAAACTTTAATAGTAAAATGCTTTTTTCCGGCTACACAAATTAAAATAATAGTTACGAGTATCGCGTGAACTGATATCACAGTTACGTAATTATTTATTATATTGTTTACAATATTTATTATTGTCCACTTAATCATAATGACCGATAAATACCAAGATCTTCTTCAAACATATACAATAGCAGTAATCGATTTTTTGTCGGAGTCACATAATATAATCATGGACTACACGCATCAATCAGTGAAACACGATGTATAATATCATTTAAGCTTCTCCCACAGTCACAAAACATTTCTCTGTAAAGTCAGTACTAAATTCTATTAACAAGAAATATGTAAGTAAAATGGAAATTTGTTAGATAACTTAAAATTGCTTGAATGTTGTAAATCGCTGTGACCAAACAAAAACTGTCTGCATATGCACAAGTTGCAAGTGTAGTAAAAAATTACCTCCTCCACCCTCCCCCAAAATCTCCTTGTATGCCTAAAAAAACGCTTTTTGGAAAGTGTCAATAATCACTCATAACTACATTGCTTTTTATTAAATTTGCTACTATTTTTATTGATTTTGAAAGACGAAAAGCAGACCTTTCTGACTATATCTTGCAAGGATCCATTTAAAAGTATTTGTTTTTTGTTTCATTTTTTTCATATTTAACGATGATTTCACGGTATTATTCAATCCTGGTCAATTAAATACGCGCCTATTGCACTCTTATTGATTTGCTAGTAAACGATGTTGCAATTTATTGAACCAAAGTCGTGCTTTTCAGAAATGAATGAATGAATGCACCACTTTGACTTTGATTCTGATAATTAAATATTTACTACGTAAAATCTAATTTCCAGAATTACTTTTTTTCAGATCTATTATGCACAAGTTCTCTTTCCGATGATGCAAAATATTTAAGAGACTAATTCTGGCATCAATAGAATGTTTTTTATATGACTTGAGAGCTTCTGTAGCAGCAGTAAATGTTAACTAGAATCTGCGGGAGGAACTATATTATTTACAATTCTTTATCGCAGTATACAACAATACTGATTACATCCTGCTGTTGGAATCATCGAAAAATGTTCGTGATTATTTCTGATAATACGTAATCCATATAGCGCAAGATCCAACGATGTTTATAAACGTGTGAGTGATATTTATTAAAAAGAAATAAAACGCAGAAGCATGATAAGTTAACCATAATGAGCAATGACTAACATTATTTATAAAAGTGCAATGATTATATACTAAAAAAATAAATAAAAGCGAGATTCACATCTCCCGACTTTGGTACAATAAGTCGCTACAACAATGACTAGCTTAATCTAGCAATATCTAAAATTGTTTATAATCGCAAACTTAATCCTGATACTGGAGAAAATGAAAAGGAAAAAAGAAGCAAATTCTTTCAAATATATCATTGTCAGTTTGTACTTCTATAAAACGAGCAAACCACAGTCAGAAAGGTCTGCTTTTCATCTTTTAAAATCAATAAAAAAAACTTACAAATTAGATAAATATGATTATCAACGTAAATTTACAAAAAAAAAACGGTATTTTAGTTATAAAATAAGATTTTGGGAGTGTTTGAAAGAATACGGTCAAGGAAAACTCAAGGCTGTGACATATATGATCGATAAACAATAAAAGTGATTCGTTGTAAGAAATACTTGAAATCGAAGATAGATATTTTAAAAAGTTTATTGTAAAATCTTTTCTAATATCCTCTAATAAAACAATTAGAAGATACTAGATTCTGCAATGCAGCTGTTTTTATGGTCACAATAATCTCTGATTATTTTCCCATCAAAGTAATATATAGTGACGCATTAATCCTCATATATAGTAAGAAGAAAATGAGGACCGATCTAGTTTTCTTTCAATTCCAATAGCTAACGAGGGGTGACGTAACCTAATAAACAAAAATGTAAGGAAATTGATAAAAGAACTGTCGGGAAATTGAGGCTAAACACGAGAAAATTTAAAAAAAAATAGTGAATTGCTGTTAAGGAATGTACTGAAAGGGTTGTTTACTAAAATGGTTTACCTTGAACTGACCGGACAATGTGTTTTTGTGAAAGGTCATTCGCTCGAAATCGGGCAAGTACACAAATGTCGGAGCAACAGATGAGGAAAATGGCATTTCTCGAAATTGTTTGTCCCGAATGTTTCGGTATGTCCGGCGACCAGCAATAAGCCCCTTTTATGGCCTGTGACACGCGTAACAATGCTCTAAGTGTCGTAGAACGGAAAACTTTCCTCTGTCCCGATGATTTTCCGCCCTTCGCAATAGCCGATCCAATTTCCGTCGCAGAGTTCCGTCGCTAACTCGTCGTGATTTTCTGGGATACCCTGCTTTTCCGCTTGGGGTACAGGGGAGAGAGGAACATCGAGGAAAAACAAACGCAAAGAAAACGTAAAGAAAGCGAGATAGCCTTTCGATTCTCTTCGTTATTTCATCGTTAAGTTCTAAATTGATTTAATCGAGCCGCAACATTGCTGGAAGAATTGAATTTTCGAGAAATGAGCGGGCGTGCCGAAGATGGTTTTTCCCTTTTCATCGATCCGGCAGTCGGACTAGTTGCGATTTTAAACAGAGTATATACGAGGAGTTTTCCCGAAGAGTTTACGAGAATTTTCCGTAACTTGAACGACGAGGTAAAGGATGGCGAAATTGGAATCGACGTCGTGTGACAGTAGTGCGAGTCAGCGCAATGTCAGCCGCGCCAGTCACGTTGTGGAAATTACTCTAATAGGTGGAAATCAACCGTATAAATAGACTGGATTTCTAATAACGACTAAAGACCTGCCGCTTCATTTTCAATTTTCCTTCATTACAGCGCAAATTGTACTCGGTTATGTAATCAACAATTCTTTGTAATGAGTGCGAAAGAGAAACAAATTCATTTACTCTTCGATTGTAGATTAGTGAGGGGCCAACAACAATATTTTTATTTTTTAATATGTCATAATTTTTCTAATAAGATTGATAACGGTTTCTATGGATTTCAATTGTTAGTATAGTACAGATTCCAAGTAGATATTCGTGAAAGCTCTTAATTTTTGAGTCCGTCAAACAGTGTGTCACATCTCCAAATCTTTGACAATATTGAACAGCTTAAAGGAAGCAGTTTAAAGTACACAAATCATGCTTTTAATTCTTGCATTTATTTTTAGTTCAGTCTTTATTGTTTTCTAGTCGATACGCTTTAAACGTTTTTAATTTATTTCCTCATTTTTAAGACTGAGAAAAGTTTAGCACATTTTCCTATTGACGATTTTATTATTAATACTAAAATTCAGAATTTTTAAGATTGCTTTCAAAAACCGCTATGTTTTTTTTAGTCCAGAATTATGATTCTTTGAACATTTGACTTCGTAAAATTTTATATTACTTTTTATATTATTTCTATAGTGGAAGACGGTGAGCTAAGCACGTACAGTGTTGAAAAGTCTAACTACTCTAATGTGTAAGGTACAGTAATGTATTTAGTAATTTTCAAGGAATCTACTGCAATTCTTTGAACGTTTTTAATATTTTATTTATTACGAAACAATAAAGTTCGAAGTAAAAGTGAATATTAAAAGTTTAATTTGGATTCTTTAAAGGTTTCTTTAAAGTTTTTAAAATCCTTCAAGGATTTGAAGATATGATGCATAACATGACAAGCTTTTGGCCGGTAATCTCCTGTTTATCTTAGGTCACATCTTTAGTTAAACTCTTAATACTGGAATTTGCCAATAAAGTAACAAAATTAACACGAATTAAACAAAAATTGTTGAATTTTTAAATGACCAGGTATTTAAAGATTTTTGGAGTTGCGTATTCAGACTTCGATTTCAGATAGATGTTTTAATTTTCTCGACTGCTCGAAATGACTACTTGTTACTTTATTTATTATTTTTTTGCAGCCAGTAAAAGTTAGTAAACAATTTTTTTTTGTTAGTAATGTTATATGAATCCTCTAAACCTACAATTGGAGTTTTGGTATACTCCAAGCACAACGAAGTACCAATTAATAAAATCTCATGAAAAAAAATAAACACCACGCTTTTTAAAATGAGTAGTAACACGCGTGAAAAAAATTTATTAAATAAAGAGGGTTCAGAATTACAGAAAAAATACCTGTACAAAAATTCTAAAAATGTCTTATGTATTTATGACTTATGTTTAATATTTTAAAATATAATATTTTAACATAAGATTTTAACACCATTAACAGCAGATATTCAATAACACAAAAATAATTCCAATTTTCACCACGAGTAGGTAGATGTTTTTCAGAATCTCTATTTTTTGTGTTTTTGTCACTGTTGTAATATTCTTTTTTGTACTGCAATCGAAATATTTGAATGACATTAATTAGTACTTATACAATTTAAATTATGACTATTTTTGATAGTTTTAAATATTTATATTTTTTTTATTATAAATAACCTACTTTTGGAAAATGTTTAGTGATGACGAAGGGTTTTGAAGCATCCAAGAAACACGGATACATTTTTCAAATTGTTTGAATCATTTCTAGAATTCTTGCGGAATTCTGAACACTTTTTGTTCACCAAAATGTTTGTAATTTACATAAAAAAATTTATTGGGATTTTTTCCTTTTATGGAGATTTTAATGTCGATCAAAAGAGCATACCCAAAAATAGTCGGATGTGGTGTTTATTAATTCATTTCTTCAATTTTTGTTACTTGGTACTTTGTTGAACTTGAGGTATGCGAAAACTGCAATTAAATAACTTAAAATTGCATATTACAATAAACATATCCTGGGCAAGGATCTCATGACGCTTCTGAAGTGTAATCATACTAATTATTAGTGTGAATTAAGCATATTTTCTGTCATTTTACTTGGTGGCTTACAAAAAAGTAGTTATTTCAAATACGAATACACATCAAAGGTCTTATAAATAATTTATTGTATTATTGGTCAAATATTTTTGTACTCTATTCTTTAGCATAATGTCTCTGTAATAATCTTCATCTTTGTGTTCGATTATTCTTCTTCCTGAAAGTTGATGGAACATCATTCCTGTATTGCTTTCTTGTTTACAAATGCTTGCATTAACTGACCTATACCGGTATGGTTAAGTTATAAGCATTATTATTAACAGAAATGGAATCTACAATCTAATACGATTTCCAATAGGAAACGTAAACATTGTAAGATGTTTTTCATGATCTTCACCAATCCACTTTGATTTCTTTTATTAAATGAATATTATTAAAATCTTTCTTTCGAAAAAATGTTTAAAAATTGTTTTAAAAAATGGTTACAAATTTGTGTTTAAGTTTAGACGCATAATAAATCATTATGAAAAAGATTTTACAAAAACATAACTTTTAGCTTTTACTATACCCAAACCGAAATTCTGACTGCAGATTTGTAATCAACGTTCATGAAAATTTCCAAGTAATAAGTTTTAAGCAATTGTGTGATTTGCCATTTTTTATTTTTTAAACGAGGTCTTCGGATTAGTATCAACGACACCAAAAACCTCCAGGTTGTTCATCTACATGACAATATTTTAAAAAATTTGTATAGAATAATCTGACTTAATAAGAAGTAGTGTCTTTTTTTCTTAATTTTTTGACATTGTATTATTTCACTTTGTATTATTCTTAAGATTATATTATTTATTTGATATTCTATTATTTAATTCGATGACTTGCTGATTATTTTCTATGTATTTTCTCTCTGTCTCTATCTTTTATCAATCAAATATAGTTAGAATAATGACTACCTCAACCAGCTAATTGTCTATCATGATAGGTTGAGATGTAATGAAAAGGAATAAATAAACAAATTATATATAATTTAACGGTTTCCATTATGCCAATCGAAGGACTTGCCGATTTATTTATGTAAAAATTTATATTTCTTACATATTATGTCTAGTCATTTTTAATGAATGTTCCTATTCGAAGAATCAAAAATGTGAAGTAACCTGGGATAAAATAAAACAAAACCTAAAATAATCTTACTTGAAGAATCTATCTAAGGTTTTTTCGATATAATTTAAGAATTGTACAATGATTGAAAGTTATCTTGCAGATTTCAATTTCATTGTCATTTTAGTCAGATTCACCTATAGTAATAATGCCGTATTATACTCTTGTATTAAAAAAACTCAATTCTTCGCACATCGTTTAATTACTCTTCCATTGTGCAAATATTCTAACATTCCAACACTTTAGCAAAGAACTACGAAATCAGCAGAATCCAACAATTGTTTTTTACCAAGTGTTTCTAATTGTCTTCTTTTGTAGTTGAAAAATCACCTGACCTACATTTGGTGGTCTCACAGAATGATCTTTATAGAACGAGAAAGTCTTCGTCAGTTCCTATCACCAGAGGGGCTATTTGATAGATTTATGTAGTTTTCATGTAACCTTCCGAACCGTTCTAAGTTAATTTAGTTAACCGAGTCTAATAGTTAATTTAGTTACCAAACTATACTAAGATTCATATTTCGTCCTTTATTGTCAATTTTCTTTCTGATTACTTGCTCGAAAATTTGTATGTAAGAATTTTACAATTTCAAAAGCTAATACTTGATGATGATCGGTCAATTTGCATGACATTTGTTGTACATTTCTGACCCTTTTATATTGGATCACTCAAGTAAAATAATTTGTTATATGCATTTCCAATAAACAGGCAAAAATACGAAAATTGGAATTCGTTATTTTTCAAATGTAATAATAAATTGTGTCCTAAAAATCGAACACTCAAATCATATTGACCTACTCACAATCGGTCGTATATTGTAAGTACCACGTGCAGAACCTACAGATGTGAAAACGAAATAAATCGATGTTAGGTATCAATATATGTATACAATGTATACCAAGATACACGAAGGAAAAAGTTTGTTTCTTTTGGCGAAAGGAAGGCGCAAGGTGCATCTTTTCTAACATCCTTTTTACTTTTACATCGACGAGTTGTGCGGATCAACGACTACAATATATCGTCATAACGCACTTTTCTTTGAATGCAGGAAAGTCGTTCACGTCCCAGTTTGTAATTGAATACTATCCATTTAGCATAGTAGTAAATCTTTGAAAAATATGTAATATTTGAAAGATGTTCAATACGTTCAACAAGCTTTTGGCTCTATTGATAAACATGAGAGGTTGCAGGTAATAGAGGAAATAAGAGAAGGTACAACGAAAAAAAAAACGGAAGCAACATGACAGGTTTAAACGAATCGATGTCTCACGTCGGTTATCTTTTTGCCTTTGAACGCTTCAACTTTAATACCAAGTTTACGACATGCATGTTGAGGCTACACGCTTCTCGTGATAGGAATTTCTGAAGACTTGATTTACGTTATACAGCCTGAACAAAAATGTTAATGTTCACTAAAAAATACGTGAATATTCAGAGAATGATAAAGGTTTTACGAAGGGCACTGATAGAATCTCTAAGATGTACGGGAAAGGCTTTTTAGAAATCCTTTATTTACTAACATTAGTTCCAAAACTTGCCTAGTACTAAAAAAATTGACAATTGCAATAATATTAAAAACATACCTGATTATTGAAATGTTTAGCATATTTTTACGATAGAAAAAATTTGCATGTAATAAAATCTGACAATAAATTTTCTTTAGTGAAGTCCTGGCTGATTAATTACTGGTTTTAATCACTAGTATAAATATCGAACTTGAGATAGCATAAGTGCTATCTAAATTTAGAAATTTACATCAAATTTTTATCGCCAAGTGTTTAATTTACAAAAGACTTGTTAGGGTGCGAAAAAAAAATAAATTCTAATATAGAAGAAATAAATATTGAAAGTAGGTTATTTGATACATTTGTATTTTTTTTCATTTTTTTTTCGACAGACATACTTATCATTTCATTTTTTTAAGATTATAGTTCTTAACCTACTGATTAAGTCAAACCTGAAGTGAATTCAGCAGTGATGAAAGGCAAAATTTGTTATTTCTTCGTCCTTGAATATTGACATTTATTATCGACGTATTATCACAATTTAAGTAGGTAAGGATTTATTTCAGGCAAAAGTAAAATGAACGGTGAGATAATCTTGATTAAAATTTAAAGATCCGTTTTTATTGTAATTTTATTATTGTAATGTTATTTTTAAAAACAGTTTGTACGTCCATATATAAGAATGTGCACATAAAAAGTGAATTAAACTTTAGTATGGTAAAAAGCAACAGCCAATAGCTGAAATATAAAAATAATTTCATTAAAAAAATATAAAAAGTAAATAAATTCGACTACTTTTTAACTACTTAGCGTGTTTCAATAGGCCCTCAATAAAATTTTATAAGTTTCTGTCACTATCTTAAAGAAGTGAAATAAACTAAAAATGTTACGTTTACTGGGTATGTTAAACTCCAAAAATTTTTGTAAATTTAGTAAAAAAAAACTTTTAAATGTTCATTTAAAAATGCGACGGGAATTTATTCAGTAAAAGTAGTCAAGTTTACTAAAGATCAATTTATAAAGTTATAAAAGCAATTTATCAAAGAAAAATGTATAAAGTGTTGGTGCAAATATTATCATTCAACTACCTGAATAAAATAATTTTGTAATTGATTCCAACAATAATTTTTACATATTAAAGCAGGTACATACATTCAATAAGAATATATATTATTTAAGCAAGTATGTCCAAATTAATATTTGTTATGTATAATACATTTTCAAAATCAGCTACAAAAGCAACAGACATTGATATACTTTGCATGCCCCCAACTCATCTCCAATTTAAGTGGGAAAAAAATGAATATCCAAAATATTGTTAGTAAAAGTTAGTTAGTTCTTTATTTATGCCACAGGTTGAATAACATTTTAGCAATAGAAAAATATATATATAACCTAAAATGACGTGTTTTTTAGGGTAACATAATATTGCTCCAGAAAAGTCAATGAATTATAAAAGTGTTGATGACTTTAACTAGCTGAACTTGGTGTCAATTTTCAAGGTTGTTTGAAGGTCATAACGTATTTTTTTATTGGTGAACCCCATATTTTACTGCAAAACCTATTTTTTGACAATGGCCTCTTAAATAATGGCACTTTTTTGTGTGGCACATGTTTCGATACCTTTTGGACACTCTGTGTGTACGATGCTTATGAAAATGATGTAATCAATTTTTATAATGAACAAGTGATTCCAAAATTCATTTTTAAAATTTTATTTTTAAATTGTTAAGTGTTGTGCGTTACATTTATTACAAAATTAAAATTGTGTTTAAAATGTGTGGAATGAATAGTTAAATTCAAATATAACACGTTTTAGCGGCAACGTAATTTTATTTATATCTTTGCCCCGTTTCTAACCACGTGGGTATTATTTCATGTGCATTAAAGTAAACGGTTATTTAAAACTTTGTGAATATTTCACAAACTTTAAACACAAATTCGTTAAGATATAAGATCTTGTTTTAATTTATAGAATGTTGTTTTATAGTGTAATTTAGCTGAAATTGTTTTATCCATATTATGGATGTTATAATTTTAGGTGTAAGATATTTTACATATAGCGCCGAAAATGTATAAAATTCAATTATTTAAGCTAATTTAAATCAATCATGATGCACGTATGGCAGTAATTTAATTAAACTTTTCATTCATATCAATTTTAATTGTTATTACTATTATTATCTAAGTATATATTTAAGTATTTTATTAATTAGGTTTTATTTTATACGAATGATAAGCTTAGTTAATGTGGTTATTTCAATTAATTAAAAAATTACTAAATAATAATAATAAAACATATAAAACAATTAATGAATGTACGATATATTTTAGGATATTCGGTTCAAAATTCCGGGAATGCCATGCAAAATTTAAAGGGACTAGGTCAGTTATTTAAATGCATTCAACTATTTGTTTGGATTATCCAGAAGAGACAGTGAACGGATTGTGGTCGGCATATCTATTTAAAATAGTATTATGTAAATTTAAAAATGTCAACTAAACAATTATTTAAGATATTGTCATTTTTGTTTTAATTTAAATTGACGATTAAAACTAATTTATCGTTTTATCATTTTAACAATAACAATACGTGACGTTAAATAATTCTTATTATCCAGTACACAATATTTTATGTTTATACGTTATTTGTTCATTTTTCTTGTTTATCTATTTGGTACTATCCATATAAGTTATTTAATTTGCGACATTTATTGTGATTATCATTTAATTTCTGATACTTTTGTTATCTATTTTATTTACTTGTACTCCGCGAATGTACCAGATGAATTTGAAAAATAGTTTGTGAATGGAATAGTTTGAAAATTGTAAGATGCAACTCGTGATAGCGTTTTCAGTAAAAGTTTTATAAAATTAGGCGAATTGATTAACTCCTTGACTGGTAAGGGCGTCTACAGATGTCCAAATAGCACTTCTGGTGGCGACGTCTATAGACGTCACATCAATATCTTGCAACGACTCAAACAATCCTCTTGAATTTGTAACTCAGGTTTTTTGGAGTCGCTGAGTTCAAATCTGAGATCAAATATTCAAAATTAAAAATGGTTGATTCAACATAGCGGTGAAAAATATAAAATTTCTTTTAATTTCTCAATGTTCAGTATTAGAACTGAAAATTTAATGTTACGTTTCAGCCATAATTAAATAAAAAATCATTTTTAAAAAAGTTTTTAAAACGGACTAAAAACTATAAAATAACTTTCTCAACAGCCTCGTACAGATCTATAAACCCATACCGATTATTAATCTCGTAAACATTATACTAGAAATTTCACCCAATGAAAAATGTGGGGTGCTCTTAATCACCAATGATCTCTGTCGCTAATAATGTTTTGTGTTGCAAACGGTGCAAACTGCTTTGTGAGTGTTCTCAACAACTTCTATTTTCTATTCTCTAATCTTCATATTATTATGCACCCCACGTTTTTCATTGAATGGAATTTCTAGTATAATCTTTACGAAGTTAATAATCGGTATGGTATTGTAGATCTGTACGAGGCTGTTGAGATAGTTATTTTATATACTATTTAGTCCTTTTTAAACATGTGGTTTTTAAATACGTTTTTTTTTATTTTATTAAAGAAAGTCAACAAATTCAGATAAAAAAGGGAGAAATCATAAAAGTCTTTTTGAAAACGATTGAATTTGTTGTTATCTGGAGCAACTTCTGCCCCAAGAGATGCATACGGTGATGCGGATTCTGAAATGGTGAAACCATTAAATGAATGCACATTAGATTCTTAGTTTGGTTGAAATTTGTCGAAGAAGTATTAAAATAGTAACTATGAATACTAATGCTCTCAAAGTGGCTGTTAATAGTGAGGATTGTAGAAACAAAAATAGTTTTTAGTCGATACCGGTGCAGAAATATCCATTATAAAATTAAATGCATTAAATATAGAGTGAGAAATAAATACAGATGATATTTATAAAAGGAATAACAAATTGCAAATCAGCGCAAAGTATGCCGCTAATTCAATCATGTCGTAGTGTTGGTGACGGAAGACGAAGAAGAACAGAGGGATGTGATAAAAAGAGTGAAAGTCTATCTAAAGAAGAAGAAGTAGGAAGTGAATGTTGAGAAGTCAAAGCTAGTTTTTAAAAATAAACGAGGAAAGGAAAAATACAGATTCTGGTTGTGGAAAGAGAAAAGACTGCAGGAAATAAAGGGATATAGATATCCTGGTACATATTGCCAAGGTATGAAGAAGAAAACAAGTTAGCGAGAGGGTCAAAAAGGCGAGAGTGGCAATGGGATGGGTATGGAGCTACGAGGAGAGGAAATTTAAGGGAGATATAATTTAGAGGTTCAAGCCTTTTGATAGTATAGTGAAAAGAGTTCTGATGTACGGGAAGGAAATTTGGGGATGCAAAAAGTGGAAAGTAGTAGAAGCGTTACAAGAGAGGTATTTGAAATGGGTGTTAGGGATCGAAAAAATGTCACCATGGTAAGAGAAGAATCAAATAGGAAAAAGTTACGGATAGAGACGAGGTGTATGCCAAAAGATATGAGGAAAGGAAAAAGAAGGAAGAGAAGGAGGAAAGATTAGACATCCTAAGAGAGAGAAAGAGAGAGAGAAGAGGATGAGCAAGAGAGAGGACAAAAATTAAAAGGGTGAAGATCTTGCGATCGTGAAATGAGAAGATATTAGGAATAAGGGTGTATAAAAAAAGGAGAAAAGAAAAGAGGGAAGGACACTAGAGAAGATAGCGAGATAGAGGGCGGAAGTGAGTTAAAGGGGAATAGATACTGAACAACAGATAAAGAAAGAGCATTTCGGATATGTAAAAATAGTACAGAAGGGATGTAATATTTAGAGGAAGAATGCGAGGGCATTACTGAGAAATTAGAGAGGGATAGGCAAGTTTTAAACGAGGATGCAAAAGGTTATGAATGGATGATCACGGTGGAAACAGTGAGAGGGAAAAGAGAGTCAGAAAAAGAGACTGAGAGTGAGAGGTAAAATGTATGGAAGTACAGTTACGGTTTTAGATTTTCAAAATGTAATGTAAATGTAAGAATAGATAGAGAGTAAGGAAATATACCAAATGTAGAGATACGTAATCACGCTTGGTGTGCAGGCATTCCATCAGTACGTGCATACAAACTAGTAATATATTTTTTAACATAAATATATTTTCTCCGACTTGGTGCACAAAATGCTATTTTGCTCCCTATATTGCGGGAGCAAAACATCATATTCTCTCCCTAGAGTGCGAAATAAATATATCTGAGACACAAATAAGCTTGTCGCATTCTGAGCGCAAAATACTATTTTGCTCCCTATATTGAGCAAACAGCACGATCTCGTATGAGAAAATAGTGCAAAATAAGAGAATAAGTGTTTGAAGACTCATGCGAAATGCCGTCCTCGTTTCGCTCGGGCGTTAAGCTGTCACTCGTCAGCAAACACCTATTTTGCTGCCTAGTTGCACAATCTACTATTGTTAAAATTATTCATATATTATTTTAAATCAGACCGTCAAACATAACATACAAAGATCTTCTAAAACTGGAGTACCCAAAAAACGAGTTGGTTTAACTATTTATGTTATTTCAGTAAGGTCATATCAATTTACATGCGAAATTTAGTTATTTTCTATATTGAATGCACTATTTTTATAAAGATCAACTATTCTTGTTGGTGGATTGGCAAACTGAATATTGCAGTACTAAAAAAGAAATGATTTCTCTCTGGTGGCGTGATATTGCGAAATGTGATTCTTAGTTAAAATCGAAATAAACATAAAAGAGATATTGAAAATTTAGGGATTGGCGATTAAGTATAACAATTTGAAGCATATAAACTTGTCTACAGTATTTAACGAAATATCAAAATTTGAGGTTAGCATTGCCACGCGGTATAGATGTTTCAGAGGAAGAAATTGATTTTCAAGCATTACTGTAACTTACGCCTGATACGATTTGGAATTTAATCCAGAAAATTGGCCAGCGCGCCAAGTTTACTGCAAAATTGGCAGGACATACAAAGTCGTTGATATCTGATATTCAATTGCAAATTAAATGAATGTTTTTTTTGCAGTATGTTAAGCCATTTAAAATACATTTTTTACGCAATATTCAATATATAATTTGATATAAAATATTATTCAGTGATTATGTTTATTAACAAATATATTTATAAGAAACAACATCAAATCCGAAGCAGGGATAATTTTAAATGCAGTGAAAACAATAGACCAAAAAAGTCGCCTTTCGATATGATGCGGGCTTCCCATAAATTATTTCGTTGTTACGATCGATCGAAACAAAAATACTCGGAATGTCGAAAGCCGTTTTACGATTTCGCGAAATGTCGTTCGTTGAATTATATGAATTTAAAAAAAAATACAGGTTAAAGGTATATGATATAATCCTCGGAGATTTGTATGAAATCAATTTGTAAAAAAATTGGAGACGATACTTCGATATCCGCGTAGCTTCTGACAAATGCAATTTTCTTCAGGTAGAAAATGCACTTTCGTTCGCTTCGTTTTGCTGTCACCTTGAGTCAGCCAGTCATTTCCGTCGGTGGGGCTAAACGGACCAGCGATACAGTTTTATCTATCGACACGTGGATTAAAAATAAACAATTATATTTTCGAAAGATTAAATGAACCCCGTTATTCCGGGAATATTGTTTTTTCTGAATCTCGTTCATTGATTTTTACGTCGGGTTATTCTTTTCTACTTGTTAAGTTTCCAAAAGTTTATTCAATTGTCCCGGCCGTTTCAAATTTTATGCTGCTCTTCTAGCGAGAGACTGAGAGCAATGAACATCGCGATAGCGCCTAGCGTTGAAAAGTCGAACTATCATTTAATAGGCGTCTATTTATAGTGTTTTCTTTTATAAAGTAAATGTCCTACTAATTGAAAATTTAAAAGATAAGTTATTAATTAATACCGATAACATTTCCTCTGACGGGAGACGGAGAGCGAAGAACATCACGACAGCGCCTAGCGTGGAAAAGTCTAACTATTTAGTAATTTTTAAAAAATTTTGTGGTTTTTGTTTCTGTTACACCATTTAATGGATTGTACTATGTCCTATTGTCGATAATCGGTGCGTTATGCTAATACGAATTATCTGTGAAAATCATAAAAGGTATTATATAGAAAATTAAACGTCACTGACACATTGAATGTCGAGTAATTCGGCAAAGTGTCGTGATTTTAGCCCTGCGTCCCATCGATTTTGTTCGTCGCACCCCTCTGCCCCAGGCTTTCAGACCTCAATATCCAGCGTTGCACGGCGATTATGATGCGAAACGTAATATCAGATATGGTTCCGCATGACATGCATACATCAAGCTAATCATGAATAATGAATTTATGATAACAACTGACACGAGTACGAATGCCGAAAAATAGATCTATTAAAGCCGATACGGTGTGACATGTGCAACGTTTGTCCATACAATGTTCATTTGCTGCACTTAGGTCATAATTCAGTCGATTAGCTTGATAAATTCTGTCTCTTTGACGAATAACCGTAACTTCTAAACGTTCATTGCAAGACTAAACTTCTGAATGTTTATGAAATAAATATATTTGTGACATTTTTTTCAATTGTTGGTCAATAACAATCGAAGATAAAAATCTCAATATTGATTCATGAAACACAAGTTTCCTATACGTAAATACGTCTAACGAAATGTCATTAATCGTTAGTTCTCGGACGTCTTTGATGCTCATCAATAACCAAAGGAAAAACAAGGGGAACGGCATGTCTTCGTAGGCGATTGATTTGAATTTTTTTAAATCGATTCTTTATTCTAATGTAAGAGGGTTAATTACTTGATGGGATGGCGAATGAGCCGAAAGAATAACACCGCACGTAGTTGCCCCAATTTCAACATGTCTGGTCGTGAGTTACAATTAATTACTTTTGCTCGAAACTCGATGTGTGAGCACGAAATCCTGAAATACGCTGACACATGTTCAGGACACTAAATCCTAGAATGCAATGGTCTGATATCGTGGACCACAATACGGAGGCTCAATAATTTACTTCTTCGAGCTCAACAAGATACGTGTCCCAAAAACTGAATTCTACTCATGCGCTGCTTTTTTTAATAATATAGAATTTACGGCCCCAGGAACAGTCAATTTGGGAGTTATTTTAGGAAAGCTTTTGGTATAAAAACGTAAAAATCTGTATGAGAAATGTTCGTGACTTCTTTATTGACCTAAAAACTTATTTGGATTCAGCAATTGAATTAAAACTGGCAAGTGAACGTGTATATTTGTACATTGTAAAAAGTACCCACAAATTTAAAAGAGAACAGAAATATATTTTTATTTATTCATCAGAATGTTGTCACCTTCGTAGTTGGTTACATCGAATGCAACTCTCAATCGAAGGTATGTCCTTTATTTCCTTTATTGAAGCGGCCTTGATGTCATCTATCTTCTCTATCGATCATCAGGATGCGGTAATTTAATTTTTCAAAACAGACAAAGTTACTCGCAGCTGGGTTATATGAATACAGCGATTGTTCCATCGTATTAATTGAGTTTTTGGTCTTGTATTCCTTCACGCTGGTATTTTCGATAGATACTTGCACGATAATGTTTCAAAACGATGAGACTATACTTCTTATTAACCGTTCTTCCTTCAGAACTAATTCTGAACATACCGCGGTAGCCATAAAAATAATAAGCATCAACTATTTTTCTTGTGATGTAGGACCTCTTTTTTTATTTCGATTCGGTTTTCCTCGATTCATTGTTTTCCACCGACAGCTTATATTCATGCCATATTTATGTGCCATTTCCATTTATGATGCGATTTATGAAATTTGGATCACTATCAACTTGAGAAACCATGAGAGCTAATACTTCCTGGTGTCTTATTTTAAAACCACTATTTGGGTATCATAGACTTGTAGGAACCAATTCTAATTGGAACACTATATCTTTTTTCTTTTGCCGTTACACTATATATCTTGTTAGCGGCACAAATTTTTGAACTAACTCTTCGCACTCCTAATTATCATAAAATTCACTGAAAAAACTCGTGAGCTACACTGAGCTTATAGACAGTTGTTCTAAATCATGGGTAAACGGATATGCATTCCACTCTCTCTCTCTCTTCGTAGAAGACACTTGCGTTGAAATTTTTAATACATTTCGTGGTGTTTTATATAAGTTGATACAAAAGTTTGAAAGAAAAGTTCTCCTGGGTTTTTCCTGACTACGAGATAAGGATTGACCTTGACTATGATCTTGAATTGTCATTTCAAGAAGGAATTTAATTTTTTAAATAAAAACACATATTTTATTACAAAAATGCAAAGAGTGTAACATTTTACATAATTTGTGACCTTGATCCTGACTTTGATCATGTCCTTGAAGGTCGCTTCAAGGTCCAATTCACTTTATCAAAGAAAATCCATACTGTTTACCCCAAGATTATCCATTTTTTCGAAAATAAATATGTGTTCCTAATTAAAAAAATTACATATTATAAAAATATACGGGCAAGTCATTAACTTTTAAGCTTCATAAAAAACAAATAATTAATGATATACATGAGTTTTTGTTGTAACAGTTACATTTCAGCTATAAAATATAGGAAAAATGAATTGGTTGACCAACTTTTAAAATATGTCGGATCTTAATATATTATATTGATATATTACCTGTTACATTTTTCTAAAAAACATTTTGAAATAATTTATTTTAACACTTATTCTTTAAATAAATTGTAAATTTTTTGTTTATAAAATATATTAATTGTAATTCTTACTTCACTCACTGTCCGAGGCAATTTCGAAGGAAGCGTAACGAAAAAGAAAAATAATATCTTTTCGAAAATGTCACTATTGATTTTATTACAGAATATAGCCATTTAATGTTTAATCCCTGATAATGGTCTCTTGGTACGTCGAAATGTCGAGATCTTTCGTTTATGAGAAATTGATTTTTTAGTTTATTTTACTTGATTCACCGTTTATAATATTTTAATGATTTTCCAAAATGCATTTATTAGTTACAACTACTTTTTCAAATTTTTTAAATAAGTTGAGCTTTATAACTGACGAATCAGAAGCCACAAAGAGTCTAGCCGGATAAGCATGGTGGATCTACCCTCGCCGAATTTCCAGGCGTCAATTTGTTAACATATTTATGACCAAAAAAAAATTCTCAGCAATATTCCAGATCCTTATGTTGATCCCTTAATTTTTAATAACTAAAAAACAGGGTTTTTCATTACTCTTTATTTGCATACTAAAAACCTGCTTAAAAATCTGAAAAATTATGAGAAATCATCGGCTTCGTGGCTCAGTCGGTTAACGCACTGAACTATACGAAAGCGTATTTCGTTTTCAAGCAGTAGCTCGCTGTTGGTAAGACGAGCCACATTGTTTGTTTACGTTTCGAAAATATTGTTTATCTGGCGGAAATCGACTCATGACCGCTGCTGTACTTGGTGTAGGTTTCTGCAGTTCCTACATTTCATATACAAATGCCATCTTTTAAAGTCGATCTGCAGCTCTCGCAAAAATCTTACAATTAAGGGGAGGCACCACCCTCAAAATCAACTCTATGAAATACACCTTTAGAAAATTTAAAACTATTGTTTCTTTTGTCATTTTTGACGAGGAATTCAGTGGTGCTAGAATAAAAAGCGTAAGAAATTTTTTGACCCATAAATTGTAGTTTAAACAAAAATTTGTTGTTTTAAAATAATGCAACTACATTTTTCTAACTTAATTTAAAAATTCAAAAAAATTAGGGTGAACATAAAAACATGTTTTCTACAACCTCTCGTATGGATTTTAAAAAATTCCGATTTTTTAAAAAATAAATTTGTTGTAGAGAACAACACAATTTTTTTAAGCGTAAAAAAAAAGTTTTACATTTTTTATACTAACACCACTAAATTCCACGTTAAAAATTACTCTAGAAATAATTTTTTCAAATTTTTTAAAGCTGTATGTCATACAGCTGATTTAAAGTTGGTGCCTCCCCTTAATATGGCAAACATGTAGTAAAAAAGGGCGATTCCGTCCGTTAAATCATACAGAGAAAAAAAAAGATACCTGAAATCGATCAGAATTTAAGAAAAAAATCGTTTCCGGTATTTTTTATGCTGACTTCTATTTTTTATCATAATTTTTTTAATTTAATTGTGTTCAGATTTTTCTATCACTTTGTGAAATTTTGAGGTAATTCTCTGAACATCTTCCAATTAAAAAATCCGACTCTCTTGTCAGCAACATATTGAAAAAAGAATAATAGTAGTTTTCGATCCAAGTGCGTAAAAGTTTTTTCTCCGAATGTGAGGGTTGTGGGCCGAGCTGAAAGCGACGTCCGCAATCACATTAGTACCAAAAACATTTTCGCACACTTTAAAAAATGAAAATGAAATTTACAATGCAATGGTAATTTTCAATCATGAAAATTTGGTAATAACACTACGTTGAGCGTTGAAATTTTACCGAAGTGAGGTTAGAGATTTACCGCCGCATTGTAAATTTATGACGTCGAGCATAGGGAAAATACTAGACTTTTGTACTTTTACTACGTCAAACGTAGGTAATTCTTCGAGCCTACGTTGGACGTGGTAATTTTACAAACGAGTAATATATTACAAGATTTAGGGAAAGTTACTGTGTTCCACATAGTAAATTCACTGCGTTGAAAGTGGGTAATTTTCGAGCCCATTCTCAACTGTAATTTTACACGATTTTTTTTACAGTGCATATGGGTCGAACAATATTTTTTGATGCAAGTGTACGTAAAGTGCACCTAAAAAATGTCAAAAATGCGTAAAGCAGCACTTTACGCACACTGTATCAAATAAAATATTTTAACCTTTCTGTAGAAACGTACTATTTCTATAGTAGTTAATTAATGAGTAATTATGACTATATTCGTGGTACAATGAGACATGCCTTGTTTCTATATACAATTCCAGTTTTATGCTAAATTCATACTGGTTACAATATTCAAAACTCCAGTGTGAATTGAATGAGATTATTTAACGATTGAAGTACATATTAATGTACAGTTAATTTGCATTGTCGCTGTGGGAGTGATCGAACTTTTTAAACTTAAGGTGGTTCCCGAGTAGAAATTGATTAGGGTCTTGATCAGGGCCTGACCAAAAGCGTTACACCCTGATCAGGGTCTGAACAAGTTTCTACTCGGGTTAGACCCCAGAATATCATAGGTTGACGAAAAATAATTAATAACGTTTCCAAGAATTTAATTTTCATTATTAATAATATTGTTGCAAAGTGTAAGCATTATTCTTCTTGAAAAAAAAATTGAAATGTGCAAAATTAAATTGTTAAACCACATTTGGTATTGATTCAAATTTTTTTCTTCTCCGCTGTTAAAAATTTTTTAAAAATGAACTGATTTTAACGAATGGAGGCTTTTTTTTCGAGAAAAGGATTCTCTTTAACTTTACCAAATAAATTTTTAAGATTCTTTGTCTGATCACGAAAATTACTCAATATTCGTTAAAAGTAGTAGTTCTTTTTTAAAATAAATAGATAATTTATCGTTGGCTTCCGAAATGTCAAAATACCTGCGGTAAAGTTGTAGAGAATCTTTTTCCGTGATAAAATAAGCCGTTAATCTTTAAAATCCGTTAATTTTTAAAAAATTCTTAACTGCGGAGAAGACAAAATTTGAAAAAATATCAAAAGTAGCTTAACAAATGATTTTTGCACATTTAAATTTTTTTTCAAGAAGAATAATGATTTCACTTTTCAACAATATTATAATAATGAACATTATACTCTTGGAAACGTTATTAAATATTTTTCGTCAACATATGATATTCTGGGGTATAACTACCTTAAAAAAAGAAACTTAAAACCACTTAATAAATTCAGATTTTTGTAATCAACTAATATAATACGATTATCAACGCAAGTAGTAAGTATTAATCCTTTAAAATTGGGAAAAACTGGACCAGACATTAAATAATAACTGACAATTAAATTAAAACTCATAGATTTTGGATATTAGCAAGCATCCATGACCAAATATGAAAAGTCTCGATTTTGCTCGACTTTTATGAATATGTTTGTGTATGTAATACATCGGTTAAAGGTGTAATAAAGATAAATAGAAACCAGCAGACCGGATTGTCTTTGTTTACATCACGAGTATGATTCGACGAATTCGTGGAAAGCATTGTTTATTGCGAATATATTTCACAATTATACCGATGTCAACAATAATTTCGAAATATTACATAACGGCAAAAAGAATAAATACATAAACATGTTAGATGAATTTGAAATATACACCGTTAAGAAAATGTAAATTTAATTGATAAATGTATATTAACAAATGTAGTACTTAAGTTTTCAATTACATATATGTATTAATACAGTAGGTCCCCTCTTATTTTAAGATTTCGAGTCAAGGAATATGGCGACACCCCCTCTTATTTTAATACTACTTCTCTTAATTAAGAAAAAAAGTTAAAATAGAAGGGAGCGAATCCTTACGATAGAGGAGGAACTTAAAATACGAGGGGTTACAGTAAGAGGGGTACTACTGTAGTATATTATGCAACAAGTGAACAACTTCAAGCACTGTACGAGTTGCATACATTTTATGCACAGATTTTTAATGTTTCAATACGTAAAATGCAGTGTTTGAAAATTAATATATATAAGTTAATATATGTAAGTGACGGAAATTTACAAATTTTGTATATTAAGAAGGCGCCAGTATTTTTAAATTAATACACAGTTACTAGTTTTAATACATATTCGCTAAATGTTACAAAAACCATTTTTAATTTGAAATTTGAAATGGCACTTAAATCTTACTTCAGAGTAATTGAAAATCAAGCTCAAGTTTTTTAAAATTTCATATACAGTTTAGCAGTAATATTAAAACAAACAATTAAATTTAATAAGCATCAATATATTCAATTTACAAATATAGTATACGAAAATAGGTTTTCAGTTATCTGTATACGAATATTAAAATAGACATTTTCATTTTCAAAAATGTGCACAGAATTTAATAAAAGTTACATTAAAAATAATGAGCATGTTGTTTTGCTGAACAAGTGACGCAAATTCAAAAATTGTGTATATTAATATATTAAGACGGAACTGGTATTTTAAAATTAATACAATATTATTAATTTTAATAGATTTCCTCTATATATTACAAAAACGATTTTTAATTTTGAATGTGAATTTATACTTTAATTTCACTTCATTCAAAATCCGTCTAAAATTTTTCTAAATTTTATATTCAGCTTTGCAGTAATATTACAAAAAGATATTAAATTTAATAGACATTAATGCATTTACACGCATATAAGAACAAAAAAAGACTGCATGTAAATTATACTAAACCAGCGGCTGGCGACAAAAACAGCCCAGGAAAAAGCTCTGAAAAGGAGTCCACGAAGGAAAACCTCTGGAGAAAGCCGGGGAATAAGTCCTGGATATTTTTGTACAGCTTTCTACAGAAAAAAAAACAAGAAAAATTGAGAACAACTAACATATAAATAATAATGTTGAGAATTGTTGCTAATCCTAGCGTCGCGAGTTCGAATCCACTTATCGCCTGACATTTTTTTCTGCGATAACTTCTTTTATTGGTCTTAAGTTATAAATCACAGGTATACCAATATTTGAAATTAAATTACAATAAATAAAGTGAAAAAATGTAAAACACAGTATATTATACTGAAAGAAGTGTGTGTTGAATTCAATACAATGGTATAAATACAAATTACATTTTAAATTTAATATGATACTTCTTAAAATGAATAAATAATACTATTTTAATAAACAATAATGTTGTAATATTAAATACAAAGTTTGAGATAATTCATATATTGCATTGAAAAATACAGCATTTTTGTTTATTAAACGTAATGTTAACTACACAAATATCCAATATGTATTTAAAATTGTATATATTCGTTCTTAATTTTAAGAACCATGATATTAAAAATTTAAAATTTAAAATACTCTGCCATCTGTCATCGGGACACCTCTGTATTTGTTTATAAGTGTCTAATAACGCCAAAGCTCAGGTGGTTCAGATTCCACCTTCATAAACTGTAGGTACCGTCGCGATTTAGTCCCACATGGGTTCAGAAAAGTCGATGTAAAATAATATAAAGAAAATATTTTAAATGTAAAGCATATTCGTTTCCTACCCCGGCGGTGTATTCAATTTAACGCACATTTTTTTCACAGTGTACATATAAAGCCGTCACAAATGTAAATAACAATAAAATCAACATAAACGTCCAAACACAATTTAAATCACTCATATATAATTCCACACGGCTAATGCAGACATTGAGCTCTGCTGTGAATATTCACTAGATAGCATATCACTATTATATTAGTATATCGTGTGTATGAAATGTTTTGAGAAGGATTATATCACTCACGGAAAAGGTAAAAGCATAACATAATAATAATACAATTAACAACAAACGCGTACCGTCAGTACTAAAAGCGTTTTTAATCAATTCTACGATATTAAAAATGTTCCCTGGTCATTTATTTCTGTTTGTTTATAAAATACCAGAGACATCACAACTAGTCTCATAAATATAAATTAAATATGTTCTTTTAATAATCAGTAATTCAATAACGAGTTAAAGCAGTATTCATTTTCATCGCCACTGAATGAATGTGGTCATGAAACAAAGACATTGAAATAACCTTCAAGATCATGTTCAAGGTAACTCAAGTGTAGTATTAAATAGTCAGGGGAAAAAATCAAACTTTCGTATGAAACGATTCTCCCGAAAATTTGCTGAAACCCAGATATTTTTCCATATTGCGACTACTGAAACTTCGTTCTTGACATGACCTTGAGCAAGGACGTAAAATTTTGTATTCTTTCCGAATCCATGGAAAAATAGTAGTTTCCATTTAAAAAATAACCCGTGTCTTCGAATAACTGTCAAGATCATCGTTTGTTTAAATGTCTTTAATTATTTATATATATTATTAAATTATAATATAATATAAATATCTTCAATGTCCATATAGATACTGTCAAATGTCAATAATATCATACCCTAACTTAATAACTTGTCACGGTATTATACAATTATTAACCCTTAGTTCCGTCGGCTATTTTAAGGCCTTTTCATCCCACTACCTGGGTCAAATATGTTCTGCCGTTTGAAAGTGCTTACTATTGTGTAATTTATAAAGTACAATTTGAATTTTCTCTGGGTCGAAAACGACCCTGGCATCGGGATTAAGGGTTAAGTCGCATTTCAGATTAATAATGAGCAACTTAAAACAAATCTTAAGTGATCAAATCTACGAGCAGTATAAAAGATCTATTTCAATTCATGCGAACCAAGGAAAGATTATGCGTAAGGTGATACAAGGGTATGAAGGGACTCACGAACTAAAGCGCAGAATATGAGCGGTTTGTGATATCGGGAAATGTGCCTGCGATGGTAAGGAGACTAGAGCTTCAGAAGGTAGAGGGGAATAGCTTAACATGGAGTGGGGGGCGCAAGGCATTTTGTTCGACATCATACGGAATTGGCAATCCCTCCCTTAGCCTCTAAACAGACGACAGAAGTTTTCATAACGTAACATGAGCAGTGCCAGCCACGTGTTATCCACTAATACCTTAAACTTCATGATTTGACAATAAAATGTGCCCATATTTCCTGCGCTACATCTTACACCATTACTATCATTTTTTCACAATGAGCTACTATTAATTAAAAATAACATGAAACTTGATAATTTCACTCTACTTCTTCAAGCTTAGGTGTAATATCAAACTGAATACATTTTCTTTTCCAAATCTTGTCACTTAACTAAACTAATTAAAAGCTCATCTATTTTGCATAAATTTATGTTAAACAAAAAATTTAGAGGTTTCTGAGCATTGTCCTTATACAGCCTATTAAATTAAATCAGTATTATAAAAATGTAGGTAAATTATCAGGACATGTTAGGTCAATTGAAGGCGATTATCATCGAATCGATTTAATTTTAAAAATCTATAAGATGGACGTCTCGCACCGAACTAAAAATGAGAACACCACGTTTTGATTTGAAGCTAGTTAATTATTTTCAGGAGATTCGTTAAAAGTTGACGCGACATAAATTACAGGTCGCGAGCCTCTCGATATCTATTTTGGGGTGACCTTAATAAAGGAAAAGTTGTCGAGTCAACAACACGCTGTCGACCATTCTTGTGGTTCGCCCAGTCAATATCTTACCCGTTGGCTTATTACCAATGTACGAAGGATGTATTTGACGACCTTCTCCAGGTAGTTATGTCGGGAGGGCGTGTAAAGAGGCAATAAAACGAACGACCCATAAGTCCCACGCTTGTATTTCAATTTCCAACTTATCGCGACCACGTCCCTTTCCCGTTTTGCTTGCTCGAATTGCGGAAAGCGCATTTTAATGAATTCATCCAGGAACTGCGTTAAATTTCTGTCTGCACGATATTTCAAAGCGAGCAAATAACGAAAAATGAATAAAATTAAAGGATAACTCTTTCTAATTCATTTAAGATTTTCATAATTAAAGCGGCATTTATTTTTCCTGGTTGGAGGTGATGATAAAGTTTGATATTAAATGCGTATTATTCTTTTAAGACAGAATTGTTAATTTGCCAATTTCATAAATCAATTCCAACGTCAAAAGTTCATTATTCTCGTAACTTCCAAGTTTAGTGAGAAAGATAGTATAGTAGAACATGGGAGATTAATGAACGGAAGAAGACCCTGACCAAAGAACTTCCTTAGAAGACTTTCTCGAGCGGATGAATTCCGATTCCGATAAGTATGGATGTGAGCTTTCGAGACCCTCAGCTCGCTATCGATTCCAGCAGCGGAGTTCCGACTTACGTCGAATGAAATTGCGTAATAAACATCTAATCAGTTTTTCAGAGCGTCGCGAGCAGCTGAAGCTATAAGCATGTCTACGACATCGATCGTGCTAGAATGGACATTCCCTGAACTCCCTACGTCTTCCTATTGAACTTCGAAAACTACTTGAAAAACTTCAGCTTTTGTGAGCAATAACTGCAGGTGATTTGATGAAAATTATATTGAACGCTGAGATAACGTCACTACGTAACGAGTTTATGTTTATTTGGCTTGGTTATAGGGTATTTCATCAATAAATACTTATTTTTTCACGCAGAACTCAACAGGATTACAGGACTGGCACAAGCGAATTTTTCATGTAACCTCATTAAGGCCGAATAATAAATCCGCTGATTGACGCCAGCATCGCCTCAAAGCCTCCTTCTCCGCATGCTGCTTCCCCTCCTACTATCTCTTTTCCCGCTTCGGTTGGAGAATGGGGGGAGGGTAACCAAAAGATACCAGCGCAACCATGCGGATTAGTTCATCAAAGCTGTACGTGGATAGAACCAATCTAAGGTGGCATATGCAATGACCCGGAAAACCCAGGCTATGCGACGGGAAATCGCAAAAGGAATATTTAGCATTCTGTTTCGCACTAGTTAACTTACAACGACTATTACAATGTACGCTTTATATCCTCCAACGTATTAACACAGTTGTACGATGTCGGAAAACAAGCAAATCTACAAATTGTATCAGCTTGTTGTTTCCCTGCGATTGTTTCAATAAGTTAAAATGGGTGGAAACAGGATGCTTCATTAAAATCCACTTCTCACATAGAAGTAAGTTAGGAGATTATATACGCCAATTCTCATATACACAAGACTTCAATTGCGGCGTCGGCATAAAGGGAGTCCCGTGATATAATTCGATCTATTTAGCCCAGGTACAATTGAACATTCTCGCACTCGAGTTCAAGCTGCGAACTTTCTACAGAAATATTTGAGTGTCTTGAAACTCTCTTAAATTCTTTAGACATTGTACGTTGAAATAAAGTGAGAAGGTATCAACCGAGAGTAACTAACAGGGAAAGGATATTGTGGCAGGAAAAGTTTAATTGTTAAACAGTTCAAAGATGAATAAGTGAACGGAAGCTTTCGTCCTGGTAGTGTCGATCGAGCTTTCCGTCTGCTAAGAATATTTTACAATGACGTATAGATCGTAAGAAGAGTTTTAAAGACATTTTATTATTTCTAAAAGCAACGAGCTCAATTCCATTAATTTTTTGGATGTTCGTTAATATTCTTCAATGACATTTAGATAGAGGGCAATTGATAGACATAATTATAATGCCATATTTAATGCAAACTTGCTTTGATGTCAGTGTAATAGCTTATTTCAAAGTGAAATAAAGGTCCAATGAGGTGAGATAATCGAACCATCAAGTTTGTCTAAGTAAGTTTATGGCGAAGATTGCCACGATTGACGTCTTCCGAAATATAAAGCAAGGTTATCGCGATGTCGTAGATTTAATCGAAGATTTCAGATGGAGGTTTTCCTTCCCACGTTTCATACACCATCCCATGGGTTTCTTAATAATCGTGTACCTGGATAGATGGTTTTAAATGACCATCTTGTGATTGCAATTGCTCGTTATTTTATCTCTTTGTGGGCGTCTTAATTAATATTCAGTTGATGGAGTTTTCGAGGTTCAACGTGAATTGCACATTGATTGTTAGTAAATGAGTTTCTGTAAATGATGCTAGAGGTTTCATATTTACCTTGTTACTTAAAAACAGGAAACGAGAACTAAGTAATGTTTTATCCGGATATTTTCTTATTGTATTGCTTCCAATCTAATAACAAAATACTTTGTGGGCGGAGTTTACATTACTCTTGTTTTTTTAATTAAGTGAACAATTTGAATGGATATACGAAATCATGAAGTAAAGAAGCCGGTTTTATTATTATTGACTACTAAGACAATATCGACTTGTGAATGGCATCCTGAAATCATTCACATAGAGAATAAATGGGTACAGATAGTTTTCGAGCCAAGACGTTTTGGACCCGCTGTTTTGGCGGTTTTGGCTCCGACGTTTTAATGCCAGGGAGGATCAGGTTGATGTCTGCATGGTATGACGTGGGGCAGATAGCCAATCATAATGACCTCAAGAAGCGTTACAAGGTTTATTTATGAACAACCCTCGAGCTACATACTTAAAAAAACCAGTAGCGCCAAAAAGTATGGCGCCAAAACAGCGGGGCCAAAACGTCCTGGCTCTAAAATGACCAGCACCAAAACCGGCAGCGCTGAAGCGGGCGGCACGAAAACATCCTGCTCCGTAATAAATAGCATTCGACGTAGAACTACACCTTGTTTTTACAACTTAAAACTTTTAAAGTTTTAAGTTAGTTTAGTTGTACGTTTGATTTGTATTTGATAAGTACAGAATGCATCAAAAGTTAATGCAACATCCTTTCGATGATCGATTATCTATGCCTCGAATGATCAATACTGTAATAATTTAACGTTCTGGAGAAATTCAATCCATGTATTTTAAATGCATGTTCCGAGTGTTATTTGCTATGAATGTAACAGTTTTTGAATCTAGACTTAAATATCGGATTAATAGTGACTTATCGGAAAAGACCAGTTTTTTAGAATACACACTGAAATTTTAATAGCACTTGCAGCTTTTATGTAAATACGATTTTTAATTATAAAGTCAATTTCCTTTATATTCTGCTTCTTATTTTAAATAAAGTTCCGTCGATTTTTTAGATAAGTTTATTATTCAGAAGAGCTATTATAAAGTTGATAAATTTTCTGATTTCATATTCCAGGTATTCCAGAATATTACCATTTTCATTTACATTTTCATTTACATTATGATCGATTTTCTTCTTTTGTCTACAATATTTCTAATGTAATCAAGAGTGTAATTATATGTACGTTTGTTTCGAAATATATCTGTTAGTAGTATTAATGTAAGAATTCACATATGAGTAAATCCACAAAAATTTTGAAAGTGTTTGAAAACCAACTTTGGTGGACACTTTTGTTTAGTATTCAAGGTGATTATTTAATATTCGTTAAAGGCGGGGGCATAAAGTTACGACGTAAGCATTATCATGCGAAAATTACCTTTCGTTAATTTGTTGATGTACAAGATGGTGCAGAAGTAAATATTATATATAAATATAAGTACGTTGAAAAATGGAAAATAAAATAATTGAGACTTGCATATTCCTGGTGTAATAACATTTTAATGAGCATAGGAAGATGTATGAGCTGATAGGTGCAGTTAAATCATATGTAACTATCTGAAAAACTTCAGAGTACAATGAAATTTATTATATTTTAAGATTGTCTCGTTTTTATTTTTCTTCAAATAGACGATATTTTGGTACTTTTTGTCTCTCAGTTCTGACAAAAATCTGGATTCATTTTTAACGTAGAATTCATCTTAAATTTCCAATATTGCTGATCACCATTCTGAGTTAAAATATCCTAAATTCACAATGATACCTAATTCACCAATATAGGGGAGCAATATGTCATAAATATCTGCACTTTTATTAAAATGTGCATTTTTATAACAATGTAAAATTCTAAACAAAACGGAGTAAATTGTTTAGAAGTGTTGAGAATGTTGAAATCCAGATAAATTAAAAACTAGTTCTCATTTTTAATCGGAAGATATTCCACGTAATTTTGATGGTATTCACAAGTTCACCACCAGAAGATTCTGAAAAGCTACAAAAAATAACATATAAGGGAGAGTGGGGCAAACTGTGACACTTATTTTTCAAAGACAATTTAAAATATATTATAACCTGTAAACATTCGTTTTTATAACACTAATCGATAGTGTGATTACTTAAGTTGATAAAATAACAAAGATATGCATACAAAAATAACGTATTTCAATAAAAATATTAATTTTTTTCAATTTGGTTTTGTCACAGTCTGCCTCATACGTGGGGTAGATTGTGCATAGCTGTGGGGTCAGGTGTGACAGGTAGTAATTTATACTGTGGGGTACATTGTGACGTACGATGTATGGCAGGGAAATAATTTTTATTAAATACATTATGATGTTATTATAATGATTTTTACAATTATAGGTATTTTATTATTAATTTTGTATTTATAAAATCTTGATCAAAATAATAATAACGAACTTTTTGTCTTGTATACTTACTTATTCGTTACACATTCACTTTTTATCACAGCGAACATTTTTGTTACATTTTGTATTTAATTCCAATCTCCAATCTACATGTGTTAAAAACAATATTTTGATAAATAATACAATCTGCAGGTTATGTCACACTCTGCCCCACAACTGTGTGTCACAATAAACCCCACATGATGATTTTTACAATTATCATTAAATTTTAAGAAATTTAATATGTTTAGGTTAATTTTTTAATTCGATTATTATCTTTGATTATTCTATTATTCAGTTGACGCCTTACTAAAGATACAGAAAAAATATATGTAAATTTATGACAAAAGAAAATTGAGACAAAAAGGTTACTTTAGATACCTCGAAACTCATATTTATCTATCACTCACCAACACCCTTACGAACCCCGTTATTTTTACGTTTTTTCGTTTGGCAGTGATAACCTCACTATTATACAAAAATATTGGATTTTTTCAGTGCACAGGTTTTGAGAAATCTAGAGTGGGGTACAGTGTGCCACGTGTCACAGTCTACCCCACTCTCCCCTACAATTATAATTGTACAAAGTAAATTTTGAACACAATCTGAGGAATTTTTAAATTATTTTAAATCTTGATTTTAAATAATTACACTCATTTTGAATTTCGGAAATGTGACGAAAATCGCTTATCAATGGCCCAAAAATCCCGCGTATACAAATTTTTATAAACATTGAAATAATTTAAATATTTCGTTTGCAATACTGGATTCTCATTATGGAATGTCGCAAATTTGGAGAAAGATTCGTGATCCGCGACCAAAAACACTACAAACGTTACACGAAAATGACACTTTTCCGTAAAATTAAACTTTATGGTCTAGGATCGAAAAGTACTATGTTTAAGCACTGCTCTACTTATGCACAGGCTAAAACATAGTGTGTTTAAAAGTATGCACTGACTTCCCAGTGACGTCCATATAGTTATTTTTGACCCTCCGGCAGTAAAACTCGACTTTTCGGCCTAGGGCGAAACCTTTGGCCGCGAATTATAGAGTCCTACGACAATCGGATAAAAAAATACACTTCGCTCTTATTCAGCCCTTGGCACATAATGCACTATTATTTATTTATCAAATTACTCAAATTAATATTTATATAAACAGACCGACAAATTCCAAGAATTTTCCTCTCGTATTTTATTTTATGTTATAAACGGTCGAAAAATAAACAATGATTTGATAAACATAGTGTGTTTAAAAGTAAAAGAAACTGTTAAAATGTTTCGCGGAATGAAATCAGTATTTTATCTTTAATAAAATTTATCATTAAATACATGCATGTCATTGAATACATATATTCCCATACAACCAGAGTTAATTGAAAGTCAACTATAATTCGACTATGAGTAAAAATAAATAAATACAAAATAATAAAAATAAAAAAATTAATTTTCGTCTAAACAAAGGCTATAGTGGACAAAAAGTCGTCTTTCACCATTCAAAATCGGTTTTCAATATCTATAAGTCAACTGCCATGTTATCTGAAAGTTAACTTTTACCTGGAAATTCGTGAACTAATATAATCAATCAAATTGATTATGCAATCCAACTTTCGGTTGTATCATATTTAGTGCGAGAATCCGTATTATTATCCTCATATTTCACCCTAAAAATATTGCAAACTGCAGTTAGCCAATTATAAATTGACAAATCTACTCTATAAAATAACATGAGAGTAAAAAACTAAAAAGTTACCAACATGGTGTGCGTAAATGGTATTTTAATCAAAGGTGAATTAATAACTCTATGCAAAAATTTAAAATATCGTTATAGCCGTTTACATTCTATATTGATTACTTTTTTGAAAAATCAGCCCATTGAAACAAGAATAAACGTCACTTGTCTAACTTTGAGTACACCTATGCCTTCTCACATAATTATAAGCCCTGAAAACGGTTATTATATCGAAAATTGACGCAAATGTCATTTCGATATTGACAAAATGTAAAAACTTCATTATTATATTTCAAAAATATTAAGGAATTCGAAAACTGTTTCAAATGAAAGTTGCAGATCTTCACAGAATACGTATTTCATCATTTATGTATTTATTGTATAGATGTGATAGAAACTCTGAAAAATGCCAATTAATTGTATTTACGTGGTGAAAAACGTGAAAAATTCATCAAGGTTATGATTTTTCATCACTCTCCTGTTTATTTTGTTGAATATTAAAACTTCTAAAAATGCATTAAATATAAAATATGCATTTTGAGCGAATATACAACTTTTATTCGAAACATTGTTCGACATTTCTAAATTGTTTCTGAATAAACTAGAAAACCCACGAAAAATCATAATTTTTATTAATTTTTCATGATTTTTATCATCTACATTGCATATGCTCCAATTTTCACGACAATTTTCATTTTATCAAATTTGAGAGACAACTTTGTTTTTTTGATAATTATTATTTATAACAATTTCTAAAATTCATTGACATTTTTTCATTCTCTATCACACAGTAACAAAAATGACGTAAACATAACATGTATTTTAAGAACGCTCACAAATTTAATTTGAAACATTTTGCGAATTTTTCGCAAACGATGTTTTCCTAAGTTTATCCTGAAAAAAATCAATATGGTACAAAAACGGCTCTCACAATTTAAAAAATGTTTGTATATAGGTGTTACGTCCTACGTAACGCACCTTATTTCAAAAATACCGGCTAAATATCCGATGCAATAGCGCGCCCGGCGTATACTAACTGAACCTCATAACAAATAACTTACCGATACCGATCGAAAATAGAGAACCCTATAATTCCTGAATTTTCACTCCCACTCACAGTTTCCTACATTACCAGTAGAGAGTAATAATATCATTAATTATTTTCCGAAATAGTCTCAACGGAAAATGTACGGGAAAATCTAAAAATATCTTTAGAAAGTGTAGCAAACCGGACTAGCAACCCGTACCCTTGACAAACTCTATCTATTTCTAAAAAAAGTAATAAAAATTCCAAAGTACATCCGCTTTCTCACGCACACGCTTATATGACATACTTTTCTTTTCCAAGAAAATTCTTTTCAAAATAGCTTTTCATATAATATAAAAATTATAAACCAAAACTAACGAACAATAGAATGATAACATTGGTCGGATTAGTTAGATAGAAATAAATAGTATCTCATACAGAAAACACATTTATAAAATAAAATAAAACGTTTATTTATAATTACGAACAAATTCCGTTTTTTCCTTTTATTACAATAGATTCAACCACGAATTTTCATTAGTCAAACTTCCAAACTGGTACCGAACAAACGAACAAATAAACATTAGCGTATAAAACATTGTAAACACCATCTCATGAATAAAGAATGAAGCTTTTATATATATATTTATATCTATTACAAAATTGAACATCCTTTAAAATTTAGTATCTTGATAATCATGTTCTCAAATGTTACAATAATACAAAATTTATAAAAACAAACAATCATTTTAAGAATACCTCATTGTTTATTCATCTCTTGTACGAAATTCATGCTTTATATCACTATATGTAAATTGCTCTTATAAACCTTCGATTAAAATAATGTTAAATTGTACAAAAATCAACAACAGTTGTATTAAAACAATTAATGCAAAATAGTTTATTAAAAATACAAATTTACTATTAAAAACAACACAACGGCATATCAAAATTGCATAAAATCTATCGGATTATTAAAAAACTAATTTAGTAAATATTAACAAATAAATATCTCCAGTTCTATACAAGATACAACTACCGTTCATTTTTGTACGATCTTAAAATTAACATAATTGTCTAAACACGCAAAAAGATTCTATTCAATTCGGACGGAAGCTGCAAATCTTGCATTCACACGAATTTTGGATAAAAAAATCCGTGACACGACGCAACGCTTCAAAACGGAACTGGGCACCACGGGCGGTATCCAGTATAAAAACAGCACCTCCTGGACCAAAAAAAGTTAGTTAAGATTCAGCAGTCAACATCGAGCAGTTAAGCTCCAGCAGTAGTTGGACCACTGGATACAGACAGCCCAGCAGCCTAGGTTCCGGGAGTCGTCGAACCAGGATCTCATAAGTAAGTATTTCCCCTAGTTAAGATCAGGCGACTAACCTGAACCCGGACAGAGCACGGGACCAGGGCCAAATCTTTTGGCCCGGCGTTTCGATCCCTCCGGGCACGGGCGAACTCGTCTCCGCGGCAATTCTTTTTTTTTATATATTTTTTTTTTGGGGGTAAACTATTTCCGAAAAGGGACAGAGCTCGGGACCAGGGTCAAATCTTTTGGCCCGGCGTTTCTATCTCTCCCTCGAAGAACTTGTAAACCCTTTCCTCGGTTTATTCCGGAATTGGCACGTGCCGATGCGGAATCGACCCATAGGGAATTAGGTCATAGCCTTTTCACTTTTTTTTTAATATATTATTTTTTTTATAAGTTCCCGCGTTTCTCCTTCCGCGAAACTAAATTTGTCCACATTTTGTTATAGTGCCCCGAAATAATAAGGGTGTCCGGCGTCGCAAACGGGAGCGAGCCCGCAAATTATATAAATTCCTGGTGGAGCAACGCGCCCAACGAGAAGGGCAGCCAGCAGCCACCCCCGATCACAACCAGCCTCCTCCCCCGCAGAAAACAAAAATCACGCTGGAGGAATATCGGCGCCGTAACGCGATCAAAAAAAAAATAAATTAAATATATAAAAAAAATAAATGATCACAAAATAAAAAAACCTATAAGAAAAAGAAAATCGAGTCATTATTTATTTTCACCCTTCTCCTTTCCTTTTGAACGGATACACTCGGCGGCTCCGTCCACCCTAAAAAGAACCCTCAAATCGACCCGTCTGGTCGATTTGGCCCTTTCACGGCAGAAAGATGGCGTCCCTGTTCGGCCGCCATCCCAGCCATAACAATTGGTGACAGCGAAGTTAGGGCGGAACCCGAATGTGTCCAACAAATAGGAAAGTAGTTATCCCATCTCGTTACATAACAATTGGTTAGGGCGTAACGCGAGTACATTCAACCAGAAAGTACCCAATAAGCTGGCTGTCCTTGCCGTTGTAAAAAATCTTCACTTTTTTTTCTTCGTAGAAAGATGCTTCCCTATAAATGCAGATTCTATTACATAAACTAAATATAAAACTGCATAATCGAACTTCTAATGAAAAAAAAAACATTTTTTATTTTTTTTTATGTCCAATATTTCATAAATGTCTAACAAAAGAATAACTCGAAAAGACACACAAAATTTAAATACGACCGATAAAAACACATTACTAGGAACAGGACTAACTACCGATAGGAAACCAAAAAAGCAGTCAATTGAAAAGTTAGAAAATATTACGGAAAAACAAGAAATTGTAGAAGACAAAGCTATAGAGCCTGAACTAGCCCCAAAAAACTCCGAAAACCCACAAACCGTAGAACAAAATATTCTAGAGACAAACGAAAACATTCAAACGCTAAAACAACACCTAGACAATATAGAACAAAATACACTCTCACGAAAGACGCACATCGACGATGTAAGAAGTAAATTTAACGAACTAGTTACAGAATTCGATTGTCTCATAGATAAAACTCCAGAGAAAAAAAATACACAAATATCAGAATCCCGAGACTGGTACACAAAACATACACCGCTCTGTGCCAGCACCCCAACAAATAGTAATATAAACGAGCAACACAAAAAAAGAACCAACAACGAAGAATATCAGATTATTAAAGAAAACCCCGTACATGAAAGTACTAATTATAAGATAGGAAATCATAATATCGAAAGCGAAGGTGAAGACACCTTCAGAACAATAAATAACTCGAATCCATATTTTTTCGAAGACGAAATATCAAAGATGGCGAACTACAAAGACAAACTAACTCTTAACCACGCTATAGAAAATGTACCCAGATATGACGGAAACCCGAAAACTTTTTACGCTTTCGTCGACGGTTGCGAGGAAGCAAAAGATATGCTACCCGAGGAATCAGAAGTAGACTTAGTAAAATTAATAAAAAGTCGACTAAAAGGAGAAGCACGACGAGCTGTAAAAAATAACACATTCGAAACCGTATCAGCCCTGCTTAAATGTTTACGAGAAATTTATGCCCCGGCACATTCAATAACAGAAATCAGACAAGAATTAATAGGGATGCACCAATTTAATTTTGAAAGTGTGGTCGAATATGGAAATCGCATCAGAGAAGCAGGAGATAGAATATTAGAAATTTACAAAGCCTTGAGCGAAGATGATGAAGTAACAGACATAGACAAAGAAAGAACCGAACAAGAAATTCTAGAGACATTTTTAACTGGATTAAAACCCGAAATAGAAATTAGATTATTAAATTCAGAACTAACAGACCTATCAGCTGGTATACATAAAGCAATACAGATAGAAAGAAGACTAAAACTCGCAAACAATGTCAGAGGAATCCCTCTTGAAGAACCAAAAAACGAAGAAAAACCAAAAACACAAAGAATCAAATTATTAACTACAGAAAAAAAATGCCAAATCTGTAAAAAAATAGGACATGAAGCTGATACGTGCCTCTTCAGAAACTCAAATCAACAAAATTTTCAACCCAACAACTATCACTCTTACGGATATCCAAGGAATAACTATCATCAGAACACCCCTCAATCAAACAATTACAAACCAAACAACTATCCACCTCGAAACTATCAAAAGCAATCTTACAACTCTCAACCAAATCATCAAAAAAATCAACCACAACGTTATACAAACAACTATAATCCGGAACAACACTACAATCGTCCAAAAAGGTTCCAAAATCCACACAATCAAAACCAAAACTTTAAACATCACAACTACCACGAATCTAACGAATCAAAACAATGTACATACTGCAAGTCTATTGGACACATATGGCAAGAATGTAGAAAACTAAAATTCAAGGAACAGATACGAGCAGAATTAATCAAGGAATTAAAAGACTCAACAAATCCGGGAAACGAAAATGGTCTCTTCAGAACAGGCGCACAGAGGGAGACCGGAAACAAGCGCCAAATGAATCTTGTGACAAAATCAGAAATCATTCCAGAGAAATAAAAACAGTCAATCTAAATAAACATGAAGCCCCATTAATACAAATAAAATCAAAAGATTTACATACAATGATAAACCTAATGGTTGACACCGGAGCCAGCGTAAACATCATTAAAGAAAAATGTGTACAAGGAGAAACATTAATAGACGAAACCAATATAATAGATCTAAAAGGAATCACGGAACAACCAGTAACTACAATAGGGGTAGTAATAATCGAGATATTAGGACATGATACACTATTCCACGTAGTTAAAAACAACTTCCCAATAGATTGCGAAGGAATTTTAGGATCAGAATTTTTAAAAAGTAATGAAGTTACAATAGACTACAAAAATAACCTTATTAAATGGAAAAATAACACAAAATATTTCAACAGCCCAGAAACTATAAAAATTCCGGCTAGAGCAGTATCCACAATGTTCATAAAAATAAAAAACAATAACATTCAACATGGGTATATACCACAGATCAATATCAAAGAAGGTGTATTCTTGGGCGAAGCACTTGTTAAAAATAATGAAGGAAAAGCATATTTACAAATTTTTAATACAACAAATGAAGTATTAAATTTAGATATTCCAACAGTCGAAATAGAAGAAATAGAGGAAAATGTAGAACACATAAACGAAAACAAATATGAAAATGAAATAATAAACGAAAACAAATATGAAAATGAAATAATAAATGAAAACAAATATGAAAATGAAATAATAAATGAAAACAAATACGAAAATGAAATAATAAATGAAAGCAAAAATGAAAATGAAAACGAAATAATAAATGAAAACCAATATGAAAATGAAATAATAAATGAAAACAAATACGAAAATGAAATAATAAATGAAAGCAAAAATGAAAATGAAAACGAAATAATAAATGAAAACCAATATGAAAATGAAATAATAAATGAAAACAAATACGAAAATGAAATAATAAATGAAAATAAAATCAAATACGAAAACGAAATAAGAAATGAAAGCAAAAATGAAAATGAAAACGAAATAATAAATGAAAACCAATATGAAAATGAAATAATAAATGAAAAAACGAACGAAAATGAAATTAACCAAATGATAAAACAACACTTACCGAAATCTTTCAATTCCTCAATACAGGAAGATCAAGACTTCTATAATGAAAATGTAAAATTACTAATCTTACAAAAATGGAAAATAAACAAAGAACACCAAGACCCGTCAAAGAAACGACACGAATACAAGGAAAAAGATAAAAATAAACCCGATGTAAATATTACAAACGAAACATCAACTACGAAAAGGGATACTCATATGATAATACACGCTTCAGAAGAACCAAACAAACATCCCAATAAACAAAAAAAACTCTTTACATACACAGAATATTTAAACGAACCCCTAACAAGAATGAAAACAACTAAAGTATATCACATAACCAAAGAAACAAAACGAGCAAAACAAGTAAAACAGCTATTACGAATGGATCATCTAAACACTGAAGAAAAGGAAAGTATAAATAGAATAATAAATAAAAATGCAGACACATTTCACTTACCAGACGAGCCTTTAGGCTTCACACCACTTATAAAGCATAAAATAATAACAACTGACGAAGTACCTATAAACACAAAACAATACCGATTCCCCCCTATACATAAAGAAGAAATTAATAAGCAAATATCGGAACAATTAAAGAGTGGTATAATAAAACCATCAGAATCACCATATAACACACCCATATGGATAGTACCTAAAAAAACGGATACTCAAGGTAACAAAAGATGGAGAATGGTTTTAGATTTCAGAAAATTAAATGACAAATCAATAGGCGATTCATACCCTATTCCAAACATTGTCGATATACTAGACCAACTTGGAAGTGCCAAATATTTCTCAATTTTTGATCTTGCATCCGGATTCCTGCAAATAAAAATGCATGAAAACGACTCTCACAAAACAGCCTTTTCTACCCCACATGGACATTACGAATTCGATAGAATGCCATTCGGATTAAAAAATGCACCTGCAACCTTCCAAAGACTAATGGACATAATCTTATCAGGCCTACAAGGTAACGAACTTTTTGTGTATCTTGACGATATTGTGATATACGCATCATCGTTAGAAGAACATGAGACCAAATGCGAGAAATTAATGAAACGACTAAGAAACGCAAACCTTAAATTACAACCGGACAAATGTGAATTTTTAAGAAAAGAAGTTTGTTATTTAGGACATATAATCAGCGAAGAAGGTCTAAAACCAGACCCGAACAAAATCAATTGCGTACAAAAATTTCCAATACCGAAAAATCAGAAGAATATCAGACAATTTCTCGGACTCGCAGGATACTACCGTAGATTTATTGAAAATTTTTCATCTATAGCCAAACCTTTATCAAATTTACTAAAAAACGATATATCGTTCAAATGGGAACAAGAAGAAAATGATGCATTTAACACACTGCGTGAAAAATTATGCAACGCACCTGTCCTACAGTACCCTAACTTCAATGAACCTTTTATAATAACTACAGATGCATCAGGATATGCGATAGGCGCAATACTATCTCAAGGAGAAATAGGTAAAGATAGACCTATTGCTTATACCTCTCGCGTACTAAACGATCACGAAAAGAAATACGAAACGTATGATAAAGAAGCTCTCGCAATATACTATGCTATATTACATTTCAGACCTTACGTTTATGGAAAACATTTTACGGTAGTTACTGATCATAAACCCCTCACATCATTCCGAACAAAAAAAGACCCCAATTCCAGAGTTGCCAAATGGATGTACAATTTATTAGAATACGAATTTGAAGTAATACATAAAGCAGGCAAATCAAACGTCAACGCAGATGCATTATCCAGAAATCCTATAGAAATACTAAAAATTAACGAATCAAATAAAAGAGCATACCTTAATAATACCATTACTAAGATGATGGAAAATATGGGGTGGAGAGGAGCCGGAATAGGCAGATATAATCAAGGAATTAGAGAACCAATCAGAATTAAAACCCAAACCGACCGAAAAGGACTAGGGTTTAATGGAGACAGTAATTATTGGATTAATTACAGCAACCAAGATGCACAAGCACTAGAACCAATTAAATTCATTAAAAGTAAACATACAATAGCAAAGAACAAAATTCTTAAACAAATACTAGTACACAGTCCAATATATAATATTCAAAAACCTCGAAACGATAAAGTAAATTACACAGGGCCAAAATACAACCTTCCGGCTGTAATACCATTCTGTACTAAATGTTATAAATTAAATCACATAGAAATAAATTGTCCTGGAATATTCGCACACGAAAAGAAAAAGGTCACAAAAACCGAAAAACATACCAAAGATGAAATAAACAATTTAGAACCTGAATGTAAACAAATCGCAAATATCACAGACTCAGCATGCCTGAGACGAAGTACAAGAAAAATCCAACCTCCCAAAAGACTAGAGATAAATAATAAAAAACAACAACAGACAAACTCATATAAAAGTGAGCACCAACAAAGAGGACGGCCTAGAACAAAAAATACGGAACCAACCAGAAAACCACAGCAAAAGGATACAAATTACAACCTAAATAACGACAATATAGACTTAGACTCAAGTAACGAAAGCAACGACACTGACGAAGAAATCACTAACAAATATAATAAACGCTGTTGCAACAAAAACATTATAGAAATTAAAAATTATATATATATGCAAAAAGACAACGTAGCCCATTTCGTAACCACAACTGGGAAACTATGCGATAATAGAAACTTAAAACACAAAAACAGGAACGATCTCCCAAAATTTGAAAACCTTACTTTGAATAAAATCTCAATATCAAAACAAAAAAATAAATACCATTTTGCACTTCCAATAGCAACAGACACAGGAGAAAGTCAATTAACAATATTAAAAAATATTAAAACTGTAATAAAATCTTTAAAAAAAGAAGCAGATAACTTAGATTTAAACACAATTAGCATTTCAAAAACTGAGAACATAATAGGCATAAACTGGACAAAAGTGAAAAATATTTTAGAACAAAATTTTAAAAACGGCAAAACAAAGATAATAATCTGCAACGGAACAATTAACCACCCTGATGCAAACGACAGGGAGGACATTATAAAAGAACTACACTCTTCACCTGTAGGAGGACACAAAGGAATCAATAAAACCCTCAAAAGAATTAAACAAAATCATTACTGGGAAAACATGAAATCCGATATAGAAAAATTCATTCAATCATGCAAATCCTGCCAATTAAAAAAATTAAGTAGAATTAAAACCAAACAACCAATGGTCATATCCGACACACCAAGAAAAGCTCTAGAAAAAATAGCAATGGATATTGTAATACCAAACAATAAAACTGAAGAAGGCTATGAAAACATCTTAACTATCCAAGACAATCTAACAAAATATTTAGTAGCTATACCTTTAAAAAAAGCCACAGCCTCAGACATAGCAGAAGCACTAACAAAACGATTTATATGCATTTTTGGCACTCCAAGAAGCATCCTAACAGACCAAGGGAAGAACTTTTTGAGCAAAATAATGAAAAAAATGGCAAAACTCTTCAATATAAAACAAATAAAAACCACAGCATTTCACCCTCAATCTAACGGCTCATTAGAACGATCTCATCATGTAATAAAAGAATACATTAAACATTTCACAAACAAACACTCTGACTGGGATAAATGGCTAGAATTAGCTAGTTTTTCATATAATACTAGCATTCACGAGGGAACTAAATACACACCTTTTGAACTAATGTTTGGTAGAATAGCAAAATTACCATCATCAAAACTTATCGAAAACGAAACCCAGGAAACATACAGTGACTATGTACAAAACTTAGCCTCAAAACTTTACGACACACAGAAATTCGCAAGACAAAATATAACAACCGCTAAACTAAAATCAAAACATTACTACGACAAACATATTAACCCAATTACATTTAATATAGGAGACCCTGTTTTTCTTCAAAAAAATCACAAAACTAGCAAATTCGATGACGAATATCAAGGCCCCTTCGAAGTACTCGAACTATTTGATAACGGAAATATAAAAATAAGAATAAAAAACGAAGACAAAATAGTTCATGCGAATCGACTAAAATTATCAAAAATACCAATATAATAAATTTAAGTACGTACAATAAAAACAAAAAAAAAAGAATAATAACATAAATATATATATGTTTAACAGGAACAGAGACAAACGAAGAACAGAAGTCAATATTACGAACAATATGAATACTCTCATAACCACAGTTCTACTACTTATAACAATTCTGGACGTTCAAGCATTTATAGCATTCGATTGCGGAGCACAGAGTTCAAACATATCCACAATCTCACTATTAAATACACAAGATTGCGAAATAGAAAAAAAATCAATCAAATCTGAAAAAATTAAAGCCCAGCTATTACAACTAAAAGAATATGAAGAAATCCAAGTAACACAGTGTAAAATAGAAATTAACCGAATCATCCAATATTGCGGAATGCACTCACATATGTCTACAGTATCAAACGGTTTAGCAACATATATACTAGAAATATCACGAGACGAGTGTGACAAAATACACAACACAGGGACGTTAACTATAAATTCCAATATATTCCTAGATCAAATAACACCTAACAAAGTTCACTCCCGCAGTTTAAACATGGCTGGTACATCTCAAGTAGATGGAAATTGTAAAGGAGTAGAATATAGCGATTCGTTTGGTTCATGGAGCAACGTGGTAGTACATGCAACAGCAAAAATATTAATTCAAAAATATCAAGCTAGAATAAATCTTAATGAAAATAGACTACACTTAAGATCAGGAATATCATATCCTTTAACAGATAAATCTTGCCTAGACATCGAAGGAGGAAATACATACTGGGACACAATCCCGAAAGACTTCTGTGGAGCTAACAAATATGACGTATTATACGAAGGATTTGTTGATAAGACTTATAATGAAGACAAAACAATAGTCTATTCACTCACAACAGACGAAATAACCTTTGCATTAGGAAAAAAAGGAAAGAAGAATATATGTGGCTATGAATTAACACTGACAGAACATCCTAAACTGATAATATTTGAATCACAAAATAACGGAGACTTCAAGAAACGCCCCATAAAAACATGGAACCTCGATATATTCTCATATGTAAATTCCAAATTTGTTTATGTAGAAAGACACGTAAGACATCAGATAAAACAACTTTACTATGACATGCTGGTACAGAGATGTGCCTTAGAAAAACAAGTACTCCACAATGCTCTATCATTAGCAACACATGCCCCAGATGAATTTGCCTACAATATCATGAAAGGCCCTGGATACATGGCATTAGCAGCAGGAGAAGTAGCATATATAATGAAATGTATCCCAGTTGAAGTAAAAATTAGAAGAACAGAAGAATGTTACTCTCACTTACCAATTACATACATCGAAAAAGAAATGTATATGACGCCCAAGACAAGAATAATTATCAATAAAGGAAATCAAATAACATGCAATAGTCTAGTACCACCAATGTATTCAGTTAATAATATTTGGTACAAACTCCTACCAAATCCAGTACAGGCATCAGCCCCAGAACAATTAAAACCTCTAACGAAGCAAACTTGGACATATATAAACCCCCAGAATTTAGCCACAAATGGAATCTACAGCCAAGAAGACCTCAAGAAACTAAAAGAACATATAATGTTCCCCGCCGAAAAACCAGCACTCCTCAATACTGTAGCAAGAGGTTTAACAGGACAACAAACAAACTATCAAGGTACATCAGTAACAAACTTATTAGACGAAAACTCCATAGGGAAAATCATAAAATCAGCATGGAACAAAACTTGGCAAAAGTTTATAATATTCGGATCAACAACAGCTGGTATAATGGGAATATTTGTAATAGTAAAAATAATAAAATCTATAATAGACACAGCAATCCATGGCTACGCACTACATAATGCTTATGGATGGTCAATCTTTTTATTAGGAGCTATTTGGGATTCTGTAACTCATCTTCTACTACACTTATCAAGGAAACACAATAACAAAAACAATAACAATGATACGAACTACCAACAAATTCCCCAAATCGAGCTTCAAGAAATAAAAATTGAACAAAACGAAACACCTAATTTAAACCTATCACAAGACACAAGAAATGTCGAAAATAACCAAATATACCCAAACCTACACAAAGAAACCATAGAAATTCAAAACGAACCGACGGAATTAAATGTAAAAAACCAATTTCCTAATAGAGAAAACAAAGCATTTACATTAAAAAAATAATAATAGTATATTCCTTATTTAATATTTACTACAAAAACTCCTTTCTATCTACAGGAATCAACAAAAAAAAACAGAACAATGAATACCACACTTTTACATTACTTATTACTCATAACCTTAGGAGTAAGAATCAAAGGCGAAACGATACTTGTAAAAAGTTGTGAAGTAAAATTTATGAAAACAATCGACTCATGTGACAGAACGTTAATAGTAGAAAACGATAAAAAAGTCAATATCTCAGTAGAATATTGCAAAAATATGCACAAGACTCGCAAAATACAACTTCTTGGAGTAGAAATCAACGATTTAGAAATAGACAAATATGCAGAAAAAGAACTAACGACATTTGAAGACTGCAAAGATGATGGAGTTAACACAGAAGTAACAAACTACCTAATAACAGCAATAATAACAGAATATGAAACACTATTAGAAAATAATAACATAATACTATATAACGGACAAGAATGCCCCGTGAATGAAACATGCTCCGACGACTATGAAGGCAGCTTTTGGGATACAATAATTACCACAACGACACCATATCCCAAAATAGAACCAACTACAGAAATAATACAAAATAGCGATAACGATACAATAATCGAAGGTATGAGACCAAATAACAACGATACACCAACAGTGGAAAACTTATCATCACAAACACTAATAGTTGTTGGGATTTACTGCCTTACCGTTACCATACTACTAACTATTATAATAGTAAAATTATGTAAACAAAATAAAAACAAACCTACAAACCAACAAAACACGTATGTAAAATTTAGTCAAGACGATATCGAAATAATGACACATACAGGTTCAAAACAAGATGAACCAATATCCGACAATTTTGATAACATCCAATTCATTCTAACTCCTATTCAAGAAGATTCAAGACAGGAACCCATATATGACATACCTAAACCAACTACAAAACTAACTAAAATTGAAATGATACGCACAAATGAAGAATTACAAAATTAAGTTAAAAATGTAATAAATTTGTTTTAATCCTTAAAGAAGTCTACCTTATTCTCACCTGACATTTCTCCTTTAACTCTATTATTTTAATAAGAAAATCCATGCCATCACATTACTGTACTACTTTTGTTTTTCTTTCTTCTTCTTTTGTTTTAATTCCCTAGCTTCATTAGTATTATTTTTCTCATATCATATCCTCTAGTTATAAGCGTTGCAAGATGGAGCCAAGCCGAAAGGCTGGTAAAAATTACCTCACCAAAAGAGAGATACATATTTTTTCTTTTTGGGAGAAGGTAGTGCGCAAGTTCTCATTGGTATAACCGAAATAACATATTTCTACATAACAATGAAGAAAACTGAAAACTCCGCAACACAAAAATTTTTTGTTTTCCCCCTTTTTTTTTTCTTCTCTTCCTTTATTTTTTACAAAAAAACAACAATAGAAAGCATACAAGGGATAGCATATTTCTCATCTGTGGGTAAAAGAAGTGAAGATAAATATATATAAATCTATATATATTCGCTCATACAAGTATATGAATAATATTAATAATAACTGACTACATATACATAAATGCAAAACAGCATATGTGTATATGAAAAATCTGTTTCAGGAACACTATCTACACACGGCAGATAAAATAAACAAATACAAAACAAGCACAATAGATTTCAATTTACATCATTACAAATTTTCATAAATACAAATTTTTTTTTTTTTTTTGTTATAGAATCTTTATTCTTTTTTCTCCTCTTTAAATCATAACCAAAAAAAGAAAAGTATATAATAATATTCTGCAATTGTGCTGCATAACATTGAATTTGATGAAATGAACAAAAAGTATATATATGTAACGTATAAAGGACACAACAAATGTTTAGTATCAAAACAAATTTAATTAATTTCTAATCATTTTTTTAGAGGATTCAAACCTCACATCACAGAAAAACGATAAGAAACTCGCCGTTAAGTTAGGCTTGCCACATTTTAAAGTGGAGTGCGAGAAAAATAATGTATTAAACTAAGTTAGTCTTTATATATATGTGCATATATTTTTCTTACACTACGTACGTAAAAATTCAAAACCATTTTTAACTCTCGTAGAGTAAATAAACTTTGTATGGTTTCCTTAGGGCTTACCAGAAAATAAAGTCAACCTCGTAAATTCGAGAAGGAGTGAAATGAGACTAGGAAATTCCAGTATCAGAGTATAAAAAATGCTAAGAAACTCGCCGTTAAGTTAGGCTTGCCACATTTTAAGTGGAGAGCGAGAAATGTACGTATTAAGAAGGATTATAATAAGTCATGTTCATTTTACCAAATCACTATTAGAACTTAAATGCTAGCAAAAACAAAAAATATATACACTAATAAAACTGAAATTATTATTTATTCTTCTTTCAATAATTTTCATACAAATATATATATATATTTCTTTTTTTTTAAGATACTCAAAATATGAACTCTCATATTTTTCAAATTGCACGAATAAGAAATACCTTTGATAATAACATGTATGCCATTTCACAATTAACAAAATAAAATAATTGCACGAGGTCAAGTTACAACTAACAACAAAACTAATAAACACATGCGTACAGTGAAAAAAAAAAAAAAAAAAAAATACAAACAATGACACTATATTATTAAACATAAATATGCGAATTGCGTTTATTTCGAAAATAAGTAATCAAAATGTTTATACTGCTCATTCGATTCACTACGAAAAATACCAATGTAACAATTACGTTATCACTAGCCCGCCTCTACAAAAATTGTAATAATAATCTATGTAAACATTTGTAAAGCCAACTACAATGACTAGAACCGGTTGATCCGTTAACCCTTACAGAAATGACAAGTCTTATTTGTTCATCACTTTTCAAAACAACCAAAAGTTACGCCTACACGAAATTTGCACAATAATAAACCAAAGCATGCAACCATACTCAAGTGGAGGGACAATCCAGCCAATGTCCGTAATACATGGAGCACAAAAGAATTTCAGAGAATTCTATCATTAAACGCAGGAGGAATCCAGCAACTCATACAATAATATATATCAAGCGTAGGAGAAATCCAGCAACTCAAATAATAATATGTATCAAATGCAGGACGAATCCAGCCAAAACAAAAGAAAAAGCACACACAAAAACCAATAGAATTTCTTTCTTTTTCGCTGCCAACAGAGATGTATTACCCATGGATCATATTCATCAACACTATGATGATAGCCATGCGAGATATATGGCATCAACACTTGTATAACTATGGAAACATGCAACCAAATGGAAAATGTCTAAACAAATGACAAAGATGAATGGTTTTATTATCAGAATCTACCTTACAACAAAAAGAAACGAAAACAATAAAACTAACAGGCGATTCATTAACAAACGACAAATAACTACTTAGTAGAAAACCAACCACTTCTTGCATGAAATCTTTAAACAATCTCACAGATCGCATAAAGTGTTTAATCAAATATGGATTCCACACATAAAAGGAAGGAAAATGTATCGATTTAAACTACGGAACAACCTAGATGACATCAATATTCCTAATCACACAAAAGAAGATATCGTCTACTAGTAATAAAATACTGCATTTCTTCTAAGGATTCATGGAGCAAAATGTTCTAGACACACGAAAGGCTAAATTCTTTGTATTACATTTCATGTATAACAATTAAAAATATAAACAAAAAGCGACTATAATGTAAGCTGTTTGTAATACCAGTGGAAATCTCATGATAGTTAATCATCACGCTACAATGCTTCCGCACTAACGCACTTACTAACGCATGTACTCACAAAGTCGGAGGGCCGACTTTCGACCGAGCAGGGGGGTGTTACGTCCTACGTAACGCACCTTATTTCAAAAATACCGGCTAAATATCCGATGCAATAGCGCGCCCGGCGTATACTAACTGAACCTCATAACAAATAACTTACCGATACCGATCGAAAATAGAGAACCCTATAATTCCTGAATTTTCACTCCCACTCACAGTTTCCTACATTACCAGTAGAGAGTAATAATATCATTAATTATTTTCCGAAATAGTCTCAACGGAAAATGTACGGGAAAATCTAAAAATATCTTTAGAAAGTGTAGCAAACCGGACTAGCAACCCGTACCCTTGACAAACTCTATCTATTTCTAAAAAAAGTAATAAAAATTCCAAAGTACATCCGCTTTCTCACGCACACGCTTATATGACATACTTTTCTTTTCCAAGAAAATTCTTTTCAAAATAGCTTTTCATATAATATAAAAATTATAAACCAAAACTAACGAACAATAGAATGATAACATTGGTCGGATTAGTTAGATAGAAATAAATAGTATCTCATACAGAAAACACATTTATAAAATAAAATAAAACGTTTATTTATAATTACGAACAAATTCCGTTTTTTCCTTTTATTACAATAGATTCAACCACGAATTTTCATTAGTCAAACTTCCAAACTGGTACCGAACAAACGAACAAATAAACATTAGCGTATAAAACATTGTAAACACCATCTCATGAATAAAGAATGAAGCTTTTATATATATATTTATATCTATTACAAAATTGAACATCCTTTAAAATTTAGTATCTTGATAATCATGTTCTCAAATGTTACAATAATACAAAATTTATAAAAACAAACAATCATTTTAAGAATACCTCATTGTTTATTCATCTCTTGTACGAAATTCATGCTTTATATCACTATATGTAAATTGCTCTTATAAACCTTCGATTAAAATAATGTTAAATTGTACAAAAATCAACAACAGTTGTATTAAAACAATTAATGCAAAATAGTTTATTAAAAATACAAATTTACTATTAAAAACAACACAACGGCATATCAAAATTGCATAAAATCTATCGGATTATTAAAAAACTAATTTAGTAAATATTAACAAATAAATATCTCCAGTTCTATACAAGATACAACTACCGTTCATTTTTGTACGATCTTAAAATTAACATAATTGTCTAAACACGCAAAAAGATTCTATTCAATTCGGACGGAAGCTGCAAATCTTGCATTCACACGAATTTTGGATAAAAAAATCCGTGACACGACGCAACGCTTCAAAACGGAACTGGGCACCACGGGCGGTATCCAGTATAAAAACAGCACCTCCTGGACCAAAAAAAGTTAGTTAAGATTCAGCAGTCAACATCGAGCAGTTAAGCTCCAGCAGTAGTTGGACCACTGGATACAGACAGCCCAGCAGCCTAGGTTCCGGGAGTCGTCGAACCAGGATCTCATAAGTAAGTATTTCCCCTAGTTAAGATCAGGCGACTAACCTGAACCCGGACAGAGCACGGGACCAGGGCCAAATCTTTTGGCCCGGCGTTTCGATCCCTCCGGGCACGGGCGAACTCGTCTCCGCGGCAATTCTTTTTTTTTATATATTTTTTTTTTTGGGGGTAAACTATTTCCGAAAAGGGACAGAGCTCGGGACCAGGGTCAAATCTTTTGGCCCGGCGTTTCTATCTCTCCCTCGAAGAACTTGTAAACCCTTTCCTCGGTTTATTCCGGAATTGGCACGTGCCGATGCGGAATCGACCCATAGGGAATTAGGTCATAGCCTTTTCACTTTTTTTTTAATATATTATTTTTTTTATAAGTTCCCGCGTTTCTCCTTCCGCGAAACTAAATTTGTCCACATTTTGTTATAGTGCCCCGAAATAATAAGGGTGTCCGGCGTCGCAAACGGGAGCGAGCCCGCAAATTATATAAATTCCTGGTGGAGCAACGCGCCCAACGAGAAGGGCAGCCAGCAGCCACCCCCGATCACAACCAGCCTCCTCCCCCGCAGAAAACAAAAATCACGCTGGAGGAATATCGGCGCCGTAACGCGATCAAAAAAAAAATAAATTAAATATATAAAAAAAATAAATGATCACAAAATAAAAAAACCTATAAGAAAAAGAAAATCGAGTCATTATTTATTTTCACCCTTCTCCTTTCCTTTTGAACGGATACACTCGGCGGCTCCGTCCACCCTAAAAAGAACCCTCAAATCGACCCGTCTGGTCGATTTGGCCCTTTCACGGCAGAAAGATGGCGTCCCTGTTCGGCCGCCATCCCAGCCATAACATAGGGATGAGCTATGAGTATCCTGGAACCGAATTAAAAAAGAAAATTCGATGTGCTTTACACTTCTGGTTTAAATACCATTTTAGCACACCGTAATCAAACCATTTTTTAATAGAGACACTTCGTCATTACCAAGCAGATTGTTCTTGCATAACTTAAATGCCGTTATTTTATGTTTCAATAACATGTTTGTAAATTGATATCGTTGCTAGTCTAAACTAGTTTTGAAGAAGACCGTTGTGAGAAGTAAACATTTCTATCAAAATACATACTGTAAACACTTTCTCGATTCTACAACTGTCGACCTTTCTTCGTGCAGACTTTTCTCATCCTTAAAACAATTTTGGTCCAGTAAACAATCACTCATACTTTGTGATATGTAATGACATACATCACTTTTTCAAGTTTACTCGTTTGTTTTTAAATATCGAAAAACTTTTTCTTCCTTAACTAGATTAATAGCAAAGGATTCAATAATTTATTCAATTCTTTTAAACAAAAGTTTTTAAAAACTTCATTAAATAAAACGTTCGTAAATAGAGATTTCACGACTTCGAGAGGATGATTCTAATCTTTTGGTCTTTCATGTGCACTTTCGCTATTTAAAAATAAAATGTACATTCAGAAGAGTGGTTGACTTTTTTCTCAATGAAAAGTGTTTTTCAATGAAATATAACTAAATTTACAGAACCTGTCAACCAGGTTATTTGATGCTTGCAGATGAATGGTATAGGAATGAGATATGAAATATGGGCTACTAGCGAGGAGCTCTTTTCCTAGATTAAAAAATAAGAATAAAAAAATAACATAACTTTCTTCGTGTTAACTGCTCTTAGCCTTAGAGCTTTGTTCACGCAATTACGAAGAATACAAGACAATTGTTATATCGCGAAACTACAAAAGGCAATGAACAATTTTTTTAACATGAAAGCTGGCGCTTAATTTTCCAAGTATTAATATTTTCTAAACGGTAATTACGATGCAACTAAAAACAGAAAGTTAAAGAAGGTAAATTTGGTCATTTTTTTGTCGTTGAAGAGAAAATCTAAATATGAAATAATAAAAAAAGAACTTCGATACGATAAATATTTTTAATTTATTGACAAATGTGAGTAAATTTTATAAGTTTATTATTTCATCGATGCTAAAATTGAGATTAATTCATGGGATTATTGACATTCTACAATTATCACATTGTGCAATTTGGCCCACGTTTTACTAATGCATCATAATTGATTTAATTTATTTTGATCTCTTATTTCATTACTATTTGCAAGTCTTCCAGCTTTCATTGAGAGAAATGCTGCATAGTGGTGGACCAGCATTATTCCTATTCGATAACAGAGGGACAAAGAGCTGATGAATTCCTTTCTGGGTTTAGGGGGAACACCAATCCCATTGTTAATCGTGGCTATATATTACATGGACAAGACATCGGTATTCTTTCCCCACATATAGTTTTTACTGAACTAAAAGCCAGTTCAGAAATTGTAGGGTCATATTTATATAGTAATATTATGAAATTAAGATAAATTACAAATAGTAGATACTGCAACTATCTTGCATCTTTCTGTACACAGATTTACTTCATTTCGATTGAATAGTGACTTTGTAGTCTGTTGAACATTAATTAGATCAAGTTATCGGTTTAAAAGGATCAACAAGGCTTGCAAAAATAGTCTTTTATTAAATCTAAGTAATAAAAATAATATCATTAGTTGGCAACAGGCTGTCCTATGACCAAATGAAAATTCACTTCTATAATGAAGTCAATGAACTGTAAAATTCATCACAGCATAACTAGCCATAAAAAACAAAACATGAATACAAGTGAAAGAGAGATTTCTCACCTCATGCAGAATTAGTTTTCAGTTCAGAGTTCATTTTGTTAATTTTTAAACCGATTTAATTTTAACCTAAAATATTTTCTACTAAATAGTTGAAGTATCCTTCATACGTTAAAGTTTGTCATTTAACGATAGTTTTTAATTATATAAGCTAACTCGAAACTTTATCTTGAATAAAGCTTTGGATAATTGTCATTAATATAGTTTGCAGAAAGCAAGGAAGTTAAGACAAAATGGTAGTGTTTAAAAGATAACATGAAAAACAAGAAGAGTTGAGAATTATAAAATGTCTGTAAATTTCGTCTAAAATATAAAATCGATCCGATTTCGAATGATTGTATATTATTTCTAGTAAGTATAAACTATACAATCGTTCAATAACAAAATTGCAAATTCAAAATGGCGACTAAACGTCATCATTTTAAAACATTCGCAGTATTTTTGTATCGCACAAAGCCAATAGCCAACATAGGGGTATTGGAAGACTGATTAAAAAATGTACAAACAACAAAATTATTTTTTATTGCCTTTCTTCTTTAAATAAATTAAAAGACACAATGGTGTATTCACAATTATAGTTTCGCAATTTTTCTTTGGTTTACATAAATTTTGAAACAATGAAAGAGTACAGGATTAAACAATAGAAACATGAAAACCCAAGAGTTTTTGTAGATTGTTACTTAACTAATAAAGTGGTATTTATAAGTGGATGAAACTTCATGAAATGATGAAAAGACACGAATTTTGGGGATCCAGTATATTAAACACTTGTTTTCCTAGTGTTAATGGGTTAAAGAGTCATCAAAATATCAGAAACCAAGGTAAAAATTCTGGACTCTTATTTTATGGATCTGATGATTTGCTAAGAACTTCACAACTGAAAGTCTACTAATAACGTTATAATTGAAATTTTACGACATAAAGTGGATTAAACAAAGTTCTTCCCAACTCATCTCCTCGCATTAAGTAAAGATATGAAGGCATCCTTTCCTCCGCCCCATCGTTACTGTTTCGATTACCTTTAGGATAAATCCGCCCCTGTGCTTTCCAACTGAAGCTGACGTATGGGAATACATAATCTATGACGTCGAATTCGCCCTACCACCTTAAGGGCTCTTATCGGATGTACATGCCTCGCAAACTTTATGACGATGCTTGAACTATATCCGACTTTGGAAGCGATGATATACTGCTTTAAAAATCGTCAGGGTCTTCCCCTAAGAAATTTACATTTACGCACTGATACTTGACTGATTATAGGAATTTGACCAAACGCCATGTTGACTTCAAGATCCGTCAAGTTTCGAATGTTGCTTTTAATGTCATAATGTGCAATTATCGATTTGTGCACCTCGAATAAACAAAGAAATATTTCCATCATTTCAGTAGGTGAATTGAGCAACTGGCCATCACTTGTATCGATTTTTCCGGTGCTAGATATAACCTTTGGGAATTTGCTGATGTTATCCCAATATTAAGAAGAACTATCGACCTTACAGGATACTAAAAAGCCAAAGACAATATAAAATAAATAAATCTCGGACTTGTTGACGACACGGAGGATTGTTATTTTTAATGTAGATCAATATTTTGGAAATTATTAAATCACTTTTGTCTGATCTATGTCCATCGAATTTAAGACTGTTTGGCTTTTAATACACTCTGGTTGGAAAATGTTGATGGAAATATTGATGCGCGGTAGTATGATATCCTCTGTGTACGTTACAAAGTTCGCACAAACGTTACACTTAATTACTCTTGTTGATTATTATCGGTCGAGGCAATTTATCGTACTTGCTGCACTTGAACACCGGGTACTATTTGACCGCCACTATTCGCTCAATTAATTTTCCATGAAAACTGAAACATTTTGACAAAAAACTTAATTACACGAGTAATCAAAATTACTCTAGCAATTAAGAATAGAATTGTCCTGTATTCGTTTTGAGGTTCCGTTAAATGAGACGTAAAAAATCGGCTTATTTAACTTTCGCAAAACTTTTGCAATAAATCCGACATTGAAATCGAGATACGCTTCGGTAAATGGAAGTTGGCAAAGTTGAGAGCAATAAATTACTTCTTTTATACACAATCCACTCATTTTATGAGAGCTTAGTTATATTTTAAAATCTACTTTTCGAGAGGTAATTATTACGTACCGTTCGAACGCAAGTTAGCCTATCATGACATCTTAGATTCCAAATATAGAAGCTCTTTTATCTTAGATTTATGGATGAATGGAAACAAACATATCCTGTTCAATGACGTTTTTCAAAATATGAGAATTCAACAATTGATCACTGTTACTTATTATTAGGTAATAACAGACTTTAAAAACGGAAAAAGTATGAGATCACTGTAGGAAAATATGACACAGATTCCAGATATTATATGAGAAACAACGTATATTTATAACAGCCAAAAAACAAGGATATCGTATTGATGTAAAAACAAAATGCTTTTATTGAAGGTAATGCCTAAAGTTAGTAGCAGTAAATAAAGAATCTGGTATGCTTCGGAACCCAGTTTCCAAATCCAAATCTTAATAGGTCATTTTTTATTAATTTTACTTTAATTTATAGTTTTAAAAGCAGCTATTCTCACAATTATGACACTTAAAATGAATTATTTTTATATTATACTGCAAACAAATTATTAAAAAATATCTGTTGCTACCATCTAGCGCAGTAAAGAATAATAAATGCTTAATTAATAAAAATAAATTGCAAGTTTGTTTTTATAATAGTCATTATTATGTATGAATAATATTGGCTTATTCCCTGCAAATTCGTATAGGAAGATGATAACAATGATGATGCTCCAAAACCTTATATAAAAATTCCTTGCAATAGATATTTTTTCAGAAATATAATATAAAAATTATTCCATAAATAAGCAAATATTTGCAATAAAAAGATGGAAAAAAATTCTTTTTGAACAGATGTAATTTTTTTTGAATTAATGAAAAAAGTAAACGAAATTTTGGTTACGATTTATTCAAAATTGAAGAGATATGTTTTTTAGGTATTTTGTTATTGATATTTGATATTTTCAGCTACTTTTTGTCACCATTAACGTTTTATTCGTACAATATATTTGAAAATAATATTTTCTTTAAACATTGAATGTGAACGTACATTTCAATATTATATAGACAAACAATTATATTTTCTTTTTTTTTTCTTTTTTATGATAATTACTATATTTTGAAATGTTTGTTACACTAGTAAGAAATTGCGATTCTCGTTGAATAAACAAAGCTATTGAATAATTTGATGATAAATTCAAAAACAACGTAACACATCCTTTTGGCAGGAAACCGGGTAGAAATATTTATTTTAGTGAACGGAATTTCTCGAAACTTATTATAAAAAGTAGTATGCACTACTCTTCTATGCAGGTGATTTTCGAATCATGTGAGTGTCTCCAAATAAGTGAAGCAATATATAAAGATATGCATTCCACTCTCTCGAAAATCAATTGCTTCAGAATCTCGTTTTACAATACATTATTTTAACACTCCGGGAGTAGAACTCGATTTTGCGCCCTGTAGTGAAATATTCAGGAAAAAATTATCAAGCCCCACGCCTACTGGCCCCCAGACCTACTCCAAGTCTACTTTGCATGTCTGTATACCTATAGAGCTATTTTACCGCACGCAAAACATCTTTACCGCACGCGAAAATTCATTACTGCACGCTAAATTACAAGATCAGTAAAGTGTGGGAAAGTGGCACTTTGCACATGCAAATACGTGCGCAAAATCGAACTTTGCGCACTATAACAGGAAAAATTCTTTAAAAACTTATAGTAGATTTGTTTAATTCTCAGCAATCTTTTTATTATCGGTATTCTGATTCTTGAAAGCAAAAGGCGTACTAGTGAAAACCAAAGTGAGATGGCAATAAAAAATATTATATTTCTGAGGAATGAAAAATAATATCACCAGACAGAAAAAGGTAATACGTATATTACTCCAATAACTAATCTTTTTATGTTAATCCTTAACATCCCATTTTCTCGTTGTACCTTGTGTAATAAAAGGACATTTGCAAAATTTTAAATTCGAGGTTATTTCGTAATAGCCTGTTAAAATTCAACAGAATAAAAGAGTGGCTTTTGATGTGAAAAAATGCGCTTTGAAAGTTTCGAAACAAACCAACGTCGTGGTTCGACTGATCAAACATACCCTGAACTATGCCCCGACTTTAATTTACATGTGGATTTAAGTCCTATCGCCCTGTGTAAAATTAGACACATTAAAATGCATAGCGACTTCATCATCTCGCTCGTAGCTCTCGAGAATAATTCTCAGCGGGACGTTAACATTTACACCCTGGGACAGTATAGTCGCCTGCCTAAGAAAATCGATATTATCTTTCTCCATTTGGTGAAATTTAAGGAAAATGTATTCCTGTGATTCTTTGAAACTGGTTTTGAAGAAAAATGCATTTGACCAAAGTGCGTTTTATTCCCAAACGTTCATCCTAATATTCTCTTATGTACACGCAGTCATCATTCTATTCTAGTGTATTTGTCGATCCATGGAATTTGTTCATTCCAATCGAGATTCATATGCTGTTATTCTCTCCTACGGTGGATATGCACGTGTCGCGATGATTCACTTCGTGATTCTCAGTATGTACAATATCGATTTCCCATCCTAGTATTCCACGACACATTTTACGATGTCGGCTAAAGAGGCAAGTGCGCATTACCAGTTTTCCCAATTCCAATCGACTAGCTCCATTGTAATTTCCGCATTGTAATTCTTTCGAGAGAGAGAGTATATTTATTTTGATAATAATTCTACCGGCATGATACTAGTCAAATCAACGTTATTTCCTTATTGTTGAGAGTTCCTCTCGATTATATGCATTGCGTTTTCTGCAGGAGTTCCAGGCCATGCTCCAGTTCCGCAAAATGTAGACAATTCTATTTTAAAGTTTTGCATCCGACATCTGTGCAAAATTCAATATTTTAATTAAACTTTTCTCCCCTCGACGTATTTGTAATTTTAAAGAAATATTGTGCCATTTGCACTCGCATATAGATTTTTGACTATTTTCGCATTGAATAATTGAAAAAGATACGTTCCTAATTTGGTTTGCTCCGACTGAACTTGGAAAAGCGTTGTTTGTAACAGTCAAATTACCTTACCAAACTACTTTAGTTAGAGCTGTTCTAGTATATGCTACTGAACAACTGACCATGATAATCAAATGTTTGATTCGGTTACGACCAGAATTCTGGTTGTAACACAACCGAACCATTTTGCCATTAGCCACAGATGCAGGTCTACAATGGTAGCAATTGTAATGATGCACAATTTATTATCGTAAATAACATATGAAATATTCAACACAAAGAAAAGTTAGTTCATAGAAAACAAACATGCAACCTACAGGTACGTCGTTCAAAATAATGGCCAATTTCGAGAGGTTTCATTGGATTGAATTATCACGGATGGATCTCTCCCGAACCCGCATGCGAACGTTTATTTCATACAGAATTTATTATTCAAAATATTACAGGAAACCAGTTCTGATTTTTAAAGGACGTGTTTAGGAATAAACATCAAAATGCTGGATTGCAATAGTTCATGTAAAAATTACCTTTTCGATAACCTCGAAAGTTTCAATCCAATCAATCCAATTAAGCATGAAAACAGAATTGAAACTCGTAAATATATATGCCTTCACTTCTACATGAGTCAAGATCTATAAAAACAGCTTATTATAACAGTTACTATGTAAACGTACTTTTTCAAACATCTGTTTAATTGAACACTTTAAAGTCAATGCAATTACTTTGACATGCAATTAATCTCTAAACTTACCTCCTTTTTTACGATTACATAAGTTTTTTTCTGTGAGAATATACGATTGTTTAAAACGAAAATAAACGAAAAGGAAAAGAAATTATGTCTTACTAAATTGTATTTGTTCTACTTCTTTTGTTGGGAAATGTGATTAACTAAACTTTAAATTTATCTACTGGAATATAAACACTTTTTTCTTTGAAAGACATAGTTTCTGGCTATTTAATTGCTGAAAAGGGTTTTAAAATCCTTGTAATGCATTTCTTCAGATTGTGCTTGTTTGCAGGAGTTTTGCACCTAACTTTGTCACTTTAGAGTCGGTATTCATGTATTAAATATCAGCGCAAGGTTATGCCCAGAGCGAATACTCTAATTAACACATCGACGTCCCACCGACGTCATAATGTCGTCTCAAATTTTTCTAACTTAGAGCTGAGCTCTAAAACACTTGACCTACAGTTTGACGGATGGCATAGAAATTCAAATTATTCAAAAGATAAATTAATTTTAGAACAAGTTAAGGAATAAGATTATCTTCTAAAGCATAAGAGCTTCATTAAATCAACGTCTGCAGTCATGTTCAACATAGTAGGATCAATTAAGTTCAGGCTAAAGTTTCATTGATTGATATGACTGACAGAACTGCTGAGCTTTTGAAGCCCAAAGTTAAAATCTCTTCTTAAGATCGAGTCATTTAATTAAAGGATACGCAATAAGCCACGGCTTAAGTCGTGCTTCAAATATTCGAAAGAAAATAGATAACACTCTTTGACGTGAAAGTAAAGTAAATCGATGCTGTGAAACTCAGAGATCAGCCCTTATCGTAATGATTCCAAATCGAGATTCTCGCCCTATTACAAGTTTTTGTACCTCTAAAAATATAACGATAAAAATAAAGATACGAAAAGGAAACAAAGCTAAACTAGACTACGCTTAGGAAAACTGCCAAGTCTTATTAACATTTTACGCGCTTATAAATTCCAGGCATGAAGATACGTGCGAAACGTTTAAACGGAATCGAATTGGATAAGTTTAAACGACCTGAATGTCTTTATACATAAACCTTCGCAAATCTCTCTGAAATCGTCGGAACACGACGATTATTACATGGAACTTCAATGGATGCTATGCGTTTTTACGACATTATGTTCAAAATCCATTCGAAGATGTATGAAACTCTGGTAAAATGTTCGATTCCAGATCACGTATTCTAAATGTGTTCGGTGTTAATTTCTCTACTACAAAATTCTAGCCAAGAAATTTAAAAAATGTTTGTTTAAATTTTGGAAACAATTGCATCTTAATGTGTTGAAATAAAAAGTAACCAACTGTTGTCCGGATGTTATTTATGGCTTTAATTACACCAGTAAACGGTACAATGTTACGAGGATTTCGAGAATGCACATTACTGGGACATAATTGTTGGTAATGAGAACAAAGAACCTCGAGGTTGTTTTCGTCTTATGAATTAAGGTCATCAACGCCAGTTTCGCTCACGATTTCCGTTTCGTTCGGTACAAATTATGCAAAATCCCTCGTGTGTGATAGTCTAATAGATCCAAGGCTTATTTGAATAATTTTTTTTTTAAATATGATCAAAATTGTAAAAATACCCTACAAGAAATTTAAGTTGAATGTAAGTTCAAAAATTAACTGTTGATTAAAGAAATTCGATAAATATTAAAATAAGGCAGTACTCACTTTTTTTCTCTCCTTTGCTGAATCTTCCTCTTGAAGGCCCCTTTCAATCGGATAAGCAGAAATGCGGCACGATCGATCGACAGGCCCGGCCTGGCCTTATCGTCGTTCGACATCCTGCGTCCTAGACGAGCCAGCACCTTTGTAAACACACACAATTCGTCTACTTGAATAATTTTCATTAATTTTTATAAATTTGTTTGAACGTTTCTCATTCATTAATCATTATACTAAAACAAACAATAGACTAAAACAAAATTAATTCATTTTTATCGCAACGCGTCGTAGTTCAACAATTTGAGGTTAGTCTTAATGGTTGTATAATGATCTAAGCTAACCTAAAAATAAACGGCAGAAAACATAATTTTACTTGATATAATATCGTTAGTATTAGGCATCAATTCAATCAACATCTCTTACATCGAAATGACGTATATTTTATTGTCAATAATATGATTCTTTTCACCATCGTTTTGAGTAACTCCATTTTGAATTCAAGGCTGTTTGTATGTCTGTCAATCATAAATAAAAATAAAGGTAAATTGGAAATTGTGAATATAAAAACAATTCCCATCAAATAAAGAGATATCTTGACGATGTTTAAGAGATATCCTTCAATCCGTCAAAGATATCTTGAAATTATAGAAAATATATTTTAGAAGAAAATTAATCGACAGATTAACGTAAATAACTTTCGATAATTATTATAGTTCAGTTTATTTTTAAATCCGTGTAACTTTTTTTATTAATATATATTTTAAGACTAGATGAGGATATCTTATGGCATTTTACATAACATTAAATGCCCGAATATAAACAAAGAACACAACAAACAAATATTGAAAAAAGTTGTCCTGGCGAGGAATCGAACCCGGGGCTCTCGCTTAAACGCAATATAATGTTATAAAAAACAGAAAAAATACATAAATGTCACATACGAAACATAGACAAGTGTAACAATACTTTTTAGTAGTAAAACGCCGTGAAAAAAATTGTTGACTTTATTGCATAAATCCTGCTCTTTCGAAAGCAGGATTTATTGGTGAATCAAAAAATGCCGCTAAGCTTCTCTTAGATAGGAAAAATTACCGTATGTTTGTCATCCCAAATGTGTTATTCCTGAATGTTTCAAACCTTTATTTACTAACTGATCGCGTAACGTTAAAATGGTCTTTTTTGGTTTTTATTTTTCTTTCTCGAAAACCATATAACTTAAACATTTGAAAAAAATCAGAAAAATAGTGCTAACGAGTGGTAACGAGACAAAAATATTTAAATTTTCGAAATTCATTTTTACTACCTAAATGTGCCGTTGGCACCGCCGTTTTTTTTTTCTCAAAATTGCATCTTCACAATCTGGTGCGACTAGGTGAAAATCATTAAAAACATGATTTTCCAAAAATATTGAATAGTCACTGAATATCAGAATAAAATCTTCTGAATTTGGTCGACTATATCGAATTAAGGTTGCTTTGTATGGAAAAAATTCAAGTTTTTAATGATTTTCACTTAGTCTCACTAAATATAAAAATTCGAAAAAATTTGACAAAATGCAGATTGAGAAGATACAATTTTGAGAAAAAAAAATGGTGTCAACTCCACATTTAGCTAGTGAAAATTAATTTTGAAAATTTAAATATTTTATTTCTGGTTGTGTATACGCTGTTAAATAATAAAAAAAATATTTTTATGTGCGTTTTGATAAGTACTATTTTTCTAATTTTTAAGTTATGTGGTTTTCGAGACAAAAATAAAAACAGAAAAAGACCATTTTTAACGTTACGCGATCAGTTAAATACATAAAGGTTTGAAACTTTCAGGAAATACACATTAGGATGACAAACATACTGTAATTTTTCCAATATAAAAGGAGCTGGGGCAATTTTGACATTCTTATCCTACTGGGTCCTTTGAAAGTAAAAAAATTACGAATTTTTATTTCACAGAGATCAGGAATTTTTAAAGTTTTTTTTCTCTTATCATTATTTTTTATCATTTCACACATTAGAATACCTCATTTATTTATAAATATTGCAAATAAATGTCAAAATGGCGGCTCAAAAATGCCTAATGAATTCGATTTTTTTCAAAATCGTGGTCACACGTATTTGATCGATTGACCCTAGTAAATTTAGTACCCGGTGGTTTTTAGGGTCTTTGAGTCCAAATTTGATGTCAGATTTCAAAAATTTAAAATGGTGAATCCACAATCAGAAATCGGCGACCTCAAAAACAACAAAGTACCAAGAATGAAGTGATTATGTTTGACTTTAGCAAATACGTTTGCCACGTTGGATCCACCATTTTGAATGTTAAAAACGAACTTCAAATTTAGAGTCAGCGACCACAGAAAACCGCGGGAACCAATTTTGAAGTGATTTCGTTCGGGTTAATCGATTGAAATAATAGATATAATAAGATTACAAATTGATAACGTAAGGAAATCGTTATAAAAATATTTAATCGTAGGAAATTTTATGTGAATAAAAATTAATTCGGAATCACAATTGAATATCGGCACTAATTTTCGTAACGACTTGTCTATTGTCGTAATACTGTGATGAAAAGAGGTACAAACAATTCTTACTAATTCTGATCCGAAGAAAATAGTTAAGAATGTCGGACCATAGTCGTCAATTTTATGCCAAACTATTTCCAGTCAACTCTTAGTCAGCAAATAATGTCGACATTTAGCCGACTTTTACGAAATCATTTTTTAAATTGTAAAGTATTACAACGTAAAATGATAATAATTAAATGTAAACAAAACAGTGATGTTTCATAAAAATGGTTATTAGAAGCTATGAGATATGGGGTTCGATCCTGTGTGGCATTTTTTTCTTAATTCATTTTTTCTGATTTATTTATGAGGTTTAAAACGGTTTAAAACGATTTAAAACGGCGTAAAATAAATACAGACATATAGTATAAAAATTAAAGCAACTATAAAACAATAAATACAGCTTTAACGATTCGTTAAATTTTTTTCAAAAAGTAGCTCTTTTTGGTGACTTAATGTCGACATTTTCGCTGTCTAGATTACCAATTATAGTTGACATAAAGAAACACGCTACAGTCGACTGAAAACCGGCAACCTGAAGACATAAAAAACCGGCAGTTTTTACTCATTTTTGTTGCATGTAACACCGAATTATTCTAAGAATATCTCCAGAATACTAGATTTGCTGAACAAATATTTTGGCTAAAAAATTTACAATATTTACAATGGGGAAATTTATCTATAAATAATAATGTAAAAACTTAGGGTAATTATTATAGCTCTGTTTCGTATAAATGTAAAGTTTTTATTATACATTTTATTATATTTTACATCATTTAACAGATTCGCAAATAATTGAGTAACGTTAACAATCAAATAAAAAAACCCACCCCGACGGGAGATGAACCTGTGTCTAACTGTGCCAGGTTCGTATTTGAAAACAAAACCTGGTAACTAAGGAAACATTATTACCTGTATTTAGGGGTAGAAAATTAATGTACATAAAAACCGCCTTTAATTATAATAATAAATAAATATCGAATGAAATATGTCTTAGATATATATATAGGATATATAAAACGTTTTTTGTCGACCATTGGAGCATTTCATTTCAAGAATTTATTGTACTTTATTTACTTTTGCACCACAGGATTTTAAAATATTTACCGACATGCACTAGTGTACATTAAAATTCTATTACATTTTATGTTGTTTTTATAGGTTTTGTAAATTAATTCAGTTTCATTCAAAATTAATGCATTTTACGCAAATAATATATTTCTTGCATTTTAATGGTATGTACTATGCATTTCGAACGACCCTGTAATATTTTTAAATGATGGCAAATTTATATCTCTTTCACAGCTACTTTATTGGACTTAATTTATTGATTTTTTGTTATAATTTATTCCACTTTTTACTGGAATTAATGATATTTTATGAGGGATACATATTTCTACGGAAAACGTTAATGTTTGATCATTATTTTGTTCAAACAATTTTTTATGGCTACAGTTTATGGACGCGACTAATATTTTGAAGCATGTGGCATTGTCTTTCCTAACACTTTTCCTAAAAGCTTGAGAGGAAAACCGCAACAGTTTATTGACAAAGCTGTCACAACTTTCGAACTATTTTTAACTCGACATGAAAAAAAATCACTGTTGTAATCTATGATAATTTTTAAAAGTGTTAAAATCCAGCAGCATATTTACGTAAAGTTATAGTCACTAATTGATTACTTAACTAAAATGTTTAAATTAACTTTATCACAGGATAGGATTAAACAAATTCTTGTTACAACTTTTTGATAACTCTAATACGTATTAGAGATTCTCATCGATCCCTGATCAGATTACCTGAAAACAGAGCAAATCCTGATCAGAAATGTAACGTTTGATCCGACTAAACTCCCTCATACATACAATCTAACCACAAAATTCATTTAATCTCTTATTTCCAATAAAGTAAAAAAATGCATTACACTCGTTACAATATTGTGTAAATATTTTATTTAAATAATTATTCAGTATCGACATAACTCTTAACTGCACCTTTTTAAAGCTATGTCATCAATATTAGGCTTTCTGATCAGGGACTGATCAATATTCAAAGATGAATATTGAAAAGATTTCGGCTTATGATAAGTTTCATGCTCACGACTGACCTACCCAGTTTAATCATGGGCATCAATTTATAATTTATATATTACATATTAATTAAAATGTTCATCAAAATTTTGACATGAAATGTAATTTTTATCATAGAAGAAATTACCGACCATGACCATGGGTTATGTAAGTTGCTAATTATAATTTTTTATGTGGATTTCATTATAAAATACCACGTGTAAGCGCCCTAAATGTAACGCCTACCTGACCTTGCCCAACGTATGATTTTCAAAGTACCTTTAAAAAATTTAATTATAAATTCCATCATCGGAAAGTAAGTATAGTTTGACGACGCTCACATCACATCGAACTTCAAAATCAAAGTTTCCATGAAATACAGTCGGCAATTAAAACTTTTCGTGTAGAATCGATAGATTGAAGTAATTTGTTCAATTTTTCTTAAAATCTTGACCTATAAATTCAACGGGGCTTTAGAAAGAGCAATTATTATCCAAAAATATTAACTGAATCAAATTTTCATTGTTATATCACCCAAAATGATGATATGAAACCCTCATGGTGAAAATACAGTTTGTAAGATTTTCTCCATAAATATATCGAAGTATCAGTGCTAAAAGTTAAGACACCGCTTCTGACTGTCTTCTTTTTTCTTATTAAATTATCCGCCATTTACAGAAATTTCCTGATAATCATGGTTGCCTGAATATACATCGGGGCCTGATCAGGAATGTGTTGTTCTATTTGACCGGAGTGTAATCATGGTCCTGGATATTGATCAGGAACTATCGATAAATACCCTATAAGCCATGCCGAATCTCGTACAGGAGCTGATCAGATACTAACCAGGCTTATTTTGATCTTGTGTGCCTTACCACTGTCAAGTAGGTTCTGATCAGGAACTAACGACTAATACCTGATATGGCACCCCTAATTGTATCTTGATCAGGACGTGATCAGGTATACATGAAGCATATTCAATAATGTTTGCTTTATTACTACTGAATTAAACCTGAAGGAATATATTCAAATAGCGACTATCACGACGAACGCCTGATTATTGACTTGTGATCAGGACATGATCAGGTGGTATTCAGGAATGTTTGATAAGATCTATTTTTATCGCGATTCAGACGTGCCTGTGCCAATATCTATTTCCTCAGCAATATTCAGACATTCTCATTAATATCCAGGCCCAGATCAATATTAAGACATTCTGATCAATACTCAGGCCCCAAGCAATGTCCAGGTATCCTGGTAATAGTTCGGCTAGAGTAATTTATTGGCACTATTGCAAAGATAGCTTTTTCTCATGAAAAACTTAATTTTATTTTAATGCTCCTCATTTTTTTAATTGATTATTTAACTAGATTTGAATAACATGTTAGGAAAATTACTGTTACTATTTTCGCAATGATGTAAATTTTGCAACTTTTTGGCGAGCGGAAATCGATCGGTTGATGTTTACGCAGGGCGCAGCGGCGCCTTTCTTCTTCAAACGACGAATACGTAATTCATGTATACAGGCTTAAATCTAGTTACCTCCGTAATCCGTCTATTTGCTGAAATTAACGTACGATCCTCGCACGAACTCGCCTGTTATTAGCTCTATTAGGGAACTGAGTGTTCGATACCTCCTATTATATTATCGACGATTGGCAACGCAGAAGCTGCCAACTGAATTCGCACGGTATTTATATGCGATCAATTCGAAATTGGATTTTCGCCGTTACCGAGCTATTGTTCGTTATTAACCGAACACCCCGGATAAACCATAAAATCTACATATCCGAACGTGCGTTAACTAGCACAATTTACGGTGCCTACGCCAGCTATGTAGTATGGGAATTCACTTAAGATACCAATTTGCATTCAAGCACCGCCGGCGTGGAACGAAATGGGGCGAAGTTGAAGAAATCGCGAAATTTATGCACGGCGGGAATTGGACGGGAAGGATCCCAAGATGCGAATCCTTCTGGAAGTATAAACGTAACGAATATTGTGGCTCTGAGAGTAGTTGGGCAATACGCATAGTAGCACATTCAACGTGGGCGATGCACTGTCGAGAAATGCATTCAGATGCATTTTGTTGAGCATTCTGATGAATTGCAATTCGTGGTGAAATGAAGAAAGTAAAGGAAATGGATGGATGTGAGTACACTAGATAAAAATGTCTTGGTCATTCACCTAAAGATCCACGCCCTTCACCTTCAAACATCCGGATACAATAAGAAAATATAACTCAATTAATCACTGTATTGTTCAATAGTTAGTATTGATTATTCCTACACGAGGAAGTTACATCTATACCGAAGCGTTGCTGCTGTGTTTAGAACATTTTTTTTAGAATATTTTAAAAAGGTAAACCTTCGGAAGTTACACGTGTTCGAAATCGAAAAATCGACAACGTGTTTTCGATGTATTTTTGCCTCCTGAAAACGAATATCATAGCAGAAATTGGCGCTCGGTAATGTCCGGGCTGCTATCTTAAAAAAACAGCCAAAAAACGTGTTATTTCTATTTTTTTTTTTGCATTTAACTAAACGAAAAAATGTTTTAAAAAAAATGTAGAGCATGAAATTCTCTACAAAAAAGGTGGTATGCATTTTCTTCGTAATATCAACAGAAAACTGGCAAATGAGCGATGAATAGCATTTCCTTTTGAACTGCAGAAAATAGGTTCCGATTATCACCCATGGTTTTTGGTTGGAGGTTAGGTTAGTATAAAAAGGGGGGTCTGGAGGCGCAGGCACCTCCCAGGTAGACGCATAATATTTAGAATTCGAAAATGGAGGTGCCCGTACTCCACTTTGTATTCCAACGGTAATGCGTCCACCTAGCTCCGCCCCCCCCCCCCAGACCCCCTTCTATATACTAACCTAACCTCCAACCACGCTGGTATGGGCGATAGTTAAACCTAAGTGATAATTGGTGTCTGTTACCGACGTATGACTACTTACTTTCATCACTATTTTACGGGCTTCCTTTTGCTATTTCGATAAAAATGCATACCACCTTTTTTGTAGAGAATTTCATGCTCTACATTTTTTGTTAGAAACATTTTTTCGTACGAGTCGTATTTTTCAAGTTAAATGCAAAAAACTATAAAAAAATCACGTTTTTTGGCTGTTTTTTCAAGATAGCGCCCGGGATATAGCCGAGCGCCAATTTTTATTGCCATATTCGTTTTCAGGAGGCAAAAATACATCGAAAACGCGCTGTCGATTTTTCGATTTCAAGCACGTGTAACTTCCGAAGGTTTACCTTTAAAAATCATAATTGTCAATACAGTAAACTAATAGTTAATTCTAACGGCAATTATAAAATTAAGTTTTAAAGGTTTTTAATTATGATCTAATTTGTTTATCCGACAATGATAACACTCGCCTTATGGGGTATACCTGATCAATCCGTGATCAGGATTCACATAATCACTTCATATCATATGAAAAAAATTTTATGCCGCGACAGGCTAATATTATGGTGCGACAGCAAAATTGTGGTGCCAATATGGTTATGACCTCAGTATTACCTTGCGACTGCACAATGACCTCAGCACAAGCATATGTTGTGCTACCGCAGCATAAGCGTTTTCTTAGAATACAGTACCGAAAGCATATATATAGACAATAAATGTGAGGCTACGGTAAGACAATGGCGCCATGCGTTAGGCTGCGGCAATACAAACATTATTTTCCGTGTAGGACATTAATGGTATCTGAAGGATTGATCATGATTCAACAAGGCATGATTCGACAAGGATTCAATAACTCCTGATCACTAAATTGGTATCCAAAATTTCTGGGTTGATATTGTACTTTGGTATTCCCATCCTATTTGTTTTAACACGTTATAGTACAATCCTCCCTCCGTTATTGATGTCTGATCGGGGCAAAATTTCCCCTCATGTCTCCAAAATCGTGTGTCTTCCATTCCCTCCCCTACTTCCCCTTCTCCGTGTATGAAACATACGTGCGCATGCGCCAATTCACAATGGTGTACCTGGAAACCCCTTTCCTGGTCAAAAACCTGGACAACAATTACTGAATATTTTGGGACTACAATTACGGATGGAATTAGGAAGACAACAATTATGGAGGGAAACAATTAAGGTGGGATGACAGTAAAGCAAAATAATATAGGGTTTTGAAATTAAATATATAATTATGTTACCGAAAAAAAGAAATTAAGGTACGTATGTTTACGTCGATTTTACTAGAAATTTAAATATTAATGTTAGGCTCATTACGTGACATGTATATTCGCGCGCTTACAGTTTCGACGAAACAGAGATAAACGAACACACTGAAAGCCGACATGCGCAGTTCAAACGACAGAATTTAATGTAAGGTTTATTAACAGTTAACGAACGATCGTTAAAATATAGGAGTTAATATACAATAACTTTGCCGCAAAGTGCTGGTATTTTTCTCTCAAATTTATCTGTCGTTGTTCGCCTTTACTGTTATTACTTTACAGTTACCGTAAGAGCCTTAAAATTAGCTTGCTTTAACTATTAGTAAATAATTTCTCTCAGTCTAGAATGATGAAATCCGTAAATTAAAAGCATGCAAATTTCGAAAAATTGCTACCCGGCTGGGATCCAACTCAAGACTCTTGACCTACGCCTGAGCCAAGACGCAAATAAAAAAGATTAATTGATTAAAAATGGTATTTTCGGTACGAGACTAAAAGTAGTCTTGTAAAAGAAATTGGATTTTACGGACTACTTTTAGTGTAACATGAATCTGCGCTGTCAAAAACATAATCGAAACTAAATACAGTCCGCGAAATCGAATTTTTACAGCTTTCAGTACCAAAAAATAATGTTCGACACAAGGCGGACTTCACTGGTCCTCGTACGCTGGTATCGCATTAGAGCCGTAAAATCTGGTTTTACTGTCTTGTATCGAAAAATACAACAATAAGAAATACAAAACAATTCTAAGAAACCGTTTATTACGAAATAATGAATAATAAAGCAGTTAAGTTTTAATAATGCAGGTACACAACAAACTATGTATTGGATGTTGTTGTGAACATGTGGGTCAGGTCGGGATTTTGATATATTTAGGTCACATATTCGAAAACTGCGTGTTTTTCCTATTTTTAAGGTAACGTACATGCGTCAATTTGTTTGTCCTTCTTTAATATTTTTTTCTCAAACTGCTACGGCTATTTTATATTCTAAAATTTATCAACAACTAATTCCATCGATAATTTCTTAACAGTAGGCAAAGGACACAAAATGTTTATGTAAGAACAATTAACCCCGTAATCTGACATCGAAATAAAGTTAATAAATATTTCTGAAAGTAAGATTTAATAAAAATAAATATTTGTTTTAAAATATTTTAATTGATATAAATATTTTATTTATAACAATAAGATCAGAAACATAAAATGATAAAAAAAGCATGCCCTCCTACATGTACATCAATATTATAAAATAGAATGAGCTCTTTTCATTCTGACAAACACACATGAAAGTTTAGATTTTACATAATTAATTTTCCCCACTTCATCTACTTTTGTTCAAAGTGTATCAGTTCACCGAAAACGAACTGCGTGAATAGACGTTCGCTATGATTCGATTTCGACATAGAAATATGAGTAACAAATGTAATATAAGCGTTCATTAAATTTACTTAATTACGGCTTAAAGTGACGCAACGAAACGTGAGAAGTGACGTCACTACAAAGCTGTGACAATGTTTACGTGAGAAATTTAATTGCATTTCGACTTTCCCGTCGGGATTTTTACGTGCGTGGCAAAAACTAGGTCGATAGTTTAAAAAGGGCTGACGCGTTTCATTATTCGCACCTCGATTAAATTAAACTAATCCAAAGTTTTAATGCCATTCGGAATCCGTCGCAACACCGAGATTCATCCCGGCTCTTCTTTGTTGGATGTTGTTTCGCTTTATCTATTATTATGCTAATTAACACCATTTATAGTTCATAATTAAATACAGTAGCGTTCGCGGTTTCGAGGGTTTAGATTCGAAGCCGGGTTCTGTTTACCTCGGTATATTTGACATTATTTTGTTTCATAAACCCACTCCTTGGAACGTTTACATTTGTTACGCTGTGAACGAACCCCGACTACCCTAGTTGTTGCTTCGTTTGTTTAAATAATTCAGTTACAGGAATTTCGAGACTCTAGTTTCGTCTGACTGTCGCATGTTTCACTCCAATAGGGATTCAGGTCGCTAGTTAATTCTAATCGGGTCGAATCGCATTGAAAGCAGACAAGAAAAGTTACTCTTATGGACCCGAATTCTAATATCCTGTAATTGATTAGGGCGAGCGTTAAGAAATCAGGTCACTCGATGCGCTTAGCTTGTTATGGCATTCCAGAGTTTGAGGAATCCCACAATGTCGACGTAATTGGATGAAGTTACAACTATGCCGAGATTTGCTGATAATGATGGCTTATGACTCAAATCAATAGAATTTTTAATTGAAATAACGAACATGATCTAATTAACAGACCCGTAATTAAAAATAATAGGTGTATTGTTTCTGGCCTTTTTGGCAACTGCTGCAATTACGGAGATTTATTTTGTCGTTTACAACACAATGAATAAATCCATTCAATTTCACGAAGCGTCAAACCAACCGCCATAATCAACTACAATGACAGCGAACTGGGGAGACAAAAAGCAACGTGACGCGTCATTTGTCTCGGAGACTAGCTTCTGGTAGGGCTATTGTAATTTACATATCTTGTTGCTCGTCTCGTCCAAGCGCCTCGTTAGGTGGTATTCAATGCTGCCCTCAAATTATCAGCCATGATTGAAACTTCATTTAAACTCTCGAGCAAATTGCTAGAAACTTTCGCGAAGTAAACAGTTTCGAACAGTTCGTACAACACTCTGCGATTCTTGTTAGCCCCTTCGCTGTTAGACATACTTCACCTCTGGCTAGTCCCATCCCCCTTTTGATACAAATTCACTTTGTCCTTATGAAATTTGATTAGGGAGGAAGATTTGGTATTGAATTGCCAGATATGTCTGGAAGTTGAGATCTTCAAATGCGATTACTGCCCGGACGGCAGATATGTCGTTGAACGGCAATGCGATTGTTCAACACGATGAAGTTTCCTTTACTAGGGCAATTTCGAACGGACTCGGGTAAGTAATTACCAAAATCAGATTTGTATCGATCATAGCAATCTTGACAAATTCTTAGCTTACCGGCATCCGGTACGTATTTTTTTTTGCACCGAGAATAATCGTCTTCATCCTTCTGGGGAGAAAATATTATTATACGAATTTTCCCCCCCCCCCCCCACCCCCCCCCCCCCCCACCCCCCCCCCCCCCCACCCCCCCCCCCCCCCACCCCCCCCCCCCCCCACCCCCCCCCCCCCCCACCCCCCCCCCCCCCCACCCCCCCCCCCCCCCACCCCCCCCCCCCCCCACCCCCCCCCCCCCCCACCCCCCCCCCCCCCCACCCCCCCCCCCCCCCACCCCCCCCCCCCCCCACCCCCCCCCCCCCCCACCCCCCCCCCCCCCCACCCCCCCCCCCCCCCACCCCCCCCCCCCCCCACCCCCCCCCCCCCCCACCCCCCCCCCCCCCCACCCCCCCCCCCCCCCACCCCCCCCCCCCCCCACCCCCCCCCCCCCCCACCCCCCCCCCCCCCCACCCCCCCCCCCCCCCACCCCCCCCCCCCCCCACCCCCCCCCCCCCCCACCCCCCCCCCCCCCCACCCCCCCCCCCCCCCACCCCCCCCCCCCCCCACCCCCCCCCCCCCCCACCCCCCCCCCCCCCCACCCCAACGATGTTAATAATGTAAAATTAAAATTATAAATGCCTGCAAAAATGAGTGTAAAGAACCAATTTTATCTGATTATCAGTTTATCATATGAAAACAGTTATTTACATCATTTTTTACCATTGACACAAACGAATCACAACATTTTTTATTCAAAAAGTGTACCAAATGCATTTTGTAAAAAAAGTGTAGGAGCAATAGTTAATTTAAAAACAGATGAATAATGGAATAACTCGAGACAAAATAGAAATGTCCAAAGAATGGATTAACATTTTTCATAAGGTGCAGTAATTGAGTGGAAAATAAAATATTTTACTTCCTAACGCCTATAAAGTAACTGAAAAACTGATCACTATCTTTCACGAAAAACTCGAGATGCGTCATTACATTGTATCCAGTAAAATAATATTAGAGTATATTAATATTTAGACCAGAAACAATGAATACAACGTTGTATCATTAGGAGAAAGTATTTCAAATATTCTGAAAAACGACCAAAGCGGTTTCAAAATAATTTCAAATTTAGAATTTCAACAAAGTTAAAACGGGGATGACGAGAATTGCAGACTTTTTATACTAAGTATGAGTTAATCAAAAGAACTTTACAACGTGTTAAGAAGCTGAAAAGTTTACATCATGAAAGATAACGTCATAATTTCAAAGTTATGAATAATGAAGAGTGAATGCAAAGGACAAGTACATGTAGAAAAAGTGAATACCATATTAAGGAATTTCGTTTAGTTTATATAAAAGCACAGAAAAGGATGTGCAAAACTTTATAATTAGACACTGATATATAACATTGTTGTTAAAAGCCTAAAATACTTTTTGTAAAACGCAATTTTTTAATTATATCAAAAAAACATAATTTACGATCCCGCCAATCAAGTCACTTCTATTGTATCTCAATTACGACAAACATAAATGTTTTTGATGTTTATATTATTTAAGGCTTCAGGATGGTAATTTTAGAACTCACTCAAAAACGTTTTAAAGAATCGTTTATGTAAAGTATGTCCCCATGGAAATTTAATTGAAAACAGTACAGTACAAACAGTAGTGCCGCTAGGTGATTGTCACAACAGTTCCCGTTTTAACTAAAAATAAAATAATATACGTTATGTGATTAACGACTATAATGGTAGTATAAAATACGTTTGTTGATGACGTTTTAAATACGTATATAAGACGCTACGTTTATTAAACGCATAAATGTAATTTATGAAATACAGCATTGTATTTTACGTATGTTAAACGTATATAAATCGTTGAGTTTCCAAGTTTAATAATCGTATTTCAAAAACGATTTTATAGTACGTTTATTATCACAGGATATTATATGTATGTAACACATGTGACATATACCATATTTATATCAAAATATTAAGTCTGTTATTTCCTTTCATATAATATAATGCGAAACGTTTATTAAACGTATAAAATAACCTATAACTATCGCAATTGAGTATTTAGAGCTTAAAAAAATCATGCAATATACACGTTTAATAAGCGTACAATTTCGAAATTCAAAATGTCCAAGCTCATATCACAGAGAAACTAACCAAATATAACTCGAATTTTGGCAAAGTTCCCCAATAAGAGATTTTTTTAAATCTTTACAAAGATTCCAATATTGCAGCAATAAAAAATTAAAATTTCCATTGATTAAGATGTAAGTAAGCATTTGAATAGAACTGAATAAGAATTTTTCCACAGGTAATCAATAATCAAAATGGTGGAACGAAGATGCCGGATAAAAAATTTAAAACATCAAATATAATTAATATAAATACTTGTATAATTAATTATTCAAAATTCTGATTTCTAAGACGATACGAACTATTTTCTATTTAAAGAATTTTACCGACTATATCAACCTTTTACATTTCTTAATAAGTATAATTTCGGTTTTTAGAATACGTAATGAGTTATTTAGCCTGAATTAGACCAGCATGTTATTTTCCACATGTACCGAAATCTTCAAGTCCTCAAAGAACTCAGAGTACATAGATGAATGCGGAAACAAGTTAAAAAGAAAAGGGTCACAAACAATCTTAAAAGTTTGAAAGCCAAGGAAAACTTCGTTACCCTGTTCAAATTCTTCCCTTACATATGATCTACATTGTTCCCGAGTGCGGGTTGGAAGTTATAATTTTCATTGTAGAATTTTTCATAGATTCGTACAACATTTTTTAATATTACGAAATAATTTTTGTATCAATATCACAATATCGTATATGGTCTGCACTATGCGAAACATTTATAACATAGAATCATAATAAAACCCACACACAGTTAAAAAGTACACATTTTTTTTAGAATTTATTTTCAAACTGATATAAAAACATTATATTAGTCTTCAATCAGAATTATCGGTTGTTTACAGAAGTTTAAACTGATGAAATGATATATCAGCGACTAGGAACACTTCTTAGCTCAAGGTCGAAATGAACGAATCATTGATAAACATTATAAACATAAAAGAGTCTTCATAAGAGGTATTGAATGTTCGTCCTAATAATTTTGACATCCAGGTCGATTTTTCAAGGTCATTCGGAGGTCAAAGTTATTTCTCTTAAAAAAGAGGTTCCGGAATGAGATTATTTCTTCGAACCTATACTTACATTTTCAGTATCGCATTAAAAAATATGGAGATATTTTAGATCATAAATGATGGATAAATTGACTTTAAGAAAGACAAATCTTTAAAAATCGTTTGAAAAATTACGTTCTGTCGAATTTACAAAACGTTCCGTAGTCAAGATATACAGTCTCTTGAAAATATATAATAGCGCTCTATTAAGTGAGGCTTCTGTACACATTGTCGGAAAGTTCCTTAAAAATTACAATGCACTTCCTTACATTGTCCAGTTACACATAAAAATACCCTATAAATATGTTCTATAATTATTACAAAACAAACTGTATATCCTGAATTACGTACAATTTACAGAGCATATTCTTTCCTTAAGGTCAGCTTTAAAGGTCAAAGTTCTCAAACTGCGCTCATTTTTCTCACGTTCTTGGGTAAACTCACTTTTCTTAGTGCGAAGACTTTACTTAATGGGCTTATGTTACATACTGCGCATAGGTCACTCATAGCAAGATTAGCAATGAAAGTTTTGTTAAAAAATCACTTTCTAATAACCTTTAATGCTATGACCTCATGGTCAACCTGGTCCAGCCCATTTTGCCTCCAATCTTTCTAATACATTTCGCTTAGAAATGTTTTAAACAGCTTATAGATGATTTTAACGATTTGACCTTCTGAAGGTCATTTTAGAAAATTATCCAATCATTTCTGACATAAAATTTCTTGATTTTTTCAAAGCCGGTATTGAAAATAGAGGTTTTGGCTTTAAAAACCCAATCTTATATTAAGGTTATCTCATTCTGGATCATCTTTCTTTGAATAAATGATCGACAGTTTTACGATGAATGTTTCTGCAAGAAGTACTAGAAGGCTCACAGATTCAAAAGTGGTAATCACTCTGTTTATGTTTTATGGCAATATTTAACGTGCTATTTTTACAAATACTTTTTACATATTAAATTTGCAGGATGTCGGAGAGCTGCAGGGCGTTTTCCGAGATGTCGCCATACCTCACAATTGCCGAAAATGTAGGAAGCAGCAGAAACCTTCATTAACCCATTAAAGCCTACGGCTAAAACGGCAGAGATGTTGCCAAACTAACTGATGGATATAGGACATTAGCCAAAAATAAAATACATATATTTTTTATTTATAATTTGTAATGTTTATAACATTCCGCCGTATTGTTTGTTTATATTTTTTACAACAAACTCGATAATTTCAGCATACTGCGAGACATAATTTTGATTTAACTTTACCCGTACTCTGAGAGAAATTATTTATTAATAGTTACTCCAAGTTAATTTCATGGCCCTTACATGACCTGTAAAGTTCCCAACAAGCAGACAAACATTTTTAAATATTTCAAAAGAATACTTCTGGAATGCTTTTATAAAAGAAGAATTCTAGAAGAATTCTTTGCGCATGCTTAAAAATATAACGAATGTCCGCTGAAGAGTTACATAAGAATTCTTTTTGAAACGTATATGGTAAAAGGTTCTTCAAAGCCCGTGATAACATTTTTATAAACCATTCTTTTACGCACTAGCACGAATACCCAGTTAGTATCGAATCTTCTAAAAATTCTTAAAGAATTCATTTGGAATGTTTTTTTGTAAATAATTGTTTTGTAATAAGTTAATGCAACTACTTGCAAACGTTTATATGAAAATGTACTTAGACACGCAATCATGGACACAACGCATTTCCCTATACATAATTGACTTTTATTATTACATAACAGTCGGAGGCATCGCAAGTGGTAGAATACTTATAACATGCAACGAATAAGGAGGTGCTTTTATATGGAACAACACGTACCTTCATCACTTACGAGAATGATTTTGTATGATAATATTAAGGGGGCATGTGTTGAAAGCACTTGATGCACCACCATGCGGTGGGCGTTCGAAACATCCACTGTTGCCGCTTGTTCAAAATGGCCCCACATACCGTCAATCATGGATTTGTCAACAAAGAATATTTTAGGACCACCTTTATCATAACTGTGTGAAACATTTTCCCTTTGACCGATCCTGTTTCAATTCATACATTTTTTCATAAAGATTACTTTTTGACTACTTTTGGAATACTTAAAGAATGATTTATTGTGGACATTCAAAAATACTTAAAAAATTCTTTATTTCGAAGGTGTGCTTATTGAGTTATTAGTATAGCAGTAACTGTAAAGTAAAAAACGACCGGTAACTTTGAGATGAAAATACCAACACTTTCCTGAAATGTTATTGTACGTATATTAATTCGTATATTTTAACATTCAATGAGCGTTCTTTAACTGTTAATAAATCTTATATTAAATTCTGTCGTTTGAACTGCGTATGCCGCCAATGGGTCGAAAAATTTAGTGCAGGAGCAGGAACCGTTTCGTAGCCTTTTATAGGTCCCCTTATGCAATAAGGCGTTTCCGACGTATTTTGGGCCGCTGAATCCGAATTTCGAGGGTGGATTGCTCTCCGAGTGGGCCGAAATTGTTTAATTTTTTAAAACAATTAAGCAATTTTAAATTTTTTGGTCCAAACAAAATTTTTTTTATTTTTTGAGCCATTCTACACAAAAAAGGTCTTTAGTAACTTTTGCGTACGATGGCGCATTCTCGAGATAAAAATTCCCGAAATAAAAAAAAATGCGATTTTTGCAGTATTCAGCACACTGCCACATCGACACATGTAATTTTTTTTTTAATCTACCTATGCTTAAACTCTTCTTCTGACCTTATATTTCAAGCAGAAAGTTAGTTTTAATCATTCATTTTAAACCTTCGCCATTTATTGAAGTTTTACTAACGCTGTTTTTTGTCTGTAAATATACGCACATCTTGTATTGGCACGCACGACATGTTTCAAGTCGCCGGATCCACCTCGTTATTTTTTACGTATTTTGGTCACTGAATCCGAATTTTTAGGGTGGAAAGCTCTCCGGATGGTTTGTCATTATTTATAACAATTTGTTTAAACAATTAAATATAATTTTTTTACTTTTCGCTTCCTAAAAAATTTTTTTATATTCTTCGGGCAATTCTGATCAAAAGAAGTTCTATGTAACTTTTGCGCACGATGGCGCAATTCCGAGATAAAAATTCCCGAAATAAAAAAAAATGCGATTTTTGCAGTGTTCAGCACACTACTACATCGACACATGTAATTTTTTTTTATCCACTTAGGCTTAAACTCTTCTTCTGACCTTATATTTCAAGCAGAAAGTTAGTTTTAATCATTCATTTTAAACTGTAATTCCGCGGTCCAAAATACGTAAAAAAATACCTGGATAAATCCAGGAATTTAAAACGTGCCGTGGGACAATACTGGATGTGGGCATGTTTACAAAAAAGCAGCACTAGTAAAACTCAAATAAATGGCGAAGGTTTAAAATGATTGATTAAAACGATTTCCTGCTTAAAATATAAGGTTACAAGAATAATTTAAGCCTAGGTGGATAACAAAAAAAATTACATGTGTCGATGTGTTGTGTGCTGAACACTGCAAAAATCACATTTTTTTTTTATTTCGGGAATTTTTATCTCGAGAATGCGCCATCGTACGCAAAAGTTACTAAAGACCTTTTTTGTTTAGAATGGCCCAAAAAATAAAAAAAAAAAATTTTTGGATCAAAATATTTAAAATTGCTTAATTGTTTAAAAAAAATGTTATAAACAATTTCGGCCCACTCGGAGAGCAATCCACCCTCGAAATTCGGATTCAGCGGCCCAAAATACGTCGGAAACACCTTATTGCATAAGGGGACCTATAAAAGGCTACGAAACGGTCCCTGCTCCTACACTAATTCACAGAAAATCGAATAACCATGCATGTGTACGTTTGTTTATCTCTATTTCGGCGAAACTGTAAGCGCGTAAACATAATACATGTTATGTAATGATCCTAACATTAATATTAACTCTTATATTAACTATTAAGATAACAAATTTAGCCTAATCTGAGATTATGGTAACGTCAGAATCAAGTACCTTAACTTAAAAGATCAAAATCTAAATTCTGTTATATTTACATTAAAACTATTACAATAACTGTTAACAAACTTTTCTCTTATTGCAGAATCGAAGTTGTAGAAATCAAATTTTGGTAAATTTCCGATATCCAACCGTTATTAACAGTTTTTCTCTGTTGTATTACCCATGGGTTTTAATCATACTGCAGCAGTCCCGAGTCGATTTCTGCCATCAGACAAACATTTTCGAAACGTAAACAAACATATCCTACGACACCCTGGTCCTAATGAGCCTGATCTTCGGAGTCATTGATCTATTGTAAAGGTCAATTATTCTATAAGCTTGAAAATTAGACAGTGGAAAATTTATCAGTTATCAGCGTTAAACATATTAAGATAACATCAAAATTAAAAACCTTTTAAAATTTGGCAACTAAGAAAATAAATAATGCTAAGAGAAACGGAAACCAAATATTGAACTAATTTAACCCTTTATTTATGTACTTTCAAAGTTGTCAGATGAATTTTTATACATCGTCAAAGAATTCCGAGTTATAAGAAATTATTTGACAATTTTGAAAATCTCGGAGTTCACTAACGTTGGTCGATACTGTGCTAGTTAATTTTTATTGTATTAATTAAAACGCTTAGTTGTAAATATATGTTTTTTAACATATACACGATTTACATCGAAATATGTTATGGAAAATTACCAATATATTATATTATTATAACTCACCAGCTTTTGAAATCGACTAAATGTTATGAAATCTTCTCAGATTTTTGAAATCACTTTCTGACCGGTGAAAATGTTTAGAAAATTGAAAAATTTCAAACGCCCATAACTCGGTTGTTATATATAGTACAGTAAAAAATAAAAACTGAAATATTTCATGTTAAAATGTATACATTCATATGGATATATTCATTTTTTTCTCAAGATACTACTGGAAAGAGCGAACAGTGTAAGGGGACGAACAACAAGGCAACTTATTCCGTTAATTTTGTACAGTTTATATTTTTTATTAATTCAAGTTTTCGTAAGAATTTCAAGATTGCGTTTGCAGACTTTGGGATTGGTATTGTTCAAATATAGTGTTCGTTGTTTTTTAGTATTTATAGATTGAAACATTTGCTTGATGTAGGAAATAATTTATATTTCTTAACAACCATGAACAGTTTAACGAAGTAATTGTGATAAATATAAGGCAGACTCTTCTTTCTGCGTTTCATTTTTTCCGGTGGATAATATTTTTTCTTTATATGAGATGCAGGAATACGTTGTAAGCATTTTACTGAATTTATTTTATAAAGGTGTGATGTAAATTACATTATTCGTATTTTTCTTCGCTCTTAGTCGAATAGAGAACCAGAGTTACAGTATACAGTTTCATTTTTATTGTCACCTGTGTTTTTAGTTTTTATGAGTAAGAAGATGCTATCGTCCGTTTATTACGTTTTGAAGCTTTTCACTGTAAACTTGTGATTTTAAAAATCTGAACAAATTTTACACTTATTTTAAAAAAATATAACTAAAAAAATAACAAAATTACGAAGAGAATCGGTGAAAGTCTATTTCGGAAACCGGTGAGTTGGCTTAGAATGCCCTATAATAGAGTAAAAAATTTATTGATGAACATAACTTAAATAAATCCGAGAAATGTAATAAATCTATTCTCCGACCTGCCTTCATACGGCATCTTTTGAACCACATTGCACAATAAGACACATTGAATACAAAAGTGTGCATATTTTAATAATGCTTAAATGAATAAGAATACTTTTTAGAATCTCAATATTAATCCAGCAATGCAAGTATGTAGCAGAATTCTTCTTTTCATTGATACGAATTCCTTTATATAGCATTCTTGAAAATTCATTGCAGAATACGTTACACTGAAATAGATGTAATGTAATGATATTTTATCAACTCATTTTTTACTATTTCGACGAAATATTCATTTTTTTATGACAGAAATATGTAGCAATTTGTTATATGATAATTACTTTTAATGTCATTAAGTAGAACCATGATGTTGGCTGGTTTCACAATCGATAATCGCGATTGTCTGCTTCATCGGCGTTAAAAACAGATGTTTGATATGGAAACGTTTCTTGCTCGAACAGTAATTGAGTGAATGTGAGCAACAACGATTTATTTTTGGTGAAGGTCGCTCAAATTCAGTGAGATATTCAAAATTCCGTTTGTCATGTGTCTTTAAAGAGACGAAATTACATTAAATAATTTAAAAATAGACCTCTTTCACAGTGGGCGTTTTGTACATTTCGCGCACTAGAGAAATAATAATCGAGCACGATTCTATACGCAGACTTCCGCATACGTCACATTAAAAATTATATGTATATTACCATGTTGAAGATTTATCTCCAATGAGAATGACAAGTATCGCTCGTTTGAAGAAAATATGCGTTTGATACACAATACAGAAGTGCTAAAATTTAAATAACCCTTTTAATACGTTTTTGCAAGGAGGCATATGAAATTTAGTACGTGGAAGGTTTAGATTCACCAACTTTTAATTTTTTCGAATCTTACCACAAATTTAAAATTTCGGATTGATAAATTCAAAATGGCGCACTGCTATATGCAGCTCCCTTTGGGTCCTGCCATATCTGAACAGTCTGGAGACCGTCCAGGTTTCTTTTTTTAAGGGAAGTTTTAATCTATCCAAATCGACTCTTATCTAACCAGATTGGGACCGAAACTATCCGATTGCAGTCGAAGTATTGCGACTTGAAATGGATGATCAGAGTACTTTGCATGTCTGACACTAGACTGCGAAGAATCCTACTGGTCTACTAACAAATTTAGCGCTCACTGAACCGGAGGCCTCCTTGAATTGGCTGACTGAACTGAAGGATAATTTATTTTAAACTTGCCGTGAGTCAGTTAAAGAACATCTCTTTCCTGAATTCCTGATCTTTAAAATTGCTGATTATGAAATGGTAGTTTTCTTTATTTTAATTGATGAATTATTACGTTAGAATATGATCTTAAAAATAATTGTTGCTCTCTTGAAACTTAAAAGTCTTTTAACGACGTTACCATTTCTCATTATAAGACTGGAAGGCTTACAACAACCACTATTCGCGCAATGAACCCGTAGGAGGCTCTATTAACAACTCGAGACGATCGTGATTGTTTCATAATCTTTCTAAGTCAATTTTTCTTCAAGCCACAAGAAACGAGCGAATTACACGGTAATTACGATAAACACAGTATAAGAGTAAATAACAAAAACAATAACGACCTTACAAGACGAAACACGTTCAGTAACAAGTGGTCGGTGCTTTTGAGCAGGCTCGTTCAATTATTGATTAATTTCTTTGGCAATTGGCCGCATATAGGAATTATAATTACCCTTACAGAGTTCGAATTTTGAAACATTGTTTTACACATTTGTAATTTACGTTTTTTTAGCGTAAATTGTTACCTTATTGGCGGACTCCTTTCGAACCCTCTTCAGGTATCAGAAAATATTATTTTTGGAAATAATAGTTAAATTGAATTTTACAAATCACATCGTTTTCCATGGGTAAATTATCTTGTTCTCAATAAGTGTATTTGAAACTCCATTTAATAGTATTTAATTTAAACTCTATTATTTTCAAATGTTGGCCAAAGAAGGCACTGCAAGGGTTTTCACAATCTACTTCGATTTGTACGAAATAAAACCACAATTCCATCACTTAAATTATTCGAATAAATGAAACGTTTAAACTTGCTTATTCCCAAACAGCAAAGGAAGAAATTTTTACCAGCATTATGTCAGATTATCCGTTTAAAAATAACCAAATTTCGACCTTCAAATATGCTTTATAAGTAAAAATGTATTTAAAGTCTTTGTCCTGGGATAATATTACCAAATTACGACTTAAAAATTACTTCATAGTAAAATTGAACTTGAGGTATTTTTTTTTAAGACAAATCTTGCTAAATTTCGACCTCTGTTCTGACTTGATAAACAAAAGGATTTTGAAAGCGGATACAGGTTGTGTTTTTTGGTAAATTTGACATCATGAATTTCCCTAACTTTTACTTAAAAATCAGAATTACCAAAACCTTAGAATGATGAAATATTTTACTTCTGTGACTACGTTTTCTGTTTTTACTTCAGAGTCGAAATAACCACAAAAAATGTCCATAATGTTAAATATATAGAATGTTTGGTCAAAAAGACCAATAAACTAGACCTCATAGTAAATCGGACTACTCATGCCTTAAACACACTTCAGCGAACGCGTTCAGCTGTAATGGACAGCATGCCTTTTCAAAGATGCAAAAAACAGTATAGAGCAATTAGTACAAGTTTTTACAGATATTTAAAAAAGTTTAAAAATAAAACTGATAATGAAAGTGGAGAAAATACACGATATGAAAGTGTTACTGCAGGTAATAAGCACGACACCGGAATTTGAAATAAATAAAAATGATGTCAAAGATGTGAATTGTGACGTTAATAAACTATTGAGGAATTCTTTTTCCACAACTCTGCCTCATCGACATGTCATATGAAGTCTTTTTTTACTTTGCATTTATATGTCTCCCAGTCGTCTTAAGGGACACTTGAAGCATCATTACGTACAGTTAAACAATTATGTTTTGGCAATTTTAAAACATTGTTCGTCACCCATAAATAGTATACATATCAATACTCCGCAACACTGTAAGGAATCCGCGTTTTTTAATTACAGCAACAATTTTAAAATAGCTTCCATCCATTTTGCAGTCTCGAATGTGTACTTACATGTATGAAAAAATGAATATTTTTTAACTAAAAACAAGACATGACGAATGCAACAGTGAACAGTTACATGTAGATGTACAATGTACATATATATATGTTGACTATATATCTTTAACTTTAAAGTCAATTTCGACATACATTGGTCGAAATTACCTAACTATGAGATCAATTACTTGACACCCATCAAGCCTTAGAAGTCGAAATGTCCCAAATAGATTTATTTGTCTAAGAAGGAAAAATATTTGGGCATTTGGACTTCACTTTGAGGCAATTCGACGTATAAGTTAAAATTTTAAGTATTTCTGACAAATAAGTCGAAAACACCTACAAGTCATAAATTGTCCATCCGCCATAGAAAGTCAATTTAAAACCTACAAATTTGTATATTAAAAATAATTTATTTTGTTGCTTGTTGCCTTTTATTGATTCTAATTAACAAATTAAGTAAGATTTCTAAATATTGAACATCAAATTATTGAAAAATAATTTTTTTAAACAATCCAATGAAAAAAAATTTTGTTTTACGGAATAATTTATAATTTTAATAATTTTTAAGTATATATTTCATTGAGCGCGTTAATTTTTAATGATGTAGAATTAAAATCTAGACAGAGAATTTTAATTCGTTTTGAAATTTACATCATGTTTCTCGCAATATTTAACTTTTCAAACAGAACGTGTAAGATGGAATAATTAGTTATATATCTATGCATATTCATTTTTTTCGGGCTTACATACATTTCAGTTCCCATACGGCATGATGAACATGACATGCATTATATCAATATACAAATGTATATTTATATTAGTGTCGCCATCTATGCAAATCAGTTTACGTGGATCGTTTATATATATTACATCCAAGATCTACTAAAAGGGCGTAATTAGGTCGAAATTACTAATATATTACCAATATTTGACTTACTATTGGTCTATTTGACCACACTGGCCTGTGACTTACAGGTAAAAATTCCTTCCGTTACTTAATTTTTACTTAAAAATCAAGTACTTTTGGTCCCCACTTACTTCCAAATAAAGTCGATTGGAAGTAAAATAAATTGCGGCCGTTTGGGCATTTGGACCATTCTGAAGTCGAATTTACCTAATTTCGACCTATTTTGCTGCTTGTGTTATTACAGTGAATAATTTCTCATATACGGAATTATTCCTAATATTTTCAACGGACATTATTCTTTTTAGAGATGTCCGTGTGATTTTTAAATTAGCATTAATTAACGAAACAAATAAATGGAAAAAACAGCACCAAATAAAATATACCAACTCTTCACTTCCCCATCTGAAAGTACAATGCAGGATTCATACATCATTTAACGGAAAAAGGAAAATGGTAGTCCATTATAGCCGTTATTAAAATTCGCAAATGAAGTGATTTAAGGGATGAAAAAATTTTAAATACTCTCCGTAAGATTAAGGTTACTCTAGGGATACAAGGTTCAACGGGTTTTACGAAAATGGCTCGGGTCAGCAGAAAACCACAAAGCTTTCATGCATTTCGGTACTTCGGTGTTCGGTACTCTTCCTTACCGCACGATCGATGAGATTTCCTATATACACATCCTCAAAGTAGTATTTCTCTTTTCTGCTAACTTTTACTTAACGACAATTTGAATTCCGCTTATTACCACCCAAGCAACCTGATAGAAGCTAATAGTAATTAACAAAAGTGCATACTATGATTAAACACATGCCGTGGTAATCAATAATGCATATAAATTGAATAGTAATCATTTATTGCAATTAACAGTAATCAGTTAAATATAATGACATTACTTCACTCCATTTTCACAGTGAATAAATCACTTTAATGGGTGAGTGGGTTTGAACATTTTATTTTACACTTAAAACACAACATTAATTTATACACGATTTTTTTTCATGTTTTTATTAATTTCAACAAAAATTCTTCGAATTTATAATATTAGAGAAGATATTCATTTCATACTCCACTCGGACGTGTCGAATAGTTCCAAGTTGTCTAATGTACAAAATAGAATACGTTTTCATAATGAGAACAAATAAAACCTCGAAAGGCGCCAACGCTACTAGCGGCGCAACGGATAAGCTACTTGCAATTCATCCACAATTACAAATTCTCTGTTACCGTCAGAGCGAATATTTTAACTCTTTTTAAAAGAATGAAAATATCAACTCTTTTTAAAGTTGCATTTTACTAAGTAAGTCCCAAACCAAAAATTGTTTCTGCATATTTACGTATGTCAATAAAAGGGGAGTAACCAAATAATTTGCCTAAAGTAACAAAAACCCTATAGCAATGCAATAATTTATTTGATTTAAACAAATTTGTTCGAGTTTAAAAAACTTTTTGCTGAGTGTACTAAGATATGAAGCTTCTTGATTCCAACTTTAGTCAACAAGTGTTTACTACAAGTTCCTATTAATAATTGCAATCTCAAGAATCACGTTATTTATAATCAAGCATTCAAATCATATAATACTCAAAATTATCAAAATAATCCTCAAGTTTTTATCCATTCAAACCTCTAATTTTGAAATAACGTCAATAAAATAAATGTAAATCCTGATCGTCCCTCTGTTTTTAAATTCAGTTAAGCCATAAGTTTTTAGAGACCAACCTTGTATTAGTGATTCGACTACGTCATTACGAGTTAAAACTTTGGTTTATCAAAAGAAACTTTCAATGTGAAATGTACAAGAAATTGGCTTCCATTTGTCACATTGTGTTGACCATAATTTCAGACTTTTTCAGATAACAATCTGAATCATATGCATTCTGGTACCAAAATGGTGGAGCAATAAATTCCACTTGTTGCGCAAACAAATGTATTGTACCTTGAGTTTGAAATTCTTCAGAACGCAAAACGATCTGAACTTTTACAACCATTTCTTGGTTGGCACTGAGCCAACTATCGTAACAGTGTGAAATAATGAAGTCCCACTTCCGTATTGTTATTATCCCTTTTAATATTTAACCCACCTATTTCTTGGCGAGAACTTGACTTTCATGTCTACTGTCGTTAATGACTGCTACATACTACGTTACTCAATGTCGTTTGCTGTTAACGACTTTCCCACATTCGACCTAGTCTTGAGAAAACAGACCATGACCAGTATGTGTAATGTTCACGTTGTCCTTCACTTTGATTCAATGAAAACCACTAAATGGTATGCAATGCTTAATAAATATATTCACATTTTGATAGTACGTACAGTACCACTCGCATTTCTTGCATTCATCTTGAACTTGTCTTTAGCAGATGGTTATTGAATACACCTAACCGCTTCTCATATTTACAAATTTATTTAACAATGCTTAACCTTCAACACCCGAGAATTTTTTAGAATCGTTGATATTGGAATACATATTTAATTTTAAGTTATTGAAAAGTTTTACCGAATGTAATCTCGAGTCACTCATATCATCTGAAAAGGAAACGTCATGAGAAAGCATTGCAGCTGCTGTAAAGAATTAAAGACCGTTGAGCGTCTCGTAGCGAGGTAAGGAGAAAGGCAAGAAAAGCGCGGAAAACTCTTGGAAAATTGAAACGCTTTATACAGCCCTCTTTTAAAAATAAACTCGTTTCTTCCGAGTTACCGGGTGAAGTAAAATGGCAAGGATATACCGTCTAGAAAAGCCCGAAACAAATAACCAAAATCTCAAGAGAGACATACACTAGTTACCTAACGTACAAATTGTCTTGCCTCCGATTGTTTAATCCACTACCCTCCAGAGGACCTTTGAAAAGAACCATTAATCCACGCGTCGAAAAAATGAATCGATTTTTAAACTCGAGAAAACTTCGGTAGCTGATAAGTGTTTGAAGATCTGTATTAATAACTGCAAGTTTCTCAGAATGGTTAAAAATAAGTTGAACGGAAGTGCATTTAAATTCCACGCTATTCCATGCCTCACGTGTTGCCTGACGTAGTTACCTAAAGGAAAATAACAAATCAATTTAATCACTGCCTAATTAGAGAGAGATAGGAAAATGTAACAATTACTTTTGTCCAAGTACTTAAGAAAGTAAATGATGATATGCAAATTATTAAGTTCCACTAAAATGGAAAAGAAAAATTATGTGTAATTTATACGTCCCAATGAAGACGATGAAAGTAATGTCAACAACACCTCGTTAAATGTTTCTCGTTATAGATGCCTACTTGGAACGCAGGCGAAACTTGCACGGAAACATTCGATTCGCGTGCCACGCGTTCCGGAAAGCACGAAAATGGCTGCGGCAGAAAGTCGGTACATTTGCATAGTTGGTTGGATTATCTTCCCGCGTGCGCAAACAAGCCTCCATAGAACTAAAAACATACTTTTACACGAAGACGTTGGTAAATCCCTTTTCGAAAGGAAGTACATATTTTGATTTTACGACAATTGCTTCGGTCGTTCTGATCAGCTTTGTGTACCGAACGTTTGAAAACTTTTAAAATTCTGAAACTGTCTTTCATTTTGAACCGATGCGATATTGCGGGTAGTTACAGCACTGGGTATAAAAGAATATGAGAAATGGTCGAATATTATTCTACTTTTATAAATCTAGGGTTATAAACAATTCGACAAAAATCTAAATTGTACTTTAAAAAAATAATCTTAAACGATATTTTTTAAAACTGAATTATAGCACGTATAGCATTTAACAGTTGGCAACGGGTCCATGAATTTCTTGGCGCAATGCGACGTTGTAGTACACACGTCTCTGCTCCCTTGCGAAATTGAAAAATAGATGGAAATACATCATGCAATTAACTAGATGGTATAAATATTTCTCCAGCTGCAATTGGAATTCATGAAAGGTATCCGTATTCTTTACATATACATTTTTAATTGTTTTTGAAATTGGATCCCCATTGCTGAGTTCGAATTAACTTATATCTTAAAAGATGAATAGAAAATGTGATAATTATGGTATTATGGCACAATTCCATAGTCAAGTGTGATTGTCAGAGATTTGAACGTTTAGTGAGTACACTATGATCGATTAACATAACAGTAGTAGCAAATCGCAACTCTCATTTGTCACGCGATAATATCATTAAAGCTAATTTAATGATGATGAAATTATCTCAGTTCTTTTGATTCTTGACCAAAACAAAGATTTTTAATGTTTATTTGTTTCTGGGTTTTCACTTCGTTTCGAACGACCCAGATATTTCTGTGATCTTAGTAGTTGATTTTCAGCGTTCCCCGGCTTATGTCAAGGATTCTCAGTCAAATGCTGACCAGATGCCACATTGGAAGAATAGCAGAGACAACCTGAGAATTGTATCCATTTTTTTTTACAAACATTGCAGGCCGCTTTCTCTTTAAAAACGTAATCGTTGGCGCGTGTTTGTCACAACGAGAAACATTATTAACTTCTACTTCAAATACAAGAAATATGCTAGTATCGTAAACCGCCAATGCTTAAATGAATGTCAGCGTAACGGCGCTACTTTTTGCATGTCATAAATATGATTAATAAAATTAATACTCTCTTTGATCTTACGTTTCTACTAATTATGGTGGAAAAAGCGACAGTTAATTGGTCTTTCAGTACACAACAGTCCCTCTAGTATAATACAAACCCGGATGTAATACGATTAACCTACATCGGCAACATTTGAACTATGGTATTGATCATTAGTTATTTTCCTTGTTATGCAACAGCGCATGGAAAATTTGTAAAATTGACCGCATGAGGATCCGAATATGACCCAGCAGGCTCATTCTTGTTAAGAGACATGCGAGTGCATCACTGACATAAATATGCTAGGCCTTAATATACACTGATGAATTAACATGTGACCCTTCATCATATTTATATCATACATTTTTAAACATAAATAAGGTTTACTTAAACATATATTTCACATAAAATAATTGTTTAACGAACACGTATATGGGCAAATCCACAGAACTTTTGACTTTCATGTTATTTTAAGATTCACGTAAATAAGCTGTACAGAAATATTTATAAAACATTACTATTTACTAAAAAGGATATGCTTTTCAAGGTACAGTTATTTATTTTGCATGCTAGTGGATTAAAAACCCAACGGAAGCACGAAAGCTCATAAAATTTGAATAAACTGCTGCGTGCAAATCGTATTTTTTTTTAATATTTTGTTCTGTAACTTTTGGAACGTGTATTCTTTTCATTTGAAAATCATGTCGTTGATTAATGGCACTTTATAAAAGCCAAAGATACTTAAAAAATAAGTGTGCCTATCGCTTAATAAGAATGACATGCGTCCAAAGTCGCGTGCAGAAGATTTATGGAAAATGAAATTTTCATTAATTTCTAACAATAACTTATGGAACAAACAATATTATGGCTCCATACTTTGGGAATTTTTAATTGATGATATAATAAGTGACGTATTCCAAGGAATAAGGTGTGCCTTGTCTCATCTTAATTCTGTGCCTATTACAACCTATAGCCTTCGTGCGTAACTGTTGTTGAAAAACGACACTTTTGTCAGGCACACGAACTATACACAATTAAATGCCTCGATTATTGGCGTAATTTATTGTTTTAGGTGTCATAATAATACTCTGAACTTGTGCCAGAAACACAATACGATGTTCAGGGGTAAAACAAGACATGAAATTATCTCTTCGACACAAACTCCTTTCTTTACACGGAAAAATGTTGAAATTTGTTACGCGCGGGTTTTATTGGTAACTGATCACGAATACGTTGACAAATATTAAAAATTGAAGATGGTAGATACAATATGGCGGACCAAATTCCTAAAAAGTTGCTTGAACCAGCTGAAACTGTGTATTCGGGGTTGCTCATCGGTCGAGATTCGCTATAGCTTTGCTCCAGAAATAATGAAAATTTAACTTTGGGTAACTTTGTTTTTCATCTCCCTTGCTTTATCTTTTCCGGTTAAAAATGAATAAATATGGTACTAATGACAACTTACGTTAGACGTATTTAAAATTTTTTTCAGCATTACCGGGATTGTAATGCCTTAAATCGACTTAAATAAATGTTTGCTGCTAAAATTTGTATATTATGAACCTAAAAGCAAAAAGAAAGGAAACCCCCGAATACCCAATTTGAGCTTGTGTGAGTAACTTGTTACAAATTCGGTCTTCCATATTGAATTCACCATCTTGAATTCTGAATATCTGTTGGCGGATTCGTGATCAGTAACTTAAAAAACTCCGAGCAACAAATTTCATCTGTTTTCCGCGTACAGAAATATGTTTGGTTCTAAGATATAATTTTAGGTCTCGTTTTACCTGACTTCGCTGGAACAATCCTTTAAAAGTCGTAACGCGTCGTTTTTTCTACATTTTATATGTTTAGGAGTGGCCTCAAGATGATTTTAAATGTGTGCCACAGAAAAAAAAATGTTTTTCTTAAAGCGTAAAGTTAAAAGTTCTGTGGATTTACCTATATACTGTAACTTTTATAACATATAAATACTGATGCAATTACTTGACGTTTTGATCTACTGGAGCCCATCTCGTTACGTACTTTAATATTCGCGATTAATCATAAATTGCGATTAACGGTTTGGAATTACATCAATATTCGAACTCTTAAGCTTACACTGAGAAAAATTATTTACTAATAGTTAAAGATGCTAATTTCAAGGCTTTTACATTAACTTATAAGTTATAACAATAACTGTAAAGGAAAAAAAGACAGGCAACTTTGAGATGGCAATACCCGCACTTTCCTGCAATGTTATTGTATATTAACTAGTATATTTTTACATTCAATGAGCGTTCTTTAACGGTTAAGAAATCTTACATTAAATTCTGTCGTTTCAACCGCGCATGTCAACAATCCGTCGAAAAATTCGCAGAAAATCGAATGACTGCGCGCGTGGCGAATGTTTTGTGTATGTCTGTTTCGCGAAACTGTAAGCGCGTAAATATTCTACATTTCATAAGGATCATTAATATTTAAAATTATTATATTAACTATTGACATGATAAATTTAACTTTCTGAGATTACGTTTACTGCAGGATAAAATACCTTACCTTAAGATCAAAATCTAGATTCTGTAAGCGTTACTATGAAGCTATTACATTAACTGTAAACAAACATTTCTCTCAATGTACACAGAAACTGACTGGTGTTGTCTATCCGTGTGCTATCAGTCCGAAGTTATAACTTTGGGGTATTCGAAACAACAATCTATCTGATGTCGAAAAGACGTGTAACAAATACTGCATACATTTTCATAACAGTTTAATATCAGGTAAATGTTTAACGCTCCAATACATAGTTTGGACTTCCCATGCATATCAATATGGATTATATTAACAATATATAAATTATATGGACAATAGCAGGTTCTTTTTTAAGAATGAATGAAAAATTACTTGGCTAATTTCGTTACTCTAACATTTCCTTGGGACATAAAGAATTTGTGCCAAAAGATGGTTCTTCCGGTAACGTGTCTGTATGCACGTAAATCGGCAGTCTTCTAGAAAATGGTTATTGGGGAAAATTTAATTATGGTATCACCATTAGAATCGACTCTACACTTTTTATTCGTGTAGTTAAATATTTAATTTTATTTAATTATTAACCTTATCATTATATGTTTGTTAAAAAATCCGCTAAGCCCCAATTAATGGAAAAAATTGCCAATAAATGAGCTTTAGAAAACCGAATGAATAGACGATATTTTACTTTTAAATTATTAACCTATGTATTAAGGCTGCAAAATACGTGAACCAGGTATTAAGGGTCCCCGATAACGGTATCCGAATGAATAGACGATCGCCTATTCATTGGCTTTTCACATAAAATGATATGCCAATGCTTGGACGAGCAATAAAATGTTTCAGAAATATCGAATTTCACTTTAATTAGGCTAAAAAATAATCTATAGACTTTACTTTATTCTATTCAATCAGCTTGAATATACTTATTTAACGAAGCGAGGTTTTCTGCATACCTCAACGGTTTCTGTACTCCTTGAGGACAGCTTGAAAACCTTGCTTTGTTTCTACGAAATAATAAACACTGGAAGGTCAGTATCAGTTCTGAATGTTCAAAGAATAGAAAAACATGTTTTTGATGAACTTTTTGTACCGTGTATTCAAAAGAAATAATGATATGTGCAAATCGTTAATTCATTGGTAGCTGTCCATCCATTGGCATATTCACCCTATTCATTATCCATTCAAACTCGCGTCATCTCCCATCTGTCTTCTTATTAAATACAACTTATATTTCAAGAAGATACCGTGAACCCACACAACTTAGTTTTCCTTACAAAACTTCTAATCTCGCATAATTCTCCTGTACAAGCGCATAGTTAGATCCGCTGGAACTTTCGGGGTGGAGTCTTACAAGTACCCTGGAAGCCGTCGTAAGCACGTCTCACTTTTTTCTGCATGACTTACCAATGTTGGTTGCAATTCAAATATGTAAATACAATCAATTATGTTCCTAGTTGCCCTTCAGCTTCGTTGATAGTAAAGAAATGTAGAACATAAAAAACACTGGACCCCTGGACGAAAGAAGTGGATAACGTAAGTAAATCGCAACATCTGTATCTAATGATGGTACCCTAGTAATGGGATATTTGAAAGATAGTGACAATATAAGGCGTTTAGAAATTTCGATATGATTAAAGTCATTTTATAAAAAAAAAGACACGTAATTAACTTACGATAAAATAAATGTTACTTTATTAATAGAATGAAGTTCAAACTTTATGACCCAGTGTAAATTACACAGGCCAACTATACTTTTCCGAAGTTTTTCGTTGCGTTGAATCCAAATTTGGCCTCCGAATTGTTCTATCACATCAATATTTGGAGATATTCTAACCCAAAAGTACAAAAAAAAACCTGTTAGGCCATTTTCGGTAAGTTTTAGGGGCGGAATAAATTTTTCTTCGCAATTTGACAAAAACCAGATCAAAGTGCATTCATCTGAGTGTATTTTTTCTAAGATTTTCAATGTGCTGAATAAAAATCTGGTCGTATAATTGCTGAATGGCGTCAAGATTTTTAGGTGTCCTAACCTAAAAGTGAAAAAAACGAAAATCATAATCGTGCCTTGACAAAAACTTCAATAACTCATTAAAAAAAAATCGTACGAAATCGCAAAAAAGTTTCAATAACTCGGCTAATTATAAAGTTATTTCAACGAATTACTCCTGATGTTAAAGATTTGTTCAAACCCTGTAATTGGCTTTGAGTCATTTTGATCTACCATGAATATATCTTTTATTATAGCCTCAAAAAGGCCACACAATTCAGATTTATGCGGTTTTTCGCTTCCAACTCGTTTTCCTATATCTATAGCGAAACTTACGTATAAAGAAGTAGCACTTTAATGATGCAGAAATGCCGAAAATGGATTTTGGACTGACGGTGCGCGCTTATAGCTAATTTTAAGAAATTAGGAAGCTGGGAGTTGTGGGACACGCTGTATAATATTCATCTACACTTTCATATAAAATATAAAGAATTAAATAGCCACGACATTTATTAAAAAAGGCAATATTTATTATTGGCATTTTTAAATTATTTTAAAGTTATATAATATTATCGTATTTTATTATTTGTATATTATTTCTAAAAGAATTATAGAATAAGTACATGTTTTTTGGAATGGTTCCTTGCAATGAATCGTTAAGTGATCGATGTCTGAATTCCATTTCTAAATTTACTCCAAACTTTCTGTATTCTGAGTTATTTCAACGTTTATAAGCGTATTAAACAGTACTTTCTTGAATACGCCCAAAGAATAACCAAAATGGCGTTTTGTTTAGTGAATTTTTTTTTTAAATTCAGATTTTAGTTGACGGTGGATTTTATATATATAGTATTGGACTCAGTTTTGAAATTACAATTTATAAACATTTACTTCACCCATGTATTTAATAATGTCAAATTTCCTTATCATCAAGTTAATTTTTACATTTTCGTTCGCCATGTTGATTCTGCCATTTTTTAGAAATAAAAAAATTGAATGTTTAAGCAGATTTTATGTAGATTTTTATAGATTTTCCTATTAAACCATTAAGAACACAGATCTGCAAAATTCACTTTTTTTTTTTTATCAGAGTGATTTCCAACGTATTTTTGTACGCTGAACACGAATCTGAAGACGAAAACTGTCTATCACGTCATGATTTTGAGAAAAGTGGGGAGAAAAACACCAAAAAACGTGTTTTTGGGTGTCTTTACCCCTAATTTTCTCAGAGGCCTGACGTGCAACAGATCTGAATTTGTGCTCAAACTAAAGCTTGATTCTTCCCCTACAAAAATCATATACGATAGTTTTAAAAAAAATTTCATAGTTTTGAAAAAAAAAATGGTTTTAACCTTGCTATTCCTAGTGACTATGATGAAAATGCAAATTATTTAACTACATTGAGCAGAGCTCATACAAACCACTACTTGACTGTTTTCGGGATTGGTGTGTAAGAATCCAGTGTCGCTCTTATAAAATTCAAAATGGTGGATCCAAGATGGCAGACGTAAAAATAAAAAATTTAAATTAACCTCATGAAAATCCGTACTCGGGTTTTTTTGAGTCGCTGATGACGAATCCAATGTTAGTTCGACAAAATTTAAAATAGCGAATCCAAAATGGCGGCCGCAAAATAAAAAAATATACTTAGGATCTTAAAATCACCACTTCATGTTTTTTTTTTCGTTCGCCATTAGTAATACCAGCGGTTATTCGATTTTGTTTGCATTTTCATTATAATCATTAGAAATAGCAAGGTTAAAAGCATTTTTTTTTTCAAAACTATGAAATTTTTTTTTTAAAACTATCTTATGATTTTTGTAAGGGAAGAACCAAGCTTTAATTTAAGCACAAATTCAAGCCTGTAGCACGTCAGGTTTCAGAGAAAATTAGGGGTAAAAACACCCAAAAACGCGTTTTTTGGTGTCTTTACCCCCACTTTTCTCTAAATCATAACGTGATAGGCATTTTTCGACTTCAGATTCGTGTTCAGCACACAAAAATACGTCGAAAATCACTCTGATATTTAAACAAAAATCCGTGCAGACCTGTGGAATCAAACGGATGCGCTTTTTCATGGAAGTTTTCAACGTCTGTTTGTCATATAATGCAAGTCCAAACCGCTGCGTACGATTATTTAAAACAAACTTAAACCATTTGCATTGAATCTCGTAAGGAGATCTTGATAAAGCGAAGAAAAAGTGTCCACGAGCCTTAAACTTCAAAGTGTATGCGCTAGAATTATTTATTTCACGATATCTATATCCAATATGATGGCTTGATGTAAAGATGTTGACACTACTTCGCTTTTTGCAAAAATGACGATTCCAAAATAAGATTTTTTTTGCATTATTCGATATCTTGAAACGTGCAACGTCCTTGACAATAAATTCATTATTCAGCTTTATAAATTCAAAGCAGCGGACTCAAAATACAAGATTGACGGTCCAAAAAAAACGTACATATAGTTTATTAAGAATAAAATTGAAAAGAAATTAACACTTTTGTCCGCCATTTTGAATGTATGACGTTGAATAATGAATTTTATGTAACAGGAGTACAGTTTCCTCGGCATTATGTGCATGTTTTAAGGACCTGAAATTAGTTATGGAGGGGCGACTACTTTATAGTCCGAGGACGATAATGTTCACATTATGCATCTAAGCGCATGCGCACAGGCATATAACCTTACTTTATCGTCCGTATACCATAAAGCACTCAAAACACGGCACGCGCACATAACCTCGGAAACCATAACTCCTGATACATAAAATATTGTATGTAACGTGGAACTAAAACAATTCTGGTCCTCGCATGTGTTCCTGGAACTCGTCTGCGCCTCGTACCGGGAACACCCGGACCAGAATAACAGTTTTAGTTCCATGTTACATAATATACTATTAATGAAAAATCTGACTATTTTTAACATAATTGAACACAGCGATTTGGATTTGCATTTTTCTTAAATTTCAATCACAGATTCGTAAAGTTGGATAAATTTCACGTCAGAAATTAGTGGTCTAGAATTTTGTTAATCCCAGAAATATATGACAAACAAACATTTAAAACTTCCATGAAAAAGCGGTCCGTTTAAGGCTTAATAAAGATCTCGCGGTTTTTTTAAATAGAGCCACCAACATTAATGAGACTTGGAAATAATCAATAAAGATTCAAATAATCCACAGACTTAGAAGAGTATTGTGGTACAAGAATTTTGTTAGGTTATGGACACTGCACGAACAGTTTCACTTGCGACAGAACGAAAATAAACAAACGTATTTCGTATAGTAAATCGTATACAGATTGTAGGTATACATTCGACCCTCTCAATAGTTTCGCTTCCTCAATTTGTCGAGCGAGCTTGTTCCCCTTCTACTGATCTGGAATGTTTTTCTCTCGAATTTAATTTACCTTGTTCTCAATAGTTCCGCTAAGTAAAATGCAAAATAGCCATCTTGTATCCTTCATAGTAATTTTTTTTGTTCTGGGCTGGAATATAAAAATGTAATACCAAAGATAAACAAATTAAGGTAAACCTTCGGAAAGACGTCCTCCCTCGGACAAAATCGTAACTAGGTTTTTTCGACGTAGTTTTGCCTCCTGAATCGGAATATGATAGTAAAATTTGGCGCTCAGACATATTAAAACCGCTATATTGAAAAAACCGCTAAAAAACGTGTTATTTTTTAGTTTTTTTTGGATTATAATGTAAACTACGGATCTGTCAAAAAAATATGTCAAACAAAAAATGTAGGGCATGTAATTCTGTACAAAAAAAGTCGTATGCATTTTTTCGTAGTCGGAAAAGGAGTCACGTAAAACAGCGATGGAAGTGGATGAGCATCAGAATGACCAGTCTGGCGCCACGCATTAGTAATTATAGGGGCACATAGTTCACGTGGTTTGATTATCAGTAATATCTGTTGGTGTGAGGTTAGGTTAGTATAAAAAAGGGGGGTGTGGGGGGTGGAGTCCCCCAGCACGCATTGGTAATTATTCGACGAACTCATACTTCATGTCTTCATGTTTCCTCCAAAATGAAGGTAGAATCATTTGTAAGTTCTGAAGATATTGCGCGTGTCGAATGGGTGCTTGCGTGCTGGGAGGCACGGTCCCCCCACCCCCCTTTTATACTAGCCTAACCTCCAACCAACAGATGTCAGTAATAATTGAACCTACGTGAAGTACGTATTCCGATATTGATAACGACATTAATTCGACACTCATTCGATTTGACCTTCAAAAGACCTAGAAGATTAAGGTCGATTTCACAGCAAAAGTCATCATTGAATGCCGAGGGTCATTTCCTAAAAGTTTCGTCTAAATCATTTTTCTGTAGAATCGCCTATACTCTACAACAATTTTTTGAACATCCTATTACCTGTATATTGCACAAACTCATTATGGGCATTTTCATCTTTGATTTGCGGGCCTACCGTTGAGATTACGAAAACAGTGCATATAACTTTTTTTGTAGAGAATTACATACCCTACATTTTTTGTTTCACATATTTTTTGGTTAGACCCGTAGTTTTTAAGATAAATACAAAAAATCTAAAAAAAACGCGTTTTTTAGCGGTTTTTTCAAGATAGCAGCTTTAATATGTCTGAGCGCCAAATTTTACCATCATATTCGGATTCAGGAGGCAAAAATACATCGGAAAAACCTAGTTTCGATTTTTTCCGAGGGAGGACGTCTTTCCGAAGATTTACCCAAATTAATATAATGCTGACAGTATATAAAGTATTATTAATTAATACTGAATTTAAACTAATGTTATACGAACATGTCACCTCACAACAATTAAATAAACACAACGCTCTCGGGGTCAAATTCGGAGTACCGGCATTACTGCGAGAAAGCGCGAAAAATTTTCCGCGGACTGAGGGAACCCGCGTTCTTGGAAAAACATTACCCCTTTCCGCGTTGTCCGGAACTATTGAGAGGGTTTACTGTACACTTGAATTCCTTGAATAATAATAAATTAATATTCTGAATTTTTTATAATACTTTAAAAAAAAAAAAAATCGCATCTGTTACTTACGCCGCGTGCGACCCTATCGACGAAAGAAGGAATTAATAGACTTGGGCCATTTTGCACTAATCACAAAACGGACTTATTTCTCAAATATCCTGAGAAATTGACATTTCATTCGCGTAATGTTCAAACAAACAAACCATTACCCTGCAAACACAAAAGTAACAGTTATGTAACAACTATGTAACATTTCTGTAACAATGTAACCGTTACGTAAATATTACATAACTGTTACTTTCTGTGTTTACAAGGTATACAGTAGTAGTTAACAATTGAAAAACAAAAATGTTGAGATTGCCTGTCCCACTTATTTATAGCAAAGCCATATAGAGAATAGGCGTTTCGACTATATCGAAAATAGTCATATTTTCGGAAATTAACCAGAACATATGTGAACACGTCGCCCGTGACCTTATTTAGATAATCGTACTGATAAATACTTAATATGTAACTATAAATATTCTGCTGAACGACATAGTCGACCAAGTCAAGTTCAAATGGCAGCAATGCCATCTCTACGAGTTGTCCTGTACTTCGTAGTACATAATTTACATAGTTTCACTATTATTTATAAGGAAATGCAGACAACTACAGAATTCCGGTTGGTGTAATAGTAAAGAAATTAAATTTTTGATCAGCTAAAAAATCATGGGCAAAATTGTTAAAAAGAGTTTCAATGAGTCTGCAATAATGGCAACGGTAAGTACTATCGATATTATCCAAGAAGCTTGTTATGGGGTTCTAAAGTGCTCGGCCGATAAGGTACAAATTTTACTAAAAACCGTAAATAAAAAATTACTGAATCGATTTTTCAAAATTCGGGTATTGTAAAGGCAATTCCAATTGGTATAGACGATATCCTAGAAAATGTCAAAGAAATTAATTAAGAATTGACCAAGAATTTTCGGAAATAAGTGATTTTTCTTTGTTTCCGGAAATTTTCTCTTAGTTCTCAATTAATGCCTTTCGTATTTTTTAGGAAACCGTCTATAGTAATTAGAATTGCCATTACAGAGTTCGAATTTGGACAATTTTATTCAGTCCTCCTTAACCATTTAAGTTCCAAATATGCATAATTTGCACACGGATTTCAGCATCGCTTTATTTATACATTAACATTTTTTTTAAAATGGAAACATCTATATCCGACTAGTTTTCAGGTCGCGCTTTCGATTGACGCTACTCACAATTTTCGAGAATTGACGTTTACCACATTTTTTTACAAAAATATTGAAAAAAACGTGATTTTTTAGCCATAATTTTTTTTAAATACATTTTTAACTATGATATCCGTTTTAGATCACCTTCTAACCTATCAGAAACGTGTTCCCGATTTTTCTACTTCAAAATACATTCATGGATTTTGATTTATTTTATTTTCCACTTTAAAATGGCGTCTGAACGTTGAAAATTATAGTTATGGTTATTATGCCACAGAATTCAGACACTTGTATCAATCTGACAACGGGAATATTATTAGTCAGTACGTAAAATAAATAAAAAAAAATTAAATCACGTTTTTTTTTTGTAAATGAGCAGCCATTTTCAAAAAATCGAATGTCATAGAACAAAACGAATAGCAGATTTGAAAAGTACCTAACCTAACCCAACTTAACCTAACCTAAACAGTAATCAAAATCAAGGAACATAATAAATGTACACAGTGTCATTAAATAAATTCGTATTTGCAATTCGCGAGTAATAGCACAACATTTTCGATGAAAACTATACAATATTAAATTAATAATATGTAATAATATATAATAATATATATTAAAATAATTTATAATACATATATAATAATATATAATATTTTGGAAAATAATATTTTGTCCTACGATTTTGAGGTGCATCCCAAATTTCAATGAAATCGAGATGGTAACGTGGGTTACCACCACAGAACAATAACTAAAGGTTACCACCATGCTTTTAAGGGTTAAAGGGTTACAGTGGCCTTCCCCTTATTTTAACTTTTCGAGTCAAGGAAGATGGCGGCTTCTTCCCTTATTTTACCGCTTCCCCTTATCCCCACCACTGGCAGTATGAGAGAATAAAAACAGAGAGAGGAGAAATGTGATGTCCTTCTTCACCTGTATGTGCAAGCGCAAACAGCAGTCCGCACTCTTTTGAATACTTTCAAATGGCGAATGGTGGGGGAACTTATGAGGGGAAGAAGTTAACATAAGGGACGAAAAAAAGTTAAAATAAAGGACGCAGTTAAAATAAGAGGAGTTAAAATAAGGGGAGGGCCACTGAATACCCCATAAAATCCAATTTCAAGATGGCGACTGTCTTGTGCTCAGTAGAAATACAGTGGCCCTCCCCTTATTTTAACTTTTCGAGTCAAGGAAGATGGCGGCTTCTTCCCTTATTTTACGGCTTCCGCTTATCCCCACCACTGGCAGTATGTGAGAATAAAAACAGAGAGAGGAGAAATGTGATGTCCTTCTTCACCTGTATGTGCAAGCGCAAACATCAGTCCGCACTCTTTTGAACACTTTCAAATGGCGAATGGTGGGGGGACTCATGAGGGGAAAAAGTTAACATAAGGGACGAAAAAAAGTTAAAATAAAGGACGCAGTTAAAATAAGAGGAGTTAAAATAAGGGGAGGGCCACTGAATACCCCATAAAATCCAATTTCAAGATGGCGACTGTCATTGCTCAGTAGAAATACAGTGGCCCTCCCCTTATTTTAACTTTTCGAGTCAAGGTAGGTGGCGGCTTCTTCTCTTATTTTACCGCTTTCCCTCATCCTCGCCACTAGGCGGTATGAGAGAATAAAAACAGAGAGAGGAGATATAGTGGCGTCTTTCTTCTCCTGTACAGTAGTCCCCATCCTAAGTTATACCGTCGGTTCTTTCAAAATGGCGGAAATTTATCCAAAGTTATAGCCCCTCACTATCCCCAATTCTGTAACTCTATTTATATCCGTGCAATGACTGCTTCTGTGTCTGTGTATCGTGAGCAAGTGTGGCTCAGCGAAATAATGTGGTGGGGGAAGGAGAGGAAGAGAGTGGTATAACTTTGGACAAGTCAAATCTATAATTTAGGATAAACATATAACTTTGGGCGGTATAACTTAGAGCGGGGACTACTGTATGCGCAAGCGCAAACTGCAGTCCGAACTCTTTTGAACACTTTAAAATGGCGAATGGTGGGGGAACTCACGAGGGGAAGAAGTTAACATAAGGGACGAAAGAAAGTTAAAATAATAGAAGTTAAAATAAGGGGAGAGCCACTGTAATTTACGTTTTGTACTGAAAATTCCTACCTTACCGACGGCGGACTACTTTACCCCTTTATCAGATAACATCGCCGATTTTACCTACGGATACCTATGTAGAGGATATAATCACAAGATGTCGCCGTAATCGACGGATAGATCGAAAGTAGTCGCTCGTCTTTTCCATATATCTCGTGATAATTGGTGAATTTCTCAGATTTTCTCGGCATGGGTGTAACGACCGTGTGTGTGGCACTGACACATTGCCACGGCGGGCAACGTCGACATCGGGATTGAGGAGCAGGCGGTGGAGGAGGTGGAGGAAGGGTGGACCGATTTCGGGACATTCCTGTAACCGAAATGACTATAGTTCTATAGGAAAAGCTAGTGACAACACTCGCGATCGGTTGTGCCATCAGGCAATCGTGCTCAGGAATTTCCACTTATCAAGTCAGGTAAAGAAATCACTCACAAAATTCCTTCCTGATTCCTTGACCCACCTATACGTCTCCAAATTCATAAGACACCGATTCCCAAAATACAAAATTACCATTTATGGTAATAACGTCACAATGACTTTGAGTGGTCGTCAATTGATTTCAGTCGAGTGCGGTCGAGTCATGGACAGTACCGAGTACGAGATGGTACGCAACATGACTCTGCTGTTCTTCTTTGAACGGCTGATGGATAAGGGTGGTCCACGCTCCCTGCACGACCTTAGTTGCCAATTCGGAGCGAAGGGTTTCACTAAAGAAATGCGCCAGATTGCTGGTGGATCGCAAAGCGGCCTTAAAAAATTTCTAGCCCAATATCCAGCGCTGTTTACTATTGACGGGGATTACGTGACCGTCAATACTTTTCAGCAAGTTGTCGAGGAAGACGACGCCTCCAAGCAGCGCGACTATGTTCGGGAAGCTGTGGAGTACTTCTCCAACAAGTTGATGCAATATGGCGCTGGTACCGAAGTGCCGATCAAGAGTCTTCTAGGTCATCGTTCCCAGGCATCGCCTGAAATTCGTCACATTTCGGGACAACACTTCAGCAAGTTTCGCGAGTTCTTGTTGAAGTATCCCGAAGCATTTTATGTTGTTGACGATAACGTGATATTAAAAGGATACGAAGGAATGAATGCCGAACCATTTAAGGAACTAGAGCCCGATATTTCGATAGATCCAGAAGTCACCGCAAGGTTGTTGGATTATTTGGCCCACTGCGTCGAGAAGAAGGGTGTAATATTAGTCGAACAGCTTTTTCCTCTCGTCACTGAAAAGTTTCCGGAAGCAATGTTCAAGACGCAACAGGATCTGTCAACTTTCTTAAAAATGTGTCCGGATGCATTTCACGTGCAGAGTAACCTCGTCACGGTGATTCAACGACCGAAACAGTTTGAAGTCAATAGCGAACCAAACAATAAAAGCGTAAAACTAGGAAATCTATCGAAAAATGGGTTAAACTCGGAAGACACGTCTCTCAACAGTTATCAATTTAATTCTTTCCAAAATGCAGCGCCATCTTCGTTAGAGAGTAACAATTCTCCGCCTATAAGTATACAGCAACAATCTCTGAAACAGCGAATCAATAATTTAGTTATGAAAACATTAGCCGATAATACCGAGAGAGATCGCAATTCGCAAGTGTCGCAACCGGTCGAGACGTGGAAACTTAAAGTTCTCCAGCAAGCTAGAATCATTACGAATGTAAAGGAATGTTTACAGATCGTCAATGATATTATGAATCCGAGGAGGCCTAATCCGGAAGGAAAAATCATTATTTCTTTCGACTGCGAAGGTATTAACTTGGGCGTGAAAGGGCAACTGACGCTTTTGCAAATTGGTACGATGTCCGGGCAAGCGTATATATTCGATCTTATTACAAGCCCGAATCTAGTGCAGTACGGAGGTCTGAAACAACTTCTCGAAAGTGAACAAGTAGTAAAGGTATTTTTCATCTATTTCTCAGATGTAATTAAATACGAATATATTTACATTTATTTTAGGTGATTCACGACTGCAAAAACGATAGTGTCAATCTGTATAATCAATTTGGAATTACACTCGTCAATGTTTTTGATACTCAGGTAAGTTAATACTAAAATGGAATTATCGAAAATAAGATAATAACAATGAAGAATTACACAAAAATAAAGACCAAGTTTATGAACATGCAATAAAACTACCATACATTGATGGTTTTTATGAGAGAGTAATAAGTTCTTTAAAATGTCACAATATTCGTGTTGTACCACAACTGAACAACAAACTTGACAACATTATTATTAAACGCGGTAAAGATGTTACACCAGTCATGGATCAAAACAATGTCGTTTATAAAATACAGTGTAAGAACTGCTCAGCATCATATGTAGGAGAAGAGGATGTTAAAAAAAAGGATTGCAGAACATAACAGCAATATAAATCTAACATCGAAAACAAAAAATGTAGTTCGAATAGAATTTAACACTCGTGGTTAATATGATGTTGGAAAGGAAGTTACCGATCTTAACGAGCCAATAACAAAAACAATTTGTAATTAGTTTTTGCGCAACGTTTCGACGAGCTATGTCGTCATTATCGAGCTAAAAAATTATTATTGTTTTAAATTGTGAAATTACAAAAAGTTTACAATTATTAAATTAATAAATAATTAAGAAATAACGTAACATTCAACATACCGATAAAAAATTATAAAAGAATTTATATGTACAATGATATGTACAACGTCGAGAGTTATTTATCACTGAATATGAAAAGTATAATAATGTTAAAGTAAATAATGTACAATGTTGTTGTGTATTATATAGTTCCCTAGAAATGATCATTCAAATTAATTGTGAAAAAACGGTTTGAAAATTTTTTTGTTTCTTTTCTAAATGATGAATAATTTAATGGTATTTAAAAAAGTTTAGCAATCGAATATATTGGGAATGTAAATTTTGAGTATCTTCTTTTTTGTTGAGCCCTTTAGATTGGAGGTGAATATGTGCCATTTCCATTGTTTTTGTGTTCATTTACTCTTTTGGATAGTTGTCGTTTGGATTCTCCAACATATGAGGCAATGCAGTTAACACAGTTTATTTTGTATACCGTGTTATTTTTTTCAAGTTTTTTTTTTGTTATATCCTTGCCTTTTTTTACTATATTGTTATTGTTATTGTGAATTCTAGGTAAAAGAATGATGCTGAACTTTTTCAAACTATACGACAAAGACTCAAATAAACCTTTAATGTATAGAATAGACATATGCGTTTTGTTGTTAGATAAACAAAAAGAATTATTATTATCCTCATTTAATTGACCAGTTTTGTTTTTGTTTTGAATAATTTCAATGCGTTTTTTAATAAATTTTTCTATAAAAGAAGATGGAAAGTTGTTTTTAGATAATTGCGTCCTCACTATATCAAGATTTTTCTTATGAAACGATATGTCAGATGTTACAATTGCTCTATCAACCAAATTGTAGATCATAGCAATTTTTTGTGTCATTGGGTGGTCTGAGTGGAAATTTAAAAATCGTCCCGAAGATGTACTTTTTTGATACCAGTCAAATTTACAATAATAATTTTTTAGCTCGATAATGACGACATAGCTCGTCGAAACGTTGCGCAAAATCTAATTACAAATTGTTTTTGTTATTGGCTCGTTAAGATCGGTAACTTCCTTTCCAACATCAAAAAATGTAGTTTCTGAACATTGTATTTTATTATTTGTGACGCGTTTTGAAGAAAGGGACCTAAGCGTCCGAACGATAATTGTGCAGGAGAGGGAAAAGATATGCTACCAACGGCTCAATTTTCAATATTTTGCGCTGAAATGTTCAGCATATCTTCCTAACTCGAGTTAGTAGTGTACAGAAAGAGAGTAAGAGAATATCGGAAACACTGCGCCGCAGTCTTGCCTCTTCTTTTCCCTCTCCTCATAATTGCCGTTCGGACGCTTAGGTCCCTTTCTTCAGAACGCGTCACATTTCATGATTTTTATTGGGAACATGTGGAAATCTTAGATAAAGAAACTTCTTATTCTAAGAGATTAATATCAGAAATGGTACACATCAAATTACAACCTAACTCTATAAACATAAAAGAAGACACATTAAAATTAAATAATTCATACAATTTGATGTTGTATCATTTTAAAAATAACAGTCATTAGTTACAACGACTTTGAATATATATTTTTCACAGAAATTTTCTTTTACTATATTGACAACAAACTCGTCGATATGTCAACTTTAGTTAGTCTTCGTATAATTCTAAAACTGCGGCAATGTAAAATATTAATTTTTGCAAATTATATATAGATAGGTATTTAAAATTTTATGTTACTGTTCTTTATATACTGTTGTAATTATTATTTTTTATATTATGTAATTTTAAAAAAAAAATTTTTTGAATAAATTTTCAGTCTTGAAAATGACAATGACGCTGTCGAAACTACTTGAATAAAACAAGACCAAGTGTTCATTTGTTTTATCATTCATTTGACTCGGATAATCGATCTAGCCAATTTTTCTTATTTGAAAACTTCACCGAGTGTTAAATTCACGAATTTTATTTAATAATACTAAAATGATTCTGATTTGTGAAAGAAATTATACAAAATTTTACAGGCAGTACACAGTGTTCTGCAGTACCAAGAGACGGGAAAGCCAGTGTATAAAGTGAAAACAGCAAATTTAAACGCTTTGTGCGAATTGTACGGAGCTCCGTGTAATTTACTCAAAGATCAAATGAAAAACATTTATAGAAAGGATCAGCGATATTGGGCGAGGCGACCAATAACTCGCGATATGATGATTTACGCTAGTAGCGACGTACTGAGTTTAGTGCCACAAGTCTACCTTGCCATGTCCAAGTAAGTTTGCGCTATCAATAAAATTATTCTATAAATGGGTGATTTTCAAAAAACTGTGATATTTTGAATCTTGTATAAGAAATTGAATATGTACTTGAAAGAAATGTAACTATTAGGCAATCGCTATTTGTAAATATGAAAACGATAAATATAAAAACTTTTGAAGATTCTACATACTAAAATATAAGTAAATGGTACAAATAGATTTATACTTAACCTTAAAAATTTTAAATCCAGGAGATTTCTTATCTACAATTGATTTGAAAAATGCATTTTTACTAGTTCCTTTAGCCAAGAATAGCAGAAAATTTGTTCGATTTGTGTTTAATCATCGTCTAAGGACATGTTATTGGTCGGAAAATAACAATGTATAGAAAGGGGAGTGATTGTCGTATAAAGTTTTACTCTCATCCTTTAATTACGCTGTACAGAACGACTTGAAGTCTACAGTTTTAAGCATAATTATGTGAATCTGTAAGTTTTTCAATATTTGCATCGACGATACGACTATTCAACACATAACTTTTCAATACAAGTAAGTTTTCACCACAGGACAACTTCGTCATAAACATTTCATCATGAAATTTTTCAACAAATGACCCTTTCAACATAATATATTAAACATTTTAACAAAATAGATTAAGTTAGGTTAGATTAGGTTATTAGGTTAGGTTAGATTAGTTTAGGTTAAGTCAGGTTAGCCCTTTAACGCCGAGAAGTCCTGAAATTCTACTTCAACTTCTTAAGTATATAAATTGTACAAATACAGTACTCCTTCCCTTATTCTAATTTTCTCTCTTCTCCTATTCTAATATTACCCCTCACGCGTTCTCCCCACTTACGTGTGTTGACGTGTGGATTTTCTAAATAAAAATAACGGCGCATGCGCAACAAAAGAAAAAGAGGCAAAAGTGAGACTACAAATCTAAGTAGTGGGGGAGAGGGGAAAATTAGAATAAGGGAAGAAGGCCGCCAACTTGCCTGACTGGACAAATTAGAATAAGGGAAGGACTACTGTAATTTTTTGTTTCTTTCTAAACTAACGTATATAAACGTTTTAGAGGTCGCTCTTCTCGATTATCGGATTTAGAACATTTAAAAATAAGTCTTTTCACTAGATTTTTAATGTTTTTTTGTAAAAATATCGTTTTTTTACGACATTTCTCCTCGGTGAATCCAAATTTTTTAAAAATTCTGCGCTTCCACCGGCTTCTAATGCAAGTAATCGGTGGACCCGATAGTTGTACTAAAGAGTTGTGGAGGAAAACAATTTTTTTTAAAGCTTGGCGCATCCAAAATGGCGTCCGCAATGACAATTTTTTTTTTAAACGTGACAAATTTTTATCTCGGAAACTATAGACTTTAGAGAAATTTTTCTCAGAAAAAATACCCTCAAATTTTGTTAGAATGTTTTGATGCAATTTTTGGTTTTTCAAAAATTCAAAAAATCGAAATTTTGAAACGTCTTTTAAAAACATTTGAACTAATTTGAGAGTATTCTTTAACTAATTCTAAGTCATATATGTTCTAAAAAATTTGTCTCTGAAGTCTATAGTTTTGGAGGACAAAAATTATTAAACTTTTCTAGATTTCACGGCTGATCATTTTTTCTCTTCAAAACTGTAGACTGTAGAGAAAATTCTCTTGATAGGTACGTATCTAGACGTTTTGAGGGTCGCTCTTTTTGGTTTTCGAGTTTAGAAAATTTAGTAATAAATTTTTCAACTAGATTTTTTTTGTGTTTTTTTAAATTTGTTTGTTATTTTTCTCTATCAAATCTCGTCGGAACTTATAAACGTTATCAAGATTATTAATTTGTTAAATATAAAGAACACTTGGTACAATATTTCCTCGTTCTCACTTTGCACCTATTTTATTATCTAGAAAAGTTTAATAATTTTTTTCCTCCAAAACTATAGACTTTAGAGAAAAATTTTTTAGAACATATTTGACTTAGGAATTAGTTAAAGAATACTCTGTAATTTTTTTAAATTTTTTAAATGACGTTTCAAAATTTCGATTTTTGAATTTTTGAAAAACCAAAAATTGCATCAAAACATTCTAACAAAATTTGAGGATATTCTTTAGCCAATTCTAAGAAATTTTTGTTCTGAGAAAAATTTCTCTAAAGTCTATAGTTTCCGAGATAAAAATTTGTCACGTTTAAAAAAAAAAATTGTCATTGCGGCCGCCATTTGGGATGCGCCAAGCTTTAAAAAAAATTGTTTTCCTCCACAACTATCGGGTCCACCGATTACGTACATTAGAAGCCGGTCGAAGTGCAGAATTTTTAAAAAATTTGGATTCACTGAGGAAAAATGTCGTAAAAAAACGATATTTTTACAAAAAAACACTAAAAATCTAATGAAAAGACTTATTTTTAAATGTTCTAAACCCGATAATCGAGAAGAGCGACCTCTAAAACGTCTAGATACGTTAGTTTAGAAAAAAAATTATTTGTACAATTTATATACTTAAGAAGTTGAAGTAGAATTTCAGGACTTCTCGGCGTTAAAGGGTTAGGTTAGGTTCGATTAGGTTAGATTTTTTTATTATTTTGCGTGTATAATATCGACGCCCGAGTCCAAGAACCTGCCGTTTCGCCGCAGCGTTGCCCAGTAAACGAAAATGGATAGAAATTTATTGAAATTAATTGAAATTTTTACTCGCCAATCCGGATTGTTGATTTTAGCAAATCTATTTCAATTCTGAATTCGTTTGTATTCCTGTACATGGATTGCCCTGCTTCAATTTGTATTCAGTGAAATCAATTACAAGATGGAAGTTGTAGTCTATTCATTTCAATTCCAATAAATAGAATTCGCCAATGTTATTTGAGATTCAATTGAATCCTTCGTAAAATGAGAGGTTATGTCAATTTATTTGAATTCAGGACGTAGAATTGGAAAGACAATCTTTTAATAATTGTGTATTTCCTTCAAAATCAGATTACTTTTTATTCTTTTAACAGAATAGGCAACCTTCTCCTGTATATAATCCAATTATTAGCAGAAATATTGTAGAGGAATTCATTTCAGTTTAGTGTGGGGAATTGCCGATTTTTGTATGTATTGAAATCAATACAGAATGAAATAAATGTGTGGAAGGGAATTCCTCGTTACGAGAATCTATTCACGTCAATTCTTTTAATATTTAATAATGTGAGCTTGGTCATTTTAATTATTCTTTGTTATTAAATAATGGATATAACTTTTTTCTAAGTAGGCGATTATCACTTCAATACGCATAACACATAAAATATGATAAATTACCAATTATTTAAAAATATTAATATTATGAGAAAATGTTTTTTCCGGGTTTCGTTAGAAAGTTAAGTTTAATTGTATGATAATTTTTCAATTATTTATGACCCACTTTCCTTTATTTTAAATTAAAACCCTGCTTTTTAAATTTATTTTAAGGGGGTTTTAAAATTGTCACTTGATAAGATAGTAATCTACTCTTAAATCTATTCTTAAGATCTCTTAAAAAACATAGCAAAGAAATCAATTGAGAATTGACCGAGTACTTTTTTTCAATTCTCAATTAATTTCTTTGGTACTTTTTGGTATAGTGATTATAATTACTTGTACGGAACCCAAATTTTTAAAAATCGATTCAGTCATTTTTAATATAGATTTTTGAGCGTAGATTACTACCTTATCAACTGACGACTTTCCCCAACTCTTTTATGAAAGAATGGAAAATCAGAATTCGAAAGAATTCAAGATTTCAATGTATTCCAATCCATATTCGTTTGCTGCCATTTTAAGGTTATGTTCACTTCATTGATAGAGATTAATTGATATTTTGAATCTTTTTCAATGCAAAATGATTATACGCTTCAATTACCCAGTATGAATAGAAAATTATTTAACCCTGAACATTCTAATTTATTTAAATTCTTTACACGGAATTAAGAATCCGGATTCAAAAAAATTCAAATTTTAAATTTATTTTAAGCCATTTTCGTTTGCTGGGTGAAGAACCGTCCGTTTCGTGATGAGTTCGAATAACCGGCCATTTCGATAACTGTTCGAAAAGCGGCCAATTCGGAAAGAGATTCGAAAATGCGGGCCATTTCGTTAAATACTTTCTGTATATGGGAATTTCATAGTTGTACCACTGCCGGATAGTGGCGTAACATAATTATATTTATTTCGGAGATTAACAAACTTGCAAATATAATATGTGACATTAAAAATTAATAATGTACATTATATTGAAATGCAATATCTAATATTATTTCATTCCTGAAGCATGTACAGAAAAATTCGACTAATACTCATTATATCGAATTTTAATAGTTCATATTTGCGATAACAAATGAATAACAGTTTTTAGAGAAATATCATTTATATATTTCTATTTCTGTTATATTCATGCTGGATACCTCGAACGCAGAATTTTTTTAAAATACTGACTAATAAATTAAATAAATATAATAAAATACACATGATTCAATTTATTGAGGAATAATAGTTTGAAACTTATTTATAAGAAAACTAAATAAAATATGTATTTAAGCAGAGAATATTGTTATAATATATCCATCGATTAACAAATCCATACTACTCTAAGCACTATTAATTTAGGCTGTGGGGTCGAATGCTCTAGTTTTAGTACTTTTATTCGGCACATTCAATTTTTAGTGCTTACTTCAGTTCGTATATTGAAATAACACTGTTACGGAAATTGAATGATGAAAAGATCAAATATTTTTTTATAATGAGATCAATTAATTAAAATAAATTTCACTTTTTTATGAACCGTTTTTCTTAATAAATATCGTATATTTTTTCATGGCCATTACAGTTCATAACGATAATAAAAGTAATGATAAAAAATTTGACTACTCGAAAATTATTGTCTTACCATACATTAAAAACTTCACGTTTAAAATTAGGAATATTTTCAGACAATTTGACATCACTTTAATTAATAAACGTTTTAACACTTTAGAGACAATATTTAAGACTAAAATTGATACAATAGATTTACAAAGAAGATCGTGTTTAATATATAAAATAGATTGTGAAGAATGCGATGCAACATATATTGGACAAACGAAGCGCTATTTAAAAAAACGTATTTATGAACATAGGAATGACTGGAAAAAAGACATTAAACATACAGCACTGACATCACATATGTTAAGTACGGGACACAACTTCAAATTTTCTGATGTAAAGGTATTAGATAACGAGAAACATTGGAAAAAAAGAAACATTAAAGAAATGATATATATTAAGAAATTTATAAATAGTATTAATTACATAATTGACACTGAAAAGTTAAGTGGTTGTTATAACATATTGTTTTGATACTTCTTTCTTTTTTATTTTTTTTTACTTTTAACCACCTGACTACTTAACTTATTTTATTTATTTTAATATTTATTTTAACATTTATTGACTTTTTACCACTAACTGGACTATTTATTTTATTTTATTTTGGACATTTGTTATTATATATTATTTATTATATTTATTATTTATTTTTATAGATTTATTGAGTTTTATTTATTTTGTGTTCTCTTTAAAAATTTTTAATTCTATTCTTACATTCGGTCGTTACTAATATTTTCTTACATATTGTGTACTAATATTGTGCACTGGAAAGCATATTTATACGCTCTTGTTGACATTGTGTTTAGTCTTATTGTTCCATCTGACTCGTATACGGTGCGTTTAAATGTATTCAATTCAAATCTTTTGTTACCCGTCAAATTTTATACGTTGTTTGTGATAAGTGTTTTATTTATATTATTTATTTTTTTAAATTGTTATTTTTTATTAAATAGATGCCCCTGAAGAGGACCAACAAAAGGTCGAAACGTTGGGCTTGAGATTTTTAATATACAGAACTGTAATGGCCATGAAAAAATATACGATATTTATTGAGATCAATTAATACTGGATAATGTTCAATGTCAAACCGAACAAATTTTTTTGTGGTCCTGTGTAATTATACTGCTCAACAACATTTGACTTTGGGAAATCGTCACAGATGCGCATACACTTTTCTGGACTATTTTTATGTACTGAACCTAAATCCGTTTACAGCATTTTTCCATCACCCTTCGTTTTCGAGATAACCGCCATTTTGTATTTTTCCAAATTCGTTCCTTCCGGAATTTTTTTCTCTGCAATAGAACATGATAATTAAACGTAAGACCTCTCATTTTACGCACAATTATTTCCAGAGTCCGTGTAAATTTTTCCAGACAGCAAAAGACAGCGGTACTTAGTATTATCAGTGAAAAATTTCAAAAAAATCGCCATTTTGGATTTACGGAATCAAATACGTATGTAAAACATTTCAAATATTGCGAAATCTATGGAAATAATTCTGGTAATCGGTGCAACTGCTTCGAGCTCAAATTTTGCGGTATTTTTGGATAAAAAATGCGTGTAACTTGACAAAAAAATCTTAAACATATTTTACGTCCATAGTTGTGTAGTAGGATAATCGTGCTTCAATTTCCGAGGTTGTGCGCCTATTTAAGTTTATTTTAGTCTAGGAGCTACCTATGTGGCCGTAGCTTTTTATATGTTCCCACTTGAAACCATGTTTTTTTCATGTATTTTTGGCCGCTGAACACGAATTTTTTTGGTGGAATGCTCAAAAATAGTCGGTAAATTGTTCATAACAATTTTTTAAAATAATTGAATAATTTTGTTGTTTTTGCTCCGGAATTTTTTTTTTATTTTGGGTTTTTGGATAATTTTGAACACAAAAGGTTTTTAGTAACTTTCACGCACGAAAACTTTTCGTGATAAAAATCCTCAAACTTTAAAAAAAGTGGATTTTTGCCATTTTTGACACACTACCACACCAATACCGATGGATTCTTTTTTAATTCACCTAGGCTTAAACTTTTCTTCTATTACTATACTTTAACTAAAAAATTCAATTTTGACATTTTTTAAACGCTTTCATAGTTCTTGATCTAAAAGATAAATTTTACAATGCCTAGAAGAGTATAAAGAATTGCAAACATTGAAAATTTAGACAATTGCAAAAGAAATAATGAATGTAAGATACATATTTTAACAATAAAACTAATGTTGTAAACAAATTGTTATTAACAATTGATATAAACAATCGGCCGCTTTACAATAATTCATTCTAGAATGTCAGAGATTACAATCACAGAAAAACATGAAAATTTGTTTGAAAACAAAAAAAATTAGTACATTTTTTAACAATTGTTATAAACAAATTGTTTTGAATAATTGCTATAAGCAATTGACCACTTTATAATATTCTACCCTACAATGTTAGATTCTGAGGCTAAAAATACGAGGATAGATGTGTAATCAAGTACATCGTAAGTATGTATACGAAGATCGACTTTTTTTTTTAAGTTTAGGAATTTTTATTTCGAAAAGTTGCCGTCCTACGTGAAAGTTACTATGGGCCTTTTTTGTTCAAAATTACCCTAAAAACATGAACAAATTTTTTCCGAAATAAAAAGAAGAAAATTACCTATAGTTATCGGAAATGGATTCGGAGGGATTGAAATTTGAATGCCGCCTAATTACTTTTAATTCGTGATTTGTCGACGGATATTATGTTTGGATTCCGATGGACTCATAGATACTGGTTTTAACTCGACTTTTTGAATTCCGATATATTCAGCTGCATTCCATTTTCGACAATATTATATTTGGATTAAAATAAATTCGCAGAGATTGTTATGAATTCTAGTTTTTGGAATCTGTAGCATTCACCTTTATTTTTGGACGGTATTATTTTGGATTCAAGTGTATAATTTGGGATTAACTCGAGTCCTATTTTTTGCATTCGGCGGAATTCAGTATTTTCACAAATTATTTTTGAATTCTCAGGGATAATATTTGGACAAATCACGAATTGAACTGAATATTTTTAAATCTATCTGAATACCTCTTTTTTCCATTTTCGATTACTGGGTATTCAATTATTTGAAAAAATTGTTATGAATTATTAATCGACCACTTTTGAGCATTCCACCCAAAAAATTCGTGTTCAGCGGTCAAAAATACATAAAAAAACATGGTTTCAAGTGGGAACATATACTAAGCTACGGCCACATAGGTAGCTTCTAGACTAAAATAAACTTAAATAGGCGCACAACCTCGGAAATTGAAGCACGATTATCCTACTACACAACTATGGATGTAAAATATGTTTAAGATTTTTTTTTTCAAGTTATACGGCATTTTTTATCCAAAAATACCGCAACATTTGAGCTGGAAACAGTTGCGCCGAATACGAGAATGATTTCCATACATTTCGCAATATTCAAACATTCTGCAACAGTTTTCAGCGTGTTTTACATACATATTTGATTCCGTAAATCCAAAATGTCGATTTTTTTGAAATTTTTCACTGATAATACTAAGAATCACTGTCTTTTTCTATCTGCAAAAATTCACACGTATTCTGGAAGTAATTGTGCGTAAAATGAGCGATCTCACATTTAGTTATCATGTTCTATTGCGAAGAAAAAAATTCCGGAAGAAACGAATTTGGAAAAAATACAAAATGGCGGATATCTCGAAAATGGAAGGTGATGGAAAAATTCTGTAAACGGATTTGAATTCAGCGCACAAAAATAGGCCAGAAAAGTGTATGCGCATCTCTGATGATTTCTCAAAGTCAAATTTTGTTGACCAGTGTAATTATAAACATAAACAATAATTGCATACTTTTTTCCTGCATAGCAAATGAAAACACTAAAGCAATTGAAATAAATGGTATAATAATAATTTCGATTTAATTTTTAAATTGTCATTAAACAATATACAATAGTTACAGTCAAATTGCTAATAATTTCATTAATTATTACAGTATTTTCCAGTATTATTCATCGTTATTATTATTCTTAAAAGTACGTATTCTTTATTTGATACGAAAAAACAAAGTAAATAATGTTGAAAGTTAAATAAAATAAATTTGATGGGATGAAATAAAGATTTTAATAAATACTTAAATAATTTATATAAAAACAAAAATATTTTTTGGGTATCTATCGTAAATTGCAAATAAAATCGATAAAAATTAACACCTAAAGGTCACTTTTTCTTACTCTAATTACAATCGAGTATTTCGTATCAAAATCGAAGTTAAAAAAATTGGGAGGTACATATCCTACTGTTTTCGAGGTCGCTTTTCAAGACTCCGAGGTCAAAATTGAGTTTCAGTCATCAGGCATTCCAATATGGCGTCGAATTTGAAAAAAATGTAAAAAAAAAATTGGGCAACATTTAACCTTACCAATTTTTTTCGAGCTTTTACAATATTGGGATTCCATTGAAACTATGTATGAATAAAGATGAATAAAATACTTGAATTTTAAGAAAAAAATTATACTTTTATACCCCACATCATTCTAACGACCTCAAAATGGCCGCAACAATGAAAATTTCTTTGAAATTTTCTGGATGCTCTAACTCAAAAACTAAAAGCTTTATTTAAAAAATGCTAAGAATCAAAAGTTCTTAGAATTTATCGAGAAATATCACGGATATTTATTACATTTTTTTGATGAATTTTTTTTCAAAATTTATTCTAAATTGTAATTTATTTTCAAAAAATTTGGGAAAAAATGTAGTGTATTTTCTCATGAATTCTAAGAGTTTTTTTTTTGTTCTTTGCATTTTTCCCAAAAGTTTATAATTTTCGAGTTTTCGAGGAAATTCATTTCAAGTATTGTAGTTTAGGAAAATTTTAAACGAATTTTAAAAAAAAATTCATAAAAAATTTTTAAAAATTCATTGATATTTCTGTATGAATTCTGAGAACTTTTCATTGTTACAAATTTTTAAAAAAAGTTCGTAGTTTTTTAGTTAGAAAGTCCAGAAATTTTCAAAGAAATGTGTTGACCAGTGTTATTAATAATTCCAATTCATATTTTTATGTCTGTCTATTTTTCTGCTTATATTTCATGAGAAACCTATTTTATTGATAATAAACACAAATTTTGATATTGTGTTTGTTTAGAAAATTATTTAATGTCAGTACTGCAGTATTAAAAAATATTTATTTCTAATCTTTCTTCATCAACTGAAGTATTTTAAACCTCCAAATTATTAGATGTAGAAAGATATTTTACTTAAATGCTTTAATACAATGTAAAAAGGAAAATTTATGGGTTTTTGTGCACCACTCCAAAGAAACCCGTGGAAATAGAAACAGGACCATTGTACTACCTCCGAAGAAGAAGACTATCGGACAAAGAGTGTTTTAATATGTCGGTTTGAAATGTATAAATTTACTTCTGTGCGACTTGCGAAATAAGATCTTTAGTAATGATATTCCAAAAAAAGATATAAAAAATTGGCTTTGCAACCAAGAGTTTTAGTACCTGCAGACTTTGTCTAATTGTTAGTTAGATTATATGATTCTTGAGGATACTAAAGAAATATTTATTTGTTATATTTGTCATACATATTTCTTATCTTTATATAAAGCTGTGATATTTTAACATATTTTTAGGCGGGCACCTTTCCTTTCTTTTACTTTCTTTTTTTATGTAAATAATTCTTGTCAATAAAGAAGTGTGACATTAATAAATAAACATTTATTGTAATATGGCCATTACACTTCTAAATTTTATGTCCTATAACAGACAGTTTCAAGTCCTCATCAGGGGCGTCTATTTATAATTTAAATAAAAATACAAAAATTAATTTAAAAAATAAAAATATAATATAAACACAATTAACTTAACAAGACAAAATTAGATCAACGTACTGCGTTGAGTGCTGCATAAACACAGACTGAATTAAGCAGGGCTGTTAGCATAACATTACTATCAATTCTAACCATCCAACACATGTAAAAAGAGGAATTGCAACTATGCTAGTTGATAAAGCGATGTTGTTATCTGACACTCGATTTCACCAAAAAAATTGTATCTTTGTTAACAATTTTTTGCTAAAAAACGGGTTTGATTTAAGATTTATACAGGATACAGTTAAAAAAAGACTTCAAACATTGGATAAAAGTAATGATAGAAACAATAGTGTGAAATAACAAACAAAGGACTATACAAACAACATAGTTGTTCCTTACATTTATAAATTTAATAACAGACTTAAAAAAATATATGAAAAATTTAACATAACAATTTTAAACAAACGGTTTAACACCTCAGAAGCTTTGTTTAAATCAAAAATAGATCAAACAGACAAATCAATGATGTCGAATGTGATATATGGGATAAACTGTAACAAATATCAAGCAATATACGAAGGACAAACCAAAAGATACTTAAAGACCCGCTTATATGAACATAAAAATAAGTGGAATATAGATATAGGTCACACAGCCTTGACAGCACATATGTTAACAACTGGGCATTATTTTAATTTTACCGACATTAAAATTTTAGATAGTGATATTAATTGGAAGAAAAGGAATATAAAAGAAATGATATATATAAAGCCATTAAAAAATAGTATTAACTTTCGCACTGACACTGAAAAACTAAGTTGCTTTTACAATAATTTATTAATAAAAGATTAACAATAGCTTTCACTCATGCATTGAATGGTATATTCTCCACATTTATATATGTATACATACTTTAATAAATCTCGAAAAATCTAAAATTTTACCTTTCGGTTGTTATAGAGATAGCATTCCTGATTTTAAGCAAATCCAGTTCAAATTGAATAATCAAATCCTCACAATAAAAAGAGCTGACGACGTTAAATACTTGGGAATAACCATTGATTCTCACTTACGCTGGAATATTCATATAAAAAACATAATAAATAAGCTAAGACATTTCCCGTTTGTCTTCCTCAAGTTGAGGAAATTACTAACAAGATTTGAATGCCTAACAATCTATCATTCATTGTTTTTATCAATAGTAAGCTATGGTATAGTAGCCTGGGGAAATGCTTTAAATAATGTTTTCAAATTCGTTGAAGTCCTTCAGAAAAGAGTCATCAAAGTTATATTTTGTAAAGATCGTTTATATCCATCGAAGAAGCTATTTTAAGGCAGTCGATTACTGGAAATACGAAAAATATACTATTTTATAATAATATTGTTTGTAACGCAGAAAAACTTAGTAGTCCACAAGAGAACTACCGTAAATACGAGAGCCCATAGTTTAAATCAGGTTGAAGTTCCCTTCAGTAGGAAAAATATAGCTCAAAGGAGTTATATGGGCATTGTTCTAGAACTTTTAAACTTTGAGGTTGAAGAAAATTGCATTTTTTTTTTTAGGCACATTCATGAAATTAATTTTATTGGCTTTAGAATTGATCAAATGACAGGAAAAACCTTGCGTGACTCATTTATACACAATGTATTTTTTTTTTTTAATGTAACATGTTACGTTACTCGTAAAATTAGTTTTTAGTTTTGTAACGTTTAATATACATAAAAAATTCAGTTCTTTTGCTTATGGCCTAATTTTTAGAAGCTAGTATATAAAATTAAACGTCTAGTTAATAGTTCAAATTTAAAATAATGGATTAAATATGGCGGACTATTTTTACAAAATTTCTTAGATTTTTATAACATTTGATATGTTAGGGTTTTTGAGGCCACTGATTACAAATCCAAAGTCAGTTTTCATTAAAATTTGAAATCCAAATACATGATTTAACATTAAGGATACCAAAAAATTAAAACGATTTGTAAAGAATAATCATTTTATTATTGTCAAAAATTGTGTTTTTTGTTGTATTAAAAAAACACAAAATTTATAAATACTTTAATAATATAGGAGAAAAGATCACAATGATTCCAAAGTACTTAGAAGCTAAATTGTAGATGTGCCATTAAATAATTTGATTTTTCAAAGTGAGTTTCGCTTGGAAATTTAAAGTTTGACGTGGTCGCATTTTTTATGTATACGTGGCACACATTTGGGCAAAGGCTCAAATTACTTCTTATCATATAGGTAATGTACCCCTGTTGTGTGCTTTCTTAAAAACCAATGTGAAAAAAATTATCTAAGGTTGATTGCTAAATTGTCAACTATAAAAAAAAGTTATCTCGCAAGTTTGAAGGTATATAATTTTATTCCTCAGTGAGACACATCATTAAGTTAAGAATTTTTCATTTGTTTACATCCCCAAATACTTCCACAAAAAACCACAGACCATTTAAAAAAAGGTGCAAAAAGTTTCAGCGTTAAAACTGAAAAAATGTAGTGAGTGTCGCGCACCAAAAACAGGCAAATTCACTACTTTTATTTACTCTCATTGTTTTCTACATATCTGTAATTAGTAATAAACACTTATTACATGTAAATCGAACAAAAATTTGTTGATCTGTAGTGTTACAAAGTTAAAATACAAAAATTTTTATGGTATCATAATGAGCGACAACATAAAGTTTAAAAGTTCTAGAACAATGCCCATATCTCTGTAGCGAGTAAATTAATAAATTTATTAATACAATTGAAGGTAATTTCTAATTTAAAAGTAAATAAATTGTCACTGAAAAAGTGGTTGAGTGGAGAAAATAATCTGGAACTTGATAGAATAACAACAATCAAATAATAATTAAATTGCTTGCAACACTGTACGGTATTACATTCTATATTGTTCAGCGGTATATTCAACAACCATACCTAAGGGATGTGGAAAAGTATTTTAAAGTTAGTATTAAGCTAAGTTTTGTCTTCAGGGCGCGGATAAGTATGTTAAATACTTTTGCGAACTTTATCATGTATTGGAAATTCCCAATATGTAAACTTTTTTTACCTGAATAAATGTATTATTATTATTATAATTACTATGTACTTGGGGCTTTGCCCCAAAGCATGTATGTAATATCACCTGAATAAATTATTATTACAATATAACTTAATATAAATTATGTTAGAAACGCGCCAATATACCGAATGTGTTCACTAGCAAACCTATTATGTGAGCAGAATTCTAATATTCAGTTGTTTAATAATACTACCTCTGGAAATATCATTATAAGTAGCATTAAAAAATCGTTTCATGAATTCCATTAATATTAAGTAAGAATCTTTATACCACGTTATACATTTAGTTGTACTTCTTTTCTTATTTTTATGAATTCTTGTTGTTATAAATTTACTGTTTTCTATACTGATGTATATTCTTTGTTGTAATCAAAAAAGGGTTTTAACCCGTTTATAAATAAATAATAATAATAACTATAAATAATTTACTTGTAGTGTTTTACTTTACGTACACACTACACATACTACCAGTAACAAGAAAATGGAAAAATATACATTTTTTATTTCTGGTAATTCGCCGAATTAGCATTAAAAATATCACAGTTTCTTGAAAATCACCTAAATATAAAGTTTTCATTAAAATCATTGTAATTTACTGTGTTTAGGTTACTAAAAGTAGAAATGATTCCACTTTTTACCGCATTATGCGAAGAGCAAGTGAATACGCATATAAATCCCAACGAGGTAAAGGGTCGTAAGAAACAGCGAAAAATCGAAACGGAGGTTGCCGATCTTAAAAAGAAATTGGAGGAAACGATAAGCAAGAACATTGTTTTAAGTAATAGAGAAATCCGACTCTTAAGATATTTATATCTTACCGACGAAGAGAAGGATAAATTGAAAGGTAGTTATAAAGTTGCCCGAAAACTGGAGAAACTCGAAAGTGTGGGACAGGACAAGGGTGACAGCAGTGATGACGACGACGATGACGACGATGAAAAGAACGATGAAGCTGAATTTCCAAGTTTCGAGAGCTACAATTCGGAGAATTCTCATTCTGGTATTAACTTTTTTCTATCCTCAAACATGACTAATGAAAAGTTTGTTTTTTTTAATCGTAACTTTCTTTAGGTGGAGTTATTTCTCCGAGAAACACAGAGCCGCCAAGTTTGACAGAATCGATGCACATGGTTGAAGACATTTTATCGGATCAACACATGGATCGTATCGAGAGAATCGAGCGACTCGAAGCTGTTTTGTCAGCAGTAATCGAGCCATCGAGCGATTTATTGGAAACGTTAGAAGACCCAACGAAATGCCGTTGTACGTGCCAAGGGTGTAAGAGCCCGATCTCTCCGAAAGAGACAAAGGTTCTGCAGGAAGTGGCATGCCAAACGCTCAGTACCGGCGACATAGTCATTACTAGGATGTTCTGTAACGATGAAGATAAAGGTCGAGAGAGACTGCTATTCTCGCCGAAGAAGTTGGTCACGTAATCTTCCTCATCCAGTCGGAAATCAAATTAATCGATAAGCAGTTTTGCTGGAACGATCAGACAACTCAGGAACTTGCTGGTTGTTCGAGCGAAGTTTAAGTTTTTTGTAAGGAATTGACGATCGCTGATTGTAGACCTACAATTGCCTTAGCTGGCGTAATAGTCAGTTTCTCTTCACAGCCATTTTTTATATCGATTGTATTTTACGGTATGTACTTTCCATGATTCGTGCTGCCAGATTAGTTTTTACATAGACTAACGATGTTTCGATTAGCTTTTTGTTTTATTTTTTTCTGGGCAAAATGGAGAAAATTATTTCTTTCGGGAGAGTCGAGATTTAATATCATTTTTCATCGGCCAGTTTGGATATCTAAGGAACGATTAGATTAGCGGTCGGTGAAAAATGCTATTAGATACATAGCAATATTGTAAATAAGCGAGACATTATCGAATGAATATAGAGTAGAGATTTTTAATTTGTAATTTAATGATGAATTCGCTTCATATCGATCGTGTATACAGTAACATAGACATATTTACACAATGTTACATATAATGCAATAATTTATATACTGAAACATTTGTGAAATAAACATATTTTTAACATTTTTCGTAACGAGTCTTGATTTTAGACGACTCTTTCCGTGTAGAAGAGTATGAGCATCTGCGTGAAGTTGAATCCCGCAGCGAGACTTATAATGTAGATTAGAAACGCAATCGGCAAAGCCGATAGTATCACATGAGTCTTTTGAAGAATTTCTAGGCCTGCAAAAATGAAAACGAAACAATAAATATATTCTTTTAATGAAACTAATTGATTCAATGTCCTATCCTATAAGAATTTTTACTTACTTGCATAACCTAAAAATGTAATATAAATATAGTAACTAACAGCGATGAGCCAAAAGGTGTTTCCGACGAACCTCGACGACAAGTCATGATTCATCAAAACTGAAAGAAAAGAAGTTTTTATTTTCTAATTAAACACATGGGGTAAAATTCCTCAAGTGTCCTAATTAAAAATCCAAACAAGCATTCTCAAATTTTTTCAAATTTTTAAAACCACAGTTAATCGTAGTAGAATTTTTTAAAAAATGTCACGATATGAAAAAATGCTAATTTTTAACCCTTTGAAGCATACATTTTTCCTTACGCGGAAAATTGTTACTCGGGGGTTTTCGGGGTCGCTGATTACGAATCCGAACTCAGATTTTCAAAATTCAATATGGCGGATCCAAAATGGCGGACCGAAATGTGAAAAATCTACTTGATCGACTGATGAAACTGGAATTATTGTCTCCATTTTTTTAACCCTTTGCGGCATACATTTTTCTTGTGAACCATTTTTAATGAAATTGGGTACTCGGGGGTTTTTGGGGTCTCTGTTTACGAATCTGGTCTCAGATTTTGAAAATTCAAAATGGCGGATTCAATATGGCCGACAAAAATGTAAAAAATTACCTGTTCGAGATGAAACTCAGTACTCGGGGGTTATTAGGGTCGCTGATTACAAATCTTATCTCAGATTTTGTAAATTCAAAATGGCGCATTCAAGATGGCCGACAAAATGTAAAATATTACATGATCATGATGAAAGTGTGTACTCGGGGGTTTTTGGTATCGCTGATTACGAATCTGAACTCGGATTTTGAAAATTAAAAATGGCGGAATTTCAGTTGGCCATCTTGAATCCGCCATTTTTAATTTTCAAAATCTGAATTCATATTTGCAATCAGCGACCCTCAAAACATCAAAGTACATATTTTCATCTCGATCGGGTAATTTTTCACTTTTCGATCAGCCATATTGGATCCGCCATTTTTAATTTTCAAAATCTGAGACCATATTCGTAATCAGCGACCCCAAAAAACCCCCAAGTACGCAGTTTCGTAAGATTTTCTCTAAAAGGTTCGTCAATAATGAATTTTTTTATCTAAAAATGGCAATTTTTACACTTTGTTTATTAATTATTAACAAAATGACAATAATTTTACATAATCTATGCATAAATTTTGATTTTTTAACATCCCATGAACATGTAACAAAAAAATTAGCGGATAAATGGAATAAAATCTACTTCAAATTCGTATAAAATTTTTTACAAAAAGGTGGTTCCAATTGGAACCACTGTGCCGCAAAGGGTTAATATTTTTTTTTTTATTTTTAGGCAATATTATTTATTTTCGGTAAATAATTTAGAACTAAACGAGGAATACAGGTGAGTTTTACAGCCGCGAACTATGACATCTTAACATTCGGGTATGTCATATTGAATTCGCCATTTTGAATATTGAAAATTTGCGTTCAGATTCGTAATCAGCGACCCCGAAAACCCCCGAGTACCCAGTTTCGTCATGTTTGAGTGATGTTTTCGTCTCCGCATACATTTCTTGTGAAAAAATTCATAAAATTTAGAATTTGTTAATTATTTAAACAATTATAACATAATAATTAATGATAAATATTGATTTATTTATGTTTCCTAACATATTTTCTAAGGTATGAAGTAAAAAATTGCAAGAAACTTTATTAATAATTACCTGAAATATGTAAAAAATGCATTAAAAAAATTAAAAAACAAAAAAAGGTTAAATGGGTGTACCTATTTTTTATACTAATCGGATTGGAAAAATAAAAAATGCGATTTCTTCGTCTTGAAACGTACTTTCATGTAAATTTAATCAATTTTTAGCAAAATCAAAATTTCATCAAAATTTTCGTAAATGAAAAATAAAAACGAATTTTTTTCAAATATGGGGTATTTTTTTCTTTTTTTAAGTAGTCTAGAAAGAAAGCTGAGAACTTTTCCTAAAAGACCACCAAGTTTCAAATAGGCGTTTTTTTGTTGTTCTCGAGATATTAAATAAAACGTCAATAACGTTTGTAAAAACGTGTGTAAAAACGTTTTAGGAAAAGTTCTCAGCTTTCTTTCTAGACTACTTAAAAAAAGAAAAAAATCGTTTTTATTTTTCATTTACGAAAATTTTGATGAAATTTTGATTTTGTTAAAATTTGATTAAATTTACATGAAAGTACGTTTCAAGACGAAGAAATCGCATTTCCAATCCGATTAGTATAAAAAAAGGTACACCCATTTAAAAAAAAGCATTTTTTCATGTCGTGAAATTTTTTAAAAAATTCTACTACGATTAACTGTGGTTTTAAAAATTTGATAATGCTTGTTTGATTATCTGGTAAAAAAAAATGGAGACGATTCGACGTTATTGGATTTTTAGTTAGGACACTTGAGGAATTTTACCCCACATGAGCGATTAAAGTATCGAAAACTTACAACTGTATAAAAAGAGTTGAACAAAATGTAAAATAACCAACGGTGGAAAAAATGCGTTTAGATGAATATCAAAAGCATAACCCCACTCCACATCCTGGGTGCGATCGACCCGTAAGTATCGATTGGTTACAATCCTGAAACATTTCGTTAGTTTAAATTATGAAAAAAAAAATGTCAATTATAAGTTATTTTACCAAAATAACGATGCCACTAAAATCCCCATGCCAATGCAATCTACGAAGATAACATAAAGCAGAAATAGAAGGAACTGGAAGAAACCTAAACCTAGGACAATAGCGAAACCAATCGACGTAACGCATAGCCAGCAATTCAGCAATACTAGAAAGGCAGGATCATCTCGTGCAAACTGCGACTTTGTTTCTGAAAATTATTTATTATTAGGCAAAGTCTCGATAAGAAATTAAATTCTTCTTACGTTTTCTATTTTGAAAGTTACGATAAACTTTCTGTGGCGCTGTAAAGAGGTAAACCATTTGCCACATTGCAAATTCAAAATCCATCTGTTTGAATTTTAGCAGTTTCCGTAAGTATTTGTAGAATTTAGTAGCCGCACCAAAACAGTCTTGTCTGAAATGCGTAATGATAGTTAGTAAAGATTTATTTTGTATTAGAAAAAGGTTTTTTACCTGTATGTGGCAGGTGTTGGTAACGATGAATTGGATCGTGTTGACATCGGAGAAGTGCAACGACTCGTTGGAGGTGAGGTAGAATACTTCATTTTGATTTATTTTAAGGTACTTTTTACCCTACTGAATAAGTTAAATGTGAAATTAGTAAATAAAGTATCATTTAGAACATTTTAGTCATAAATTACATGTATTTACAAAAAACGAGTATAAAAGTTGTCACATCAATATTTAAATAGTAATAAACTCATAGATGTGACAATATAACCTAACCTGAATAAATAAACTTTTTAATTACGTTTCGCTAAAAGAATCTCTTAAAAAATACAAATTCAACATTCACAAAAATTAGTCGTATATTGAATGATATGCATAGCATTGACGAAACAGTTACGATTCAAGTCAACCCAAAAGTTCTCATCCTGTTACGATGGTTTGTCTATTTCGTTAGAAAAAAGCAGTTTCCGTTTTTTAATTCCTGACGAACACAGATTTCAATGTTCGTAAAGTAAAATACAAATTTACTTGAAAATAACAGAAATCTTTGATGATTTCATGAAAATAAGAATCTTTTTAAAAATACATGTGTACCCATGTTGATTTATGGTGTATTTAAAATATACAAAACTATAGATTTCTTAAACGACATCTTAAACGAAAATTTAGAATATTCAACAAGGTTGAAACGAGTAATTTGCAAGTACAATAGTCTCCATTTGTTTTAAATAAAACTGTTCAAGATGATGAAAATAAGTTGTTCTTATATTTATTTTAGAATACGACTAAATCTGTGTAATGGGAGAGTAGTCGCATACATAGTGAGTTTAATCTCGTGAAATTAAAACGTCTGTATCTTCGAAACTGTACAAGATGTCTTAATTTTTCTTTGAATTGTTCAAAATTATGTCTACATTAATATACTTCCGTACAATATTTGTCTCCAAGGCTTGCTGAAAAAGTTATTCGACAATATTTGGAAGTAGAGAAAAATTTTCACCTTGTAACGTAACTTCGAATGGACATATCTTTGGAATTATGACAGGTAAGGTTTCAATTTTCTTTTATTTGTACTGTGTTATTTTATCGTAGGATGACTTACAAAAAAGATATTGAAAGAAAAGTAGCAAAAACTACAAATTTTTGCATATTTTCAACTACATATGGGTGATTCTCCGGAAACAGGGCATTTTCATGTCTTTACGTTATATCTTACAAAAACTTTGACAATAAATTATTAAATTTCGATAGAAATGTTAAATAAATATCCCTGACCCATGTTAATTTGAAAAAATAATACTTTTGTTACAAAAAACTGGTGTAAAATGACATTTAAAGACTAAAAGTATCATTTTTGATATGTCGAAACCTCTAAGTTCAAAACTTTAAAATATTAGCGCTATTAAGAAACCGAATTATTTTAATTTATTCAAATAATATTTCTATAGCTCAAACTGTACAATTTCTCTCTGTATAATATTTAATTAAATCAATATATATACTTATAATTATTTAAATATTTATGTCTTAAGAAATTTCTATGAGGTAACGACAATGCGTAAACTGGTATAAATGAACTGGAAATAATTAATTTTTTTACTAAAACTTATGAGAAAATCAAAGACAAAACACTACACTTTACTAATCCTCCATAGAAAATTGAAAAGAGAACATATTTACCTCATGAACAAGTAAAAACTGTATAAAAATACCACGTATTTTTATTAAATTAATTGTCGTCACCCGTCCTAATTTTGGTATTTTTATACAAACAGCAATTAAAAAACGATGAAAACTTAAAGATTAAAGGAATAAACGTTACTGGCAATTTGTTTTTTAATTTATTATTGTTTAAAATATGTAAAATTGGATTTTTTTACAAATTTTCATTGTTGTCACCTTCAATGTCGTTACCAAACATTTGGCGTGTCAGGTATGAAACAAGATCAAAGTGTAACCCATAGCAGAAAATATTTTTCAAATCATAAATAACTTTTATATTTCTCTTCCTCTTAGATATTTATTTAAGTATAATTTAAAAAACTACAAAATTAAACTGTATATACTTTGATTAATAACATATTGAAAGAAAAAAAAGTTTCTTTCAGTACCCTTTCTTGTCACGGCAAAAAGGAACCGAAAAGAGTCTAATATAGAGAAAAACCCATCGACAGAAGATCGACCCAAAAGAAATTGTCGAAAAAGAAAATTAGATGATTAAAATCCAAATATTTTCATGAGCCGTGACCGTCCAAAGAACAAATATCTAGTGTGATTGTTAATTTAAATAATAATAAATACGGTTTCTTTATATTTGTTACAACGTTATGAATCAAGTTTATTATGAAATAATATTATTTATTAAAATTATGAATATACTATTATCATTGTAGTTACTAACCAACGACACATTAACTTTAATAAATTTATTTTGTCTGAAACTTTTTCAAAAATTCATGTGTTTTTCTTAATTTTTTAATTATTACTTAATAAATAATTTTCATTTATTCATAAAAATGCACTAAATCAGATATGTACATTATGTTTTTGACTCTTTAGAGTTATTTTTTTCAAGTTTTTAATAAGCAATTGTTGGTTTATATAGCCGTATGAAAATGCGTCATAGTAAAAGTCTTCCCCTTTCCTTTAAAATAATTTTCTAGTGTGACTACTTTAACAATAACTTAACTTGGTGCTAATAAGCAACAATCCATTAAAAAAAACGAATTTACAGTAAGTTAATTATATATTTTATATATTTTTATTATATATAATTATATATTAATAATAAATAAGTTAAAAAAAAAAAATTTTCATTCTTGAAAATGCCCTGTTACCTTTCTTTTAAAACAGATAGCCATATGCATCCATTTGACCATAATTATACTCCTATAGCTCGACATTTTAATATTTTTTCTCTAGAATCGTGTAGCAAACTAAATGATCTTAAATTTGCATACAATATTGTAAAGGGTAATGTTTTCTAGGATAAATTTTCTTGTAGGGAATTGATTTACCCTCTTAGGAATTATAGGATCTTTGTTGAGCCATCATCCACGACTAATTGGTCTTACTTTTCAATTTATTTTTTTTTTTTATTTTTTATTTATTTATATGAACGGGTATTACCCCTTTTACAACAATATAAAATATAAACATAGCCGCAACTTAATATACTAATTTCAAGTTAATAGTACTTATACAATAACGCCTTGATACATCTTTGAAAAGTGTAGGAGGAACCTTCTAAAAATATAATTCTGGTTTCATAAGTCATAGCATTTGCTAAGTTGCATAGCCTAAATATCGGTGCATTTCGACCATAATTTGTACGTGGAATGTTTAATGAAAAGATATTCGGGTTTCTAATATTGCTAGTGTTCGCATTCCAATTTAATTTGTTGTGTAAAAATGGACAATCAATATATGTGTGAATTACTCTATATAAGAGATTAAGGTCATTAACTTGATATATTGATCTTAGAGTAGGCAAATTTAATTTGGTTGAAATTGCACTATATTCAAGTGAAAATGGATGAATTGGTGTTCCAAGTTTATATGCTGCATATCGTAAAAATTTATGTTGTACCCTTTCTATAGAATTCATATCCACATCATATATCGGTGACCAAATTGGCGATGCATAAAGTAAAATAGACCGAATTAGAGTTATGTAAAGCATTCTTATTGTGTCAATAAGAGTGAAGTTTATACTTGTCCTTTGTAAAAATCCCAACATTTTTAGTGCTTTATTAGTAACATAATTAATATGATTTTTGAAAGTCAGTTTCTCATCAAAAATTACTCCAAGATCTTTTATTTGGGATATTTTAGATAATTGCTGACCTGACAGTATATATTCAAAGTTTAAGGGATTCCTAGATTTAAAATAGGATATAGAATGGCATTTCTGTAAATTTAATGACATCATATTTCTTATACACTAATCCGAAAATCTATCAAGATCGTCCTGAAGTAATTTGGCATCCGATAAAGAATTTATGTTTCGAAAAATTTTAACATCATCAGCGAAAAGTAATGTTTGTGAATTTTGAATCACTGAAGAGACATCGTTGATATATAAAATAAACAACAACGGGCCTAAATGAGATCCTTGCGGTACTCCAGAAGTTACTTGTATATTCTTCGAATAATAGTTTTTATACTTTACTGCTTGTGTTCTATTTAGTAAATAATTTTTAATCCAACTAAGTAGGCTTCTTCGAATACCAATCGCTTCAATTTTACAGATCAACAATTTTATATTAACCTTATCGAAGGCTTTAGAGAAGTCAGTATAGATTGTATCAACCTGCCCTTTATTTTCCATACTTTCAGTTACGTACTGAGTAAAAGATAATAAGTTAGTGATTGTTGATTTTTTAGGAGTAAAACCATGCTGAAATTCTGAAACCGTTGGATGAATTATTCTTGATAATTCCTCTGTGATAATATTATCTAGCATTTTTGGAATAGCACTATTAATTGCAACAAGACGATAATTAATCACTTCAGACTTATTTCCACTTTTATATATCGGTGATATATAATTATGCTTCCAAATATCTGGAAGGCAACCACTGCTTATTGAACACGTGAAAAGTTTTAGTAATGGTTTTACCATTACTTGACAACAGGCTTTCAAAAACTAAAAAATTTATCATACCTCTCGGTGACTACGACGGTGACACATCTAGTCACCGAGACGTATCATTTCAATAAAAAATGTATTTTGACCGCATCACGAAAAATTGAAGATTTTTTCTTTTCCTAATATTACTTGGAACGACGGTGGACTATTTCTTCAATGAATTTATTTCATATGTTTTACATTCTCTGTTAATCAATGCTTTTTTTTCTGGCTATATAAATTAAAATAATACTTGAGTGTCGCATGAACTGATATCTCAGTTACGCAATTATTTACAAAGTCATTGTTTACAATATTTATTATTGTATACTTAATTATAATGATTGAAAAATACTAAGATTGTCTATGAAGCTGAAACTAGCCCCACCTTCCAGCCCCACCTTCGGTTTTCTGGGTATTATGATTTTTTGTACGTAAAAATCAGTTGTGTGCCGTATTGTAATGCACGTAATGATGATCACAGATATGATGAATTATTTTAGACTATGCCAGAATTTTCACACGTTTGAAATTTTTGTTTCATTTAATTCTTTCTTGCATTCGGTTTTTCCAGAACCATGGCGAGGACGTGGCAAGAATTGGTTCTATTTTTTATTTTCTTTTGCATTTTCTTTTTTTTTCTTTTTGTCATTTTTTTTTTACGTTTTTGGTGTTTTGTTATTTTTTTGAATTTTACTCAAAAAAAAAAAACATTAAAAATAGAAAAATGTCACTTTTCATAATAATGTTAAAACATTCCATGTGACGATCCTTGGTGCGGTGGGGCGGTGGGTTAAAATGCATTTTCTTATAGTATTAGAATACGGCACACGACTGATTTTTACTGAATAAAAAACATTAAAAATCAAAAAACGTCAATTTTCATAATAAAGTGAAAATATTTGCATGTGACAAGCCATGGTGCAGTGGGGCGATTGGTTAAAATGTATTTTTTTGTAGTTTATACATCTGTGATCATCATTACAATACAGCACACGACTGATTTTCATCAAAAAGTTTTTTGAAAACATCTGTTACTATAAAACGGATGAATTTTGTAATTATTATATGAATGTTTGGTATGCGACTGCATTTTAAATAAAGAGTTTTCTTGACATGAAAACCTTTTGTGAAAATTAGAAAAAAGCCAAGCATAACATACTTGCACTTTCGGGCACTTCTAAATGTAAGTTTTTATTGCATTAATTACGTTCAAATCATTGTATTCGAAAATTGTATATACTTATATATTTTTTAGATTTAATAAATTTCTGAAGATGGCCAACATAATAGCCGAAACGTCAATATAATTTAGTTTTCGTCTACTCACAGTATTACCAATACTCCAGTTCGTACTTAAATAATTGAAAACTAAACGTGAAAAACTAAATTTGTCAAAAATGTGTCTTTATAATGTTTCCGTCAAACTATAAGTTTATCACTAAAACTAACGTTAAATTATAAGTACAGATTTCTTTTTCTATTGATAAATCTCTAAACTTTGAGTCAATCATACCTTACAAGTACAAATCGTAACGATAAGATTTGAGAATATACTACGAATGAGATTAAATGATAGATTCGAGAAAAGTCTAATGATATATTGAAAAAAATTTAATAATACTCACTTCTAATGGAACTAAAAACTTAGTATATTCGCAAAAAGCGGAATTCTTCAAAATGTAAACAGTTTAGTGACATCGAGGTAGAGGTTATGTCACCCAGTGGTATTTTTGTGTTTGTCGAAATTACTGATTGATTATTTACACATCGTCGTATCTCCCTGAACCACAATGACAATTGTACCGCGTTAACTATTCGTGACGACTGAGAAACTTGTTTTCAACACTATTTTTACACTTTTAGCGATAATTAAAATCGGTTTCATTAGGTTCATCCAAAAGTGCCAGCACTTGACATTGGTGGAGATTCCTAACTTATCGGCTCTGCCACATCGAAGCATTGTGCAATAATTCCGAGAGATGACGTCATGTGGATTCTTCGTCATAATTGTAGCAAATGGCGATGTAACCCAGCAATCGAGATTGGATAGGATTGGATTGAAAATTTCAATTCATTTTGAATTCATACTTTGATTCCGTAAATATGTATTCAAATGGATTGAATTCTGAAGAGAGAAATCTATCTGTATTCAATTTTACGAATACACCTTTAATAGCCAGATTAAAGTTTTTCTCAAAATGATGTCATAATGCCAAAATTCATTAGCTTGTTTTCAGCATACTAAGAGTACAGTAAAACCCCTCTTACTTGAACACTCGCTTTCTTGAACACCCCGTCTATTTGAACAAAATAACCTCGTTTATTTGAACGATTTCTACTTCCCCTTACCCCCACTACTCGCTCTTACGCGAATACAAAGTCCAATGCGCGTGCGCTACTCACGTCGGACGGGTATATTGCGTGAGGAGTGGGGACAACTGTAAGCGTTCAAATAAACGGGGTCGGAGGGGAAATGCTGGCTCGACCCTGTTCAAGTAAGAGGGGTTTTACTGTAATGTGAGTGAGCTATTTGCCCTTAGAAACACGAAAACAGATTTCAACACGCTATGCTCTCATAATGCTGAAAATTTGCTGAAATTCCTTTGTATGTTTTTCATTGTTATTGCACGGATTTTTTTTTTTAAATATCAGAGTGATTTTCGACGTATTTTTGTGTGCTGAACACGAATCTGAAGTCTAAAAATGCCTATCACGTCATGATTTAGAGAAAAGTGGGGGTTTTTGGGTGTTTTTACCCCTAATTTTCTCTGAAACCTGACGTGCTACAGGCTTGAATTTGTGCTTAAATTAAAGCTTGGTTCTTCCCCTACAAAAATCATAAGATAGTTTTAAAAAAAATTTCATAGTTTTGAAAAAAAAAAATGGTTTTAACCTTGCTATTTCTAATGATTATGATGAAAATGCAAACAAAATCGAATAACCGCTGGTATTACTAATGGCGAACAAAAAAAACACCATGAAGTGGTGATTTTAAAATCCTAAGTATATTTTTTTATTTTGCGGCCGCCATTTTGGATTCGCTATTTTAAATTTTGTCAAACTAACATTGGATTCGTCATCAGCGACTCAAAAAACCACCGAGTACTGATTTTCATGAGGTTAATTTAAATTTTTTATTTTTACGTCCGCCATCTTGGATCCGCCATTTTGAATTTTATAAAAGCGACACTGGATTCTTAAACACCAACCCCGAAAACAGTCAAGTAGTGGTTTGTATGAGCTCTGCTCAATGTAGTTAAATAATTTGCATTTTCATCATAGTCACTAGGAGTAGCAAGGTTAAAACCATTTTTTTTTTCAAAACTATGAAATTTTGTTTAAAACTATGGTATATGATTTTTGTAGGGGAAGAATCAAGCTTTAATTTGAGCACAAATTAAGATCTGTTGCACGTCAGGCTTCTGAGAAAATTAGGGGTAAAAACACCCAAAAACACGTTTTTTGGTGTTTTTGTCCCCACTTTTCTCAAAATCATGACATGATAGACATTTTTCGTCTTCAGATTCGTGCTCAGCGTACAAAAATACGTCGGGAATCACTCTGATATATAAAAAAAAAAAAAGTGAATTTTGCAGACCTGTATGTACGGAAGAGATACAAACAAATTTCAGCATTTTTACAGCATTATGAGAACATAACGTGTTGAAATCTGTTTTCGTGTATCTAAGGGCAAATAGCTCACTCACATTACTCTTAGTATGCTGAAAACAAGTCAACGAATTTCGGAATTATGACATCATTTTGAGAAAAACTTTTATCTGGCTATCAGGGCAATCGGAAGCGTAATTTGCCGGATTAAATTTCAGAAAAAGTAATCCATCTGTATTAAATTTTACGAATAAAATCGAAAGCGTAATTTGTCGGATTAAATTTCAGGAAAAGTAATCCATCTGTATTCAATTTTGTTAATAAATACGAATAAAAGCGTCGGTTCGTGAATTCATCTGAATCCAAAAATAGTTCTATTTTTAAAAACTACAATTGGCATGGATCTAAATTCAAATGTACGAATAAAAACCCTGGGAAAAATTTTAGGTAAGATTCTCATGAGAATTTGAAACAAGTACCTTGTAAATTTAATATAAATGTCATATAGTACTCGCACTATGTTACGGAAATACTATTCGTCAATATTTGCGATTTGTATGAAATTGACCTAATTGTGATGAGATTTTGATGTAATTTCCATAAAATTTCAACTCAAAACATTCATGATTGTATGCTGATAAAACTGCCTACTAAATTATTTTCTTTCATGTAACAAAACTTTACATATTCAGTACGATACTTGTATGGCTAATAGACGTATATAATGTATATTTATGACAACTATAAGACACTTGTTTCAATTTCTCATGAGATTCTCATGAGAATCCTACTTAAAATTTTTCGCAGGGAAACATTGTTACTAAATTCATCTAAAAAATAGGCTTGTATTAAAAATTAATGCATTTGAATTCATATAAATCCAAAAAAGTCGATATATTAATAAATTACGCTAGTGAAATAGATTGAATCAGAAAAAAACTTTTTCAAACCGATTATCCATAAAAATTCAAAAGAATTATGCACAATTATGCATAAATTGCAAACTGACAAATATAACAAATACTCTAATTTTGAAGTCATATGAATACACTTAGACAGTTTTGAATCCGTAATATTGAATACAGATTTATTCAAAGTTTATTTTTTTAAAGAAATTTTTGTTTGCATTGAATTGAATATGCTTAGATAGTTTTGAATCCGTAATGTTGAATACGGAGGCATTCGCAATATTTCGTTTTGAAGAAGGAAACTTTTTTTGGATTGAAATGAATACGCTTAGATAGTTTTGAATCCGCAATGTTGAATACGGATGTATTCAAAGTTTTGTTTTTGAAAGAAAACTTTTCTTGCATTGAAATCAATACGCTTAGGTAGTTTTGAATCCGTAATGTTGAATATAGATGTATTCAAAGTATATCGTTTTTGGTAGAAAACTTTTTTGCATTGAAATTAATACACTTAGATAGTTCTGAATCCGTAATGTTGAATACGGAGGCATTCAAGATTTCGTTTTTAACAAGGAAATCTTTTTTTGGATTGAAATGAATACACTTGGCTACTTTTGAATCCGTAATGTTGAATACGGATGCATTCAATGTTTCGTTTTTAAATAGGAAACTTTTTTTGGATTGAAATGAATCCACAATGTTGAATACGGATGAATTCAAAGTTTTGTTTTTGAAATACAACTTTTTTTGGATTGAAATAAATATACTTGGATAGTTTTGAATCCATAATGTTGAATACGGATGCATTCAATGTTTCGTTTTTAAAAAGGAAACTATTTTTGGATTGAAATGAATACACTTAGATATTATTGAATCCGTAATATTGAATACGGATGTATTTAAGATTTAATTTTTAAAAAGAAAACTTTTTTTGGATTAATATGAATTCAAAAAGTAACCTTTTTATTCGTATGAACGAATAGAATTGTATTTACGTATTAAAATGGATTCACCGTTGACCAAAGTGTGGATTCAGAATTTTAATAATTGAATCCAATTCTATATACAACTCTATCCAAATTCGATTGCTGGGAACCTAACGTTATGCTAATAAAAAATAAGTAACTAAATAATTGCAGCAAAAAAAAGGTATAATTAAAAAGGATAAATTTAAATTCCTCCAATTTAGATTCTTGATACCAAAGTCCCAACAAACGGACAGTGTGCAAAATTTTCAGCGATTTTCTGCTCGCATTTGATTTGTTTCCAATTTAGAATGATATTTACACAAGTTTAATTGCATTTTCAAACGAATATGTGCTCAGCGTTAAGTTCGAGGTTATGTTCAAATATTTGCACGCAAAAATACGTTAAATAAAAAGAATCTCGAATAAAAACTGAATGTTTTGTCTTCAATATTTCGTATACAACCGAATGCAACGCGGTACTTTTCCAAAAAATAGCGATAGTGTGCAAACATTTCAACATTCATTAGATTTGTATCCAGCAAATTCATTGAAAATCCATTGAAATTCATTTACTGATTTTTTTTTATTTTGAATGGGAAAATACCCTGAGAACACAAAAGTAACAGATATGTAACAACTATGTAAAAGTTATGTAACAATGTAACCATTACGTAAATATTACAGAACTGTTACTTTCAGTGTTTGCAGGGTAGTGGAATGAAGAAATGATTTCGTTGAATGAATTTCAACTGAAAAGTGAGAATAGAACAATGGCAAGTGGAATGAATTTCAATGGAAAAATAGTTATATTTGCCGCGAACGAAATTGAATGGATATAGTTAATTATTACAGGACAACAAACTTAATGATTGTGAATCGAAAAAAAAATTAATTGAAAATGGAACTGATATGAATGAAATCGAATCGGGTATTACCAATAGCAAGGTCGGGAGGTAAATGATTTTGAATGGAAATAAAATATTTAAATGAAACATAAAAAAGTTGGCTTTTTAGTAATTCTTGACGAGGAATTTCAATATAGTATAATAAAAATTGTAAACAATTTTTTGACCCAAAACAATTTTTTCTTCGAAAAGAAATGGAATTTTTTAAAATCCATGCGTAATTATTTCGGAAATACGTTTTTCTGTTCACAAAACTTTTTTTGAATGTTTAAATTAATTTAGCGAATTTTAATGGGTCAAACAAATTCGTTCTTGGGACGAATCGTCAATAAAAAAATGTGTTTTTTAAATTTAATTTCTTTAAATCCATCCGTAATTAAAAAAAAAATGTTTTTTATGTTCACCCAAGTTTTTAATTCAATTTAGAAGATAGTAGTAATGAAAAAATCAAAATTAAAAGTGACTGAATCGAATTTTCAAAATTTGAGTTTCATAAAGGCAATTCTAACAATTTTTTATACTCTCTTAAAAAAATAAAAGAAATTTGTAGAGAATTGACCGAGAATTTTAATCAATATCGAAAAATCAAGTATTGCAGAAAATTTTCGGTCAATTCTCTTTAATTGTTTTTGATTCTTTTTAGAAGATAGTAAACAATGGTTAGATTTGTCACAATCTTCTATCTTATCATTTATTATATGATTTTCTGCTTGTTTATCTATGACAAGTAGCATCACTTCTAACAAATTCTTATAACAGTAACTTATACAAAAAAATTTGAATGGAAATAGTATTATAGACTGTAAAATTAACAAATCTTGAAACAAAACCTAATCTGTTTGATATAATTGATAAATTGTATGATAAATGATCTTTCGATAAATTCAACATAGACTTATACAACATAGATTTATGTTCAACAATAAAAAAAAATAAAACAAATTGTTACATAGTTATATATTAATTATATTACTAATAAAAATGATTATGAACCACATTTTTATTTCGCTATTTATCGCAATAGATTATCACATGGCATATCTATGACGTATCACACAATAATTTTTAGCAGGACAGGCACAAAACTTCATAACCTAAAAGAAAAAAATGTCATCGAATTATAGAACAATTGGAATGCAAAACTCTTTTTCGAAAATACAAAATACTTTATGCTCGATACCATATCGAATAAAAATTGTTGAAAATCGTTGAAAGAAGCAGAGTTTTTTTTTCTTATTTAGGATGTTATTTATACGAGTCATACATTGACGACTTGCGAACTGCGTTTTCTCTAGCTTACCTGCTTCCTTACCTGCTTCACAATTTACAAGAATGCCAGGGATATTACAAATAAAAACAATAATTGTACACCATATATTTTGTATATAAAATGTGTATATTTCAATATAAGAAGGGACGGAATACGCAGTGTAAAGACCGTACAAAATAAAGACGATACAAAATAAAGACGATACAAAATAAAGACAATACAAAAAAAAGACAATACAAAAAAAAGACAATATAAAATAAAGACATACAAAAAAAACGTATACACAAAAAACAAAACGGGAGTACAAAAAAACAAAAGCAAGTAAAAAAGACGAAAGAGGAAAGTTTTCGAATTTGTCGAGGCACATCCTGGACGGAAGTGCTACATTTCTTCCCCCCCTTCGTCGCCGCCCTCGGTCGAGTCCATACCGACTTCATCATAGTCCTTCTCCAGCGCCGCCAAATCTTCACGTGCTTCACCAAATTCGCTTTCTTCCATTTGTTCGTTCATATACCTGCGGGAAACAACAAACAATTAGAGTTTTAATTTTTAAATCTGATTGTTCCAAAGTATTTTGATCATGATTGGTTACAAAGGATGGGCGAAGCGGATACATGGGGAAGGGGGAGGGAAGGGTTGATCAAACGAGGTCTGGACTTGTAAGCGAGGTTCTACTGTATTACTGGTTTTTGATATGCTAAACATGTACACGAAAACGAGTGATAAGGTCACCATCAATATTAAAACTAAAAAATGAATTTTTGAGTTTCGATTTGGTTTTTAAAATCACTTGAAACGAACAAGGTATATATTTTCTTTTTAATAAAAAAAAGTTCTAAAGAGATCTGCCGATAAAGTCTGCCGGTAATTTTAATTACTACACAGTCTCAAAAAAAATTAATTGGAAATTGACTGCAAATTTTCGAAAATAGATGTTTTTTACTCATTTCCGAAAATTGTCGGGAATGAGGCATAAACATGATAGATTCCCTAAACTTACTTCAAAATTTCAATTCTTATGATTTGTTAGCAACAAAATTGCTCAAACATTATCCATTACTTTCAAACAAATCTCGAGGAAAAAATATTATTAAAAAATAACATTTTTATCATTTTTCTTACATTTTGTTTCATTACACTAAAATCGTTTTGATTCATTACATTTTATTGGAACGTATCTAATTTTGAAATAATACTGAATCAATTTTAAAATCCACTTTCGGAGCGAACGAGTTTAAACAATTCTGCGGAGAAAAGAAGCCATTTAAATATCGATTCAAAACAACTCGAACCATCGATCGGTTCGTTTTAATTCCGACGTAATCATCATCAACTGGTATTTGATTTTCAAGCATTTGCTCTCTCAATCCCGACTGCCCTTCTGTTTGCTAGCGAAATCAGTTTTGTGCGCTTTACGCGAACAGGGTTGTGCCCGAGTAACGAGAAATTCATTTCATTCTTCTAATTGTATTACAAAATTCTTCTAATTGAATTTACAAAAAGTTTTAAAATGGTCGAGTAAGAGGAATGTTACGTGGCTACTTTGAAGTCCATTATAAATTATGTAATTACCGGATTTTAAATTCATGCCAGCTCGAGATCTTTAATACTTTTCTTGATGCTGGATAAATTAGTTTTATTGCCAATCTTTGTTTATTTTTATTTATACATTTCCACGTGTCAACGATTACCCGTGGTTACATCTCTAGCAATTGTATTAACTGTTTTTCGATATAAAATTACGTTAAAAAAACAAAAATTAAATAAGCATTGAAATGAAAATATAATTTTGAATATATTGTACAAACCAATGGACGAAAGCTCGTTTGCTAAACATCTTGTCGAATTTACAGTTAAGTTTTTTCCAGGCTTCGATGACGGCTGTGGTATTTGCTAACATTGCCACGGCCCGCTGGACCTTGGCTAAATCTCCACCAGGTACGACGGTCGGTGGTTGATAATTAATTCCAACCTACGCAGATGTTACAGAAATTATTAGCTTCCAAAAGTTACCGTGAAATCTATTAGCTCCTTTCATTCCGGAGTAATTTGAATTTGTTCTAATAGGACTGCCAGCAAATTTAGAAATTACCTTGAAACCTGTGGGACACCAGTCCACGAACTGTATCGTTCGTTTTGTTTTGATTGTGGCAATGGAGAAATTTACATCTTTTGGAACAACGTCTCCTCTGTATAGAAGACAACACGCCATATATTTCCCTTTTCTTGGATCACACTTGACCATCTGATTGGCTGGTTCGAAGCATGCGTTGGTCAACTCCATTACACTCAGGTGCTCATGATATGCTCTGTCCATTGAAATGATTGGAGCATATGTTGCCAGTGGGAAATGAATTCTTGGATAAGGCACAAGATTCGTCTGGAATTCTGTGAGATCCACGTTCAGTGCTCCATCAAACCTGAGCGATGCTGTGATCGATGAAACGATCTGACCAATTAAACGATTTAAGTTGGTGTATGTTGGACGCTCAATATCCAGGCTCCTCCTACAGATATCATAAATAGCTTCGTTATCAACCAGAAAAGCGCAATCCGAATGTTCCAGGGTAGCATGTGTAGTCAAAATGGCATTGTATGGTTCAACTACTGCCGTCGAAATCTGTGGCGATGGATAAATGGCAAATTCAAGTTTGGATTTCTTTCCATAATCCACAGAAAGGGCCTCCATCAGAAGTGACGTGAATCCAGAACCGGTACCACCACCAAAGGCATGGAAGATCAAGAAACCCTGAAGACCCGAGCACATGTCTGCCAATCTTCGAATTCGATCCAACACAAGTTCCACCACCTCTTTACCCAGAGTAATATGGCCGCGGGCATAATTGTTGGCGGCGTCCTCTTTACCCGAAATTAGTTGCTCAGGATGAAACAACTGACAATATGTGCCTGTGCGCACTTCATCTAAAAATAAGAAAATTATATATTTTCAGTCAACTTGACTCATATTCCAATCCAATATGTAATTAACCACTGGAATATCAACATTGTATTTAATTTGTATTTAATTGGATTTCTGAATTTAGGTTAGAATTTTAATAAACTAAATTGTTGTTATGATATGGAATCCCTTCTGGAACTGACAAATAATACAAGAACCAGAAAATGAAAGGCATTTGAAACCTTCAAAACCTAAAACAATAGTTTAATAATGATAAGCGCCAAGCTCTCGTAGAAGAATATAACCTCAATAATTACTGCGACTCTGAATAAATTATATTGCCGACTATAGAAATAACGATGTTGTGATTTTAAATATTATTAGAACAATTAAATGTTTATACACTTTACTAAAGAACCCATAAAATAACCATTTGTTGGAAATGGTATTTTATCAAGATTTAAAAACACGGTTTTGTAACAAAATATGGAACAAAACCTACCAATGACCGTTGGTTCAAAGTCGATAAAAACTGCTCGTGGAACATATTTTCCGCCGCAAGTTTCGCTAAAAAAAGTTCCAAAACCATCATCATTTCCGCAGGAGTTTGGAGGTAGCATTCCATTGGGCTGAATTCCGTGTTCCAAGCAATAAAGCTCCCAACACGCGTTGCCCATCTGGACACCGCCTTGACCGATGTGGATCGAAAGTACTTCACGCTAAAAAATATTTATTTCGATACATTTTTCTTCGTTCAACAATTTGAACGATTAATCGTGTAATTATTTACCATTTTGGCGGCTTGCTGAAAAGCTGGAAAAAGTAGGACTCAAAGATGTTGGACCAAGGTTCGGCGTTGGTGACTTAGTTGTAAAACTGATCAATTTGACATTGGCGTTTCTTTTGTTGTCTTGGTTACGACTACAGCGCTTTGTTCGATTTTTTTTCAAAATATCGAACGTGGATAATAACGTCGAGAAATGGAAACTATACATTTGTGTTATTCTTTATTGCAAACTTTTAATGTCGTTAAATAACGTGTATTAAGATTTAAATTATTATATATATTAATTACGCAACGTCTATATTTGTAGAAATTACCAAACATTTACCACTCCGATTGATCAATTTTTCAATTATGTAGTGGAAACACTTATAATTTACCGCCTAATATTTCTGGGACTCGGACGCATTTCTCAATTCTCATCTCTAATCTGATGTTCATTTATTTACTAAAACATTTCTATTATGTTCCTCTATTATTTTACTAAAGCCATTATTTTGACTCTAGAAGTACATATATTAGGGGTAACCGGTCTGTTCAACATAGGTAAATGTTGACATTCGCCCATCTCAACAGTGAACTCAACATTTACAAACTCAACATTTACAAAATCAACATTGACAAAGTCAACATTTTAAACTCAACATTTGACAAACTCAACATTTTAAACTCAACATAAGAATTATTATTAAGAATTAAATTTGTGTTTATTTGTTTTACATATTTAATTACATGTGATTTAATAACAATATAACAAAGGTATAATTGCGTTTTAATAATGCTAAATAGTTATTTAATGAATGTTGTGGGCTTGTCCACGAAGATAATCTAATACATTGACAAAATCAGCATTGACAAACTCAACATTGACAAAGTCAACATTTTAAACTCAACATTTGACAAACTCAACATTTTAAACACAACATAAGAATTATTATTAAGAATTAAATTTGTGTTTATTTGTTTTACATATTTAATTACATGTGATTTAATAACAATATAACAAAGGTTTAATTGCGTTTTAATATTGCTAAATAGTTATTTAATGAATGTTGTGGGCTTGTCCACGAAGATAATCTAATACATTAGTGTCTCATATTATAATATTATAAATTATAAATTTAATATTTAATTATAAATTGTATTTTTAATTTTATAAATTTTATATAAATTTTTATTTCGTAATCGTGATATTATTTATAGTTATGTTATACAATGAAATTACACTATATTTAATAAGTTGTGTTGAGTATGTCAAATGTTGAATTTAAAATGTTGAGTTTGTCAAATGTTGAGTATAAAATGTTGAATTTGTCAAATGTTGAGTTTGTCAATGTTGAGTTTGTCAAATGTTGAGTTTGCCAATGTCTAGTAGGAATGTTGAGTTTGATTTAGTTGAATAGACCTGTAACCATTTTAAGGCATCGTGATACGACTCTTTATTCTTTCTAAATATTACTTCTTTTCATTAACTCCGTTATTACGCTTTTTTGTTTATGGTTTTTAATTTTTTTTCTTGAACGAGATAGGGTTTCTTGTCATACAAAAGCGTGGTTTTGGCCACAAAGAAATAATAGACCGAATCCATTTCAAACCATTCAGGCAGATATGGTCAAAATTTTAGATTTAATTGTCGATTGAATGTGTTATATTCTTCAAGGAAAATAAAGGGATATGTATTTTTCCGAATTTGCAAAGGATCATTTTTAACAAAGTTATGATTATTTCAACTGATAATGCTAAAAATGAAGAAACCGTTAAATAATTTTTCTTTTGCGTGCCATTTTTTTCCTAAATAAGATGGTTCTTAATTAAGTCCTAATTCTAATTCCAAATTAATCCATTAACGTCCAAGAAGACACAAATCTCACCAAGATTTTCGGAATATTTATTGACATGTTGACGTATTGATTACGATCTGCTCGAAGCCCCTAAAGAGGACTTGTAACTAAGTCGAAACGTTGGGCATGTGATGTTTTTGCTAAATAAATTGGCAAAACATATAATACGACCGGAACCGTAATGGCCTTTACTTTATCACCTTACATTTTATAATTTATAACAATCGGTTCATAATCAAGAAGATCTTTCTTACAATTTTATATCTTGGCCTTAAAATAATTTCTTTAGTGATTTCTAAAAAAAGTTAGTAAATATCGAAATCAGGGACATACATTTAAAATATCTGGAAACTAAGAAAGCCAAGCTCATTCAAAACATAAACACGACTTGTTATGAAAATATCATACAAATTCAAAATACTCTATTACAAATTTATCAAGTAAATATTCAAATCAGAGTAAATAATCAAACTAAAAAAACTAACCAGATGGATACTATAAGACAATAGAATACAAAATACAGATAAATGGTTCATAAATCTCACTAACATTCCAATACTGGATAACGTCAAATTCATAACAAAATGCTGTCCTGGAATACAATATTCCACGTATACTAGATAAACGTACTATTATTGACAGTATTAAGTATATCGAATCATATATCAATAACAACATAACATTACCGGCTATGAACATTATAAATAAAATGATTGATACACTTTTAAAATATATAAATTATAGAATATATGGATAACCTATAGATAAAGTCATAAAATTATACCTAATAGAAACAAGACAATTTTTTAAACGTAATACGAATGTTGTGTTTATTACTGCTGTTAAAGATAGTGTTACAGTAGCAGTGAATAAAAATACATGTACATCTGAAATTGAATAATTATTTTCTCATGATAGCCCATACACCATGATTAACAACAACCTCATAAAACTGTTACAGTCGTGGTGCTATGAAATTTTAAAACATCTTGATGAAAATGAAGATCTGTAGGATTAAAATATGATTATAATAATTTAACATAAAATGCTCGCAAGATTTTTGCTATTTCCAAATTTATGAAAAAATGAATAATGAATAATAAAAAAAAACAAATCACACAATAATACTGCTCACTTACATTGCATATTAAATTATTTCATTACAGCACAGGATCATATTTCAATCTCACTAGATGTTACTTCATTGTTTACAAACATTCTATTAGAATTAGTTAGAAACAGTATTGAAAAAAGATACACATATATGAGACCATAAAAATACCTCGTGATGATATTTTAAATACAATATCTTTTCGACAACGCATACTCCAAGTTCAATAACTGAATACGTAAACAAATACAATGTAGATCCATGGGTTCGCCCTAGCCCGTAATATCTGATAATGTTATTGACGATTTAGAAACAATATGTTTAAATAAATTGTGATTCAAAACCTTTAATATTTCCTTATGTAAATGCCATTCTAACTTACTAGAAAATTAAATAGGTGAAATCGTACCAACCTTCAATAATTTTCGCCCCAGATTACAATTCACGTGAAGTGGTATTTTAATTTAATAATATTTGCTCGTCTACCATCAAATGAGCATTACACACAATAGTTTATAACATTTTTAATTAATAAACGGTTTTATACATAAAGAAAATGTAAGTTTTTGTCTTTTTTTCTAATTTATTATTTTTTAAAAAAGTGATTCATTGAATTGTAGATTTTGTGTTAAACAATTTTCAAAAATTTAGAATTTTTTGAACTTTTACTTACTTTTTACTACTTAATCTGTATACACATTGTCCTCACTATTATATTTTTTTGTAAATTAAACAGATGTAGTTCTATTTTCGATGACTTACGAGGGTGGTGCATCTATGCCACCGAGACGTATCATATTAATAAATTAAAATACCACTTCACTCAGACCGCAATACAAAGATGTCTTATTTCCTAATGAAATTATTATCGACGGTCAACTATACCAATTCTTATTTTGTTATATATAATTTAGTTGATCGAGCTTTAAAACTTAGCTACAAAAAATTTCACAACAAAAATATTAATAAAGTACAAAATTACTTACTTGATAATGATTACTCTAAGAATATCACCTACAATAGAAAATAATACCCAACCTAATCATAATCACATCAGATATTTACAAATTCCATATATTAAAAGTTGCTCTCTAAATTTCTAGGAGTGAAAATTCACTCTTTGGGTTTTTGTTATTGTTCTGTGGTGAAAACCTAGCAACTCTCGTGAAAGAGTGAATATTCAACTCTTTAAGAGTGAAATTTCCCTCCTAGTCGTGGAGTTGACAACTCTGGAGGAAAGAGTGACTTTCCACTCTTAAAGAGTGTCGATAAGCAAGTTGTCCTTGCAGCCGGATACACCCATTTTGCAGCCTCGTTGTTCTACTATCCCTTGCCACACCGATTCTTCTTCTTCTTGCTTGTAGAATTACGAGTATGGGGGCGCTGAGGTCTTCCAAGTTGGACACAGCAAGCCCCTATAACAGCACCACAGCTCTGGACAAAAAGTAATTGAGGTTGCTGGTTGGATGCTTGATTCTGCTGGGTGGGTATATATGTAGGGTTAGGCTAGTGGTTTAAATGACTACGTATGTATGCATGTAGAAGTGAAGGTTTTCAAGCTTGGGTGACCCTCGATGCAGTGAAATGGATTGTTATGGGTTCAGAAATTATTTGCCTTGGATTTTCTCACCATTTTCCTAATAATTGGTTTATTTACTATTCAAACAGTTTATTAACGAGACTAATTCTTTAATAATTTTACGTTATTAAAGGCTAAAATACTGTTTAAACGATAAGGGGGTCCCACATTTTCCGCTTCGATGGCCTCATTAAGGCCTATTTTGGCAACCGATAGCTGTTGGTAGTCCAAAATGACATGGTCCATATCCGCTAGGATGTCTTTACAGTAAGGACATTTGGGCGAGTCGAGTAACTTGATTTTATATAAGTGTGCGGGGTACTCCCAGTGACCAGATTTGAGTCTGTTGATTGTGTTGATGGTGTTTTTTGACAGATTCTTTCCTAACCATCGCGGATCGCTGTAGGCTAGTCTGTTGTTTGAGGATAGATAGTAATTATCCTTGTTACTAAAATCCTTGTTTAAATATTTGAAATATTTGTGTTGTGAGTTTGATTCGATATATTTAACTACAAAGTTCAACGAAGGTTTATGCTTTATCTCTGTAGATACGTTTAGTTTTATGGACTCCTTAGCCGCTTTGTCCACTATGGCGTTGCATTTAACATTCATGTGAGCTGGGCACCAAACAAAATAGAATTTTATTTTCGAAAGAGAGAGTTTTAATTTAATGTCATAGTAGACTTTGCTTAGATCTTTCTTTTTGTAAATTGGAGATTCTAAGCGCTGTAAGGTCTCTTGGAAGTCTGTGACTATCACCGCTGTCTTGATATTGTTCGTGGTGGCATATCTGATCGCCAGCCATATTGCTAGTGCCTCGGCTTCGTTGATAGAAATGTTATTGTTAATACGGTGGCGCCATATGGTGTTTTGGTTCAAATGGTAAATTGCTAACCCGTTAACTATCTTTTGATTTCTATCGGAGTAGAATGAAGATGCGTCAGTATATATCATTTCTTGGTAGGGAAACTTTCCTGTCAGATTCGAAAAGTTCATGCGGAGAGCTATGTGTGAGAGAGGATGTGCCTATTTCGTAATTACACTCGGATATATGTGAAATTGTACAGCTAACAGTAAAGGTAATTCGGATTTTTCTACTGTCTCGTAAAATTTGTTATATTTATTATAGATTTCTAAGATATGGAAAAAAATAAAAGCAAATGTGGATTTAGAGGTTTTCTTATAATCATCTAACAGTTTAAGTTTGTTCAAAAGTTGATTCTTGGAAGTTTGAAAATTTCTTATTATATATTTCTTATTACATATTTCTGGTTATTTTTTGTGTAGGTAATATCGATAGGGGGAGAATTAGCTAAATGATATATTATAGGTTTAGGAGTGGTGCACATGAGACCTAGACATTAATTACCATGTAAACTTCCTTTCCACCATAGATACGTTGATGATATTTTAACAGTTGTTCCAAACCAATTTTTAGATGATATTTTACCTATTTTCAATAATTAACATAAAATTAATGGCTTTCAAAATAAAAATACTTTTACCATGGAAAAAGAAAATAACAAAAGAATTAGTTCTTTAGATTTACTCATTGTTAACGATAAAAACACTTTAATTACAGATTGGTACCATAAAAACACATTTTCAGGCAGATATTTAAATTTCCATTCTAATCATCCATTACACTACAAATTAGGTGTAGCTTTTGGATTAATCGATAGAGCACTAAGATTAGCACAGATTAAATTTAGAGAAAAAAATTTTAAATTAGTCAAGAAAATATTAACTGAAAACGGTTATCCCACTTACATAATTAATGAATGTTTCAGGAAAAGAGTTTATAAAATATATAACACCCTTGACACGCAATCAAACGATAAAAAATATATTAAAACAATTAGCATTCCATAGTTCAAAAAAAACTCAGAGATTATAAAAAGCAATTTCAGAAATAATGATATTAGAGTAGTTTTCAAACCAACGAACATAAATATTGGCGGTATTAAACCGTTCAATGACAAAACAGATACATTACATCAAAAAGACGTCATATACGAAATAAATGCAACAATTGCGATGGAGTCTATATAGGTGAGACGGGTAGACTTTTAAAAAATAGAATATCTGAACATAAACATAACATTTATTTAAACGAAGACAAATAAATACACAGGACTTACAACACATAGAATTAACACAGGACACAATTTTGATTTTTCAAATGTCAAAATCCTTGCAATAGAAAAAAATAAACATAAAAGGAAACACATGGAAAAGTTTTTTATCAAAAATAATAACAAATCAGTCAACATCCGCTTTGAAAAATCAAACTTACCTGACACATATATACCTCTCCTTCAAGTTCAAAAATGAAAACAATATATATAGAACGGTAACTGAATGTACTCAAAATATTATGTAATCTGAAAAACTTTTTAGTCTCCTTTTACATAACGTCCAACTTGTTTAATTAAAATTAAATCTTAACTGCCATTAGCACCACAGTGTCCTAACAAAAATACAAACACTCCTAGTGACCAACCTTGATTTCTCGTAGTCAATATAATTATTAGAATGGCGGCAAAATTAGAAAAAGACAAAACTAAAAAACCTGAATTAGCGAATAAAAAACGAAATTCAACTTACATCAGCATTCTGCAAAAGTAAAGAGCCACAAACCGTTAGGAGGTAAACAAAATTTAAAACTAGTAGAATCTCCAAATCTTGATAGCAAATATGTAGTCTTCGCCATCATCTCGAGCGCGGTGATCACCTATGGGCACATCAGTTCTTTTACGCCCTTGATACGAAAATAACTACTACGATATATCTAAAAGATGTCTTATAGATATCTAAAAGATATCCGTCAGAGATCTTTTCGACACTTTCAAGATATCTTTGACGAATTATACGTATATGCAGGGTATCCCACAACTCGCGGATGGTATTGCAGGAGCATATTCTACATGAAATTTCAAGCAAAAAAGTCCTGTACCAAAATTGGATCCGACGCCCACAATTTGATTGACTGGCCATTGAAGTTTTGGAAAAAAAGTAACTATTTCTCCAATAACTCGGCTTCTGTTAAAGTTATTTCAATGAATGAGGTCACTTATTACAGCTTATGTTAAGCCCTACAAGTCATCCTTAAGACTTCGAACTACGATGAACAATTCTCGTGTTATGGACCCAAAATTATACAAAACGACCGTTTTTCGTGGTTTTCTGCATTTGACTAATTTCGTTCAACAGCTATCTAAATGGCACTCCAGGACAAGTTGTGGGACTTGAAAATACCTACAATTTGTCCCCTTATACGCCAGATTTAAATAAAAGCTCTTCCGACGAGAAGACTTTGAATGCCACGAAATTTTTGAAAAACGAGCACCTCTACTCTGAGTGTCGGTCCGTTTTTTGCCGAAAAAAACCAACACTATTTAAGAATATATTAATTTATAAAACGGTCGAAAAAGTAAAACCTACCAAATGTATAGTCATTTTGCCCATTTTTGTTAGATATCTTCCTATTGCAATTTTTCGAAATAAATCTTGTCTTAAAAAAACGCGTTTCGCATTCGGCTACCAGTTATGCTCATCAGCAGGGTTCTGGCAGCCTTACCGTGGACGCGATTGCAGATTTAAATTTGTAATTTTATAAATGTTATTGTACACCCAAGAGCATCGATTGTTTCCCTTCCGGTTTGCATTCGACATGAGAAGCAGGATTGCCAGATAGGCTAAGTGGGGATGTACATTTCAAATGGGAATTTGGCGATTTATCGGTAAAATCTGGCTACCCTGATGAGAAGTGCGGACGATTCTTCATAAAATTACATGGTTCGAATGCTAACCGGAAGGGAAACAATCGATGCTCTTGGGTGTATACTCAAGTTTCTGGGGAAAAACTTGAAAATCAATAACATTTAGAAAGTCAGATTTAAAATATGTTTTAAATCCAAAGGAGATCAATAAATATCAATATTTAGTTCTCATATAGAGAACTTAAAACACTTCTTTGCCGCTTTTTTAAATGCAATAGTTGTAACGAGCCGTTTAACTTGACCAAGCGCGGAAGAGAAAGAGCGACGGAGAGAAAGAGGGCCGTTACGATATTTGTTTTGTATCGACATGCTTATCAAAATAACGAAGAAGATACCAAGGACGCGATGCGCGCCTTTTCCGGCCGGTCGGCCATTTTGGATCCCAAGACCCCCTTAATTGGATTGTGTGACCGTGACGTGGTGGGGGGGGGGCTTAGCAGAAAACCGTTTGGAGGTCCTGAGACGAAGGCAGTATGCATGATGAGAGAATGTTGAACCCTATAAACGGGTACTCAAATTGAATGGCTCGGAACTCTATAAACGGGTTTTTCGATGAATGAGTGCGAGATTGGGGCCGGAAGCTCACGCGCCATCTCTGTCCTTCGAGCTGGAGGGGAAATGGGGCAAGGGACCTCTGAGGTCCTGCGACCAATATACGATCCCCCAATCCACAGGTGTAATACTATCGTGCCGAAGAATGCATGGTACAGGGGAAGCTGTACTGCAAACGATGCCCTTGGGATACCGGGCGCCCTCCCATTGTATTAAGCCTTCGACCGGCATGCAGGGCACTGCAGGGAGCGACCGTTTATTTCCCTAGCTACTCGTGGGAACAATATGGAAAACACAGTAAATAACAAACAAACAAACAAACAAACAAAAACGAAAAAAAAAGAGACTGTGACTCCCGAAGCCGCAGATGAAGTCCCTGGTACCTCAACGGGAGCAAGGCCTCAGAGACCTGCTCTCAACGGGGCCGTCAGAAAAGGGCTTCATCAAAAACTGCTCAAAGGGGGCATGGCTTTTGAGGAAGCCCGCGCCCTTTGCATAAAACCAATCGCGGAAAATACGGACGCGAAAAAAAATCCCGCTATAAAACGGGTCAGGTCGGAGGAGCAATCCCCACAGGACCGGCCCAAGAAGCATCCTAGAAGTCAGGAGCCTGTTGACAGGCCCTCCTTCCGGGATGTTCTTGGATCGGTCAAAATAGGGATCCGTGACAAGGTCCCTATGACAGGTGTGCAGCTCGGAGTCTTGCAAAAGGCTATCATCAGGGTAGTTTCTGAGACCCAAGATGAAGAAGCCGGACCGAGATTTCTGGGATACGCACATAAAACGGGATGGCTGCTACTGACCTGTGCGGACGATGAAAGCCGCGCGTGGGTGATTAAAAACATCGAAAAGGTCAAGGTTTGGGAAGGCTCGGAACTCGCGGTAATGGGGGAGGACGAGTTACCCAAGCCTAAAGTCGGTGTAGTGTGGATACCGGGGGCTGATATAGAACCCCCAAAAGACATACTACACCGAATAAAAGTTCAAAATAAGGGACTGCAGACCGAGCTCTGGAGGGTCCTCAACACGAAGGCTGAGGACAAGGGCCAAACTCTGACTCTTGCCATCGATGACGCCTCGTTTGAGACTCTGCAGGGAATCGACTGCAGGCCCTTCCTCGACTTCGGGCAGGTCTTGATCCGATTCAAGAAACCTGCCAAGAAATTAACACAGGATATGGGGAAAGTGGCCGGTGCGGTGGCGGGGGTCGGAGGTGCGGCCTCCCAAACTGCCCCGCAGGTGCCCAGTGAGCACCCTAATGCCGCTGAAGCAGCTGTGGAGGCGGAGATGGAGGTTGACGCTCAGCCAACCGCTGCCGAGCCACAAATGGAACCCCCAACCCAGATGACGAAACCAATAGAGAGGATGGCGACCAACACCGACCTCTCCAAAGAGACGACACCCTCCAAAAATAGATAGGACCCCACTCAAAGTGGTTCAAATAAACGTCCATCATGCTGAGGCTGCTTCAGCAAGCCTATGCAGGAGGTTTTGTAAGGACCGATTGAGTGTGGGACTTATTCAGGAGCCCTGGATAAATCGAAGCAGGATTCAGGGCCTTGGAAACGCAGGTAACATCTTGTATAATACTAGCGGAACCAAACCAAGAGCATGCCTCATATTTAATAAAAATATAAAATTTTTGCCTGTTCCAGAGTTCTGCACGGACGACCTCGTAGCAGCATATATTCACCTGGAAGGTGGACTAAAGGTACTTGTTGCCTCTGCCTACCTTCCGGGGGAAACGGATGATCCTTCGATCAGCCTGGAGGAAATCCACAGATTCAGCAGGCGTAATGAAGCCAGACTTATTCTGGGGTGTGACGCCAACGCCCACCATGAAGAATGGGGTAGCACTGATACTAACAGCAGGGGTGAGTACCTGCATAACTTTATTATATCTAACAATTTAAAAATAGGGGTAACAAACCCACCTTCGTGACCCGTTAGAGGCAAGAGGTTTTAGATATAACTCTTTGTACATATAATTTAACGAGCAATATCACTAGGTGGTTTGTATGGGATGAGGAATCGCTGTCTGATCACAGATGTATTAGATTCGACTTATCCGCAGTTAAAGCAGTTAGGAAACTAGAATATAGGAATCCTAAAAATCCTTAAATGATGGCTCTCGTAGACCATCAAAAGCCGACTGGAAGAAGGCCACTGAAATCTTCAAACCAAATCTTGTGAGATGGGCAGTACGCTCTTTTAAACCTTACAAAAAAGAAGGCGAAGACGGCATCTTCCCAATGCTTTTAAAGCAAAGTATAGATTTAATTCTATCTACCTTACTGAGAATCTTCAGAGCCAGCTATGCCTGGGGCTACATACCGGATGGGTGGAGACGAGTGAGGGTGGCCTATATACCGAAAGTTGGCAAGAAAGACAGTGCCGACCCAAAGTCGTATAGGCCAATAAGCCTAACATCGTTCCTCCTCAAGACAATGGAGAAGATAATTAATCATCACCTCAGAGAACATTATCTGAAAATACACGATCTACATTGTAATCAACACGCATATCAGAAGGGTAAATCCACTGAAACTGCGTTGATAAGTCTAGTAGACAAACTGGAAAAGGCGTGCATAAAAAAACTCACCAGCATCCAAGGACATGCATGTCGTTTGATAACTGGCGCCCTAAGCTCAACACCAACAATTGCCCTGGAAGCACTTCTAAACATGCCACCACTCCACTTACATGTGAGAAACGAGGCAAGACGTACCATGTACAGAGTGCTAACTGGAGAGAGATCAAATTGGTTATCAACGAGGATTAACAACCTCAAAAGGAAACCTTGCGAAATCCGATTCTGGGAATGCCCACGGATGACACTAAACTAGAACCTGGGGAAACCAGGCTCTTCAAGGTTGAGTCGATGTCGTGGGAACCACAAACATCGATAGAGAGTGACCTGACAAAGACCTCATTAGTGTGGTACACCGATGGGTCAAAAAATTCGAGCGGTACAGGATACGGTATATTCGGGGACCGTCCGAAAGTTAAAATGTCAGGCAGCCTTGATACAAATGTAAGTATTTTTCAAGCGGAATTAATGGCCGTAAGAGAATGCGTGCAACTTAATTTGGACAGGAAGTACAAAAACCATACTATAGTTATCTTAACAGAAAGCCAAGCGTCCCTAATGGCTCTGGAGGCACTAGAGGTAAACTCCAGAAATGTAAAAGACTGCATTTCCGCTCTAAACACCCTCGCCCGTAATAACAACAGGGTCGTTCTAAAATGGGTAAAAGGACATGCAGGTAATAAAGGCAATGAAGAAGCCGATAAACTGGCCAAAATAGGTGCCAATAAAAAATTCTGTGGCCCGGAACCGGCCAGAGGAATAAATTCCAAAGTAGTGAAAAAACTACTTAGGAACTCAATAATAAAGGATGCTAAGGAAAACTGGGGCATAATAACAAACCCTAGACACTCAAAAGCACTCATAGAAGGCTACAACGGATCGAAAGCCATGAAAATCACCAGCTCAAACAGAAATACAGCAACAGCAGTAACAAGAGTGCTAACAGGACACTGTCCTGTTACTATTGGACTTCCTGGTGGACGACTCGCTGCCTCACCGACCGTCCGGAGACCCTGGCTGCTCCGGATAAAAAGTGGGCCCACAAGTCAACAGCCAGCGTCAGAATCACAATTATAATGGAGGCGGCGAGGATACATTTTTGACGAAAACGATACCAGGAACTGACGACGGAACTCCATTCGTCCCTGTACTAAACGAGGCTGGTGGTCCTCTCCCTCGTGCTCGCGAGGGAGTGCGACACCTAAAGAGGTTCAGAAGGTGACAGCAGCCGCATTGCCAAAATCAATCGAGACGGATGGAGAACCCGAACAGAACCAGAGGACAGGACGCCGTAAGGAGAACGAACAATTTTTACGTAAGCCTCTTTCTCTTCTGTTCGTCAATAAATTAAATCATGATTGTGTATGATTATTGTCATGTAGTTTCGCTAAATATTTATCTATATTGATGTATGTATGTATGTATGCGTGGATGTGTGCATTGAATGTGTGTCCGCGTTAAGTATTTATTTTAATCTCTCGTAATTTATTCCAACTGACGACATTAGAAACAATTTTATGTACATTGACTCAACACTACTTACCAACGACTCGATAATACCTTTTACTTATGACTCTTATTTTTTATATTTGCAATTTTGACTACGAGTATGTTGGTATGAGTGGGATTCTATGTTTAATGACGAATTCAATTATATGTAAAATTCAAAGTGTTTAAATATAGTTTTTAATTGAATAATGACAAATAAATATGACTTTTCTTATTTCAGCACCTAGCGATACCGATCTATAAATTTTAATAATGCTAATGACTTATAATTGACTTATTAATGTTTTATGTTTGGACGATTCAGAAAGATTTTAACTAACCAGACTCCGAATCGTTTCCTAGTTTTGTGTAATAAAATATTGGATGGGGTTTTTCCACAATTCTCAATAGTAAAGTAATTTTGTTCATCCTCAAATTCTCCGCTAGTTTCAATAATTATTTGCGTTTACGTTCGCATTTTGAACGACGCATATTTATTTATTTACATTCCTTTTATTTACATGAGTATAATCGCCGTCTCACCAAGAATTCGCATATTGAATGATTATTTTTAAAAAGCGGTAAAGAAGTGTTTTAAGTTCTCTATATGAGAACTAAATATTGATAAATCTTGTCTACCGAGCAAAGTTTTTAAAATCCTAGATTTTGATATTGGCTCCAAAGCCGTATGTAGAACGTTTTCAATAAACGTTATTAAAAACGTGGGTTATGTATCACCAATTTACGAGATTTAGTGCAAAGAATATTAAACGTAAAACATTTTAGAAAGATAATTATTTAATGATGAGTAATAGTATAAGCTAATAGTACATTTTAATACAAGTGCTGTAAAGTACTGATAATTGAATAAGTATGAGCTCGAAAGCTCTTACCGAAGGCTCTCGTAATTTAACCCTTTTCGTCTCGGAAGTACGGAAATAGAATACAACCTTCAACGCTGTCACTTTTGTTCCAAACGTCGTTAAAAAAAATGGAGTAAGTCAAAATTGATCGATTTCTGATTACTTTTAAATCCCGAGATTAGAATCAGCCGGCGATGTCAAAGAAAAAAGTTGATCACCATTTAAAAAAAACTGATTTTTTCGTCGTTTCGCAGCAAGAATCGCGTTTTTTGCCATTGAAAAAGGCAATGCTGACCAGTGCAAAAGGTACAAATTACTGGCTAAGGTACTAATATTGACTGGCATAATATAAAAATATACCTTTTGATTTACTTGTGATATTTATCGGGCAATAATAATAATAACCTATAAGGATAACTTAAGTTTATAAAAAAAAAGAAAATAAATAAATGTAAACAAAAAAAAATGGAAACTGGAGTGGAATTAATTTTAAGAGGATAATGTAAAATGGGCGGATTTGTAATTATTTAAATTTCGATCCTAGATTCGGGTCATCTTCAGATGATGATGAAATGGAATCAAAATCCCTTCCTTGATGATGAAAATCCTTTCCTCGAGAGGTCAAAGGACAAAGGTTGCAGGGTTGACCTCTACGTTTCGGATCGTTTGATCCCTCTTCAGGGGTAAATGATGAACCAAGAAACCGTTAATTAAATGATTTATTTAAGGTGTTGGGAATCTTTCCATTTGCGAAATCGAAATATCGTGGGTTCGTTCCTATTGGCTGCGATTATGCTTTCATTCCCCATTTTTTTTTCAAGAATTCTCCTTCATTCGTTCTTATGAACAAAAGAATCGTTCTTGTGATTCTTTAATTTAATTTAGTGTCATATTATTCCTTCTAAAATGAATTTCAATTGGATTTGGTGACAAATCTTGTCGCGCGAAATTTGAAACTCACAATCAGACACTTGTTAGTTTATCTCACCGATAAATTATAAAAATGTTTGATGGTTAATTGGTTTGGTGAACATGTCTTCGTCTTCGATAAATTATCTACTCTTGGACGAAAATAATAACGAGCTATTTGACATGAACAACCCGGAGTACGGGGCAGCCTTAGCACTGCTTGAGTTGCGCAGTATGATGAGTATACGGAATGATGATCATTATGACAATAACAATAACATCTCGGATGGTACTAATGTTTGTTAGGAATGATAATAGATAGTCTTCCGATCGACATTCCTTACATCGTGTTGAATTTTAGAGAAGTAACCTGAGCACACAAGTGTATGTTGGTGACTGAGGATCATCAACTCCACGGCATAAATAGGATGCAGAGAAATCCAATCGACACTACCTTAGTTTACATTTTAGGTTACATTGTTGTCTACCAAGCAAAGTTTAAAAAAGTCTTTATTTAATTTACGTTTTTATTAGCAACAACTTCTTCTATAATGATGAGTATACTGGATGATGATTATTACAATAGCAATAATAATATCTCTGGGGGTAGTCATGAGTATCAGGAATGATAGCAATAACAGTCTTCATCCTTCCTTTAGAAATTATATAATAATTACTGTAGTTCTAATCTTACGTTTCTTACTTTTTGTCAAAATCAACTATACGCCAGAAGTAACAAATTCAATATCTCTACTGGTAATAATGAGCGACAGGAATGATAATAATAATAATCTTCCCATCAACATTCTCGAATATGTAACTGCATTCATACTTCTTGAATTGCAGAAAAAACAATCGAAGATTTTTGAAAACAGTTACTTTTATGTAACAATTATAAATTCAACAAAATTCTTAGAAACCTGCCAAATAATTTCCATAATATATACAAATACTGTATATATTATATATTCTATACATGTATTCCATGATTCGACCTATAAGTATATTAAGGAGATACTTTAAGCGGGAAAGACACTTTCAGATAAGCCATCTGCAGTGAACATTTACAATTATTAAATGAATAGAAATGTTCAAGACGGTAATCGCTACCAACTTACGATATTTACAAATAATATTTGTATAAATGTATTATATATTGTACATATTTTATATGTAAACAAATAGTTCTTAAGCAACTATAAACACATCATCTTGATTAATTATTTTAATTGTTGTAATTATTTTGATGATCTTGTTATTTTAATATGTTTCAGATACAAGACTTTTATGAAATTCCATCCACTTTATACATTTCCATTTTACACTAGATGGAAACAGAATTTATAAATAATATTAATCTTTCTTTTCTTCTAGACATTAAAAACAAGAGTTCTGTAACGAGATTAAGTCGTCATAATGAATAACGCGGATGTCATGATCGTATCGTCCAACCAGGAACCAAAATATTGTTGTTATCGACCTCAATGTCACTCAAAATACAGAACGAAAAATATAAATGTCTAAAATCCGAAAATAATATATCCAAAGGTGTAAAATTCCATCAAATAAATTATAGATTGTTGTTAATGTACTGATTTTCCACTTAATAAATTAATAATTGACATCAATGTTCGAAATATTATTTCTCTGTCACAATAATTGTACAAACCCTGGCATTATACCATTTTCTATCACTCTAAATCTTATGTGTTTATATTATTTATTTTCAAACGACTATATCGATGCATGTTTACAAATGATGTTGTTTACGTTTTGAATTTCATGACCGTGTTTAATTGTATTTTCATTTAGAAATAAAATTATTACGGCGTGTTCAAATGGTATTTAAATCAAAGCTGAAAAGCACATCGAATTTTCTTTTTTAATTCGATTCCACGATACTTATTACAGTCCACGTTTGAAAATTGATACCTAGAACAATCATTTTATTAATTGTCTAAAAAGAAGGGAAATTGAACACTTTTTCTAAAAAATTGTCCAAATGCAGCGAATGTTAGATTTGAAAAATCTACACTACCAGATATTTGCAATTCCTTGATGAAAAAGTAAGTCATTTTTTTTTATAACATGCATTGTCGGCTTACCTCAGGATTAATTCTTACTTCTACAAATAGAGGGAACAATTTTTGTACATGTATAGTGAGATTTAAAAAATACATGTGGAAAACCTGAGAACGTCTAAACGAGATTCTGTTATATCCATTTTGATACAATTTTTCTGTTCCTCTCCACCTTTCTTTTACAGAAATCTTTATTTTGCTGTTGTAATATTATTATTTTTTGCAATTAAAATATTCCATTCCCCACCCTTTTTTCATTTGAAATTAGTAATTCTTTTATTAATTTCTTTATATTGTTATAATTACAAAACTATGCATTTCAACATTAACCCTGCTTAGAACTCTTCAATAGCAATTCGAGGACTTAACTAAAATCAGTGAGCTATATTTGATATGTTTTTACAATTATAACACAGTTTGCGTTATTTGTTATAAATCATTGGGTGTTAGCGTCAATGGGCTCATTATTATTTTCGTCCCGGTAGTTCATAACTGGCGTTGTCGACATCTTGACCCGATAAATTGTCCTTCAAATATTTTTATAATAATTTGAACCGTTGTTTGTCTATATTCAGCATTGGGGACATATTATGTTAGTTATCCAGTTCTTATATATATATATATATATATATATATATATATATATATATATATATATATCAGTGGGGGGCTTGCATGTAGTTTGAGAGCAAAAACGACCTTTCTGATACACGTGTCCGTAAAGTGTGATTTTACGGACTGATCTCTGCACTTTACGGACTAAAAACAGTCGCTAAAGTACCTACTTCGTCGCTAAAGTGTACTTTTTTCACGAGAGCGACACGTGCAAACAAGGCTCCGGCGAATCCGGCGTCGAGTGGGGGACTGTCGCTCGAGTGAAAAAAAGTTACGCACGAGATGCATACGATATTTTATGCCCGGTGCGTGCGTTGAAGTGCGTGCGTAAGATCATGTTTTGTCCCATGCGTAAAGTGATTTTTTATTCACTAGTGCGTAAAGTGTCCCACTCGGCGCCTGCAGCTCCTCGCGAGTGAAAAAAAAATCACTTTACGCACTGAAAAAATGACTTTACGCATTAACTTTACGCACACCCGGGCATAAAATAGTGTTCGCTCCTCGGCCGTAAAATTTTACGACCTCGGTAAAGTTCAATTTTACGGCCTAGGACTGAAAAGTACTTCGCAATAACTCTAATATGTTCATTGAAAGAAAGATCACTTTCGAAGGTAACCCCAAGGTCTTTTACCTTATCGACTCGATGCAGTGCCAACCCATTTAACATGTAACTAAAGTTGAAAACCTGTTTCGATTTACAAAAGGATATAATACTGCACTTATTAACGTTTAAAGCTAACCCATTAACCAAAGACCACTTAGCAATATTACTCAAGTCTATTTGTAATCTTGAAGCATCCATGGGATTTGTAATTTCTGTATGTAGTTTCACATCGTCAGCAAACATTAATACTTTTGAGTAGCGGATAAACTGTGGTAAATCATTAATAAAGGTTAAAAATAAGAGGGGACCTAGATGGGAACCCTGAGGAACCCCAGAGAGCATTCTTATATGCCTAGAGGAAGCGTTATTATACCTGACAGATAATGTACGACCTGCTAAATAAGAAGATAACCAACTATGTAGATGCAGGGAATCACTGAAGACTAACAGATTGGTCAAAGTGGATTTCCCCTTTAAAACCCCATGTTGCATTTGAACTATTTTATTACTTAAGAACGACGAAAGTTTATAAATTATAGTCTGTTCGAATAGTTTGGCAAAAGATGATAAGATAGCTGTAGGACGATAGTTTTCAATATTATGTTTATCCCCAGATTTGTATATTGGGTAAATGAAGGAGTGTTTCCAAATTGATGGGAAGGTATGAAGTAAGATTGATGAATTAAATAAGGTTAACAGGGGTTTACTGAGAGAACATCTACAATTTTTTAGAAACATCAGGGGAATATTGTCAGGACCACTGTTCACACTGCTCTCGAGCCGGTTTAACGCACTTTCAACATCGTCAACTGATATAGTCAGTTCGCGTAGTAGAGTCGATAGACTTTAAATTCTTAGCTACCTTAGAAATTGAAGTTGCGTTACTAGAGATACGCTTGTCAAACGATGAAAGTTGTCCACGTATATCATCTAATGAAGAATTAGTACGTTTACCCTGGTCGGCGACAGTTTGGGTCAATTTTCTTATCTCCCGAAGCAGCATAGCGTTCAATGTTGCAATCAATGTTCTCGGCATCTGATTGAGATGATCCGGGGGAAACCAACGAAGAATTTGTAGATTCTTGAACATTAGCTCTTGGTAACGGAGTATTAGGTCGACTTCCATTACAACATTTGAAAACACCTTCTATATCAGATGAGTAACGTTCGGAACAAGAAAGGTGTATTAAGCACAAACAAGCGCTGCAAGTAACTCCAGATGTAACAGGCTTTTTGCAGTAGGGACAAATTTATTTATCAGACATTTTCATTAGATTTGCAGTCACTAATATAATTTAATAAGTTGCTCCAGATGATGTGAGAAGTAGAGAGAAACAAACTAGAAGCATTAGAAAGATGATCTTCTGATGGCCTTAGGCGAAATTAGAGTCAAACACGTGGTAACATAACCTCACATCACATAATTTAAGTAACCACTATTATTTTAGGAAAAATAGTTATCCTCCTGGGATAATTTATATGCACAAGTATAATAGTTCAAATGTATGACATTTGTACACTGATAGCCACTAATTTTAAAAATAAATTATTGAAATTATTGAGAAAATGAGTAACAATAGAACGGAGAACGCGTGTATCGTCCAATGACCATTCACATAACCTGTATATAATATTTATATCTATATTATATGATTTTTTAAAGTCGTTAATAGTGAAAAAATCACTACTTTTTTCATTTTAAGGCTACCATATCGATTACCGTGTTAGCTACGACAAAAATGCACTGAACCTTTTTTATAGAGCACAAAATTTCCTACAAAAAAGTCAGTGAGAGCCATAGTCTAATGTTAATATGTACGGCATGAAAAACATCGGAAGTTATTGAAAAAATCATTGAAATTTTAGAACAGAGATAGTTATCTTATTCGTGACGTATATATTAACATTAGACTATGGCTCTCACTGACTTTTTTGTAGGAAATTTTGTGCACTACAAAAAAGGTTGAGTGCATTTTTGTCGTATCTAACACGGTAATCAATACGGAAGCCTTAAAAACGTAGTGATTTTTTCACTATTAACGACTTTAAAAAATCATATATTGAGGATTTCGAATTTTAATTGACATTTTACGTCTTCACTTGCGATTTACATTGCGATCTGCTGGACAGTGGGTAGCTGTTTTAGCCGGACAATTTTCTCCGAGTATAAGCTACACAACAAGATGTGCAAAAAATCAACGGGATGACAAGGTGCTTTCTGAATTTCGTGGAGAGAGCGTTTTTATTAAATTTCAATTGATGTAAGATTGAATTTGACACTACTCGAGATATGTTTTGTTTGAGCATCAATGCATCAATCAAGTCAACGTGGATTCTATGCGTAGTCTCAAATAAACAATCTCGCTCGCGATAAGTTACCTTGTCTATCAATTTTAATCTCAGGAAGTTCCAAAATATTTATGCCAAGTACAGTTCCTAGTGCTCCTAATCTTTTCTAATGATAAGTATGTCTAAACATTTTACATTATTGTTAATTTCGATTTCTTGTGTAAAAGGAATTCTACACTGAGAGAAATTATTTTTTTTAACTCCGTGCGCGAAATAGAATCTCGTTTCACTCGGGCGACAAGCTTCACAATCGACGAAAATAAAATATTTCGCCCTTGTTGCTTAAAATACTATATTAATAGTAACTGTTAAGTTAAAATCGACAGGAAACTTTCAGGTGGAAATACCAGCACTTTCCTCCAATATTATTCTACAGGGTCATCGAAAAGTATCGGACCCCTCTAATATCTTCAGTTAGAATGCACTTAGGAGAAAATGTCCAATAGCAAAGTTGTATGGTTTCAAGCGGGGAGTAAGATGATGACCTTGACTTTGACCTTGACCATGTCCTTCAAGGTCATTTCAAGGTCAATCTTATTTTTTTAAATAGAACCCCCTACATTTTATTGCATATTCTTATAGCTTATCTCGAGAGCTTTCCAAAACACTATAATAAAATATTTTTTTATTAAGTACTTTTTGAGTTATAAAGGTTTGAAGTTAACAATTTTTTGACACAAAATGTAGAATATCTTGTAAAATATTATTTAGTTTTCAGTAATCATAACCTTAATACTTTTGTACGCGGAATAATGAGACCAATTAATTGGTTTAAAGAAAATACATTAATCGGATCCCCCTAATATTTTCAGTAAGAATGCATTTTGGAATAGCAAAGTATTGTACGGCTTCAAGCAAAACCTTTATAACTCAAAAAGTACTTAATAAAAAAATATTTTATTATAGTGTTTTGGAAAGCTCTCGAGATAAGCTATAAGAATATGCAATAAAATGTAGGGGGTTCTATTTAAAAAAATAAGATTGACCTTGAAATGACCTTGAAGGACATGGTCAAGGTCAAAGTCAAGGTCATCATCTTACTCCCCGCTTGAAACCATACAACTTTGCTATTGGACATTTTCTCCTAAGTGCATTCTAACTGAAGATATTAGGTGGGTCCGATACTTTTCGATGACCCTGTATATCTATCATTCATGGAGAGTTCGTTAACTGTTAATAAATCTTACCTTAAATTTTGTCGTTTCAACTGCGCATGTCGGCAATGCGTCGAAAAATTCTCAGAAGAACATCGAACGACTGCGCGTGTGTATGTTTGTTTATCTTTGTTTGGGCGAAACTCTAAACGCGTAAATATACATGTTGCACGCGCGGAATGATCCCGACATTAATATTTAAAATTCTTATATTAACTATTAACACAACAAATTTTACCAAATCTGAGATTACGGTAACTTCAGGAAAAGGATCCTTACCTTAAGATCGGAATCTAAATTCTGTTAGCTTTACTATGAAGCTATTACATTAATTGTAAACAAACATTTCTAAGAGTGTATTATGGAAACCTTTTTGCAAACTATTAAACTTATTTATTATTAACTGTTCATTGTATTCAGAATATGCTAAAAGAGTATCGGCAATGATGTATGGACAATGAATTCCATGGACATATGGCAAACCACGGGAAACAATGCTGAACCCATGGGCACACCGTACATTAATTGATAATATTGTCCATGGAATGCAAAAATGATGTTATCTATAATTAATTTTAGACCATTTTTAAATTGAGTCTGTGGTAAATTAGTGACTGGATCCTTTTCATGCCATTTTCTATTAATTGTTAATAAAATAATATCGACAGAAACGTTGGTTAATAATGAGACGACATCTAAGAACATAAATTTATGATTGACAGGTAATTTGCTGGATTTTATTGTTTGTCTCAATTACCAGCTATCCGAAATAAAGGAAGAGGTTTTACCTGTCACATTTTTTTAATATTGAAGTGTAGAATTTGGCCAAGTTATAAGTAGGAGAATTTATAGTATGGAGATAACCATGTTGCTACTTACCAACTTTGGCTGAAGCTTCAGGTTTGGTAGAATGATTGTCTATACGCCTGCTGATACAATAGCACGGTTAACTTGTTATTAAACACCCAAGACGGCATAAAATTTTGATGCGTTTCATCGAATCTGTTCTCATACAAAGTGCCAATGATTTTTTTTCAAAATCATTGTATCTTTTTTTTGTTATTAATTCCATTACTAATGCAAAACATGCGTTTAAAAGAAATCGTAACGTTTGTTTGCCGACATAGTACAACATTGTATCCACGCATTTGTTTCACTGTGATTTCGGATTGGAAATGTAAACTGACAGACTTCTGCAATATTATGACGTGTTAATAATTTCACTTTTTTCAAACGTTGATATATTTCAAAAGAACAAAATCCCAAATGTTACATTGTACAATTTTTTGTTCTCGAAATATGTAAACCTTTAGACAGAATCTCATAGAACAAAGAAGCTTCTAATTCGGCAAGGAATATATTAGAAGTTTTGCAGAAATTTTCAGAGAAAAATTGTCAAAATATATTAATAATAATAATAATAATAAATGGTCTTTATTGGCCAACAAAATAACAATAAAGAGCAATGCCAAAAGGCGAGCTACTACATAACCTTTTTATGTCCAAAATGAGAAAAGTCAGCTCAGTTTCTGCAGTAGAAAGAATTTTTTTTTTTAATTTTAAAAAATACTTTTCCACGATTTTCAAGTGTGCTCTATCGATTCCCGCCGAGAAAATGACCAAAAAACGATTATTCTCCAAAAATTTTGCAAAATAAAAAAAATGCAATGTTTTTTAGGTATTTTTTTTTTTATTTTTCACGATTTTCTCTATCGAAACGGATTATAATAAATGAAATGCACATATAATAAGTGATCCCGATTATTGAACATAAATAATATGCTAATAGAATATTTTTTAGAAATATTGCCGATTCAAAATGGCTGCGGAACGAAGAGATTTTTTCAAAATTATTAATTCCTTGAAATAGGGATCATTATAATTTTGAGTTGATAAATCACATACGTTCATTGACTTAATTGCCAATTCAGAGCTATTAATAAAATACTCAAATATGTACAATGCAAATTGAATTACACAGATCGACACTACGTGTTGTAACCTGAAACCCGCGAATTACGAATTACCTATCGTTGAACTTGAAAAGCATTCTCAAGGTCAAATCAAGATAAAGATTGTTTTTTCTTTTAATGGACACACATACTTTTCATTTCATATTCGGATTCCCCGAGAAAAAATACATATCTTTCGTACGAAATATTTTTTTCGAAAATGTCTTCATTTCTCGATAGAGGACACTTTTACGCTTTGACGTGATGAAGATAAGACCCCTCACAGTCCAAATACTCACCGTTCAGCCAGTTAAGGCAAGACTCCTCAAAGTCCAACCACTCACAGTATAACATTTGAATCTTTATTATTCATGAAATTAAATTGTTATATATGTTTAATTCTTTCTCTTCTTACATTTACTTTTAATTTATTTGATTTGAACCGTTAATTTCAACGAAACTGGATAATGTGCTTTAATATTTGTTATTGAAGTTTAGAATGGTTTTATTATATTTACATGAAATCCATAAACTATTTTGACAACATTTAAAGAACATGTCATTATCGGGGTATATTTGTACAAATCTTATATTTGTGATGAATTGAAAAGCTCGCTATTCTGTACATATAAGAACTGTCAGATCTTATTTTATGACACGTTACAGACTATTTAATTGTATACTTAATTACGAGCTGTACGTATGGAACTATACAAAATCAGAATGAAGGTTATGTAAAATAGGAAGATTAACCTTAAATTTCAGTTAGAGTCAACCTGCGAATACACTCAAAAATAAAGAAGATTGGTGGAAGCTCGAAAGAAAAAAAATTAAATGTTTTAGAGTCAATTATTTATTTGTGAATTTCTTCTCAGATATACATGCGATACTGAAAGCATTATTGTAACTAAAGTTTATTATAAAACAATGACACAAAATACACAAAACGAAGAAAATTCTTGTCCAAAAACCGGAAACGGAGAATCCCTCTAAATAAGTGAAGGAATTTTGCAATATATCACACCAATTCCAAAAATTGTCTTATTATACATATAATACAACTACTGATCAGGCTTCCAGTGATTTTACTAACCAGTCAATACTACTTTTCTCGAATTCCCCATCTAGGTTATTCGCCTGCTCCATCTGTATTATAACGAAAAAGTCTTCCGTAGCTACTGTTGAGGTGAGGTTAATTTCATAGTATCGAAGGGCCCCGTAGGTCAATCTAGAATATAGCGCTATCCTGAGGCTCTCAGGTATTACTGAACGCACCTCCTAACAGTCTGTGGCCAGGATCTTCTCTTTTTTGGAGACACACGATAAACGCCTTGCTGATCCATTTTCCTACAATTCGTAGAATATTTTTATCTGACTTTTTGTTTGTTCTAAGGCAATCCATTAACAGTTTGAGCATGGACATTTCCCGTCGTTATAAGAAGTAACTGAGGACTCCGTCAGATTTTCAATTATAATTGACGTAGTTTACCGACGTTGGTTACTTTCCTTTCGACGTTCGTTAATTCTCGTCAAAATAATCGACTAAATTTGAACAACATTTGGAGGATCGTTATTTGTTTGCACCTTCTAAATTTTTACACCTGACGACCACAGTTAATGCATGAGAAAACTATAATGTACCAAATTTTGACTAAACCGTAGGTTTAAGTTTTCGAAACTTCAAGTAAAATGAATGCTTTAATAACCGTTTGATTTCATCCTAGTAGTTTCATTTATTTTAAACGACTTTGAAGGAAATTATTTGCAAGACTGATAAATCTGGCTATTGCGCTGAAAGACTCTAGCTGCCATCTCTGGCATGTTACTAAGTTGTTCAAATCAACGACGTTTCCATAGAATTTTCCAGGGGAAAGTGACTTCTTGTGGTTGATGATAATGAAACGGTTCCCTCATAAACATTTCTGGAGGTTAGGCGGTTAATAATCAATCCTTCTCCATCATCTTATTGTAACCTATGCAGGCGTTTACATTATTTTGATCACCGTCCCGTGGTTATGATCAGTCTCCTCCACATTAATGGACTAAAAACCCACTTGTCCTACTTTTTGCTTGACTCTGAAAGTAATGATTTATTAGAAATAAATAAGACTTGTTTCGAAAACTTTCACCCTTAAATCTTTAAATAATACAATTTACTGACCTCCACCAGAGACATTACCGTCGGTTTGCTCCACGGAGTTAGCATTTGTGCATTGCTCCTGAGGCAGCTGCACTGTTTGTTGCCTCCTAATGTTGACACAGCGCAACTGAAGCAGTATCAATGGTGCCTCATATTCCGGGGTATGTTCCTGCCAAATGCCTCATTATTGTTTTCATCCCGTCCATAATTTAATGAAGATAGAGACATGGCCATCAAGCTAATTATCCTACCAAAATGTATATAATAAATTTAATTGTTGTTTCTAACTTACAGTGATAATAATTTTCTATTATGGCTATTTCATACTCAATCACAAATGTTAAATAGAATTACTCATTGCATTTTACATATTTCACGAATCATCGTTAAAACCACTATCAGCACTATATGAATATTAATGTATTACCTCACTGGAACGGACGGTAGAGTCCTGGTATATTTACCCACTCGGCTTCTCGCCTTCCCCTTCCGTCTCGTTACATTTATCAAAAGAAGGGAAGCGCCGCTTCTCTCACTCCCCTTAGTCGCATTATGTTCGTGACGTCACAATAGGCTTTTTCTGAGGGCCCCAATCCGCAAGGTGGGGGAAAGAGAGAGCAACGTTAGGTAAATATAACGAAACAGAACCGGGCAAATATACTGGGACGTAAATATACCGAGAAGGAATTATCCCGGGTCTCTATTGTATATGGTAATGGATATTAACATACATTTTTTTATTAGCTCGTGGTTGCGTAAAACTCAAATTTTTTGAAAGTGTTTGGAAAAAACACAGTTATCACTCTTATCAGACAGTTGTATTTCCGTCGAGTATTAGTAAATATTACGAAACTATTTTGATGAACAATATGCACTTATAATAAATTATTTTGAGTAATATAAAAAACAATGAACGCTTAACCCTCCTGTGCACAAGGACGAGTATAAACGTTCAAACTATACATTGTTTCCATATGGGAACGTTTCCATAATATAATTGAGATATATATATATATACATATATATATACATGGGTCATTCCACGTCCGATTTACAATTAAAATTTTAAATTCTATGGCATTTTTTTTTTACATTAATACACGTGATTTTTATTTTATTATGATATCTAACATTTTCGAGTTATGATTTTTCAAAGTTTACGATGTTAAAAACGTATCATTTTCAAACTCCTGTAACTAAAATTCGTTGGAATATATAGAAAAAATATTTGTTAAGATGGAAGATCTGAAAATGTTACGTTTTTATAAAATCATGAAAAATCATAACTCGAAAATTTTAGATATAATAAAAAAAGAAACAAGTGTATTTTACTTGTTTCTATACAATATGAAAAAAAATATGCCGCAGAATTTAAAATTTTGATTGTAAATCTGACGTCGAATGGCCCATATATAATATGTTTATTATTTATATATTAATAGATTTAAACAAATGAAATTTGGGTGATGATAAAGTCTTAGTCATGAAAGCTTCACATCAGACTTTTACCCCTAATTACAAGTAACAGTTTAACAGAAATAAATGACGATGGTTTACCTGTAAAATCTTCTCAAATTGAAATATAAAATTTTGCCTATAGTTATAAGTAGGAGGATTTATAGCGTGGATACTGTTAATCTCAATGGAACATCGGGTTTATGGATTTTAGGCAAACCATAAACACATGGGATGACTCCACGGTAACATTTTAAATGTTTTCCCAATATGGTATTTATATATTTATGTTTCTCCAGTCGATTATTAATTCGTTGACATTTTTTGAAATCTTATCAGTGCATTCAAAATTAGAAGGTTTGTAAGTACTAGTATCATTTAACAAGCGATTTTATGTAAATAATCTTGTTTTGATCAACTGACTGGTATATTGCCTTTGACCGCTTTCGTAATGATTAAATATCGTTTTCATTTTCAATAAAAAATCTTGTTAAAGTATGGTTAGTGTGTTTTGGAACATAGTAGAACCTCGGTACTTCTAAATTCGAGACTTCGTAGCTACAAAATTTACGGCACGTGGTACGCATATCGATAGCGGGGGAAATGCCTTGTCAAACTACGACACTGAAAATTGCACTAAAATTAAAACATTATATATTAAAACATGCACACAAAAATTAGAAGTGCCGAGTCACTCAGTCCCGTGAATTTAGAAGTACCAAGGTTCTACATTAGTATTATAATTTTTTTCTAAAAAAATGATTCATTTAAATTTTTTACTCAATCTTATCTGTTAATATTTTTGTTGTTTATTATGATTTCTTCTTTATTTAACACATTGGCTAATTTACTACCAACGTCTTCTATGATAGTTATAAAGTTAGGGATAGGGAAATTTGTTAGTCATGTGGTCGCAGAGTATTTTTCACATAGTGGAATGATTTTAATGATTTCTGTTGGAATATTGGTAGTGGTGAGATTTTTAATCGATTTAGGAATTATGCTAGGTACGATAATTTTATTTCGACTACGAATGTATTTATTGTTTATTTAATAACCAAAGTAATGTATTACTTAATCTACTTGAATGGAATTTTAATAAGCGGTTAAATTTGAGATTTTAAGTATAAACAAACTGATTATGTGTAAAAAGCATTGTAATATCATAATAAAAAATTTGATGTTCCTAAAGTGATTAATTTTTTCATTAACATCGAATATTTTAAAGTTTAATAATATTCTATGAGATTTATTTAAGAAAACATTGAATTTGTTTTTAATGTTATATCAGAAAAATGTTTTTTTAAAATTGGAAAAATATTGTGAATATTATTAGGAAGGATAGATTTAGGCATTGGAGTAAAAAATTCCTTGGTTTTGTTCATTTTGCCAATGTGTTGAAAATATATATCCATTCGTTTGAAAGGTAAACAGATCGTGACGTGACGTATATTTATATTGTATGTAAACAAGGAAGCCTTGCGTTTTGAATCCCACAAAGACTATTTAAATTATATAATGAATACAATTTCTCGACCGTTTGTAAACAAATTTACTTAAATATTGACATTCGATATACGGTCACTTTACTCTATAAATATTAAGAAATTAACAATGATAAGAGATGTTAATTTTTTATATAAAACTTCTTGAGGTAAGGATAATAAAAAATATATAATAAGGTAGTAAAATGTGTATATGAAAAACATGCGTGCGGTAATGTGTGTGTGTGCTTGCATATATACATTTATATCTTATATAAGATATATGGGCAAATCCACGAAACTTTTAATATTTGACTTCATAAAAACAGAATCTAAATTTTTAATGTACACTATCCAAACTTTTCAGAACTTGGAACTTGTGATTTAATGGAAAATAATAGCACGTTTATTTACATTTTTCTTCCTCGGTAGCTTAATGAAAGAAAGAAAATGAGGGCACTAAGAAGTTTTCTGATTATTGTACAACGGTAAAATTGAAAGGGAATAAATTTCATTCAACGGCATATTTTTCAATAAATAACAAAAGGTAATAGTTTGTAAAAATAACACATTAAACAAGTTACAGAACATACATAATATTTAACAAATAAGAAAACATCACGAAGACGCGATTTGAGCTTACTAGGAATATACAAAATATTTTTAAAAATTAATATCACTGTTTAAAAACTACAAGAATATTTCCATTGAAGCAATTTTTTAGACAATCTTTGAGTTGTAACGAACCAGGAGCATTGATTAAGAAATCAACTGAAGTAAAGAAACAGAGTATACCAGGCTGAAAGGCCATTTTTAAAGGAGTTGCGTTTGTAATTTTTTAATTAAAACTCTTATAAAAACCTTTCCTGATGGGGCACACACTTTTATTTAGCGATTTTTACAGAATTTTGTGTTCAACCGGACCACCTTCGACATTTTAGTTAAAGAAAACTTCAAAAAGTTATTGTATATATAATCTTACGAGATGTATTTTCAAAAAAAGTATTCTCCATTTTTTAGGATTCTTTAAACTTATTCTTAGTTGCAGGTACACCCCAACATCGAGTGTTTTTTTGTTATTTGGACAGAAGTGAAGGTGCTAAAAGAATTCATGTTATTCTCCAATAACTAAAATTGATAATCTGTGCTATTTTGTGGATTGACTCCTTTCTGTACGTTTTAAAATGATATAAAATCGAATTTAAAGTGTGACGTTTCTCGATTTAAATATACTAATATACTATTGCGCTCTTGTATTGAATATTTTGCAGGAAACGTCTTAAACCACCCAGCCTTACGAAACTTAAAATTTTCGTAAACTTGCCAATATATGGAATCTATTACCATACGGATGCGTTGTGTGTACGTATTGCACTACCTTATAAAGAGAAAATAAAGATCTCAATATTAATTTAATGTTTATAATTAATTTCCTTGAATGACGAAAATTTGTCTGCCCGATTAGAGGCTTTGTAGGGTTTAACTCCATGCGCATCCAATTTTTCCTCTTTTTGTCCTTATTTTTTCAAAAATATGAAAACAAACCATCAGTTTCTTACTTTACCCATTTCCGGAAATCCGTCAGTAAAACAGTAGATTCTTTCTTTACCATTTTTAAATATTTTGAATTTTTTTAACGTAATTTAGAACACCTCTAATAGATAAAGATGATGTCATTAGAAGAAATTACTTTGAAAAATTAAAATAACATTGCAACATTGATATCTTTATAATTTGTTAAGGCCAGTAAAGATATAATTTATAGATACACCGTATTTCACGGTAAATTAATTACAATCGAGCAATAAACCCTACATTTCGTATTGTATATAAACATATCTGAAAAGAAATGTAGATATAGTCTACATTACGTATATTTAAAATATGAAATATAAGTATATTTAATTATATGAAATATTTTTCGCTGTTGTTCATAGGTGAAGGTACAATTGAAAAAAAAAATGAAAAATTGTCAGGTGAGATGTAACGTCATAAAATAATTAAATTAATGTAGTATTTTGTTGAACTAATTTATTAATAATAAAACAGAAGAAACATAAACAATATAAATATCAATTAAATCAAAAGCTTAGTTTGTTTTCATTTCAAAATAGCATGCAATAATACAGGGACAGGGTACACTTATGCTATAGTAAATAAATACTAGTTAATTGGTGTCTACTACTCTGTAAAGACAACTTTCAAGTTATTAAAAATTTTCAATCTTTTTGGAGTGAAATATATTCACTCTTATATACAGAGCGTTCAATATTAATGTAAATATGGTCATCATAAATCAGTATTACCGCATAAGAGTAGATTTTCGATAAACAAATCGTAATGACCAACACCAACAATGTTATTAGATGTTGAACAAACTATTCATATTAAAGATATTTATTACAGTACAATCATTAAAAATAACTACACTGAGAAAAATTTGTAATTTCAAATAAATAATCAATGTATTTGAATAGTCGCGAGTAAATATTTAGTGAACACTTCAATTAGTAATACATTTTACTAGTAAATAGTGAAAACCTACTATTTCTTTAGTAAATAATTCTAAAATATTACGAAATAATAGCTTACAAAAATATGTGTTACTACTAAATAGTAGAATCAACTGTTCGATTAGTAAAATTTTAATGACGAATTCCTAATAACCCACTTATCGTTTTAATTTTGCATGTTTTAGTAATTTAGAGTTGGAGAGTACTTTCTAAATTTCTTGGAGTGCAATTTTCACTCCAAACCTGAAGTGAATAAGAGGTTCACTCAAAAAAGGGAGAAAGACCCTCTAAAACAGCGACCTGAGTCACTCCAAATGCAAGAGTGAAAAAATTCACTCCAAAGGGAGCGATATATTGTTACTGCGCATGACATTTATAAGCAGAGTTATCAAAATTGAAAGTGGCACCGATAGGTTAAGTGAAGCTCATAAATATAATTTTTAATGTGTTCATCCCATTGGAATACCTCTTGATTACCGAAATGATCAAAGGTTCAATTTCGTTCAATCGTTAGTATTAATATTATCTCATGATGAAACATATAGTTACATTCATTCGAAGAAAATCACCTCAGAAAATTAGCTTACCGATTTTGGAAAATAACTATAGATATTTCGTAGTATATTAGGCAATCAAAATCCTTAAATTGGAGGGAAAATTTTGTACGACCAATTAAAAAAACTGCTCTAAAACTCCTAAAAACCAAGGATCAAAGACAGAAAAATGATTATTGCTGAGACATTGGAATTGTCAAAATCTCTAATTAAAGGCAAGAAACAGTTTTTTAGAAAGACACTACGGTGGCCGGTTTGCATTACATGCATCGTAATTGCAGCTATCGTGTGAGATTTAAAGCACAAATGCAGTTATCACTAATCCTGACGAGTATCATATACTATTTTTTCGAACATTCCATGGAAAGCTCTTGCCTCGAGTTAATAACATTTCTGCAATGTTCATCTGTGGTGGAAATAAATAAACACAGCATATTTTCCCAATGTAAACAAATAACATGGCTCAGTTTAAGCATTAAGAGATCTTGAGAGAATATTACCGCAGTCAGTTTTGGAACTGAACTAATATTGAATTTGAGTCATTTAACAGTCGTTTAACAGACGAGGAGAGCCTTTTTAAAATAAAAAAATTGCAACATATAATTTTTAAATAGCAATGCTGAGAAGTAAGCATCTCCGACAGCGCCATCTCGTCGTCAGAGGACTGACAAGGTGTACGCGTGCGAGTCTTAACATCGTTATCTCGAAGGGGTCTTATGTTTGAGGCCTCTCTTTTATCGTAAAGAGATTGAGATCTACGTTTCGTCCAGAGCCACTAGGTGGCTATTGAATCCAAAATTGAGATCGTGCCATATTTACTACATATGTAGACCGATAGTTTATACGATACAATGACAAAATAAGAGCTTTGACGATATTTAGTCTTGTCACAATTTTGTATTATTGTTGTATGATCCCTATTCTATTGAATGTAATAACATCCAATATATAACTACGCAAACGGTACAAAGGGACTCACGCAAAAATTATATACAAATTAATAATAAAGCTATAAAAATAGAATCTAATTTTCAGAAATTTGCTTTTCATGGCCAAATTCTTACTCACCTTTTCTAAAGTTTTCCTTTTCATTTGCATTTGCTACCATGACTCTTGATCTTATTGCACAATATCAATATATTTGTACAATATGAATTTCTTACTTGCATCTCTGAAGGTCAAGAAATAATCCTTTAGAATTTAATAATTTTGTATAAACAATTAAACAATAGACTTCTATTCACATACGAATCGAAAAATGATAAACAAATTGATTAAGCTACTTAGATGGCCAAATTCTTACTCACCTTTTCATCAGCCTAATTTACGCCGCCCAATTCAAATTAGATAATTAGCCGATGATCAAATGGCTAAACTAACGTTTTAAGACGCATCCGTGGTGCGTTTTCCGGAGTTGTTCGGATTTGAGCATTGCTCCTAAGGCAGCTGCATTGCTTGTTGCCTCCTAACGCTGGCACTGCGCAACTGAAGCAGTATTAATGCTGCCTGGTATTCTGGGGTGTTCATGTCGATTTCATTATTATTTTCCTCCCGGTAGTAGTTGTCTGGGAAGGTTGACATAATCGCAGAATTTCCTGTAAAGATTTTTATAATCCAGTAATGCTGCCTCGTTTTCTGGGGTGTTCATGTCGATCTCATTATTATTTTCGTCCAGATCGTAGTTTACTGGCAATGTCGACATATTCCCAGAATTTCCTGTAAAGATTTTTATAATCCAGTAATGCTGCCTCGTTTTCTGGGGTGTTCATGTCGATCTCATTATTATTTTCGTCCAGATCGTAGTTTACTGTCAATTTCAACATATTCCCAGAATTTCCTGTAAAGATTTTTATAATCCAGTAATGCTGCCTCGTTTTCTGGGGTGTTCATGTCGATCTCATTATTATTTTCGTCCAGATCGTTGTTTACTGTCAATTTCAACATATTCCCAGAATTTCCTGTAAAGATTTTTATAATCCAGTAATGCTGCCTCGTTTTCTGGGGTGTTCATGTCGATCTCATTATTATTTTCGTCCAGATCGTAGTTTACTGTCAATGTCGACATATTCCCAGAATTTCTTGTAAAGATTTTTATAATTCAGTTATGGCTATTTCATGGTATCCTTAATAACAAATCCTTAATATAGAAAATAGACCGACGGTAATGGAACCGTGGTCCACACAACGCCAGTCGGTATTTCAAGTTAGGGGACCAGTCTCATCAATTGTCTAAAAAAACTGGAATTTAGAGGATTTTATAAAAGATCTGTATAACCTCCTCTCTGACCAACCCACAGTCATCACGATTCGCGGACATTTTTCTTTTAATTTCCAGCATAATCTCCAGTTATGGGCTTTAAATTGAAATGTTAAAAATTATGGTAACTGAAAAACGGTAATATGAAAGAAGAAAAACTTAGTTCTGGATGGGTTCGAACCAGTGCCGGATTAAGGTAATACGGGGCCTGTAGCGTAAGTTGTAATGGAGCCCCTTCAGTTTAGAAAAAGGCGTATGTTTTTCTTAATGATTTATAGGAGTCGGTGTTTGTTCCTTTTCTTTCCGTTATAGAAATAACAATTAAAAATAATTAATCTTATATTTTATGTTGAAAAAGAAAACATTTTTTTATGTGAAGTTATAAAGCAAGACAGATTGTCGTGGTCATTTTCGATTTTCAAAAATAATAGGAAATATGAAGACACATTTCACGTGGCTAGCATCAAAGATATATTATTACCGCAGTCTTTTTTGCAAGAACTGAACTTTTTTTGATTCCGTATGTATAAGGTAAAAAATGCCGCAAACTTCGCGATGACTCAGGTTCACATGCTGCTCTCCGCAAAAAAGGACACTTTAGGCACTAGATACATAATATACTATATTACGTACCTTCTTATAGAGTAGTAAACACGTTGTTTTTCACCCACTTTAAGCTCTACATACTTTTCAAATGACGATTTTTACCCAATTTATGCTCTACACAATTTCCAAATGTCGATTACGACTGGCAGGTGCCTCTGTAGTCCCTTCTTATATATTTCCAGCTTCTGTACCTTTTCTTAATTACTTTGTGACGAAATATCGTAAATCTACCCCACGACCTGAACATCATAAACAGTTGTATTACATTTCGTGTCAATGCACCCATTTTTCATTAATTTATTCGTACGGTATCGATATGTAAACATATTTCGTTTGTTCTTTTTTTTCCTATAGCGTTGTCCTTGTTCCTTAATTATATTAAGTAATATTTAATTTTTATTTGTGATTGAAGACTGCCGATGCATGTTTTCGTGTTGTCATCGTCCCTTGGATATGTTTGTCCCTGTCGCATTCGTGTCATCTCAAGACGCATACATTTAGCGCAGAGGTGAAGTGGTGTGCGCCGCAGTGGGAGAGGAATGCCCCTCTTCCCGCCCAAGGGACATGTTCCTTGTTGCCGGAGTCGACACTCGTCGCACTCGTGTAGGTTGCCGGTCGGGTACTCAGTCCCTCCCTCTGCCGCACAACCGTTTCGTAAATATTTTGTCTGTTCTTGTTGCTCCCATTGCGATTTCCCATTTCGAAAATACCTTTCCTCTCCCACAGCCCCCACCTTCCCCGACTTATCGATACCAACGAATATGTTACGTAATGCAATTATGTATACAGAGAAGGGGTCATTTTTGGATCCGAAATACGGATGTCAACGGATTATAATAACAGACTCCAATTTTGCGTCCCATTGCGTTGCGTTCCTATTATTTTGCCTATCAATTTTGCGTTTCAATTTGAGATTATTTTCAATGTATATTTTTATTTTTCTTTGCGTCTGCGGTTTTATTTTATTAATTTTAATTTACTGTATAAAATATTTGTGTTTTCGGGTAGTGTTTAGTGCGTTCCAGATCTTGAGAATATTAGAGGATTGTTTAGATTATCTAAGTAGATTTAAGTTGCGTTCCCCATAATTTTCCTTCTCCTCTTTTTTCGGTTACATCGGTCATATTTTTAAGAAATTCCCCCTTTGAGTCGAATCCCGAACCCCAATTACATTATTACCTTTTTCTTGCCCCTTTTTATTCTTATTCTTATTGTTTTTACTGTATTTTCTATTAATTTTGGATTGTAAATATATTTTTTATTTTATTAATTAGTTTTAAAAATCTTATTTATTAACCCGACCAGAATCGCGGTTATTTTTATTTTTATTTTTATTTTATTAATAAACGGACCAGATGATCCTATACATATAAATCTACAGAAAACGCAAATAAAAACAAGTATAACGGAAGAAAAAAAACTTCATTCACAATAAGTCTTAAAAATTACATATATAAACAAAATAAACAGCGCTAAAATCCGACCACAAATCTAAAAATTGGTATGCTTAACTAACACGCAAAAATTACAACATGTATAAAATTCAAACTATTCGCCGTAATAGCGGTGTAACAGGGATACAGCTCTTTTAAATCCAATTAACGTATCGAGTGAACGAGTGGATACATCAAGATGGTTCCATCCTCGTTTGAGACGCGGTATTGGTTGATAATAAACAAAATTCCGCTTACACGTGGATTCTTTGATGACTCTAAATTCACGGATTGGATACCGTGACTCCCTTATAGGGAACATTGCCGACAAGTTTGGATCTATATTAAAATTTAGAACGCGAAAAACTATTAATGAATCGTGATAGCGATGAAGAGAATTTATGGTAGGAAATTTATATTTCAAGGAGATGTCATGGAAATTATGGTCAAAACGGGACATGGGATTACTAGATTTGAAGGCTAAATATCTCAGGGCTCTACGCTGGACTCCTTCCAGTAACTCAATATCAGATTGTGTATATGGAGACCATATTGGAGCAGCGTATATAAAGTGAGGCAGAAATAGTGTACGTAAAAGATAAGCTATAGTCATTGGATCTTTAAAATCCTTAGTGGCTCTTTGAATAAACCCAAGCATCTTTGATGCCTTATTACGGACTTGCCGTAAATGGTCCCCAAAAGAGAAATCGTCACACATAGCCACACCGAGATCATTATGTTTATTAACTCTAGACAACGACTTATCAGATATAATATAATGAAATTCAAATTTATCAGGGCGACGTGAATAAGACATAATTTTACATTTTGAGATATTTAAATCGAGGCCATTAATTTTTGACCAGCTATCCACGGCATAGATATCTCTCTCAGGGGGCATCAACTCCTATGTAGTAAAGGTACTACCGTTACGGCGTAGTTCCGCAGTATTTTAGGCGCTGTAGACGGCGCTACTAGCATTGCAGCGGAGTATGGGGAGTGACGTGGGAACCAATCAAAACAAAGCGCGGGATTTTTGAAACGAAAAATTGCTTATCTGAGCAGTAATTGTGAAAAACTTTAATTTTATGTAGAAACTAGTGTTACATTTAAATTTAATAATGCAAAATCTATGAATATCATAAAAAGTGGGTTTGTATACATTCCAGTAAAGTTTTATCGACTATTTTTAATTTAATCTAAATTCAGTGCCTTCCTTTTTTCGATTTTTATCTTTCATTTTACTATTTCAGTTTGCATTTCATTTTTGTCTTTTATTGTTTTATTTATGTCGTATTTTTATTTCGAATATTACTCAATTGAACTTTTGTCCTATAAAAAATCAGTTTTTAATCTTTTTTTATTTTTATTTTTTCGTAATATTGCGGTACATTGTAACGTTCATCTACACTTTTTGCGATTATACATTTATTTATTAACTTTTAATATTTAACACTTGATTGGTAATTTATTTCCATTGATTTTTTTTTTTGTATTTCGATTTGAATGGTTTTTAAAGTATTAATTTCGTGATATCTTCAACTTGACTTTGCTGTCAAACTTTCACAAAATGGTGAAATCTAATTACAAGTAAACTAATAGTTTTTAATTTAATAACAATAAATGAAAAATAGCGCAAATTACTTTAAACTGTCTTCAGTTGGTGTTCTCGAATAACCCGGTTTTCGGAGAAAATTTCTATGCATGTGTGTGTATCATCAGATACACACACATGCAATTATTTCGATGCTAGTAGCGCCGTCTACAGCGCCTAAAAACTGCGGAACTACGCCGTAACGGTAGTATCTTTACTCCATAGCAGTTGATGCCCCCTGATCTCTCTGTAGCCTCGAAGCATCGATGGGTGACAGAATCCTATTAAAAATTTTCATATCGTCAGCATAAAGTAAAAATTTTGAATACGAGATGTTGTTACCGATGTCATTAATAAAAATGTTAAATAGAATTGGGCCCAAGTGTGAGCCCTGAGGAACACCCGAAGAAACGTCACATCGTGCCGACGAAATATCTTTGATTCGTACCCGTTGAGTTCGTCCAGTTAAATAAGATTCAATCCATCTCAAAAACGCATTCGAGAAACCAAGCTGGCTCATCTTACTCAAAAGCATCTCATGATTGATTCTGTCGAATGCCTTTGAGAAGTCGAAATAAATAGTATCGACCTGACAATTCGCCGCAATGCAATTGGATACAAAATCCGAAAAGAGTAGTAAACTCGTTACCGTTGATTTGTTTTTCGAGAAACCATGTTGATTTGTAATTATCGTGTTTTTTAGAACCTCTCTCAATTTACCAGCTACGATGGAATCAAAAAGTTTCGGTATACTACTTATTACAGCGACGGGACGATAGTTACAGACATTACATTTATCGCCTTCTTTAAAAATTGGGGTAATAAAAGTTTCCTTCCACCATGTAGGGAAAATGCCGCGATTCAGAGATTCGTTAAATAGATGGCATAGTGGATCTAATAACGACGATTTACAGTTTTTAATAAAAATAGAAGGGATTCCATCTGATCCGGTGGTAAACGTTGGTTTTAAATTGTTTATAGCTGTAGCAAGTTCATTGCGAGAGATTCTAAAATTCTGTATGGCCTTATCAGAAACAGAATAATCAAGAGTCGGCATAAAATCAGATCCTTGTCGGTATACGGAACCAAAATACTCGTTAAACAAATTAGCAGAGTTATTCATGTCGGACGAATGTTTATCCTGGAAATAAAAACTTGACGGCAACACATTAGATTTACGAGACATATTTACAAATGACCAAAAAGCACTGACATTCGATCTGGTTCTAAGCTCGATATTTGATATGTAATCTTTATATAATGACCTTGAAATCTTTAAACAATGAGCCCTAAGCATCTTAAATTTAATGAAGTCCGCTTGAGACTTTGTTCTTTTCCACTGTTTATGTGCCATTTTCTTTTTAAAAACCAAGTTTTTTAAATCCCTATTATACCAATACGGAAAATGGCTCGAAGTCAAACGCATCTTTGGGACATGTTTCGCAATGACCTTATCCAAAGTGGTGTAAAAACTAGATAACGCTTTCTCAAGATCAGTTACATTCAAGACAAAATGCCAATCAACCAATGACAAATCCTCGTTCAGCCCAGCAAAGTCTGCACTTTTAAAATTGTAAGAAATAAAATTGATTTCGGGAGACTGAATTAAAATACATGGTAGGGTAAAAAATGCATGAACATGATGAGAGTCTGTGGGGATAAGAAAATCAGGACTATTTTGAAATTTTGTACTAGGTATGGACGAAAATAGAAGGTCTAAAGTGTACCCTTTGCCGGGATGAACGGGATAACAAGGGAAAGCATCAATAAATGAAAATAAGTCACTGCAAATATCTGCAGCTGCTTTGGTATTAGGCGAAACATATCCCAAACAATTAAACCCTAATCGATTTTTATCCCAGACAATGTTCGGCAAATTAAAATCACCGCATATAATCCATTGACAATTATTATTATTATTTTTTTATTTTATTTTTTTTTTTTTTTTTTTTATTTTATTTTACAATATATACGGGCTAAGCCCTTACAATAAATAGAAATACGCGATAAAAGACAAAGAAAATAATTATATAAATAAATGATACGAAATACAAATTAAATAGAAAAACACATAAAGTTAAAAATAATCAATTTGAGCAATAAATACGCCTAATGCCATTTTTAAACTCACGGAGACTTGCACGCTGAAGGGTATAAGGAATAGAGTTCCACTGACGGCGAAGACGAGGAAGGGTTGAAAAAAAAACGAAAGGATGACCTAGAAGGTTGCTCCACAACCGCTCTGACATGCCTCAGGTTATAGTCCAAATCTCGGGTTGAAAATAGCGATGAAATATGAGGAAGATTAAATAAATTAAACATGATTTTATAAGCAAAATTTAGATCAAAATAAGTATGAACAGAGGAAAGCAGAGGAAGTTGAAATTTGCGTACCAATGGGTCGTAATTATGATCCATAAAGTCCATAGGACACCCAGACTTCCAGGCAAGGTATCTTAGGAATTTGTGATGTACTGCATTAAGGAGGTGCCAATCAGTGCTGAAGTGTGGAGACCAAATAACGGAGCAGTAAGTTAGAACAGGCAATACAAGGGATTTGTAAAGATGAATTATGGACGAAATATCAGTGAAATTAATTGAAGTACGTTTAATAAAACCTAAAATTTTGTTGGCACGTATTGAAACCTCCTCAATATGTGGTTTGAATGACAGAATTTTGTCGAATCGAACCCCCAGGTCTATCACTGAGGAAACTCTAGAAATCTGAGAGCCGTTAAGCATGTAGTTGAACTCAAATGAACACGTCCGGGAATAGGAAAGAATAGAGGTTTTGGATATGTTGATTGGAAGACCATTTTGAAAGGACCACAGCCAAAGAGAATTAAGATCCCTTTGTAAGTAAGATGCATCCATAGGGCAATTAATTACTTTAAAAATTTTGATATCGTCGGCATATAGGAGGAGCGAACAAAAAGAGAGTTTATTAGGAAGATCGTTAATAAAGATAGAAAATAGGACCGGCCCAAGATTAGATCCCCGAGGAACGCTAGAGCTAATATTGATGGGATGTGAGACACTGTCACCAATACGAACCCTCTGAGTTCTACCTGCCAAATACGATCGTAACCAGCACAAAAGATTACCTCTGATTCCGATTGCATCACATTTTTGAATAAGGAGTGAGTGGTTTACAAGATCAAAAGCTTTGGAAAAATCAATGTAAATGGTGTCGACTTGGGTATGACGATCAAGGGCGGAGGAAACAAATTCAGAAAATAAAAACAGATTAGAAGCTGTTGACCTCCTCCGGGTGAAACCGTGCTGTTCCTGAACGAGTCTTGGAAATATAAGGGTAGAAATATATTTAGCTATTGTTTTATCAAATATCTTAGATAAGGTGCACAGTATAGAAATGGGTCTGTAATTGGATACGGCAAGTCGGTTACCTGATTTAAAAATTGGTTGAACAAAAGCAGATTTCCATTCGGTAGGAAAAATGCCGGCAGATAGAGAACTATTGAACAGAAAAAGCACGGGATCAATCAAGGAAGAGAGACATTTTTTTAAAAAATGAGGGGGAATATCATCAGGCCCACCGTGTGTGTTGTAGTCGAGCTCATTGAACGCGTTAATTAAGTCCGATTTCGATATCATATAAGAGTTAGATAAAGGTGAATAGGAAGGCCCGGTGTAGTCATTAAAAGAGTGAACGCAATAAACTGAACCGAAATGAGATGAAAATAGAGTTGCAATGCACGAATCAGAGTCAATAGTAGTGCCGCCACACGACATCTGGCTACGTTCGAACGTAAGTTGGACTGCACAGCTGATAAATAATCATTATACAGTTCACGAGAAAGACGTATACAACGTGCGCGTAATCTCTTAAATTCAATATAATCATCTAAATGACAAGTGGTTTTCCAAAGTAAATGGTAACGTTTCTTTCTACAAATTAAATTAATCAGCTCTTTGGAGTACCACCTAGGAAATGTGTTGTATGAATGAGAGCGCTTTTTAAGAGGAACATATTTGTCAATAATATTATTTAAAACGCGATAAAAAGAAGAAATATCTGCATCAATATTATTTTTACTAAAAGTAAGATTCCACGGTACGGTACAAAGCTCGCGGTTAATCGAGGCATAGTCGGCATTCGCAAAATCACGGTAATACAAAAATCGCATGGTGCTATTACGCGGAACACTGAAAACATTAATACTAAAGGCTTGACCACGATGATGGGCATCCGTCTGGAGAAGTTGATCGAAGTTGAAGTCAGGAGAAATAAATTCCGAAGTAGCAAAGCAGAGATCCAGTGTGTAGCCTTTGGTAGGATGAGCAGGATAACATTGCTCAAGTCCTAACGACACTGCCAGATTTAGAAGTGACATTGCGTTATTATGGCATGCTGGAGAAACATAACCAATATGCTTAACGGCCGGAGGATCATTAATCCAGTTCACAGACGGTATATTGAAGTCGCCAACAATAAGGAGCTTGTGGTCAGGATACAAGAGAGCATGAGCTTCAACTTCTTTACAAAATGCACTAAAGTCGATGTTCGACGACCTGGGCGGAGCGTAGACACCAACGACAATAAACTTGCATTGTTTGTAAGCAAGGCGTACAGCTACGGCTTCCACACCACAATCGGTGGATAGGTTAGTAGTTAGTTGAGACGATAGAATGCTTTTTTTAATACCAACTAGCACACCGCCCCCTCTCTTGACCGAGTTCAAGCCACGTCCCCTATCCAGCCTGAAGATGTTAAATCCAGACAAACCAAGTTCGGAAGTTTCCGTATCATTTTTTAACCAGGTCTCCGTTAGAACTAGAATGTCTGGTGATGGTACCAGTAGGTGGATATTAGTTCTCAGGTGATCGAGTTTATTATTGAGAGAATGAACATTCTGGTAGTAAATGTTTAGGAACTTGTCGTAGCTGGAACAAAACTGCGTTGAGCTAACTGCGGCACTATTGTTGGAAACCCGTCGCGATACTTTATGGAGCGTAGGTCCAAAGGGTGAGAGGCGTTGTGATCAACAACTTGCTTCCGTAGCTTGGCCAATATTTCCCTCTGCTGCACAGTTTTATCAGAAGATACAGAGACTCCAGAGGGAAGCAAGTTCCTCTTAGATATGACATGCATGACCTCTAGATTGGAGCAAAGCTGGACGAGAAGAGGTCGGCAACTACCAGTAGAGCGGGGATTCCCCAGACGACGTGGATGCAGCAAATTACAGTTAATTCCCAATGGAATTAAAAGTTCCTTTACTCGATCGGAATCATGGGCAATGGCGTCACCGGAATTACACTCATTTACATTATATAAGATCAAGTTGTTCGCACGGCGTTGCCGATCTTCTGCTTCCTTAGATAATTGAGAGGCCAAGGTATCGAAATCCGGAGAACCCATAGCAGAAGATTTGTCTTCAAGGTCCGATAATCTCTTCTCGAAATCTGTCTGCTTGCCGGACATTTCGTTCAATTTAGATATTACATCTTCGTTCGAGGCTTGAAGTGCGTCACATTTGGAGGCACACTCCTTCACTTCATTTTCAAGCGAACTAATTTGTGACGATAATCTATTTGATAGCCTTTCGAAATCGGTAATCAATGCAGTACGCACTCCAAGTATCAAATTCTCGATGCGTTGCATACAGGATTCCGGGAAGTTACTGTCATTAGAAGAGAGTATGTCTATTAACGTCGACGAGTTGGCGAGATTGACACGTTGAGTTGCAGAAACAGTTTCGGGCAATAGGAAGTCACTAACCGGTAACGAAGATGAAATTGCAGCATTAGGTAGTTGTGATGAGTAAGTACCAAGGTTCGGCAAGGTGCCGCCACGTGGTACAACATTTGAAGGAATACCGACGATCAGAGGCTCAGATTCTTGTGGTAATAAATAACTATTACCTGTAGCCGATACAGTTAAATCAATAGATGATGATAGAGGCAATGAATCCTTAAAAACATTAACTACACATAATTCACAATAGAAAGTTAAATCCACAAATTTTCCATTTGTTTTCCTGGCACAGCTTGCATGGTAAACCACTTTGCACTGCTTACAAGTGACACCTTGCTGACGCCGTTTGACATAGCCACCGGATATGCTACATAATGGATATGCACATTTAATTGATGATGGGGATGAATTATCATCCAGTTGCAACTCATGTGAGAAGATCGATTGATCACTCATTATGCAACAATAAATTCAAAATCCGTAGACGTTGACAGGCACTAATTCGTAGAGAACCGTGAAACGAAAATATATCACAAGTCACAAGGCGACTTGTACTTTTAAAGCCTGTTAAGTATGTCAAAATCTCGACGAAAAATATAACACGCATCAATGCCAATATTCAATAAACACACGAGCAACGAAATACGTCTTATCATCGTGAGCGACATAACGGAACTGATTATAACGATTATAACGATTATACGATTATAACAGATATTAAACGAGATATTCTCAATGAGATTAGCGAAACAAGAGTAATCTTCAATGGGTGCCGAAGGAGAAAAGTATGATGCTGAGACAATCAATTTGCCGAACCTTGTGGAGACTGTTACACATAGATGCTCGGAATTCAAACCAGTTGTCGACGATACAATAGAACATGAAATATGCGATTTCACCGCGATTAAAACTCCACCTCCTCTATGATGCATTGATGATAATCTGTCCGAACGAAACATGAAAAATCCGTCAAAACCAAGTTCAGAATCCGTGATGTCATGGTGAAGCCAAGTTTCAGACAGGATAACAATATCCGGAGATGGTTGGACTAAATTGATATTTTTCCGTATCTCTGACAACTTGGTACGAATTCCTCTGGCATTAACCAGAGCATCGGTTATAACTTGATATGAGATATGAAGACAGGCTCCTAATGCATCGCATTCTGGGAATTAGGAGGCTGTACTACTATTTATAGTAGAGTGTGCCTAGTTATTTTCCATAGATTTTTTACTAATATAAAGATATAATCTTTAGTAGCAATATAATGTGCCGAATTCCACCTTATTTTTAATTAGGATAAAATGATGTGCATCGTACATCTTACCTTAATGTTTTCGACATTTCATAGTTTGTACTTCATATAAAAATAAATTATAATGATATGTAGTATTGCTCGTTTCTATCATGAGTCTCATGTATTCCTGGGACACATTATTGTCTGAGATTTAGTATTAGGGAAATAATCGAATATCGAGGGGCACATTAAGTGAACAATAATTATTCTGCAGATGCACATATAAACAACTTTCGAAACATGTAATTACTGAAAATTTCTATAAATGTTTCGCTATTTTCGGAAAGTTTTTTCGGAAAATTATTAAATCGTCTGTGAAAATTACGAAACGTGTATTACGAATAAAATTTCAGTTATTTTTTTCTGAAGTTTACTGCAGAAATTTCTCACAACGTATTATAGGCAATCAGAACTGTTAAGCTGGCGAGAAAAGTTTATTGGACAAACTAAAAAATCTGCTCTAAAACTCCTTAAAACACCAGATCAATTGCATAGAAGGGCTTGATTAGAACCAAGAGTGTAATAGAGTATTTCCATGTATGGTTTTCAATCGAATTCGAATCCAGAGTCGCAATTACCTACTTTGATCATATTAATAAGTGTTCGAATACTTTGACAAAACCTGTAATTATAAAGGCAAGAAAGAGTTTTTTGTCAAGACACTATGATAGCCGGTTTGCATTATATTTTCCCTCTTAAATTAGTTTCCGACGTTAGAATCGTCAAATTAGTTCCAGTTTGTAATCAGAACAAACAAAGAAATTGATAAAAAATGAGTATACAAATAATGTAACCATCATTTGCCAACATACTACAACAGTGTCTCCATGCACTTTTATCACAATGAGAATTTGGATTCAAATTTTAAACTGACCTTTTATTATGTTTTCTAAATTTTAAACTGAATTTTCGACTGGCGTAATATTATGACGTACGAACAATTTAACTTTTCCCAAAATCTCAAATATCGCAGTTTTCGATCTTTTATCTCGAAATATATAATCTTTTGGACAAAACAAAACAAGCTTAGAATTCATCAAAGAGCATACCAGAATTTTTCTGAAAAATATTCAGAATATCACTAAAAAAGTGTATAAATATACTTTTGATTCTTAGCATATTTTGGAAGAAGATCATAGTTTTTGAGTTACAGCGACAAGATTTCCAAACTAGTTTTCATCGAGGACGCCGCTTTTCTATTTATTTATCTTAAAATTCTAGGATTTTATATACCTTTGTTTATAGAAATAAAATAGACCTAACAGTTCGAAAAAAGCAATAAAAAGAAAAATTTCCAAATTTTTTTCAAATTTGGTGCCATATTGCAAATTTTATCGGCTGAACGTTATCTTAAAATTGTTCGAAGCGTTTGTTACTAAAGTAATCTTTTAATAAACGTAAATCTTATGGACTGTTGGTCATTAATCGGTTATGTATCGAATAGAATATCGGGCATGCATCTATGCAAGTAATGATATTCTACAAAGCTATTATTTTCTCATGATGTAAATATCATAATATGTAAGTGATACTTAATGGGTATTGAATGTCCTATGCGTAATGAAGAACTGATATGAAATTTCGTGGATTAATGGAGTGTTTTTGCATCGTTACTCAACCTTTTTCAATTCTCATTATTAAATTTTAAGTCTCACTTGAGTTTCAGTTCCAACATTTCATGACCAATTTAATATTTATATTTTTATACATTGTTTCACTGAAATCTGCAGTGTTAAACTATAAATGTACTATAAATGTACTATAAATAAATGGAAAAAAATATATATATACATAAGAAAACCAGAAAAACTGCGAAAAATTACTATTTTTATCGATTTTTCATCATTTTCGCCAATTTCCGGAACCATATTCGCTTTCGGTCCGCAAAAATACGAGAAGTACGCTGATTTTCTTATAATTATGATATATTACATAGGTAAGAATGCACAACATTCTTTGTCATTTTTCTCAGTCGCCATTTATAGAATATTTTCTTTAATTCGGTTATTTATAATTCCTCCCTATAAACGAAACTTGCCTCAATACATTTATGTTTACTACATTTTTGATGGGTTGCAAATCGTCGAGGCAGTGGGTCCTGCCTAAGTTATACCGTACAAATACCGTCTATCCAAAGTTACACATTTGGCTTGCCCAAAGCTATATCACTCACTTCCCCTCCTTCTTCATTGTACGGAGTATAAACAGAGTTACGCAAGTGGGGATAGTGAGGGGCTATAGCTTTGGACAAACGGCCGCCCTTTTCAAAGATCCGACGGTGTAACTTAGCACGGGGACTACTGTGGTTTGATAAACTATGGAATTTTGTTCAAACCATATATGATGGATTTCACGTCAAATGTCCAGACAAAAAAAATTTTCTCCAATCGAGCGCCAATTTTTTTTATGAGTTGTCCTATAGGTTAGTAATTATTCAGGAAAATATTTTTTAATTTTATTAAAAATTGGAGGAGTGGGAGGGGGTGAAAGTTTGGAACTTTTTTATGTCACGCGCTACTTTGTGTATTTATTCCACTTAAACAAATAAATACAAAATTTGTTTCAGATATGATTTTGATAGGATTTTTCATGAGCTTTCGATTGGTGTAGTCCATTTTGAATTTATTTTTTATTTTGACCAAAATTTTTGAAAATCAAAAATATAATTCAAGTTTTTTCGACTTTGGGCACGTTTTTTTTTTTTTATATATTTTTAACAAAAAGCTGAGGGTTTTTCCTATAAAATACTTGAATTTCAAAACATCGTTTTTTTTTGTTTTCGAGAAATTAAATTATAAAGATTGCGCGTCACGGCAACTCGAAGCACCAATGCACTGCGCTGCTACGCTAACGACTTTGGATTATTGCCGATAGGTGGCTGAACTCGTGGCATGTTTTCTCATACATGAAACATTATAATACAGAAATATGTAGATTGAATTTTGAGTTCTCCAGAGTTATTAAGTGCAAACATTCACGTTGTACAAATTTTTGAACCTTCTGGAAGTTCAGGATATTTCTCTCGTAAACTCTCAGAAACACTAATCAAAACTGTTATTTTAATAGTTTTTTTTTCGTGGGTTGATCCACCTGCTTCTCCACACGTTTCTTGCCTTAACACTCATTTTTTAATAAAACAAAAATAAATGAAAAAATTAAACCCAAGAAAAAAAAGAAGATATATCTAAAACAAAAAATATCTTGCGAATGTCAATAAAAGTGCAGTTACTTACAATTATCTTTTCAGATCAAATAAATGGATAATTACAGTTTAACGCATGATAAAAGACACAGTGCAATATGAGTGATAAAGGGATTTAGTAAATATCATATTTCCTACCAGATTTCTGTATTATAACGTTTCACGTATGAGAAAACATGCCACGAGTTCAGCCACCTGTCGGCAATAATCCAAAGTCGTTAGCGTAGCAGCGCAGTGCATTGGTGCTTCGAGTTGCCGTGACGCGCAATCTTTATAATTGTAATATTATGCATTTATTTTTCATATCATTTTTTTTTTTTTTTTTTTTTTTTTTTCATTTTTTTTTTTTTTTTTTTATAATGACATATTACTTTTACAAAATTGATATTCGCTCGACTCGCCAAGAGAAAACCGCAGATGAAAATATAAAAGATAACGTTAAAACTCGCGCAAGAGAGAAAGAGAATCGATATTATTTACTATTCATTATCCATTCAATATTCATTAACAAAAGCATACATTCATACTAATCACTTTTTTAGTTTTTGTTTTAATCTTCATCAAACTTTAAATTTAACCGCCATCACTAAAACCAATTGTTTCAAATTGTGACTCACGATTTATCCTCTTCTGGTGGAAGCTCAACGTTGAGAAATGAGTTGACAGCTTCAAATCCTCCCCAGAATTTATCTTCTCATGAAACGTTGCACCATTGGACGAAATGACCTCGTGGTGAGTCTCGAGAATGACATCTGCTAAGATGGCGATATTCTAATGACTGCAGCTGGCCTCCCATAAAATCGGAATGGACCCACAATGAATGTCGTCATTTACTCCACGACGGACATTACTTCGGCCTGAATTAGATCAACGATCAATACTAAATTTTTCTAATTCATATGACCCACGATGAATATCACTTCACTCACCTTCAACCAGCAATGGCGTCGTCTTTCAATGAAGATACGGAGCCTCCGATCAACCACTTCTTTCAATTAGAAAGAACGCGACGAAGTTTGGTCTGCTCCAACGTCAATTATTTTCACCCTAGGTTATATCCGATTCGATAGACGACCAGAATGGGAATGATTTTTGAATACGAAACATCGCGCACCAACGCGTCATCGATCCCGATTTCACATGTCTTGGGGAACGCCCCTTGATAGATTGTTTTCAGCATACACACTTACATTATTGCATTCTCTCTCTCTCTCTCTCTCTCTCTCTCTCTCTATCTCTCTAATATTGTTTTTCAATATAATATTTCATACATATATACACATATACAAATATCACTCGATATTCATAGCACACTAATTTCGCATTATTTCCTCTCTTTCTCGCTCTATAGTTCTCTTTCTATTTATTTCTCTGTCCGCGCATTGTTTTCGCAAGGAATTGTCTTACATCTTCCTACGTTTACCGACCTCGTCATCTTAGATTAAAACCAGGTCGAAGTGTTACCCATTGGCAATACCTTAAAATATTATATAGACGACTACTATGTTACATAATTCAATTTCTCGAAAACAAAAAAAACGATGTTTTGAAATTCAAGTATTTTATAGGAAAAACCCTCAGCTTTCTGTTAAAAATATATAAAAAAAAAACGTGCCCAAAGTCGAAAAAACTTGAATTATATTTTTAATTTTCTAAAATTTTGGTCAAAATAAAAAATAAATTCAAAATGGAATACACCAATCGAAAGTTCATGAAAAATCATATCAAAATCATATCTGAAACAAATTTTGTATTTATTTGTTTAAGTGGAATAAATACACAAAGTAGCGCGTGACATAAAAAAGTTCCAAACTTTCACCCCCTCCCACTCCTCCAATTTTTAATAAAATTAAAAAATATTTTCCTGAATAATTATTAACCTATAGTACAACTCATAAAAAAAATTGGGGCTCGATTGGAGAAAATTTTTTTTTTGTCTGGACATTTGACGTGAAATCCATCATATATTAAAATGGAAGCTTAATGAAATCATATGTCATTTACAAAATAGATTTTAATGATTGTCCATCAATACAACGGAAAAGCAAAATAGTTAAAAAACACTTATGTAACATAGAAATGATTGGAAAGAGATGATGGGCATACATCGTTATCTCTTATTTACTCATACTAGAAGTTTAACGCGCGCTACGCGCGCGCAATTCTTTGCTTCCTATAGCTTTGTTTTTATGTCGTTAAATTAAATATTAATTTATGTTACTTGTGCGTAAAATAGTATTTTATACATTTTTAACGTTTTTCGTTCGTATTTTACACACACAATATAACATGCTTTTCGATGCAAATATATATTTATTTTATGTGAATATAAATGCCATAATTGGCTTTGAATCAAATTAAATTTTGATTATGTTCACGCTCTAATCATGTCATGGGAACTGGAGTTTCATTATAATACGAGGTATCTAATTATAGGTAAATGTTTTTTTCGTCATAGTAGGCGTAAAGTACGTCTTTACGCCTCTTTTAGCGAGCGTAAAGTTGACTTTTACGCCTACAAGGCGTAAATTGAACCCTAGGGCGTAAAGTTACCCCCGCCGGCGATTGGAACGATTCTCGGTCCGGCGAGGCCGGCCCTCGAGCTGTTGATCACCGACGGTTGTAACTTTTCTTGCCCTACGTTTCACTTAACGTCCAATAGACGTGAAAGTCAGTTTTACTCCTGCAAATCGATGCGCAAAGAGTCTTTCCGCCTACGTATGAGAAAAATAATGTTCGCACGTGGGGCGTAAGACTTTACACCCTCCGGCAATACTTTATACCCTCGGGCCGGCTTCGCCGTCCCTCCGGCATGAGAATTGCTTGCAGGCGTAAAGTCGTACTTTACGCCCACCGTACGAAAACAACTATTGGATAATTCAGTAGAAGTGACATCTTCGCCTGGCTTTAGCTCGCAGATGAACTTTACACACGTACTCGATATCGAAGTAATAAAGTGCCAAAAAAAAGATGGATTATACAATGGCACCCAGACTCTTGGTCTTACATCTAGGCAACAACCTTTTAAAATGCAAAATTTTAACTGGAAATAGTGTTAGAGAAAATTTTTTAATTGAATTACACGGTATTGTGAAAATCATTGCGCATTTTCATTTAAAGGATGGCAGTTTCGAAACTTGTTTTTGCTATGACAATTAATAAAGCTCAAGGACCGACTTTTGAAAAAATTGGTATCGATATTCGCAAAGACGTTTTTAATCACGTTGTTGTTTAAATAAAAAAATGTTGCATTTTCCCAGTACGATCATGGAATGGTCTAAAAGTATACTTTGGTAATCAACAACATAAAAGATTGGCTAAAAATTATGTATATAAAAACCTACTTATATAAAAACTATTTTATTATTTATTATTTTTTACGCATAATATATCGAAAAATATCGTTCGGCACGCGTGCGTAAGAATTCAATTTTACGCACCGCTCTATCTAATCGCATGTTAAAAACGGTGCGTAAAATCGTATTTTACGCACTAGTATCGAAAAATATTATTTCGTACGGTGCGCGTAAAGTGCGGCTTTACGCCCCACGTGCGAACATTATTTTTCGTCACATGTAGGCGGAAAGACGCTTCCATATTAGGAAAAGCATAAGACAACAGTAGGAGAGCGGAAGAGCAGGAGCAAGTAGGGGGAATGGGGGGTGGGGATCGAAGCCCCCCCGATACTTGAATATACATGCTTAAAAGTTTAACTTTACTCCTAGTGGGTGTAAAGTTCCACTTTACGCCCGCAAAAGTGCGCGTAAAACTGTACTTTACGCCTACTGTGACGAAAAATAATGTTCGATATACAGGCGTAAGAGTTCAACTTTACGCACTGCTCCAATCGAATCGCATGTTAAATTATGGTCCGTAAAGCTGAACTTTATGCTCTGATATCGAATTTTCGTCCCGGGCAACCGATCGCGTCTACGTTTTATTCTATGGGACCGAATCGAACTTTGTTGAGCTTAAAATGCGTGTCCCGACGTGTTGCACAAAATCATGACGAAATTGGATCCGAATCGTGAATATTAAAACTCCATTAAAGGTCATAATTTTGTTATGTTATGTGTAAATATTTGCCATTTTTCACTAAAATTGCAATAAAGTTCTGAATTTTGAAGTTCTCGACATGGAGCTGGGACGAAAATGTGAATAATCATCTACACAACATTTATTCGCTTCTTACCAGACTCGTATATAAATTCATTTTAACCAGAGACAGCTCTGGTAATAATTAGGCTGAGAAGTCATTGAATGTAATGAATTTTACTTTTGCTTGATTCATAAAAATGTAAAAAGAGCTGAGCGACATGAAAATTGTAAATTTGCTGTCTGGTAATGAATAATACCATTGCTTTGATGAACCATACAAATGTTCACAAAGTATCGATGTTAAAATGATAAGATCGTTGTTGGTAATGAATGTTACAATACTTTGATACATAAAAAGTTTCATGCTTGATGTAAAGAATATGAAAATATTCATGTTACTTAGAACAAAGTTATAAAAATATTAATGTACTATGATGTATTACAATAATAACTAGTGTTGGCGTGTTGCCTCGCTCGCTTCGCTCGCTCAGAAACTTCGACCCAGTGGAGAGTCGGCTATTCCTTAAGACTCGTTTGTTTACTAACAGATTTCAATTATATTATAAAATTATATTGATATTTGGGGGTCCAATCATATTTAGGTCCAAGTGGCTTCGATAGATATGTTACAACAATATAGTGTTTCTTATATGTATGAAAATTGAAAATGAGCATTTTCAAAACTTCGACCTCGACAACAGGCCAGCCGAAGTATTAATAAATAAAAGTTGCAAGACACTTACTTCATGCACTTGTATTCTAATAGACTATTCGATGCATATTACATGTTTACTGTGTTTTACTAATTACTGTCTGTATTATTATGATATTATATATACATATAATTCGTCAAAGATATCTTGAAAGTGTCGAAAAGATCTATGACGGATATCTTATAGATATCTATAAGACATCTTTTAGATATATCGAAATAGTTATTTCGTATCAAGGGCGTAAAAGAACTTATGCGCCCGTAGGTGATCACCGCGCCCGAGGGGCTGGCAAAGACTACCCCTGGGGGTAGGGGGTCGAAACGTCGAAATTTGATGAAAAACAATAGGGTAATTTTTTTTGCCGCGATGACCAAATTCAATACTTTTTCAGACAATAGTCATAAACATTTTTAACCAGTTTTTATGGCATTATCGTTGACTTTACGAAGAAAATGCGTACAACCTTTATTGTAAAGAATTTCATGCTCTATCTTTTTTGTTTGAAATATTTTGTAATGAAATTTGTATTTCTGAAAATAAATGCAAATAACTACGAAGAAACTTATTTGGGACTAATGTTTTTTTAGTAATGGACGGATGGATCTGCGCCAAAATCTAATCAGATCTAAGTTATGTCAAAACGCGTATTTAAAAAAAAAAATTATGTCAATACGCTTATCCGTTCGCGAGTTATCGCGAGACAAAAAACGGGACGTACGGACGTACGGACGTACAAGATCACGGACACAAATTTTTTTATTGTTGATTTGGGTTCCTTAGGGTCTGAAACGTCGACATTTTATGAAAAACTATATGGTAATTTTTTTGCCCGAAGTGACCAAATTCAATACTTCGTCCAGACTTAGTCTGGGTCGAAGTAATTACGTTAAAGCTGAGTCGTCGAAGGTAATAAATGATACTGTTATTAGGTCATAAAAATGTCAAAAAGTGTAAGGGCGGTAGAGGTAATGTAGCATTGCTGGATTTGGAAACATTTAAGAAAAATGTTTGGCGACATGCAAAACTGTAAGCATTGTCGTTGGTAATCAATGTTAACATTACTTCGACGGATAATAATCCATGCTAGGCGTAAATAATCTGAAAATATTCATATTACATACTTTGATCCATAATAGTACATAAAAAAAAATGTACTGAATTATCGTTGACTAGATCGGAGAGAGTCAGAGAGTATGTTTACACTACTGCTGTAAACTCCTCAAATGTCATATCCTTAACAGCGAACAAGTTAAAAATTAAATATTCTCGAGATGCACCCATGTATTTTCTTCTCGAAATTTGCAGCATAATTTTTCTTTCTTTAATCAATTAACTATTTAATAATCGTAAAATTAACCTCAAATTTGAGTTGGAGTTAAACTGCGAATACACCCTAAAATAAGATTGGTGGGAGCTCGGAAGAAAAAAATAGAATTGCTTTAGAGTAAATTATTTATTTGAAAACAAATTTGTTCAGAGTTCTACATAGAAAACTGCAATCATCATTGTTACTAAAATTTATTATAATACAATGAGCTTGTAAAATAGCCGAGGAATGCGTCAGATTTTCATTCTCCTTCATCTCATTGTGCCTCGTGAAGGCGGGTGCAATATTTTGTCCAGCGCAAACATGGTTATGTTAAGTCTCCTCCACATCAATGATCAGATCCACTTGCCTTACTTGTTACTTTGTACTGAAAGTAATGACAAATTTATTAAAAATAAATAAGACTTGTTTCATAAACGAATATATTAATGGAGTACAAAAGCTCCCTTACATAGTATATAGTTTTAGTATAAATAAAAGATATAAACTTTTAGAATTTAATAAAGTTTAATAAACAATTAAACAATTGACTTCTATTCACATACGAATCGGAAAATGATAAACAATTTAATTAAGCTACTTAGATGGCCATATTCTTACTCACCTTGTCATCAGGAATTGCTCGAATTTGAGCATTGCTCTTGAGGCTGCTGCACGGTTTGTTGCCTCCTAACGTTGGCACTGCGCAACTCAAGCAGTATTAATGCTGCCTCGTATTCCGGAGTGTTTATCTCGATATCATTGTTATTTTCGTCCAGATCGTAATTTACTGGCAATGTCGACATATTCCCAGAATTTCCTGTAAAGATTTTTATAATCTAGTTATGGCTATTTCATGGTATCCTCAATAACAAATCCTTAATATAGAACATAGACCGACGGTAATGGAACCGTGGTCCACGCAAAGCCGGTCGGTATTTCAAGTTAAGGGTCCAGTCTTATAAATTTTGTAAAAAAAACTGGCAATTTTGAGGATTTTATAAAAGATCTTTATAACCTCCTCGCTGACAAACCTAGAGTCATCACGATTCGTGGACATTATTAATTTAATTTCCAGTATAATCTCCAGTTATGGGCTTAACATTGAAATGCTAAAAATTATGATAACTAGAAAACGGTAATATGAAAGAAGAAAAACTTAGTTCTGGATGGGATCGAACCCGGGTCACTCGCGCGCTACGATTAGACATTAACCAATCGTCGCTGTAACAATATTGGACAAATGATAGCTACGAGAAACCAGGAGTAGAATGATAAAGGTGCCCCTGGACCCTAAGGAATAAAATGTTTCATGCCTAGTTTCGCAATTTAGGATGGCGTCTTTCAAAATGGCGGCTGTAGGTTAAAAAAAACATGCTTATATTTTTATTTTATGAAAAATGTTAATTAAAGACACAATGACATTATATCAGAGTGGCATATGTAGTTTTCATGGTCGCTGATTTCAAAATTCAAAATGGCGGATTCAAAATGGCCACGAAAACCCTTGTATACCCAATTTCATACTCATCGAACATTACAAATGAATTTTCGCATTCAATATCCCTCATTTTGATTCCGCCATTTTGAATTTTTCAATTCTAACTTCTTATTCGTAATCAGCGATCACGAAAACTGCACATGCCACTCTGATACAACGAGAGTGTGACTTGAATTTGCATTTCAATAAAAATATGGTCATGTTTTTTTATGCGACAGCCGCCATTTTGAAAGCCGCCATCTTGAATTGCGAAATGAGGCATGAAATATTTTATTCCTCAGGGTCTATGGACACCTTATTTTAACTTTAGAAATGACTCTCAATACCATTTCAAGGTGAAAGTGGTGTTTGAATCGAACAAAAATGTTAAAAAACCCCATTTTTTACAAAGAAACGCGTAAAACTTTTTGCCGTTCATTCTATCGAAATTCTATTGAAATATTCTGAAAGGGCATACAATTTTACATTAGAAATAATGGTGCGCAAAATTTTTCCAAATTTTTTCCATTATGTACAAAATTATCGACGTTCAAACTGATGATGAAAATGTGAACGGCCCGGCGTTAATGGGTTAATTAATATCATATAAATACCATTAAGACTCACTTTTAAAAAAAAAAATTATGCATATATAATATAATGCAAATATAAAAAAATATATATATAAATATATATATAAATATATATATAAATATATATATATATATATATATATATATTATATATATAGAAAAATCTTTAAGACCAATTTCTTTTATAAGGATTTAATAAAAAATATAAACTGCAGTATATTTTTTTATTTTTACGTTTTTATTTTTATTGCAGACATTTTCTTCTGTATATATAATATTTTTATTTTTGCATAATATTATATATGCATAATATTTTTTCTTAAAAAAGTGAGTCTTAATGGTGTTTATATGATATTAATTAACCCATTAACGCCGGGCCGGACACATTTTCATCATCAGTTTGAACGTCGATAATTGCAGAAATTTTCTTTTGTATATATATATACAAAAGAAAATTTCTGCAATAAAAATGTATGCATGTAAAAATAAAAATATATACTGCAGTTTATATTTTTTATTAAATCCTTATAAAAGAAATTGGTCTTAAAGATTTTTCCAATAATGTAACCATCGTTTGCCAACATATTACTAAAGTGTCTCCTCTCCATGCACTTTTATCACAATGAATTGGGATTCGAATTTTAAACTGTCCTTTTATTATGTTATCTTTACTTTAAACTGAATTTTAGACTGTTGTAATATTATCACGTACTAACAATTTAACTTTTTCCAAAATCTCAAATATCGCAGTTTTCGATCTTTTATCTCGAAATATATAATCATTCGGACAGAACAAAAAAGCTTAGAATTCATCAAAGGACATACCACAATTTTTCTGAAAAATATTCAGAATATCACGAGAAAAGTTTGTAAATATACTTTTGATTGTTAGCTTATTTTGGCAGAAGATCATAGTTTTTGAGTTAAAGCGACAAGAACTTTTACAAACTAGCTTTCATCGAGGACGCCATTTTTCTATTTATTTTTCTTAAAATTCTATTGAAAGATTCTGAAAGGGCATACAATTTTACATTAGAAATAATGGTGCACACATTTTGTAAGACTCACTTTTTTAAGAAAAAAAATTATGCATGTTATATATATATATATATATATATATATATATATATATATATATATATATATATATATATTACTTTGCTCTCCGCAAAAAAAAGACACTTTTCGCACTAGAAATATAATACACTGTTTTACGTACCTTCTTACAGAGTAGTATAAACACGTTGTTTTTCAGACACTTAAACTCTGCACACTTTGAAAATGAGGATTACGAATGGCAGCTGCCTCTTTAGTCCCTTCTTATATAGGTCTTGTTTCTAAACCTTTTTTTAATTACTTGATATGAGGTATCAAGACAGGCTGATAATGCATCGCATTCTGGTAATTAGGAAGCTGTACCACTAATTATACTAGAGTGTGCCTAATTATTTTCTAATATAAAGAAATAGTCTTTAGTATCAATAATATAAAATTAACGTAGGTGCATTTAAAAATTAAAATAAAATAATTAACGGCATAGACCTACCAATTGCATTAGATGTTAAAATGCCACAGTTTGGAAATTTCATAAACATTTCAAATACCTTCCGTAGTCCCTCGGATTCACAAACGTTTAGGCCTTATCGAAATATTTGTAATCTCAACTAGTAATGAAATTAACAACGAAAAAAGGTAATATAAAAAAGGAAAGATAAAATTATATTCAATAGCTATAAAGTTGATACAATTTCGATTTGACAGTTACTAGGGATAGAGTGGTATGTGAAAATGATTTGTTAGCATGCATTATAATAAATTAAAAAAAAAAAGAATGGCAATTAATATAACAATCTATAATATGTAAAAAATATATATAGACATGCAAAAAAATATACATAGACATGATCTTTAGTAGCAATATAATTTGCGGCATTCCACCTTATTTTTAATTAGGACAACATGATGTGCATCGTTTCTTATCTTAATGTTTTCGACATTTCATAATTAAATTATAATTAAATAAATAAATTATAATGATATGTAGTATTGCTCGTTTCTATCATGAGTCTCATGTATTCCTGGGACACATTATTGTCCGAGATTTAGTATTAGGGAAATAATCGAATATCGAGGGGCACATTAAGTGAACAATAATTATTCGGCAGATGCATATACAAACAACTTTCGAAACATGTAATTGTAAGTATAATGCAGTCTTTTCGTTACTGAAAATTTCAATAAATGTTTCGCGATTTTCGGAAAGTTTTTTCGTAAAACTGTTAAATCGTCTGTGAAAATTACGAAACGTGTATCACGTATAAAATTTCAGTTATTTTTTTCTGAAGTTTACTACAGAAATGTCTCACAAGCGTATTATAGGCAATCAGAACTGTTAAACTGGCGGGAAAAGTTTAATAGACAAACCCAAAAACCAGCCCTAAAACTCCTCAAAACACAAGATCAATTGCATAAAAGGGCTTGATTAGTACCGGCACTGTAAAAGCTTAGAATTCATCAAAGAACATACCAGAATTTTTCCGCAAAATATTCAGAATATCACTACAAAAGTTTGTATAAATATACTTTTGATTCTTAGCATATTTTGGAAGAAGATCATAGTTTTTGAGTTACGGCGACAAGAACTTTTCCGAACTAGTTTTCATCGAGGACGACGCTTTTCTATTTATTTATAATAAAATTATAGTATTTTATATACCTTTGTTTATAGAAATAAAATCGCAATGTCCTAATAGTTCGAAAGAAAGGAATAAAAAGAAAAATTTCCAAATTTTGTTGATTTTTTTTTCAAATTTGGTGCCATATTGCAATTTTTATCGGTTGAAAATAGATTTTGACGAGTGACGTCAAAAACATCGAGTTATCTTAAAATTGTTCGATGCTTTTGTTACTAAAGTAATCTTTTAATAAACGTAAATCTTATGGAATGTTGGTCATTAATCGGTTATGTATCGAATAGAATATCGGGCATGAATCTATGCAAGTAATGATATTCTTCAAAGCTATTATTTTATCTTGATGTAAATATCATAATATATAAGTGATACTTACAATGGGAATTGAATGTCCTGTGCGTAATGAAGAACTGATATGAAGAACCGACGCACAGTGTTTAACGGTTAGAACGTTGACGTCAAAAATGTTTCGACAATTTTCCTGTCGATTAAAAAATACAAATTTTTTTTTAAAATACTCTGGAGGGATTGTACTTTGGAAGGTAGCTGCTATTGGAAGGTCACAAACGACCATAACCTCAAAATTGTACTCTCTATGTAAAACATAGGTTTTGGTAACCACTAAATTTGTTCGAGTGACAAGAAATGAATGATTTGTGCTTTAGGAATACATGATTATGTGCAGTTGAGTTACATTTAAGTAGAAATTATGCATATATGCATATATATATATACAGGGTGATCCAAAAGTCCCGGAACAGCAAAATATCTCAGCGAGAGGACATTTTCGGGAAAAATGTTTTAGACAAAAGTTTTAGGATTTTTCACGGGCTATTTAATGGTAGCATAGAATTTGACCTTGAACATGACCTTGAAGGTTATTTCAAAGTTAAGTTTATTTTTTTTAATGCGAACCTCTATTTTTTTCATGGTTTCGGAAAAAGCGGGAAATTTTACGTCCGATTATGATATGAACGATATTTTGGTCAAGGTCATTTAAAGGTGAAACTTGAAAGTCCCGGAACGGGGAAATATCTCAGAGGGAGTTCATTTTCTGTGAAAATGTTAAAGATAAGAGTTTAAGGATTTTCTGCTATCGATCTAATGGTGATATTAATTTTGACCTTCACTATTATTTTGAAGGTCATTTCAAGGTCAAGTTCAATTTTTCAAATGGAAACCACTATTTTTTTTGAGCGGAAAGGCTTACGTCAGAACACGACTTCACTTCACGACTTTCACAGAAAATAGACTCCCGCTGAGGTATTTCGCAGTTCCGGAACTTTTAAGTTTCACCTTGAAATGACCTTGACCAAAATATCGTTCATAATATATGCGTGCGTGCGTGCGTGCGTGCGTGCGTGCGTGCGTGTGTGTGTGTGTGTGTGTGTGTGTGTGTGTGTGTGTGTGTGTCTGTGTGTGTGTGTGTAGGGTGGCCGTTACTTTGGTCATTTTTGAATTTCTTCGGTCTCACCCCCGAAAAGTGTTCATGTTTATGAAAAAAAATATCAGATAAAATTTGGATCAATTCGACCAGATCAACACGAGCCACCCGAGGATTAAATGTAACATTGTTTTTAAATGGGGAAAAGAGGTCTCTTAGTTTTTTTTCACGTAACTTCGACCCGTTGAGTCTTATTTCTTTTTAAATTGACATATTTCACTTACAGGGGTTCTTGGATAACAGAATACGCCAAAAATGTTTTTTTTTTAATTTTAAACCAACACCTGATTATCTTCGAAGATACGCATTTATTGAAAAAATGCTTGACACAAAAGTTACACGGTTGAAAGAGGGTCAATCAAGGTTATTTCAAGGGCGAAACGAAATTTTTAAACGGAAACCGTACTTTTTTACTCTGGATATGATAAGAGCGGAGAATTTCAGGTTTAGATGTCTAGTCATGCAAAGGTAACGATTTCCTGTGACAAATATTCAAATTCAAAACGTTTAAACATTAATACATTTTATGGTATGCGAAAAGTAAAAACATATCTGAGACAAAAATCGCAGGGTTTAAAGGGGTCGATCAATCTTGACCTTGCTTTTGCCTTTGGAGTCAAATTTGAAGGTTATTGAAAGTGTAAATTGAAAATTATAGATGGAAACCCTAATTTTCTACTCCATGTTCACATGGTGGAAAAACTGCACTCTGTAACCGTTCACAAAGCAAATCTTATTCAAACAGTTATTGCTTTCAAAATAATTAATTATATAATCAAATAGTAAATAGGATTTGTAGGCATTAATTCAAATAAAAGATTTTTGTAAGAATAATCAATAATATTTATCATTTACTAATAAAAAATCAAATTTTACTGTATTAACAGAGTGAAGTTTAGATTGCCATACAAAATTGTTTTAATGGTGAAAAATACATACACAATACAATATTTTGTGAAATCTATTTTCAAGAATCAAGTAAATATTGAATAATCTTAACTGCTATAATACATAATAAGAACTCGATAGTTCAATAGATGTTTAATTTATAGTATAATTCTGGGATATAACACGTTTATAAGTTACGTATAATTCTCGTTTCGATGACAGTCTATAAAACGTCATAATAATATGCCATTTTTTAAACGCGCTGTAAACGTTAATCTTAAAAGTATTACAGTCGTATATATACGTTTAGTACAAAAACATTAAAAATATTAAAATATCCTTTTTTTAATTTTTTACATTTTTTGCATTACGTTATTTAACTTTATGCAATTTTTCTAAACGCAAATAATTAGAAAAAAAACGTTAATCTTAGACGTATTTTAAACTACCGTTGTATAGACGTATATCTCGAAAACGTATATGCCGAATACGTACACCGTTTTTATACCTCTGATATACGTATATGAAACAACCATGTTCTCATTGGGTATGGTTAGCACCACTTTTATTCGCTTTAATCATTTGATTGAAAATATTTTTTAAAGACGTAATTTGTACTTATTGAGAGAATGACCCATGCATATAAAATGCAAAAATGTATAGGTAAAATGTTAGTTGGTAATTGTGATAATGCCAGATATATTTTGTAAAATTCCTCCACAAAAGTTGGTAAATTTAGAAATATATATGTGTGTATATATATATATATATATATCATTTAAATTGAAATACTCTTATGAAAGAGTGAATTTTCATTCCTTATTGGCGAACCTCCTCTCTCTCACGAGTGAAAACTTATTTCAAAAAGTTCAAAATCATAATTCACTCTGTGACAAAAGTACCAAAATATCCACTCTATGAAGACTTCAGTCTCACTCAAAATTTCATTCTATTGTTAATACTATTTTCGTTAATATTATATTTCATTTAGTTTCAAAATAATTGCCTAGATTCGCATATATGTAAATATGTTAATGCGTTATGCAATCAATTATACATAAATCAATCAATATAAATTCTGCTATTTATTTGTAATTTATAATATTTTGCTGTAACTTACTTCATATCTCAGTTACATTGTTGGAGCCATTGCTTTTGACAGAATTGAGTGCCATATTATTTACCCTGGTGAAAATTTCCGTAAAATCATATATGATAAATCATAAGAGATTTTTATAATTTCTTTAATATCTTAGAGGAATCCAGATGATTGTAATTCATTTTCTCATATTATTATTATTTCTTATAATTACATGAGAAATCACATAAAAAGTTTTCCGGATCGTCTGATATTTTAAAAATCTCATATGATTTATCATATGATATTACGAACATTTTCAGTAGGGTAGGTTCAACTATCGGAATCACATCGTATATATGTATTTCATTTATTATGACACGTTTCGTGAAAAAACACGAAGAATAAAAACAAATTGATCTTAAAAAATTATGTATTTATTTTATTTAGCATAAAATTTCTACAAGTAATTGGTTATTTTTCGTTATTTTCCCAAGGGAAATAGATAGAGCACATTTGCAATAGTTTTCGGACCTTCATTATTTTTCTACAACAATATTTTTAAACTTAATCTGATTTCAACTATTTAAGAACTCTTGCTTAACAATTTGTCTGCATCAAATGATATAAACAGTAAACTGACATACGTTTCAACATTCCAAACGAAATATAATGAGAATCGTTTTATGATTTACAGTATTACGACTATAAATGCATTCCTTACGTATTTTTTAAACTTATTCTATTAATTATTTAATCATTTCACACCGTTATTTTACCTTATGTGGATAAATTTCTAAACATTCACAACTACAACGCTGACTAACATTTTTAAGGAGTTTGAAAGTACATATGCTACTTTAAAACAGTACAATAGAAAGAAACACATGATCTCTTCGAATATATAATTTGGCCTTCGTCCGCGTCCGCTAGGTGGAAGCGAATACGAAAGTAGAACCGCATTCCGTTTCAATATTAAGAGGATGGGAGGAACGAACATGACTACCCACTTTTTTAAAATGTTCTTGGCAGAAATGTATGAAATTGCGTGTCTACTATTTGCTTAATAAAATCCGTCAGTTACATTCAGGTATTTTTTCATTCTATATACTTGATTCGTTGCATTTTACTTGGTTTATAGTTTCAAATTATTTCTGTATTTTATTTTTATTTTTAAATTTAAAATGAAGTATAGTGTCGAAAATTTCATAATTTGTGACATGATATGGAATGCAGGTGCGACTTCGAATAATCAAAAAGTTGAAGCTGTGATGAATGAAATACGTAGATGTACTACGTTTTCAGATCAGCAATACGCTATGATCTCGCATAAAATTCTCAATAATTTCTTACCACAGTACAATAAAATGTGGCAACAAGTCAAAAGACGTAAAGATTATTTTAAACAAAAATACGACAATTATTTGAAAAGACTTTTTGAGGTCGACCTTTGTACCAGCCAAATTGCTACTACTAGCACTGATGCTGCCATAATCACAGATCGTAACTCCCTCAAAAAAGGTCGTCCACGGCTAACCTATGATAACTCATCTTTACGAACGAAGCAAAGACGAATTGGAGACTTAGCTTCTACTCACAGTAAGGAAGAATTGCAGAAAGCATTAAAATTAAAAGAAAAAGAGGAACTACGAAACATGGATGATACAATGGAGGTTGATATTAGCGAGGAAGAAAATGCCGTCGACTTAAACAGAGTTCTTGCAATGTATATGGATGTAGGATATAGTAAAAGAATGTATGAGATGGCAAGAAAACATCATTCATTGTTTAGTGATTCAGGCCATTTCCCACCTTATCACCATTTGCAAAGAGCTAAAGCAGATTGCTATCCAGAACATATCACAATTTCTGAAACAAAAGCAAGTGTGCATTTTATATCTTTATTAGTGCACACTGCTAAGAGAATACTTTTGGTTGTTGGTGATGATAAAGTATCTGAAATTGGTAGTGAAACTTTAACTCTCATTGGGAAATGGGGCATGGATGGTGCTGGTGGTCAACAGACAACGAGGCAGAATTGGAGTGAAGGAAGAATGCATAATGGCTCTCAAGAACACAGTGATGGTGACAGCTTCGAAGAAGAAGAAGGCGGGGTTGACTCATATGTTAACGGTAATCCTCCAAAAGGAGCAGAACCTAAAAAGGCTGCAAATTGTGATAATAATGTAACTCGTGCAAATCGAGATGCAGCTGTTTTTACGGTTTCATTCGTCCCTCTGCAACTGAAATGCAAATCATCAATCATTTGGACTAATCCAACTCCGTCCTCAGTTCGCTACTGTAGACCAGTTCGTTTTCAATTTGTCAAGGAAACTGAATCTCTGGCTAAAAAATTATATGATCGCTATAAAAAACTGTTAGAGAAAGTAGAGACATATTCCTTTGAAATGGCGAATTCGACGTATGACATTAAATTTCACTTACACTGCACGATGATTGACGGCAAAGTCTGCAATTTCTTTACGGATCAAAGATCTATTAGGAGTTGCAATATTTGCAAAGTCGGGCCTAAACTCATGAACAATCTAGATTACATAAAAACAACTAAGTGGTATCATGAGTATTACGAATATGGTTTATCCACGTTGCATTGCTGGATTCGTTTCATGGAATACCTTTTACATATTGCGTACAACATGGACGTTAAAAAACCCGAGGTGAAGTTGCCAATTGATAAAGAAACTCAAAAGATCACAAAACGTAGAGTTCAAGAATCCCTAAGGAAAATAAATATTTATGTGGATATAGTCAAACAAGGGTTTGGGACAAGCAATACAGGCAATGTCGCTCGTTCATTTTTTGCCCAAGCAGACTCGGTTGCGGAGGTCACAGGATTAGACGTCAACATAATAAAACGCTTCCATAACATTCTGCAAGTTCTGACGTGTGGTAAACCTGTCAATGTTCCGCAATTTGAAAAGTACTGTAACGAAACAGCGGAATTGTGCGTAGCGGTATATCCTTGGTACAAAATGGCTCCTTCTGTGCATAAAGTACTATGTCATGGTAGCAAGATAATTGACTGTTTTCGTGTTCCGATAGGATGGTTGTCAGAAGAGGCACAAGAGGCAACGAACAAAATTTTCCGCAAAGCTCGGGCATCCAATAGTCGCATGTCTTCACGCCAAAACACTAATGAAGACATAATACATTACCTACTAATGTATTCTGATCCAGTACTAACATCGTTGAGCCTCAAATTAGAAAAGAAATTCATTGAGCTTTCCCCCGAAGCTGAAGAAATGCTAGTTTCTTAAATTCCTGATCTTCAACAGTGAAAAAATCTATAAAATCAGAAAATCCAAAAAAATCAATAAAATCAAAAAATCAAAAAAAATCAATAAAACCAGAAAAAAAATTAAAAAAAATAATAAAAAAAAAAATCAATTAAAAAAAACATGATTCTTGATATACGTCTACCTCCCCGCGGTAAGAATCGGTAACAGTCACCGATACAGTACTGGCTAATGACGTAATATACAGCAATTACGAAAAAGAAACTTGGATTACTGCACACACATTGGAGGAATCGCAAGATTTATAAAACACTGTTTAATGATCTTGGGAAATGTAAAATGTCATGCGTTTGACTGTCAATAGTCACGCGTTGGTCACGTGAAGTTTACCTTCAATTTTTCCTAACGAAACCATTATCTTTTATTACATATTTTTTCAGCCTAGATCGAGAGCGCTACAAAATAGTCAAAGATGTTACAGTTTGTTCAGTACTTGCATAATTGCCCTTAAAATAACCTTGATTGACCCTCTTTCAACCGTGCAACTTTTGTGTCAAGCATTTTTTCAATAAATGCGTATCTTCTAAGATAATCGGGTGTTGGTTTAAAATTAAAAAAAAAAACATTTTTGGCGTATTCTGTTATCCAAGAACCCCTGTAAGTGAAATATGTCAATTTAAAAAGAAATAAGACTCAACGGGTCGAAGTTACGTGAAAAAAAACTAAGAGACCTCTTTTCCCCATTTAAAAACAATGTTACATTTAATCCTCGGGTGGCTCGTGTTGATCTGGTCGAATTGATCCAAATTTTATCTGATATTTTTTTTCATAAACATGAACACTTTTCGGGGGTGAGACCGAAGAAATTCAAAAATGACCAAAGTAACGGCCACCCTACACACACACACAGACACACACACACACACACACACACACACACACACACACACACACACACACACCCCCACCCACACACACACACACACACGCACGCACGCACGCATATATTATGAACGATATTTTGGTCAAGGTCATTTCAAGGTGAAACTTAAAAGTTCCGGAACTGCGAAATATCTCAGCGGGAGTCTATTTTCTGTGAAAGTCGTGAAGTGAAGTCGTGTTCTGACGTAAGCCTTTCCGCTCAAAAAAATAGTGGTTCCCATTTGAAAAATTGAACTTGACCTTGAAATGACCTTCAAAATAATAGTGAAGGTCAAAATTAATATCACCATTAGATCGATAGCAGAAAATCCTTAAACTCTTATCTTTAACATTTTCACAGAAAATGAACTCCCTCTGAGATATTTCCCCGTTCCGGGACTTTCAAGTTTCACCTTTAAATGACCTTGACCAAAATATCGTTCATATCATAATCGGACGTAAAATTTCCCGCTTTTTCCGAAACCATGAAAAAAATAGAGGTTCGCATTAAAAAAAATAAACTTAACTTTGAAATAACCTTCAAGGTCATGTTCAAGGTCAAATTCTATGCTACCATTAAATAGCCCGTGAAAAATCCTAAAACTTTTGTCTAAAACATTTTTCCCGAAAATGTCCTCTCGCTGAGATATTTTGCTGTTCCGGGACTTTTGGATCACCCTGTATATATATATATATATATATATATATATATATATATATATATATATATATATATATATATATATATATATGCATATATGCATAATTTGTACTTAACCCTTTAAGTCCTAAATGTGCACAATTTGCACATGGATTTCAGCATCGTTTTATGTATAAAATAAAAATTAAAAAAAAATGGAAACATCTATATCCGACTAGTTTTGAGGTCGCTCTTTCGATTGGTGCTACTAAAATTTTCGAAAAATGACGTTTAACACATTTTTTTTACAAAAATACTGAAAAAAACACGATTTTTTAGCTACAATTTTTTTTTAAAATGCATTTTTAACTATGATACCGATTTCAGATCACCTTCTAATCTGTCAGAAACGTGTTCCCGATTGTTTTACTTCAAAATTATACATTCACATATTTTGATTTATTTTGTTTTTCGTTTCAAAATGGCGTCTGAACGTTGAATTTTTTTGAAATTTAAGAAAATGCTATTATTTCGGATCGGCTAGGCTTTCTTTGTAGTAAAATCATACGAATTAGTTAGTACGAGTTTTGTATGACCTATTTTGATTTACGAAAGCGGTAATATCCCATAAAATCCAATTTCAAGATGGCGACTGTCATGTGCTCAGAAATACGTGTATTTCGAGACAGCCAAAATTGGTGTAAAATTTGCTAATTAACAATCTCATAGGTTTCAGTCATCGCTAAACTCGAATCTTGAGTCAGTTTACCGAAATTCAAAATAGCGGATCCAATATGGCGGACCCGTTATATAAAATTTCACATTTCTGGAATAGAAAAAATACTATCGTATTCGACTCAGATTTTCAAGTCAACATTATTCCTAATATTTTTTCGATTATATAAATGGTTTTTGTGAAAAAAATTATGAGATGATAAGGCTTCCTGAAATTATTCTGTATTGTTTGTTTATATCAACCCGCTATTTGCTGCTTAGAGTGCACCTAACTTATATAATTATCGATATATTCGTATATACATATTCATTACAAATATAGTTTATGTTGAAGAGGATCGTGGCTTACTCTAATCGCGTTTGATCATCATCAATGCGAAATCTGGGCTGATATTTTTCTCGTCACCAAAAAAACCTCTATGTCTTCAAAACAAATGTAATGTGAAATAGCTCCTGGTAGATCCTGCGGTTTTATTACCGTGTGTATATTTTGAAATAAGCAAAACACGTTTATTGGAATGTCTGAAAAATTTACCTCAATAGCCGCTGATAGGTGTCGTCGTGTCTCTCGCCATTTTTTTGTTCTCGCTGTAGAAATGAGTTCTATGTAGTACATAAGCAGTTGGGCTGGTTCCGTCGAGAACGATATTTCTAAAGCAGCCGTGATCTGATATTTTGAAAATTTCATAGAGAAAAGTGCCTAATCATAATGCCTAAAAGGAAATCAGGTACAATGGTCCAGGAAAATGATCTTTCAAAGAATCGTCGGAGAATATTCAATTCTTCGTATTCCGGTTCGGTCGAATATGATGAGCGTGAAACTTTTATAAACGCCAGTATTACCCCTTCTGCTACTGATTCCAGTGAATCTGGTTCAGATTATTCGGAAGATGAAAACGACGATTCTGAATCAAATTCTTCTGATAATGAGCAAAATTGTAATACCCTGTTCCTTCCTCAATCTTATGATAACGTGTATGAAAATTATAACAGCACACAACAAAAATTGGAAGTTGATCACAAGTATGAGTGGGTCGATGGTGAGCATAATAATAATACATTTTATAATATGAATGATATACTGCTTAGTCGAGATAATAAGTCTGTTATATTGAATAGTACCCCGACTGATTTATTTGAATTTTTTTTTTCACTTGAACTCAAGACTTATATCATCGAGTGTACAGAAATAAACGGTCATAAAATGTCAGTTACTGATCTTGAAGTATTTATTGGTGTTCTTATATTCACGATGTATAATAAGAGATTATCTCAAAAGGACTATTGGTCACGAGATCCTCATCTGAGAGCTGAACCTGTAGCAAGTGCAATGGCTCGTGACAAATTTCTTGAGATCAAGTCAAAAATAAAATTCCATAAGCCGGAAAATCAAAATAATGATGACAGACTTTACCGCGTAAGGAAAATGACAGAAATATTTAGACAAAATTTGATGCGATTTGGAATTTTTTCAACAGCATTATCGATAGATGAGATGATGTTGAAGTTTTATGGGAGATCAGTTCTAAAACAATTCATAAGGGGCAAACCTGTGAGATTTGGTATAAAAATGTGGGCCCTTTGTAGTGCCAATGGTTACCTCTTCGATTTCGAAATATACTGCGGAAAAAATTCTGATAAAGATGGAAAATTATCTAACTGTGCTCTTGGTAGTCGTGTAGTAATGAACATGCTGCAAGAAGTATTTCGCACAACATCATTACGTAACCGAGATCGCCTGCATGTATATTTTGACAACCTTTTCACAAGCCCCGATCTGCTTGTTCATTTACAAAAACATGGAATTCATGCTACGGGCACAGTTAGAGAAAATAGAGTTGGTTTCAAACATAATATTCAACGTAAAGATGAACGAGGAAAATATGATGTAAAGCACGATAAAAGAAGTGGAATTAATTTTATTTCTGTTATGGATTCCAAGCCTGTCTGTATGTTATCTACCGCTGCTGGCGTAACGCCGCTGGGAATGGTGAAACGTCGTCAAAAGGGTCAAAAAGAGAAAAAAGAACTTGCCTTTCCAAGAGCCTTTATCATTTACAACCAATTCATGCATGATCTGCATGATCAACGTTGTAACAAAATACAGCCAATAGTAAGATCCAAAAAATGGACATGGATAATATTTTCACGGATTATTCAAACTTCCCTAACTAATGCTGCAATTTTATATAACACTTGTACTAAAAGTGCGGGATCAACAAAAACTATGAAAGATTTTGCTATGAGTGTGGGAAAAAATTACTTGAGCAGAAGAAATAATCTTGAGTTAGCTACGCATGAAGTAGAGCAGCATCGTCTTCCTCGATATTGTAGTATCAAAACTTGTAAAATTCGAACCAGAAAATTTTGCAACACATGTTCTCTGTATTACTGTGACCCATGCTTCAAAAAATCTAACAATCACAACTAAACACCCTTTAAAAATACTAAAAAAATAATATAAAAAATTAAAAATAAAAAAAAAATATAAAAAGATAAAAATAAAAAAAAAATATAAAAAATTAAAAATAAAAAAAAATATAAAAAGATAAAAATAAAAAAAAATATAAAAAATTAAAAATAAAAAAAAATATAAAAAGATAAAAATAAAAAAAAAATATAAAAAATTAAAAGTAAAAAAAAAAAAAGATTCTCTCAACTGTCCACCTCCTCGCGGTGAGAATCGGGCAACTTTGACTGTTATGTTCAAAGGCAAAGGACGGGCTGATAAAAAGAAATTGAAACGAATAATGTCGACAAGCCTCATCATCTCATAATTTTTTTCACAAAAACCATTTATATAATCGAAAAAATATTAGGAATAATGTTGACTTGAAAATCTGAGTCGAATACGATAGTATTTTTTCTATTCCAGAAATGTGAAATTTTATATAACGGGTCCGCCATATTGGATCCGCTATTTTGAATTTCGGTAAACTGACTCAAGATTCGAGTTTAGCGATGACTGAAACCTATGAGATTGTTAATTAGCAAATTTTACACCAATTTTGGCTGTCTCGAAATACACGTATTTCTGAGCACATGACAGTCGCCATGTTGAAATTGGATTTTATGGGATATTACCGCTTTCGTAAATCAAAATAGGTCATACAAAACTCGTACTAACTAATTCGTATGATTTTACTACAAAGAAAGCCTAGCCGATCCGAAATAATAGCATTTTCTTAAATTTCAAAAAAAATTCAACGTTCAGACGCCATTTTGAAACGAAAAACAAAATAAATCAAAATATGTGAATGTATAATTTTGAAGTAAAACAATCGGGAACACGTTTCTGACAGATTAGAAGGTGATCTGAAATCGGTATCATAGTTAAAAATGCATTTTAAAAAAAAATTGTAGCTAAAAAATCGTGTTTTTTTCAGTATTTTTGTAAAAAAAATGTGTTAAACGTCATTTTTCGAAAATTTTAGTAGCACCAATCGAAAGAGCGACCTCAAAACTAGTCGGATATAGATGTTTCCATTTTTTTTTAATTTTTATTTTATACATAAAACGATGCTGAAATCCATGTGCAAATTGTGCACATTTAGGACTTAAAGGGTTAAATGTAACTCAACTGCACATAATCATGTATTCCTAAAGCACAAATCATTCATTTCTTGTCACTCGAACAAATTTAGTGGTTACCAAAACCTATGTTTTACATAGAGAGTACAATTTTGAGGTTATGGTCGTTTGTGACCTTCCAATAGCAGCTACCTTCCAAAGTACAATCCCTCCAGAGTATTTTAAAAAAAAATTTGTATTTTTTAATCGACAGGAAAATTGTCGAAACATATTTGACGTCAACGTTCTAACCGTTAAACACTGTGCGACGGTGTAACTTAGCACGGGGACTACTGTGGTTTGATAAACTATGGAATTTTGTTCAAACCATATATATTAAAATGAAAGCTTAATGAAATCATATGTAATTTACAAAATAGATTTTAATGATTGTCCATCAATACAACGGAAAAGCGAAACAGTTAAAAAACACTTAAGTAACCTCGAAATGATTGAACAGGGATGATGGGCATACATCGTTATGTCTTATTTACTCATATACTAATCATATGTATCAATTTCAAATTTTCTCAATTCAAAAACCTCGAAAAAAGGAACAACAACGAAATCTATACATAAAGTATTTTAATTAATACACAAAATATAATCAAAATAACCTAAATTTTGGCCCGGATACCCAGACTCTTAGAAGTTTTTATATCTTAATTAATAGCGGCTAATTACATAATTTTGTTAATTTAATCTCACTTGATATCCCTGTTATAGATATCTAGTATATATTTAACTTGTCGTGGCGGGTACAGCCAAATATGCAATCGTAATCTTGTGTATGTTTATATTAACATTTAGCTTGTAATAATCTTGTGTATGTTTATATTAACATATTTAGCTTGTAATAAACAGTCCTCAATAATTTACGTACATCCTCTTCCAGACGTTTGTACATACTTCTTAAAGAATTTTAATGCGGTTTATTTATTATGATTTCATTTTTCTTTTTTTTTTTTTTTTTTTTTTTTTTGAGTCGCATCGACTTCAATGGTCATTAGCGACTACTAAGTTACATATTTAAGTAGATGGTTAATATAACAATGGGTTATAATGCGTAATAAAATTTTATAAAGTACTTTAGATTTTGTTGTAGAGATTATTTAGCTCTAGGAATTGTAGAGTCTTGTCGATTCCTTCATTGGTGTTCAAGCAGTCCTTCAGGTTTTCTGCGATATGGAGAGCATCTCTTGATTGCTGGTAACCTTGGTACTCCAATAATACATGTTTGGTTGTTAGCTTGCAGTTACAGTTTGTGCAGTTTGGGGCGTTTCCTCTCTGGAGTAAGTGCGAGTGTGTTAACTTACTGTGTCCGATTCGAAGCCTCGTTATTGTTGATTGTTGTCTCCTACTTAGATCGGTCGGGATTCTTTCAAAGACATTTCCTCTTACTTCATGAAGTTTAGTGTCATTTGGTGCTGTCCGCCTTTTGTTCCAGTAATTTTTAACATTTTTTCGTATAAAGTTCTTTATATTATTAAGAGTTCCGTCTGTATGTTGGTCAGTTGCTGTTCCAGCAGCTTTTTTAGCAGCAATATCAGCACGCTCGTTACCTTCGATTTCTTTGTGGGCCGGTATCCACATGAACTTCACCGTTTTATTTCCACAAAGGTTAATTCGGTCATGTATTTGTTTAATAAATGGGTTTTTTGGGTTGAGCTTTTTCATCGCCTTTACGACTGACCGAGAGTCGGTACAGACTTAATAGTCAGTATTACTTAATGTTGCTATGTAGTCTAGTGCTTTTACGATGGCGTATGCTTCACATGAAAATATGGAGTAATATGTCGGTAGTGGCCACTTGAGTTCCGTGTCTTCTGTAATAACCGCACACCCGGCTCCTTTTGGCGTAACAGAGCCGTCTGTATAAATGATTTTTGTTCCAGTTTTCTCTCGTACGATTTCGTTGAAAATTTCAGGGTAGTTCGCATCTTTTTCTAGTTCACAGAAAGAATCGTTGCATATTATATTTGGTGTCCTTATATCTTCACATAAGCTACATATTGGCACTGGCAGAGTGATTTGTAGCTCTCTTTGGTAGTCTATTATTCTGATTGGCAGAGGTCTTGTGAAAGACGGGCGCTTGTTGTATGCTGCAGCCAAATCTTTTGAAGGTGTTTTAATGAGGTTATATACTGGATTTTTGGGTGTTGCAGAGATTTTAGCAGCGGCTTCCAAAGTCAGTCTCATTCTGCGAAGGTTCAGGGGAATTTCTCCGCTTTCTGCTAATATACTAAGTGTAGGGCTGGTATGAAAAGCACCTACAGCTAGTTTCAGCGCTGCGTTGTGTATCGGTTCGAGTCGAGAAGCAAATTTGGAGGAATCGTAGATGATTGCCCCGTAATCTAATCGTGACAGGATTAATGCTTTGTAAGTGTTTAACAGTACTTGCTGGTCAGCTCCCCAAGTTTTGCCACATAATGTTTTAATGATATTTAAAGCAGATTTTGTCTTCTTTTTAAGGTCTGTAATATGCGATTTCCAATTTAGTTTCTCGTCAAATATCATACCAAGTATTTTTAGATTTTTAGTGTACTTAATTTGACTATCATATATTTTTAGTGTTAACTTTGTTTTCGCCTTGATTTTTTCGAGAAGATTTGATACTCTGTTTTATTTTTTGAAAATTTGAAACCGGTTTGTTCTGCCCAGATTTGAAGTTTAGACAAGGATTCTTGTACGTGTTGTATGGTTGTGTGCAGTTTTTTCTCGGAACAATAGATTGTGAGATCGTCAGCAAAAAGGCAGCAGTGCACTGGTTTGTTGACGCGGTTTACGATGTCATTTATTGCTGCCAAAAAAAGAGTAACACTTAATACGGAACCTTGCGGTACTCCGTTTTCAATTGTGTATTTATCTGACAGGTGCCCATTTGTTCTTACTCGAATCAATCTTTCGTCGAGGAAATTCATAATAAAGGCAATCATATTTCCTTTTACTCCGTTGTTTAATAATATTTGTATAATACGATGGCGCCAAACCATTTCGAATGCCTTTTCAATGTCTAAACCAACCATAACAACATGATGATTATGTATAAATGCGTTTGTTATTGCAGATTCCAACTTTATAAGATGTTCGGCTGTTGATCGGTTTTGTCTAAAACCGTTTTGCTCTGTGCAGAAAAAATTTGAATCTTCTAGATGTTTTTTAAGTCTTTTGTTCAGTATTTTTTCCATCAATTTACACAGGGTAGACGTCAAGGCTATTGGTCGGTAGTTGGTAGGATTTTACTTGTCTTTACCCGGTTTGGGGATTGGTATCACTGTTGCTTCTTTCCATGCGCTTGGGAAAACTTGTTTTGTCCATACTATATTAAAGAGGGCAGTTAAATAGCTTAAGGCGTTTTCCGGCAGCATTTTTAAGAGAATATTCGGTACATTGTCAGGACAGTTCTGTTACATCTATAAGTTTATTAAGTAGCTGATTATCGTTTTTACTTAGTTCGTTTTCATCAATGGGAATCTGGTTTTTCTTCCTAGTTACAAATTGTGGATCGTAGTTGGATTCACTTGAATTACTAGCAAATGTAGACGCTAATTCATTTGCAATTTCTTCTTCGCGGAAGACAATGGAATTGTTTTTTTGTAGGTAAGGGATATTTAAGTTAGATTTATTCCCTTTAATTCTTTTTATTTTATTCCAGACTTGTTTGGTTGTGGTTGATTTCGTCAATGACGATATGTATTCCGTCCACGAATTTTTTTGGGCCTCTTTGAATGTTCACCTACATATTGCCCTTTGCTTTTTATATTCCACTTTATTTTCCAGTGTATTTTGTTTTTTGTATAGATACAATATACCTTTTTGTATAGATACAATAGACGTGGAATGACCCATCTGTTAAATGCATGATGCGATCTTTTGAGAGCGTCTGCACATTGTTCGTTCCACCATGGGACTTGTTTTTTGTTTTGTCGAAAATTGTACCATGGAATTGTTTGGTCTGCGACGGTGTTTATAATATTCAATAAGCCATCAAATAGCTCATCAACATTGCTTAATTGCTGGTTAGCTTCAGGTTCTGACATGAGATTTATTTCTGTTGTTATTTTTTGTTGATATTCCGTCCAATTGGCTTTACTGTAGTTTCTTCTTTTTAAAATGCACGGTTCAGGATTGCTCTCTTCTTCGATTGTTATTTTAATTGGGAAATGGTCACTGTCATATAATTCTGAGAGAACTTCCAAATCGCATTTTTCTGCCAAGATAGTGGAGGCAATTGCTAAGTCGATCGCGCTGAGTGTGCCACTTGTGCTGTTGAAATGTGTTGCTTCTTCTTGGTTTAGTAATATTATATCCAGTCTGTCAAGTACTTCTTCAATCTTGGAGCCTCTGGCGTCAGTTCTCGTGGAGCCCCATAGCGGATTGTGGCTGTTGAAGTCTCCAACGAGTATAAGGGGAGTTGGGAGTTGTTGTAGTAAATCATCGATTTCTTGTTTAGAAAATTGGTAGCTATTCGGTAGGTATAAATTGCATATTGTTATTTTGGTTGGCAGGTAACATATAACTGCAACTGCTTCAAGGTTTGTAACTAAGTTCAGTTTTGTGAAATCCTTAGACGTTCAAAAAAAGTTACTAAATTTTGAATTTAACAATCTGTTAAATATCAAAAATTTAGAAAAGTCTCAAAATGCATCCGGATTTGGATGACACGTAGAAAAGAAGCAAAAAAATATGAATGTTTCATCATATGAAGAACATATAACGTCGGGCAAATTTTGAACGATATAAATTTCGTTCAAAACCAACCAGAAGTCAATAACGTCCATCATATGTACAAACCATAACACATTTCCCTTGCGAAAATACAATTTTGAAAAAAATGAAAATACACAAGCCGTGGAATTTTGTGTATACATATAATATAGATATAAAAACGAATTATCTAAATTTTTGCAATTGAGACCAAATTTGTTTTCTATATTTGCAAAATTATTTAGAAAATGATAGTAAAAAGCAAGTATGTTTCACAAAAATATGAAGATAGAGGCGCAAAACCTTATTGACAAGTCCTATGTGCCCCCAAGGACGAAACGTTCAATTTTTAATTAAATCTTGTAACTGTACTTTGCAGGTTTATGTTTTTCTTAAACATCTAATTGTATGGTGACCGATAAAAACCAAGAAACTCAATCATTTTAATGAATTTTACTACGGTCAAGAAATATTTACGAAAATTTATCAATTTTGGTATAGTTATAACTATATTTTTATAGTAGTTTTAGAGAATATTTCACGGTTCACTTTGAACAAAAATTCATGACAAATATTCTTTGACAAATTGTAAGATAATTTTGTTATGAAAAAATTTTGTCTAAAGTGTACAGTTTTCGATAACGGTAATTATTATTCTCGAAATCTAGAAATGATTAATCACTTTGTTTCTCAAAATCTATAAACTTTAGAGAAAATCTTCATAGAGCAAAAATATTTCAGAATTAGTCAGAGATTACAATTTGTTTCAGATTTTTTAAATGATTTTTTTCACAATTTGCGCACTGCTTAGACACTAGTGTGGTAAAATTTACTTTGCGCCGAAATTTAGTGCGCAATGTGACCCCTTGGAAGGGCTAAAACGTGATGAAACGAGAAACATTTGGCATGTTTTTGAAAGAAATCGTAGAGGGGGGGGGGGGTTAAAAATTTCGAAAAAAACATTATAAAGCATTTTTTGGCTCGAAATTTTGTTTGTTTATATTCAATTATTTTTTATGTTAAATTTTCAGAAATACGGAAGAAAATGCGCTGTCGCTTATGAATATCCATCGATACGTTTCGGAGATATAAATTTTTCAAAATTTTTTTACATAAATCTTTGATCCCTTACAGTATGGCAACGTATTACGAAAAAAAATCTGAAACTCTGCAAAAAATCTTAGATTGATATATACAATAATACATGTGATTCTTAAAAAAATCCGAACAAAAAATGTTTGGGGTGGCTGTTTTTTCAGAGAATGCCCCATATACCGAAATACATTTGGTAATGTCAATTCATGAAAATGTCTAACCTCCAAGCTGCAGAGTGCAGATACAGGTGGAACAAGGGCATTATCAAAAAGCTGGGTTCACTTTCTACTACTTTCGTCTGATTTTATTTTCTGCAGGACACCTACGTTACTAATGTATCATTTCGTGAAACACATATGAGCACTTTCGTCGCTCATTTGCAGCCTTACCATTGGGACTACGAAAAAATGTATAAAACCTTATTTGTAGAGAATGTTCCAATCTACACTTTTTGTTGAAATCATTTTTTCGTCAGACGTATTTGCTTGACATAAATGCACAAAACTACAAAAAAATCACGTTTTTTAACGGGTTTTTCAAAATAGCAGGCAAAACATTGCCGAGCGCTAAATTTTATCATTATATTCGTTTTCAGGAAGAAAAAATAACTGAAGGTTTACCAATTTAAGTAATTGAATAGTTGATTCTACTACTTAGTAGTAATCAATATTTTAGTAATATATAATAGTTGGTTTTCAATCTTCATACGTAAAATTTATTAATAATTGAAATGTAAACTATATATTCAAATACATATTTATTTAAAATTACAAATATTTTTTCAGTCCCCTGGTAGAGATTTGGCTGGTTGAGCTAGCCATTATCCTAGCGGCTGGGTAGATTTGTTCGGCAGAATCTCGGTAGAAATGCACACGAATTCTAGATGGAAACCCGCTAGAAAGCTAAATAACCTTCTGCGCATGCGTCTACTGGCAACAGCAGCCGCTACACAATACCAACGCGTATATGTAGTTCTTTTATAACCGCGAAATATAATAAAGTGATTTGACTAAAAGTGGCGAAATGAATATTCAACGTTGCAAAGATTTTCAAGGCAAAAAACGGACGTTTGAAGAAATGGCTAAAAAAGAAGAATTGATGAGAGAATACAATGAATTCAAAGAAAAAAGAAAATTATTGAATGAAACCAGTCCAGAAGAAATTAACTATGAATGTGAGACGGAGTCAATCAGTGACGGGAATGAATATCTTGGTGCTCCAAATTATTATGAACGTTATAATTCAACTTACTCTTCATCCACGAACAACAAATTTGACAAAACTGTTTCTTCTGCTTCTAGAAGTGCTGATGCTACTGAAAAAGTGAAGTGTCAAGTGTCTGGCAGTGAAAAAAGTAATGAACAGTTTGAACCATGGTTTCATAAAGATGCTAATAGAAGTAACCTGATATCAGATGTTCAAAGTTGGATAGTCAATAACAGAGTGCCTCACGTTACATCTGACAAGCTACTTAAAATCCTAAATACACATTTAGATATCAGTATGCCAAAAAGCACAAAAACTCTTTTAGAGAGCGACGTCAAATTTGATATTAAACCCATGAACGTTAGTACTGGAACAATTGGAGAGTATTATTATTTTGGCATTGAAGCAAAATTAAAAGCAATAGTCAATCTAGACCTTCGCAATTCATGTGTAATTGAATTAATTATAAACATTGATGGTATCTCGCCATTTACATCTTCATCACTGACTGTGTGGCCCATTCTATGCAAAATCTACACCAAGGAAGATCATTATGAACCTTTTACGGTTGCAGTGTTTGCAGGCGATGGGAAGCCAAAAAGTGCGAATGACTATTTACATGACTTTGTCAAAGAAGTAAATGAGTTACAAAAGTATGGTATTATTATAGAAAATAAAAAATTTCAAATGCGAATAAAGTTTTTTGTTTGTGATACTCCGGCAAGAAGTTTCATAAAGTGTACTGTGGGACACTGTATTTTTGCTGGGTGTGAGCGGTGCAACGTTATAGGTGAGAAGTCATCTAAGGTTACCGTCTTTTTGGATTCTAATGCCCAGAAAAAAACTGACGATAGCTTTAGATCGTTTGCAAACCCAGAGTGTCACTCCGGCGTATCACTTCTGACTATGATTGAGCCTCCGATTGATTTAGTGCACCAATTCGTGTTAGATCCTATGCACTTATTGTACTTAGGATGCATGAAAAGAATATTGGAGTACTTGTTACAGTCAGATTTACGGCATACAGTCAGACTCAGTGCAGTATTAAAGAGTGAATTAGAATGAAGAATAAAATTAATAATCTCAAATATACCTGATGAGTTTCCCAGAAAAATGAGATCTATCACTGAATATAGCAAATATAAGGCGGTAGAATTCAAATTTTTTGCTATGTATGCAGCTCTGGCTGTATTAAAAGACTTGGTATCAACTGAAATTTACAATCATCTCATGCTGTTTACTGTAGCATGTAGATTAATGTCCTATGACAATCCATTACCTCACATTGATTCCGCAAAAAAATATTTCAAGCGATTTGTTGACGAAGCAGCTGGAATTTATGGATCGTCATTTATTTCATTAAATATACATAATCTCATCCACTTGAGTGATGATGTCGAAACAACAACTTGCAACTTTAATGAATTAAGTGCTTTCTGTTTCGAGTCATCCTTGGGATCTACGAGCAGTATGTTAAGATCCCCAACGCATATTGTGGCTCAGTATTGTAAACGAGTGTTAGAAAAAGAAAAATTTACAAAAACGTCATCAAAGTGTGATTTGGAGATGAAAATTATTTTTAATGATTGTATTGTAATAAACGCCTTTAATATGAATCGCTGGTTCAAATCCAAATAACATTGTTAGTGTATGGTCATTACGATTTGTTTATCAACATCGAAGGTAATATCTGTTTATGCCTAATGATTGCGGACCTATGCGAGTTCCTTCTAAGAAGCATTTATTTTCACGAAAAATAAACATATATATAAATGAAATTTAAAAAATGAAATCATAATAAATAATCCGTATCTAAAATTCCTTAAGAAGTATGCAAATACGTACGCAAGAGTATGTACGTAAATTATTGAGGACTGTTTATTACAAACTGAATGTTAATATAAACATAAGCAAGATTACGATTGCATATTTGGCTGTACACATCAGGGACAAGGGAAATATAATGTATATATCTATAACAAGCATATCAAGTACAATTAAATTAACAAAACTACGTAATTAACCACTATTAATTACATATAAAAACTTCTGAGTTTATCGGTTTCGGGTTCAGAATTTACATTATTTTTAGTATACTTTACATGTTAATTAATATACTTTATGTATAGTTTTCGTTGATGTTCTTTTTTTCCCATATTAGTCCGTTATCTAGGCTTTTGAATTCTGATAATTTGAAATTGACGTATATGAGTAAATATGAGATAATGATGCATATTTGAAAAAGGCATATTTAAGCAATTCTCATTTATTGGGTGGGGGGGGAATTTTTTTAAATAACCGAATTAAATAAAAGAAAATGTGCTGCAAATCGGGAGAAGAATATATATGCATGCAACCCGAGATTTTTCAATTTTTTCAAATTAACTCGTTCGATGTAACAGAACATGAGGTGAAAAGAACATCGAATTTTCTTTTTTCATACGATTTCAAGATACTTGTTGATCATCTCTTTGCAAAAATTGAAATAGTCGTTTTCGTTTTATATTGAATTCTGTTTTGAAAATGCTAATATATTGAAACAGGGCATAACTTATGAAAACATTGCTTTTGATATTTATAGGACACTTTTGTGTTCGTGCGTAATTCGATACGCTGAACATGAATATCAGTGAAATTAGCGCAAAATGTTTTATATCGTAAACATCGCAAAAAAAATCCTTAAAAATAAGATTTTTCCATTTTTTGGCTACAAAAAGGTTCACAAATTCGAGAAATGCTTAAAATGATTGTTGTAAATATCAAACACATTTTATGTTTAGTGCATTTTTTATTAACGTGAGTTAGCAACTGAAAAAAATGACTATGAATTTTAAGCATCGTTATAAGTATATCATAATTATCAAATAAATCAGGGTACTCCTCTTTTCTTAGTGTGCTAAAATCGAATATTATCTTTTCGTTATCGGCATAACTTAGATCTGATTAGATTTTGGCGCAGATCCATCCGTCCATTACTAAAAAACATTAGTCCCAAATAAGTTTCTTCGTAGTTTTTTTGGATTTATTTTGAAAAATACAAAATTTATTAAAAAATGTATCAAACAAAAAAGATAGAGCATGAAATTCTCTATACAATAAAGGTTGTATGCATTTTCTTCCTAATGTCAACGATAATGCCATAAAAACTGGTTTAAAATGCTTATGCCTATCTTCTGAAAAAGTATTGAATTTGTTCACCTCGGCAAAAAAATTACCCTGTAGTTTTTCATGAATTTCGACGTTTCGACCCCCCACCCCCGAGGTGTAGTCGTCGCCAGCGTTTTTTATAAGAACGGGCGCATAAGTTCTTTTACGCCCTGGATACGAAAATAACTATTTCGGTATATCTAAAAGATGTCTTATAGATATCTATAAGATATCCGTCAGAGATCGTTTCGACACTTTCAAGATATCTTTGACGAGTTATATATGTATATTGTATATATTAGATCATAATGATACAGACAGTAATTAGTAAAACACAGTAAACCTGTAATATGCATCGAATAGTCTATTACAATACAAGTGCATGAAGTAAGTGTTTTGCAACTTTTATTTATTAATACTTGGGCTGGCCTTTTGTCGGGGTCGACGTTTTAAAAATGCTCATTTTCAATTTTCATGCGTATAAGAAACACTATATTGTTGTAACATATTTATCGAAAAATAATATGTGGTACGGCTATTTCGAATCTGCTTCGAACTTCGGAGTTAGGGATATGTTTATATACATATACAGGGTCATCGAAAAGTATCGGACCCCCCCTAATATCTTCAGTTAGAATGCACTTAGGAGAAAATGTCCAATAGCAAAGTTGTATGGTTTCAAGCGGGGAGTAAGATGATGACCTTGACTTTGACCTTGACCATGTCCTTCAAGGTCATTTCAAGGTCAATCTTATTTTTTTAAATAGAACTCCCTACATTTCATTGCATATTCTTATAGCTTATCTCGAGAGCTTTCCAAAACACTATAATAAAATATTTTTTTATTAAGTACTTTTTGAGTTATAAAGGTTTATTTAGTCTAACTAATCGCATGTTAAATTACGGTCCGTAAAATTGACCTTTACGTTCTGATATCGAATTCCCCCCCCCCCCGCAAACTATCGCGCCCAAGTTTTATTCTATGGGACCAAATCGAACTTAGTTGAGATTAAAATGCGTGTCCCAACGCGTTGCACAAAATCAGGACGAAATTGGATCCGAATCGTGAATATTAAAACTCCATTAAAGGTCACAATTTTGTTATGTTATGTGTAAATATTTGCAATTTTTCACTAAAATTGCAATAATGTTCTCAAATACGAAGTTCTCCACATGGAGATGGGACGAAAATGTTAATAATCATCTACAAAAAATTTATTCGCTTCTTACCAGACTCGTATAAATCCATTTGACAGCTCTGGTAGTAATTAGGCTGAGAAGTCATAGAATGTAATGAATTTTACTTTTTCTTGATTCATAAAAATGTAAAAAAGAGTTGAGCGACATGAAAATTGTAAATTTTTTGGCTGGTAATGAATAATACCATTACTTTGATGATCCATACAAATGTTCAATCAACAAGTACTATCGATGTAAAAATTATAAGATCGGTGTTGGTAATGAATGTTACCAGTACTTCGATACGTAAACAGTTTCATGCTTGATGTAAAGAATATGAAAATATTCACGTTACATAGAACCAGGTTATAACATATTAATGTACTATGATGTATTACAATAATAATTACGTTAAAGCTGAGTCGTCGAAGGTAATGAATGATACTGTTATTAGGTCATAAAAATGTCAAAAAGTGTAAGGGCGGTGGAGGTAATGTAGCATTGCTGGATTTGGAAACATTTAAGAAAAATGTTTGGCGACATGCAAAACTGTAAGCATTGTCGTTGGTAATGAATGTTAACATTACTTCGACGGATAATAATCCATGCTAGGCGTAAATAATCTGAAAATATTCATATTACATACTTTGATCCATAATAGTACATAAAAAAAAATGTACTGAATTATCATTGACTAGATCGGAGAGAGTCAGAGAGTATGTTTACACTACTGCTGTAAACTCCTCAAACGTCATACCCTTAACAGCGAACAAGTTAAAAATTAAATATTCTCGAGATGCACCCATGTATATTCTTCTCGAAATTTGCAGCATAATTTTTCTTTATTTAATCAATTAACTATTTAATAATCGTAAAATTAACCTCAAATTTGAGTTGGAGTTAAACTGCGAATACACCCTAAAATAAGTGTTGAAGCATTGTATTATATTATTTAAACTTCGGTCGTTTTCGTATTTAATACACACGCACACACACAAATTGCTTTGTACATTTGAATCCATAGTTTTGTATACAATAAATTCAGTAGCTCAAAGACAATCGTCGTGTCAACACGTGCTTTATTTCTCGCCTTCTTAAGCTCACAAAAGAAATCCAGCAGCAAATCAAAATTTAATTCATGGTCCTTCGGCGCGGATATTTTATCAAAACGATTAGTGAATAAAATCTAATCAAAGTCGTGCAAATTCAAGTGACAAACTCAAATTAGAAGTTGTAACTGAAACCAGTACAATCAAGGATACGCTTCTGTACATCAAGTACATGAATATCTTCTGCACATCAAGTGTACATTTCATTGGAGTGAAACGTTCAATTCATCCATCAAGAATTGTTTTTTTTTTTTTTAAGGAAGGTTAATTCAAGATTAGCACGTGTTGGACAGTTTGCAATTAAATAAACGGCGACCTAATTATTTATTCGAGCTACTTTGACGAAACGAATAAATCAAAATTCGTTTTAATTATCAATTTAAATATCTCAAAAGAAAGTTCATCGAAAAATCATATTCGACAAGGACAACTTATACACTCGCATAGTAACGGCACATATACAAGTCTATTAGACAACAACCAAGGAGTTTTAAATTTGAAGAGGTCAATTAACGTTCAACACGCTTCACAACAAGGTGGGCTCCTTTATAATTCCTATTTCAAATATTTGGTTACTTTTGGCCTGTTCTTTGAGTGTATAATTTATATTTTGCAATAACTTTGTTCGCGTACAAATTCAATTAATCGTTGTACTTCCATTAATAATTCATTGAACTACATTAGTTTATTATGGAAGCATTTGCAAGAAAGAGAGGCTCAATGAAAACTAAAATGACAATAACAAAAAATTATTTTGATAGCGTTATCCACGATAATTCTAACGTTGAACTTAAATTAAACGATGATATACGAAATGAAATTTCAGCTAGATTAGAAAGAGCGCGAGATGTTTTTAAACAATACGACGAATTGCAAGACGAAATCGATCTTCATGTCGACGATTTAAAAGATACGGTTGAATATAGGGAAAATTTTGAAAAAGAATATTTTGCTCTAGTAAGTGCAGGAAATAATTTATTATCGCGTGGTACGAACGGCGAAACGGCCAATTCAAATAGTACAATTTCTGGAAGCATCGGCGTAAATATAAATGAAAACATAAATGAATATTCAACAATAAATAACGGGCAAACAATAAGACTTCCGACTATCGACCTACCTAATTTCAATGGTGAATTAACAGAATGGCTTGGCTTTAGAAATACGTTTGAATCTCTTATACACAAGAATAGTTCGATTAACGATATTCAGAAATTCCATTATTTGCGGGCAGCGTTGCAAAAATCTGCAGCACAAGTTATAGAATCGCTTGAATTTTCTGCCGCAAATTATGGTATTGCCTGGAAAATATTATGTGAACGTTATAATTCTAAAAAATTATTAATTAATAATCATTTGAAAGCAATATTTGAAATAAAAACTATGAATATTGAATCGGCCCATGAAATACAAAATATTCTTGATTCGCTGTATAAAAATATTCGAGCTCTAAAAATCCTTGGAGAGGAAACAGATTATTGGGACTCTCTGCTTATTTATATTATCACAAACAAATTAGAGCCAATAACCTCGCGCGCGTGGGAACAGGAAAAATCGAAAATCGACACGCCAAAGTTATTGGATTTTCAAAATTTCTTAACATCGCTTGCGCAATTTTTGCAAACACTGGAGGTAAACAATCAATCTAGGTGTACAACTATTTCGACGAGTAACGGACGACTCAGTTCAAAAACCTTTATTACAAGTAGCAAAGAAAGAGAATGTGCATTGTGCAAAAATAAGCTCCATATTCAAAAATGCAAAGATTTTCTTGAATTGAATCCCCGTTTTAGATGCGACAAAGTAAAGGAACTTAAACTTTGCATTAATTGTTTACGCCCAGGGCATTTCCTTTCCAATTGTAAGGCTGGTTCATGTAATAAATGCAAATCAAAGCATAATACTCTTTTACATTATAGTACAAATAATACAAAATCGTTTCTAACTCCTCATTTTAATAATTTATTTTGACCAAATGTGATTTTATCAACGGCTTCAATTAATGCAAAAGGATCAGCGGGTAGAGTAATAACGGCACGCATGATTTTGGACTCATGCTCGCAGTCCAATTTTATTTCTGAGAGGTTATGCAATCAATTGAAATTGAACAAAATTCCTGTCAATGTAAATATTGGAGGCCTTAACGGTTGCACGTCTCGTGCGAAATATAAATGCGAGGTAATGCTTATGACCGAACACAACTCCTTCTCATTAAAAATTGCGTGCCTTGTTACTCCAACAATTACAGATTTAATGCCAAGCTCAAAAATAGATACTAGTTTTCTTAATATCCCTAGTCACTTAAAACTCGCTGATCCTCTATTCTATAAACCAGATTTTGTTGATTTGCTTATCGGAGCTGAATGGTTCTGGCGAATTCTTTGTGTTGGTCAAGTTGCACTGGGAAATTCAGGTCTGGTTATGCAAAAAACAAAACTCGGTTGGATTATTGGTGGTCCGATTGCATGTTCTTCTGATAATCATACAGAGTGCAATTTGACAAAAACACACCAATCGTCAATCGAAGATAAACTAGAGCGATTCTGGAAAATCGAAGAGTTATCAGAAACAAAAATAATGTCTGAGGAGGAGAAAACGTGTGAATCAGTGTTTATTAATTCAATGAGGCGTGATAAAAACGGAAGATTTGTTGTTGATATTCCATTTAAAGAGAATTTAGATAAATTGGGTGACTCGAAACGAAATGCGGAACGTCGATTTTTAAATTTAGAAAAACGTTTATTCAAGCAACCTGAAATAAAAAGGCAGTATGATCAATTTCTATTAGAATATGAACAATTAGGTCATATGACTTTTGTAAGCCAAGATAATCCAGACGAAATCGCTTATTATTTACCCCATCATTGTGTTTTAAAAAATGAAAGTTTGTCGACGAAATTGCGCGTAGTTTTTGATGGATCAGCTGCCACATCTACTGGGTATTCTATAAATGATCTACAAATGGTCGGGCCTACGATCCAAAGTGATCTTTTTGACATTTTGATTCGGTTTCGGAAGCACAGATATGTCATAGCATCTGATATTGAAAAGATGTATCGCCAAGTACGTATAAATCCTGATCAGCGTCGGCTTCAGCGTATTTTGTGGCGTTCACAGCAAAATGAACCTATCAAGATATACGAGCTAAACACTATTACATATGGAACGGCTGCTGCGTCTTTTCTTGCAATCAGATCGCTTAATCAATTAGCTCGCGAATGCGAAGAACAGTTTCCTATAATTGCTCAAGTGATCAAAAATGACTTTTATGTAGATGATTTATTGACTGGGGCCGATTCTATTGAGAACCCGAATTTCGTTGCCAACAACGTAAGGAAAGTGCTGTCAAAAGGTTGTTTTCAATTACGAAAATGGGCATCAAACGAGCCATTAGTAATTCGCGATGTACGTAATGAAGTCTGTGATCGAAACCCTATCAATATTTTAAATAATGAAATTATAAAAACTCTTGGTCTAAAATGGAATACGATAAATGACAAGCTGCATTACTCAGTTATAGAATTCAAAACATCAAAAATTACAAAAAGAAACATACTATCCGAAATATCAACAGTTTTTGATCCCCTGGGTCTAGTAGGACCGGTTATCATTACCGCAAAAATTTTGATGCAACAATTATGGCAGGATAAGATTTCTTGGGATGAATCTTTACCCACAATATTGCATATAGTAAGTGGGTGGAATTTCGAAAAGGATGCAATTAAATCGTTTAGAGATTGCGCGTCATGTTAGCTGTGAAAACGTGGCAAAAATGCATTTACATGGGTTTGCGGATGCGTCAAAATTGGCATACGGAGCGTGCATATATTTGCTTACCAAAGATAAATCGGGTAAAAAATATGCCAACTTGCTCTGCTCCAAGTCTCGTGTTGCTCCTGTCAAGGTCCAAACTATTCCGCGTTTAGAGTTGTGCGCTGCGCTTCTACTCGCAAAGCTGATGGAAAAGGTCAAAAATGCTTTAAGATGTGCCATTGATAATGTGATTTATTGGTCTGATTCATCGATTGTACTATCGTGGCTGAAGCTTCAACCGAATACATTGAATGTTTTTGTTTCGAACCGAATTGCGCGCATACAAGAGCTTACGCGGGCAGAAGAATGGCGACATGTACCAACAAATCTTAATCCTGCCGATTGTTTATCACGAGGAATGACTTCAGATGAATTAATGAAAAATTCCCTTTGGTGACATGGTCCTGATTTTCTGCCTAATGACATTGATCAATGGCCGAATAATCCAACCACGACATTAACATCAGAAGAGCTTAATTGGCCGTCCTGCACTGTATTGCATACGCACCTAACGTCTAATGACTTGACCGATGTCATTCTTTCGCGGATATCGCGACTGCAACGGGCATGTCGTGTAATGGCTTGGATATATCGGTACATTGAGCGACTACAAAAGAAACATTTTTCTAGAAAGGAATTTCTGTCAAGCGAAGAAATTGAAAAGGGTTTGATGTTTTTGGTTCGATGTGCTCAACACAATAGTTTTTCCAACGAAATCAAAGCGTTGAGTTCGGGCAAAAATTTAGATAAGGGCAAATTCGCATCTTTATCTCCATTTATTGACAAAACGGGTATTTTGCGTGTCGGCGGAAGATTGATGAACTCAAATTTTTCGTATGACAAAAAACACCAAATTTTTCTATCATCTAATCATAAATTAACTGAGCTCATTTTTTACGAGGAGCACATTCGTTCTCTTCATGCTGGACCGCAACTACTCCTTTTTACAATAAGAGAGAGATTTTGGCCTCTTGGAGGGAGAAACTTGAGTAAAAAAGTTGTTCGATCTTGCATGCGATGTTTCCGTAATAATCTCGTAATAGCGAAGTATAATATGGGGAATTTACCCAGTTCTCGTATCTCACAAGCCTATCCATTTGCACGCACCGGCGTTGATTATGCCGGCCCTTTTCTAATTCGCGAGAAAAAAAGTCGTGGGTCTAAATTAAGAAAATGCTACGTTAGTGTGTTTGTTTGCTTCGTTACCAAGGCACTTCACTTTGAAATTGTGAGTGATTTGACGTCGGAATCATTCATTTCAGCCTTGCGAAGATTTGTATCGCGACGCGGAAAACCGAGCGATATATTTTTCGACAACGGCACTGCATTTACTGGAGCAAATAATGAGTTACGCGAATTGAGAGATTTTATGGTTAATAGTAATAAAGAAATAGTCGAACTGGTGGAATCAATGAATATTAAATGGCACTTTATTCCAGCTTCCTCTCCACACTTTGGAGGTCTCTTGGAAGCTGGAGTCCATGAAGTACCATTTAAAACGAGTTGCTGGATGTGCACATCTTTTAAACGAGGAATTATACACTCTCTTAGTTCAGATTGAGGGTATTCTAAATTCCGGACCTCTCACACCTTTGTCCACTGATCCCAATGACTATGAACCCTCGACACCAGCCCACTTTCTCATTGGCCGAAAACTATCAACTGTAGCGGATTCTCACCTAACTGAAGTCAAAGAAAATAGATTGTCTTGTTGGCAACGGATTCAACGTCTACAACAATATATTTGGAAGCGTTGGAATAAAGAGTACATCACGGAACTTCAAAAAATTACAAAATGGCGAAAGCCTTACTCTGAGCTGCCTATTGGATCTCTTGTACTTTTAAAGGAAGATAACCTGCCCCCATGCAAATGGAAATTGGGAAGAGTTGTCAAAACTCATAAAGGCACCGATGGCATCGTTCGAGTAGCTTCTGTTCACACTGTATCAGGGAAAACATCAAGAACGTTAGCAAAACTATATCAATTACCGGTGGAATCTATATAAATTTATTTATTTTAGACTTTCCTTTTGAATCGACAAAATTTGTAACTGCATATCCTTATAATTAATTATTTGTAATCGTTAATAATTATAATTTTAAGAACAACTCTGTCTACATCATCTAGCGAGCAAAGCTCTCAATGTCCGGGGGTATGTTGAAGCATTGTATTATATTATTTAAACTTCGGTCGTTTTCGTATTTAATACACACGCACACACACAAATTGCTTTGTACATTTGAATCCATAGTTTTGTATACAATAAATTCAGTAGCTCAAAGACAATCGTCGTGTCAACACGTGCTTTATTTCTCGCCTTCTTAAGCTCACAAAAGAAATCCAGCAGCAAATCAAAATTTAATTCAATAAGATTGGTGGGAGCGCGGAAGAAAAAAATAGAAATGCTATAGAGTAAATTATTTATTTGAAAACAAATTTTGATCCGAGTTCTACATAGAAAACTGTAATCATCATTGTAACTAAAATTTATTATAATACAATGAGCTTGTAAAATAGCCCAGGAATTCGTCAGATTTTCAATGATAATTGACGTTGTTTACTGACGTTCGTTACATCTCGTCAAAATAATCGTCGATGATGATTGTGGTTGATGGAAACGGAGCACTTAGCAAACATTTTTGCAGGTTTGGAGGATAATAAGTTAACCTTCTCCTTCATCTCATTGTGCCTCATGAAGACGATTACAATATTTTGTCCAGCGCAAACATGGTTATGTTGAGTCTCCTCCACATCAATGATGAGATCCACTTGCCTTACTTGTTACTTTGTACTGAAAGTAATGACAAATTTATTAACGGAGTACACAAGTTCCCTTACCTAGTATATAGTTTTAGTATAAATAAAAGAAATAATCCTTTAGAATTTAATAATGTTTTATAAACAATTAAACAATAGACTTCTATTCACATACGAATCGGAAAATGATAAACAAATTGATCAAGCTACTTAGATGGCCACATTCTTACTCACCTTTTCATCAGCCTAATTTACGCCGTAGAATTCAAAATAGATAATTAGCCGATGATCGAATGGCTAAACTATCGTTTTAAGAGCCATCCAGCTTGTGTTTCCCGGAGTTGCTCGAATTTGAGCATTGCTCCCGAGGCTGCTGCACCGTTTGTTGCCTCGTAACGTTGGCACTGCGCAACTGAAGCAGTATTAATGCTGCCTCGTATTCTGGAGTGTTCATGTCGATTTCGTTGTTATTTTCATCCCGGTAGTAGTTGTCCGGGAAGGTCGACATAATTGCAGAATTTCCTGTAAAAATTTTTATAATCCAGTTATGGCTATTTCATGGTATCCTCAATAACAAATCCTCAATATAGAACATAGACCCACGGTAATAGAACCGTGGTCCACGCAACTCCAGTCGGCATTTCAAGTTAAGAGTCCAGTCTCATCAGTTGTGAAAAAAAAACTGGCAATTTAGAGGATTTTATAAAAGATCTTTATAACCTCCTCTCTGATAAACTCACAGTCATCACGATTCGCGGACATTTTTCTTTTAATTTCCAGTATAATCTCCACTTATGAGCTTAAAATTGAAATGTTAAAAATTATAATAACTGGAAAACGGTAATATGAAAGTAGAAAAACTTAGTTCTGGATGGGATCGAACCCGGGTCGCTCGCGAGCTACGATGAGACATTAACCAATCGTCGCTGTAACAATATTGGACAAATGATAGCTACGAGAAACCGGGAGTAGAATGATAATGTGTCCCTGGACCCTAAGGCATAAAATGTTTCATTCCTAGATTCGCAATTAAGGATGGCGGCTTTCAAGATTTTTCCAAGAATGTAACCATCGTTTGCCAACATACTATTAAAGTGTCTCCTCCCCATGCACTTTTATCACAATGAATTGAGATTCGAAATTTAAACTGGCCTTTTATTATGTTATCTTTATTTTAAACTGAATTTTAGACTGTTGTAATATTATCACGTAATAACAATTTAACTTTTTCAAAAATCTCAAATATCGCAGTTTTCGATCTTTTATCTCGAAATATATAATCATTCGGACAGAACAAAAAAGCTTAGAATTCATCAAAGGACATACCAGAATTTTTCTGAAAAATATTCAGAATATCACGAAAAAAGTTTGTAAATATACTTTTGATTCTTAGCATATTTTGGCAGAAGATCATAGTTTTCGAGTTACAGCGACCAGAACTTTTACAAACTAGCTTTCATCGAGGACGCCGTTTTTCTATTTATTTTTCTTAAAATTCTATTGAAAGATTCTGAAAGGGCATACAATTTTACATTAGAAATAATGGTGCACAAATTTTGTAAGACTCACTTCTTTAAGAAAAAATATTATGCATGTTATTTATATATATATATATTAGGGTGGCCCTTAATAAAAAAAAAAATATTTTTTTCGCTCCCCGTGGATAATTCTTGTCTATGAGCCAAAAAAATAAGATCCTGAAAATTTCAGTCTGATCGGATAATTTTAACAGGTGCCTGTGAAGACATGAAATTTAACATTGTTTTCAAATGGCAAAAACTGACATGTTTAAAATTTTATTATACCTTTTTTTATATGATATTAACAAGTCTGCAATCGTGCATACTTTTTCTCAAACGTCTTCTGAACATCCCAAAAAACCTGCGATAAATGAAAAAATTTTCCTGCTGTCATATAACGTTTTTAATGTCGGTCATTTTTCGGTACAGTTCATATTCTTTGATATTTTACTAGTAAAATGAGCCTCGAATGAGTCGACTACGACCATTCGAAGCTGAGTAGGGGCATTTTTTGAGCAAAGGTATTTTTTTTTTTAATTCGCTAATGGAAATAAAATGGCTATTTTTCGCCGTTATATTTACAAAACAAAAATAAACATCATTGTGCTATTGAGGATCATATATATTTTTCCCCTTTTATACATCTATTGACCTACTTATCTGTCCACAAAAAATTTGTTTTATTAATTCTCAATCACTTAAATTTTTCGAAAAATTCCAAATTGAGACAGATTTTTTAAAGATCGATCCGTCGATGTGGATGAAAAATAATTATAGGGAGAGGCTCAATATCGTAAAATATCTCAAAGTTGTGAATGATGTGGCAGAAAGGGCTGTAAATTTAATGCAAAAGTACAATAATATATTAACAAAAAACGAAGACCAAAAACAATATATTTTACAAGTAACAATAGAATACAATAAAAAATTTCCTGACCATTGTAAGAAAACGATAATGAAAGATATAAAAGTCAAATTTTATACGAAAAATTTTAATGCAATCTTTGTTTATAATCAATAAAGACAATTTATAAAAATAGTCTAAAGAATCATTGTACTCGGCGAAAAAAGAGCTTTCCAGTAACCGTTCAGTCCTAAAAATGAAAACGAGATCCAAAAAATCAACAGATGATGTTTTAATGCAATATTTGGGGCCTACTATTGCCTCCTGATTTTACGAAAGTTCAATATGGGTTTTAAAAAAATTAGAATTTCTTGATTAATAATATTAACAATATCAAATTGGATATATAATATTTTTATTAAATGGATTATATTTAGTATTACATTAGAAATATTTCCTCGAAGTAGCTACACAGGAACTGGCCTATTCGATGAGAAATAAGCGAACGATATATTTACTAGGTTACGGAGTTGCATTCGTTACTTCAAAAATTTTTTGTGGACAGATAAGTAGGTCAATAGGCCTACAAAAGGGTAAATATATACAATCCTCAATAGCACAATGTTGTTTATTTTTTTTTGTAAATATAACAACGAAAAATAGCCATTTTTATTTCCATTAGCAAATTAAAAAAAAAAAAATATTTTTCTTAAAAAAATACGCCAACTCAGCTTCGAATGGTCGTAGTCGACTCATTCAAGGCTCATTTTACTAGTAAAATATCAAAGAATATGCTCTGTACCGGCTCATAATTTTAGGATGCGTCGTGAGAGAGTTCCGGAGCAATAATGATGAAATTTTAGCCTCTCTGATTTTTCAACGAAAAATGACCGACATTACAAACTTTATATGACGGCAGGCAATTTTTTTCTTTTATCGCAATTTTTGGGGTGTTCAGACGACATTTGAGAAAAAGTGTGCACGATTGCAGATTTGTTAAAATCATATCAAAAAAGTTATAATAAAATTTTAAAAATTTCAGATTTTCCCATTTAAAAACAATGTTAAATTTCAAGTCTTCACAGGCACCTGTTAAAATTATCCGATACGGCTGAAATTTTCAGGATCTTATTTTTTTGGCACATAGACTAGAATTATGTACAGGAGGCGAACAAACAAATTTTTTTTTTTTTTTATTAAGGGCCACCCTAATATATATATACACCAATGTCCACGTCCGGAGGAATCCACATATAACGTGGAGTAGAAACATGCGTTACATTAAAAAAAAATACCAATTTCTCACACGAATGCAACAAAAAATATGTAATCAACGTTGGATATAAATTTCATTCCAAGTAATAGTCTACATCATGTAAATGATACAATTATAATAGTACATTACTTTGCTCTCCGCAAAAAAAGGACACTTTACGCACTAGATATATAATATAGTATTTTACATACCTTCGTATAGAGAAGTATAAAACACGTTGTTTTTCAGACACTTAAACTCTGCACACTTCGAAAATGAGAATTACGAATGGCAGTTGCCTCTTGAGTCCCTTCTTATATAGGTCTTGTTTCTAAACCTTTTTTTAATTACTCGATATGAGGTATCAAGACAGGCTGATAATGCATCGCATTCTGGTAATTAGGAAGCTGTACCACTAATTATACTAGAGTGTGCCTAATTATTTTCTAATATAAAGAAATAGTCTTTAGTATCAGTAATATATATTTAACGTAGGTGCATTTAAAAATTAAAATAAAATAATTAACGGCATAGACCTACCAATTGCATTAGATGTTAAAATGCCATAGTTTGGAAATTTCATAAACATTTCAAATACCTTCCGTAGTCCCTCGGATTCACAAACGTTTAGGCCTTATCGAAATATTTGTAATCTCAACTAGTAATGAAATTAACAACGAAAAAAGGTAATATAAAAAAGGAAAGATAAAATTATATTCAATAGCTATAAAGTTGATACAATTTCGATTTGACAGTTACTAGGGATAGAGTGGTATGTAAAAATGATTTGTTAGCATGCATTATAATAAATCAAAAGAAAGAAAGGCAATTAATATAACAATATACAGGGTGTCCGAAAAGTATGGAAACACTCAAATATCTCGGAAAATCGACATCGAATCGTAAAAGTAAAAATACACGTATTCAATGGTTTCAAGAGAGCTATCCAGTGACACCTAACACAACCCCCCACCCCCACCCGCTGGGGGTGATAGAGGGGGTAACTTAAAAATTTTAAATGGGAACCCCCAATTTTTATTGCAGATTTTGCTTCCTCAGAAAAAGTTACGTAAATTTTGCCTACCATTATAATTGTTTTTGTTGACAGATGGCGCTGTAATCAACGAAATTAAAAAATTATTCTAAAAAGTTTTAAAAATCTCGCGAAAAACACAACGGATCAAAAAAGTAAAAACACACGTATTTAATGGTTTCAAGAGAGCTATCCAGTGACACCTAACACGACCCCCCACCCCCACAGGCTGGGGGTGATGGAGGGGGAAACTTAAAAATTTTAAATGGGAACTCCCAAATTTTATTGCAGATTTCTCTTCTTCAGAAAAAGTTACGTAAATTTTACCTATTATAATTATTTTTGTTAACAGATGGAGCTGCAATCAGCGAACCACGTACCTGGAATAGCGGACCACGTTTCCAAAATTTTAAATGACGTCTTTTGCCTTTAAATATTTCAAAGTTCACCGATTCTTACCGCGAGGAGGTAGACGATTTTGAGAATCTTTTTTTTTTATTTTTGTATATTTTTTTTTTGTTTTTACCTTTTATTTGTTTTTTTTTTATTTTTTTAATTTTTTTTCTATTTTAAAGTTTAAATTTTCCTTCGCTTCTATTTTCTTTACTGGATTTTTAACATGTCTATGCCCACTAATTTATAAGATGTTCGAATTGAAGTCCTTCAGCAACTTGACAATATCCCAATCGTGCATAGAAGTTATCATAAACTTTTTGCAGCATTTCTTGAGATACTGTATTAGAACCTTGAATTATTTTTTCTTTCAACTCATCAATGTCTTTTGGTTTCGTTTCGTAGACCTTGTTCTTCAAGAAACCCCAGTAAAAATAGTCCAGAGGAGTTAGATCAGGTGACCTCGGTGGCCACTCGATCGAACCCCTCCTACCAATCCAACGTCGGGGGAAAATATTATTTAATAGATTGCGTACAATCAAACCAAAATGACAAGGAGCTCCATCCTGTTGAAACCAGACATTATCAAACGCTATACCAGCAATATTTCGTATTGCCGGTATAATCTGGTTATTTAACAAATTACAGTACCTTTCAGCCGTGAAATTCTCTTCAACGAAGAAAGGCCCAACAATTTGATTGCACAAAATGCCAGCCCAAACATTGATTTTCTGTGGATGTTGTGTGTGAGTATCTCTCATCCAATGAGGATTTTCGTCCGACCAATATCGTAGGTTGTGCCTATTAACTTCTCCACTCAACTGAAACGTAGCTTCATCAGAGAAGCATATCCAGAAAGGAAATAATTCATTTTCGTCACAACGTCTCATCATTTCCTCACAAAATTCTAATCTCCGATCGAAGTCATCTTCCGAAAGTTCTTGTACATATTTTATTTTATATGGATGGAACTTATTTGCTTTTAATATTTCATGGACAGACGATTTGCCGATACCAGTGGCTTGCGCAATCTTTCTTACCGAAGTATGGACGTCCTCAACGACACTTGCACAGACCGCTAAACTGTTGTCTTCGTTCGTGGACGTTTTTGGTCTTCCTGATTTTGGTCGATCATTGACAGAGCCAGTATCTTGAAACCGAGAAACAGTCTTACAAACAGTTGATTTGCAAATAGGTAGACGATCAGGATGGGTATCATTAAATTGGCGGACGACTTGTTCGTATGTTCTTTTTTTATCGCCGCATCCTCGCAGAATAAGGATTTCGATCCTTTCTTTTTGTGTCAAAGACATAGTATGCCAAATTACAACAGGAGGCAGAATACAGAATGTATCGAAATGGAAGAAATATGAAGCAAAGAATGAAGAAATAAAAGAAATATAAAAAATTAGAAGAAATTCAAATGTTAGAGAAACATTACATTAAGTATCAAATAGCGAGAACGAAGAGAATTGCGATTTTTTGCGGTACGAATTTGACCAAGTTTTCGACAAGAGTGACGCTCGCATGTGTAATTTTCACAAAGCTGAAAAATAACCGAGACCTTGACTCATTCAAACAATAGAGCTTAACTAATACTAAGACGTGCTGTTTTGATTTGGACGCTGACGATGTTCGATTATTGACTACTTTCTCTGTAACACTGGCAGTTGAAAAAATCGACCGAGTGTATGCAATGGGTTTCCGCAAGCGATACCTACAGTACTTTCACACAAGTATACAAAATCACAGTCATGCAAGAAAGCCATAACACCATATGCGGATTTGGTCACCATTTACGCTATTCGGATACACGACATTCACTTCCTCGTAGAATAAGGATGTCGATTCTTCATTTTTCTGTCAAAAACTTTGTATGCACAATTACAAGGGGGGAGCGAATAAAGAATTTTAATATCTGGAAGAAAAGGTAAGCAAATACATTAAAAAAAAACATAAAAAAATTTAATAGTGAAGAATAAAAAAAAGGTAAAAAACAGAAATCAAATAAAAAAAAAAGTAAAACAGAAGATTCTCAAAATCGTCTACCTCCTCGCGGTGAGAATCGGTAAACTAGAAATATTTAAAGGCAAAAGACGTTATTTAAAATTCTGAAAACGTGGTATGCTATTCCATGTACGTCAAGTTAAATATTTTTTAGTAATTTTTTAATTTCGCAGATTGCAGCTCCATCTGTTAACAAAAATAATTATAATAGGTAAAATTTACGTAACTTTTTCTGAAGAAGAGAAATCTGCAATAAAATTTGGGAGTTCCCATTTAAAATTTTTAAGTTTCCCCCTCCATCACCCCCAGCCTGTGGGGGTGGGGGGTCGTGTTAGGTGTCACTGGATAGCTCTCTTGAAACCATTAAATACGTGTGTTTTTACTTTTTTGATCCGTTGTGTTTTTCGCGAGATTTTTAAAACTTTTTAGAATAATTTTTTAATTTCGTTGATTACAGCGCCATCTGTCAACAAAAACAATTATAATGGTAGGCAAAATTTACGTAACTTTTTCTGAGGAAGCAAAATCTGCAATAAAAATTGGGGGTTCCCATTTAAAATTTTGAAGTTACCCCCTCTATCACCCCCAGCGGGTGGGGGTGGAGGGTTGTGTTAGGTGTCACTGGATAGCTCTCTTGAAACCATTGAATACGTGTGTTTTTACTTTTTTGATCCGTTGTGTTTTTCGCGAGATTTTTAAAACTTTTTAGAATAATTTTTTAATTTCGTTGATTACAGCGCCATCTGTCAACAAAAACAATTATAATGGTAGGCAAAATTTACGTAACTTTTTCTGAGGAAGCAAAATCTGCAATAAAAATTGGGGGTTCCCATTTAAAATTTTTAAGTTACCCCCTCTATCACCCCCAGCGGGTGGGGGTGGGGGGTTGTGTTAGGTGTCACTGGATAGCTCTCTTGAAACCATTGAATACGTGTATTTTTACTTTTTCGATTCGATGTCGATTTTCCGAGATATTTGAGTGTTTCCATACTTTTCGGACACCCTGTATAATATGTAAAAAATATATATATAGACATGCAAAAAAATATACATAGACATGATCTTTAGTAGCAATATAATTTGCGGCATTCCACCTTATTTTTAATTAGGACAAAATGATGTGCATCGTTTCTTACCTTAATGTTTTCGACATTTCATAATTAAATTATAATTAAATAAATAAATTATAATGATATGTAGTATTGCTCGTTTCTATCATGAGTCTCATGTATTCCTGGGACACATTATTGTCTGAGATTTAGTATTAGGGAAATAATCGAATATCGAGGGGCACATTAAGTGAACAATAATTATTCTGCAGATGCATATACAAACAACTTTCGAAACACGTAATTGTAAGTAAAATGCAGTCTTCGTTACTGAAAATTTCTATAAATGTTTCGCTATTTTCGGAAAATTTTTTCGTAAAACTGTTAAATCGTCTGTAAAAATTACGAAACGTGTAACACGAATAAAATTTCAGTTATTTGTTTCTGAAGTTTACAACAGAAATTTCTCACAAGCGTATTATAGGCAATCAGAACTGTTAAACTGGCGGGAAAAGTTTATTAGACAAACCAAAAACCTGCTCTAAAATTCCTCAAAACACCAGATCAATTGCATAAAAAGGCTTGATTAGTACCGAGACTGTATTAGAGTATTTTCATGTATGGTCTTCAATGGAATTCGAATCCAGAGTCGCAATTACCTACTTTGATCATATTAATAATTGTTCGAATACTTTGTCAAAATCTGTTATTAAAGCCAAGAAAGAGTTTTTTGTCAAGACACTACGATCGCCGGTCATTATATTTTCCCTCCTAAATTAGACTCCGACGTCAGCATCGTCAAATTAATTCCAGTTTGTGATCAGAACAAACTGAGAAATTGATAAAAATTGAGTATACAAATAATGTAACCATCGTTTGCCAACTACTACAGTGTCTCCATCCACTTTTATCACAATGAGAATTTGGATTCGAATTTTAAACTGACCTTTTATTATGTTTTCTAAATTTTAAACTGAATTTTAGACTGGTGTAATATTATCACGTACTAACAATTTAATTCTTTCCAAAATCGCAAATATCGCAGTTTTCGATCTTTTATCTCGAAATATATAATCTTTTGGACAGAACAAAAAAGCTTAGAATTCATCAAAGAACATACCAGAATTTTTCTGCAAAATATTCAGAATATCACTAAAAAAGTTTGTAAATATACTATTTGATTCTTCAAGAACTTTTCCAAACTAGTTTTCATCGAGGACGCCGCTTTTCTATTTATTTATCATAACATTCTAGGATTTTATATACCATTGTTTATAGAAATAAAATCGCAATGACCTAATAGTTTGAAACAAAGTAATAAAAAGAAAAATTTCCAAATTTTGTTGATTTATTTTTTCAAATTTGGTGCCATATTGCAATTTTTATAGGCTGAAAATAGATTTTGACGAGTGACGTCAAAAATATGGAGTTATCTTTTGTTACTAAAGTAATCTTTTAAGAAACGTAAATCTTATGGACAGTTGGTCATTAATGAGTTATGTATCGAATAGATTATCTGGCATGAATCTATGCAAGTAATGATATTCTACAAAACTATTATTTTATTATGATGAATATTATCATGATATGTAAGTAATACTTAATGGGAAGTGAATATCCTATGCGTAATGAAGAACTGATATGAAAAAACTGATTTTCTATTATGATTGCGAATTTAGGAGTACATATTTTAAAAAATCGTTAAGAATTGATAATGAACTAAAAGGGAATATAAATATTTATTAAATATGATATTTTACTATAATAACATTATATAAAATTATCATTTTCGAAAATTAGTACGGTGTTATTCAAGTATTACGTCAGCATGTTAGGGGGGGGGGGGGTGGATAATCTTGACATATGCTGATATGGGGGGAGGGGGGAGGGTAAGACGACGAAATCCCATCCTATTTTATTTTTCCGCCTTATTACGATGGTACTTTTGAGTTATCGATAGAGTACTCGCCTTATTCAGGCGGTCCTTAACGCTGATAAGGTAGGGATTTTCACTAAAAACCATAAATTAAAGATGACCGGATCAATTTTTCAAAATTCGAGCATTGTATACGTAATTGTAGTGACTATATACGATCTCATAAAAACTACAAAAGTCATTAATCGAATACACCGAGAATTTTCGGAAATAAATGATTTTTCTTTATTTTCAAAAAGACTTGGTCATTTGACAATCAATTTATTTGGTATTTTTTAGGAGTCCATATGTAATTAGAATTGTCCTTACAGAGAGCCTGAATCTTAAATAATTGATTAACTATTTTTAATTTACGGTTTTTAGCATAACTTCCTACTTTAGCGGCATACCACTTTAGAACACACATAATTCCGCTGCGTGCGTCGCGACCCTATCGAGGAAATAGAGGAATTTGGTTATTAATCAAATGGAATAACGGATTTACTTTTTGAACACGTTCAAAAAAACACGTATTTCCATAATGCAAATATTCAGAAAATAGTTTTAATTTTTTTCGAGGTTCTTGAATTCTCAATAGCATAATTCATGTTTCTTCATGTAGGTATTATTGTTTTAATATGCAATGGTTAAACAAATATTTTCAACTTTATTTAAAATACTATATACAATAATATCAAATAAAATTATCATTTTCGAAAATTAGTACGTAAATCATAAACAAGTAAAGAAGAGCTCTTTGGTCTGCTCTTAATTGTAAATCTCAGCGCATGTGATGGAAGAGAAATTATAATTTTAATTTTTTGGATTATAATGTAGATTTTCTTTTTAAAATTCGTTTTACCTCGATTTGCGTCATTATTTTCGATACTGCATTATAAACACTTTCAATTTCGCGCTCATAAACATATTTGTGTAAAAATTGCCATACGGCTGTTGAAGGTTGGGAAACGTTTTCTTTAGAGCTACAGTAATTTTAAAGCAAATGCCAAATGCTATAAGTGGAGAATCCATTCCCAAGAATTTGTAGGATTCGGATTGGAACACGTATGAATCTTTTACCACGCTCAAAGATGTTCAACAAACAAATGCAAAAGGCGGTAATGTGAGATTGCGCTTTGAATACGTGATTAATAATTCTTGTCTTTTATCATCCACAGACGTCCTGGTGTCTTTGTTTTGATCAGTCCTTTCCTGTACCGCAGTCAGTCAATATTAAACACGTTTGAAGATAAATCAATTTACTATTTGCTAATAAATGAATCATTATTTACTACTGATACTTGTAATTAATAAGTTATAGTGGTTACACAAATTAAAATTTTTATTTAAGAGGATTTGTTATGACTCTACATCTATAGCAGCATATTCACAGCAGCAGGTTCGGAGTAGCAAATATTTTTAATCACATAACTTTTTTTTTATAAGAAGAAACGATTCTAAGCAAACTCAGTGATACACAATTATATTTATCAATTATTACATAGTTAAAATAATATGTGGTACGGCTATTTCGAATCTGCTTCGAACTTCGGAGTTACGGATATGTTTATATACATATATATAAATATCACTGTATTATAAAAATGATTATAATTATAGTAATCTTTATACTAATTAAACTAATTTTTCTATTTTTAAAATATTTTTTGCCAGTTTAGTAAAATTGTAATTAAGGATGTTTGGAGTTGAGTTACTGGTCATGAATAATGTATTATATATGTAAAATTGTAACAAAGTTAGTGAGAATTATTTCTTTAATAACAGCATTTTTCCCTCTTGCAACGCGAATTATATGAGGCGCTAATGCTGTCCAATTTTCAGAAAACTTGTAGACGAAATTGCCAAAATGTTGACGAAAGTCTATCTCTAACTCAAGAAATATGGCAACATAATAAAGTATTCATGGAAATGTAATGATATCTATATACGGTAAATGAAAATCTTATTTACCAAACTGAAAACTGTAGGTACCAAAAGTGCCGGAAATGTTTAAAAAATATCAACAATAGTATTCGCATTGAAATATGTCTGTCTTTCTGACATAAGTTGCGCACATTTGGCTATGTAAACCTCAGTAATCTGAGTTTCACTTTTTAAGGCATTCAGTGGTGAGGTAGAAACTGAAACACCAATTTTTCGTTAATTATCTGCATTTAAATTAGTTTTTATAGCCATTTACCTACATAACGCTATTGCATACAGTAGTATATGCTTAAAAACTACGACTAAAATAAATACAAGTACTGAACTGCATGGATACTTTTACCTTACTCAACCAATCGTTTTCTCTTCTTAACTACTAACATTACAAGATAATTAAACTTCATTTATACACGAATTACATATAAGCATATAATACATATAACGGACAATTTACATAATTTAAAATAAATACCTATAACGACACTTCTCAAATTTTTTTCCTTTTTTTTTCCTGTTAGCAATATTTTTAATATTTTAGCCAACATATTCGTTCAGCGAATGTAATATTCAACAATTTCATTAAATTTCATGCACTTTTTTACAGTGTATCGAAAAGATATATAAAAGATGTCTAAAAGATATCCGAAACTGTTGCATAATTGCAATTCTCGAAAGACATCTTTTAGATAACTTTTTGCTTATTGGGAGATGTTATTGCAGCGTTCACCAATATTTCTAATGATTTGGTAATTCTAAGTAATTAGGGATTTGTCATAAAAATGTTAGAGTTAACCTTCGGAAAACGGGCATCGTCGTAAAATTTTTTTTTACATAGGGTAAAGTTTGACTTTATGTACATTTTCCGCACCGAATGTAGGACTTTACGCATTTGTGCTGATAGACTGCATAGGTCAGCACTCATCCCTAATGTCATACTCTATGCACTTAAAATAGGCGCACAAACTTTACGCATACATATATCAAAAAATAATGTTCGATATATAGGCGTATGCACCTATCTAATCATATGTTAAATTACGGTCCGTAAAGTTGAACTTTACGCTCTGATATCGAATTTTCGTCCACGGCCACCGATCGCGTCTTAGTTTTATTCTATGGAACCGAATCGAACTTAGTTGAGCTTAAAGGGCGTGTTGCACAAAATCATGACGAAATTGGATAAGAATCGTGAATATTAAAACTCCATTAAAGGTCATAATTTCGTTGTGTTATGTGTAAATATTTGCAATTTTTCACTAAAATTGCAAAAAACTTCTCAATTTTGAAGTTCTCGACATGGAGCTGGGACGAAAATATGAATAATCATCTACACAAAATTTATTCGCTTCTTACCAGGCTCGTATAATAATTAGGCTGAGAAGTCATTGAATGTAATGAATTTTACTTTTCCTTGATTCATAAAAATGTAAAAAAGAGTTGAGCGACAGGAAAATTGTAAATTTGCTGACTGGTAATGAAAAATACCATTGCTTTGATGATACATACAAATGTTCACAAAGTATCGATGTAAAAATTATAAGATCGTTGTTGGTAATGAATGTTACAATACTTTGATATGTAAAAAGTTTCATGCTTGATGTAAAGAATATGAAAATATTCATGTTACTTAGAACCAGGTTATAAAAATATTAATGTACTATGATGTATTATAATAATAATTACGTTTAAGCTGAGTCGTCGAAGGTAATAAATCAATTAACTATTTAATAAATGTAAAATTAACTTCAAATTTGAGTTGGAGTTAAACTGCGAATACACCCTAAAATAAGATTGGTGGGAGCTCGGGAAAAAAAATAGAAATTATGCTTTAGAGTAAATTATTTATTTGAAAACAAATTTTGTTCAGAGTTCTACATAGAAAACTGCAATCATCATTGTAACTAAAATTTATTATAATACAATGAGCTTGTAAAATAGCTGGGGAATGCGTCAGCTTTTCAATGATAATTGACGTTGTTTGCGGACGTTCGTTACTTTCCTTTCGACGTTCGTTAAGTCTCGTCAAAATAATTGCTGATGATGATCGTGATTGATAGTAACGGAGCCCTTAGCAAACATTTTTGCAGGTTTGGAGGATAATAAGTTAACCTTCTCCTTCATCTCATTGTGCCTCATGAAGACGATTACAATATTTTGTCCAGCGCAAACATGGTTATGTTGAGTCTCCTCCACATCAATGATGAGATCCACTTGCCTTACTTGTTACTTTGTACTGAAAGTAATGACAAATTTATTAAAAATAAATAAGACTTGTTTCGTAAACGAATATATTAATGGAGTACAAAAGCTCCCTCACCTAGTATATAGTTTTAGTATAAATAAAAGATATAATCCTTTAGAATTTAATAATGTTTTATAAACAATTAAACAATAGACTTCTATTCACATACGAATCGGAAAATGATAAACAAATTGATTAAGGTACTTAGATGGCTATATTCTTACTCACCTTTTCATCAGCCTAATTTACGCCGTCCAGTGCAAATTAGATAATTAGCCGATGATCGAATGGCTAAACTATCGTTTTAAGAGCCATCCAGGGTGTGTTTCCCGGAGTTGCTCGAATTTGAGCATTACTCCTGAGGCTGCTGCACCGTTTGTTGCCTCGTAACGTTGGCACTGCGCAACTGAAGCAGTATTAATGCTGCCTCGTATTCTGGGGTGTTCATGTCGATGTCGTTGTTGTTTGCATCCAGGTAGTTGTTTACTGGCAAGGTCGTCATATTCCCAGAATTTCCTGTAAAGATTTTTATAATCCAGTTATGGCTATTTCATGGTATCCTCAATAACAAATCCTTAATATAGAACATAGACCCACGGTAATAGAACCGTGGTCCACGCAACTCTAGTCAGCATTTCAAGTTAAGGGTCCAGTCTCATCAGTTGTGTAAAAAACTGGCAATTTAGAGGATTTTATAAAAGATCTTTATAACATCCTCTCTTGCAAACCCACAGTCATCACGATTCGCGGACATTTTTCTTTTAATTTCCAGTATAATCTCCACTTCTGAGCTTAAAATTGAAATGTTAAAAATTATGATAACTGGAAAACGGTAATATGAAAGAAGAAAAACTTAGTTCTGGATGGGATCGAACCCGGGTCGCTCGCGCGCTACGACGAGACATTAACCAATCGTCGCCGTAATAATATTGGACAAATGATAGCTACGAGAAACCGGGAGTAGACTGATAAGGTGCCCCTGGACCCTAAGGAATAAAATGTTTCATGTCTAGTTTCGCAATTTAGGATGGCGGCTTTCAAAATGGCGGCTGTAGATTAAAAAAAACATGCTTATATTTTTATTTTACGAAAAATGCAAATTCAAGACACAATGACATTATATCAGAGTGGCATATGTAGTTTTCATGGTCGCTGATTACAAAATTCAAAATGGCCACGAAAACCCCTGTATACCCAATTTCATACTCATCGAACATTACAAACGAATTTTCGCATTCGATATCTCTCATTTTGATTCCGCCATTTTGAATTTTTTAATTCTGACCTCTTATTCGTAATCAGCGATCATGAAAACTGCATATGCCACTCTAATATAACGTCAGTGTGACTTGAATTTGCATTTCAATAAAAATATGGTCATGTTTTTTTATGCGACAGCCGCCATTTTGAAAGCCGCCATCTTGAATTGCGAAACGAGGCATGAAACATTTTATTCCTCAGGGTCTATGGACACCTTATTTTAACTTTAGAAATGACTCTCAATACCATTTTAAGGTGAAAGTGATGTTTGAATCGAACAAAAATGTTAAAAAACCCCATTTTTTACAAAGAAAAGCGTAAAACTCTTTGCCGTTCATTCTATCGAAATTCTATTGAAATATTCTGAAAGGGCATACAATTTTACATTAGAAATAATGGTGCGCAAATTTTTTCCAAGGCGTTTATGTACAAAATTATCGTCGTTCAAACTGATGATGAAAATGTGTCTGGCCCGGCGTTAATGGGTTAATTAGTACCATATAAACACCATTAAGACTCACTTTTTTAAGCAAAAATATTATGCATATATAATATTATGCAAATATAAAAATATTACATATACAAAAGAAAATGTCTGCAATAAAACTTTACGTACGTAAATATAAAAAAATATACTGCAGTTTATATTTTTTATTAAATCCTTATAAAAGAAATTGGTCTTAAAAATTTTTCTAAGAATGTAACCATCGTTTGCCAACATACTATTAAAGTGTCTCCTCCCCATGCACTTTTATCACAATGAATTGGGATTCGAATTTTAAACTGACCTTTTATTATGTTTTCTAAATTTTAAACTGAATTTTAGACTGGTGTAATATTATCACGTACTAACAATTTAATTCTTTCCAAAATCGCAAATATCGCAGTTTTCGATCTTTTATCTCGAAATATATAATCTTTTGGACAGAACAAAAAAGCTTAGAATTCATCAAAGAACATACCAGAATTTTTCTGCAAAATATTCAGAATATCACTAAAAAAGTTTGTATAAATATACTTCTGATTCTTAGCATATTTTGGAAGAAGATCATAGTTTTTGAGTTACAGCGACAAGAACTTTTCCAAACTAGTTTTCATCGAGGACGCCGCTTTTCTATTTATTTATCATAAAATGCTAGGATTTTATTTACCTTTGTTTATAGAAATAAAATCGCAATGACCTAATAGTTTGAAAAAAAGGAATAAAAAGAAAAATTTTCAAATTTTGTTGATTTTTTTTTCAAATTTGGTCTCGTATTGCAATTTTTATCGGCTGAAAATAGATTTTGACGAGTGACATCAAAAACATCGAGTTATCTTAAAATTGTTCGAAGCTTTTGTTACTAAAGTAATCTTTTCATAAACGTAAATCTTATGAACTGTTGGTCATTAATTGGTTATATATCGAATAGAATATCGGGCATGAATCTATGCAAGTAATGATATTCTACAAAGCTATTATTTTCTCATGATGTAAATATCATAATATGTAAGTGATACTTAATGGGAATTGAATGTCCTATGCGTAATGAAGAACTGATATGAAATTTCGTGGATTAATGGAGTGTTTTTCAATTATGTATTTACCCACTTTCAATAAGTCCCAAATGCTGAAAATAGTTACCGTTACAATAAACATCCATGAGAGTCTTTGCATCGTTACTCAACCTTTTCCAATTTTCGTTATGACATTTTAAGTCTCACTTGAGTCTCAGTTCCAACATTTCATGACCAATTTAATATTTATATTTTTGTACCTTGTTTTACTGAAATCTGCAGTCTTAAAATCACTTTTATCGATTTTTCATAATTTGCGCCAATTTTCGCGACCATATTCGCTTTCGGTCCACAAAAATACGAGAGGTACGCTGATTTTTTTATAATTATGATATATTACATAGGCAAAAATGCGCAACATTCTTTGTCATTTTTCTCAGTCGCTATTTATAGAATATTTTCTTTAATTCGGTTATTTATAATTCCTCCCTATAAACGAAACTTGCCTCAATACATTTATACTACATTTTTGATGGGTTGCTAATCATCGAGTCAGTAGGTCCTGCCTAAGTTATATCGTTCAAATACCGTCTATCCAAAGTTACGCCTTGGGTTTGTCCAAAGTTATATCGTTCTCTTCCTCTCCTTCATCATTGTACGTGGTATATACAGAGTGAGGCAAGTAGGGATAGTGAGGGGCTATAACCTTGGACAAACGCATGCCCTTTTGAAAGAACCGACGGTGTAACTTAGCACGGGGACTACTGTGGTTTGACAAACTATGGAATTTTGTTCAAACCATATATATTAAAATCAAATCATACGTAATTTACAAAATAGATTTTAATGATTGTCCATCAATACAACGGAAAAGCAAAACAGTTAAAAAACACTTGTGTAACATAGAAATGATTGGAAAGGGATGATGGGCATACATCGTTATCTCTTATTTACTCATATACTAATCACATATATCAATTTCGAATTTTCTCAATTTAAAAACCTACACAGAGAGAAAGGAAATAGTTAACGGAACCTTTTTGTAATAGTAAAACGCGTAAATAAGAAATGTTGTTGCATTAACTATTTCCATGGTAAACGGTACAATAAAATTGTTCGATTTACTATTTTCCGATGGTTAAATGGTTCGTAAATAACTTCAAATATCGACTCTAACTTTACATATAGTTAATTCTACTACTTAAGAGGTTAAATTTGATTTTACTATTTTTTCGTGGTTCCATTAACAATTTTTTTCTCTCTGTGTAGAAAAAATGAACAACAACGAAATCTATACATAAAGTATTTTAATTAATACATAAAATATAATCAAAACAATCTAAATTTTGGTCCGGATATCCAGAAACTAAGAAGTTTTTATATCTTAATTAATAGCGGCTAATTACATAATTTTGTTAATTTCATTTCACTTGATATCCCCGTTATAGATATCTAGTTTATATTTCACTTGTCGAGGCGGATACAGCCAAATGTGCAATCGTATTCTTGTGTATGTTTATATTAACATTTAGCTTGTAATAAACAGTCCTCAATAATTTACGTACATCCTCTTCCAGACATTTGGACATACTTCTTAAAGAATTTTAATGCGGTTTATATATTATGATTTCATTTTTTTAATCTCATGTATTTATTTATGTTTATTTTTTCTGTAAATAATTGCTTCTAAGAAGGACCTCGCATACGGTCCGCAGTCATCAGACATAAACAGATATTACGTTCGACTTTCGATAAACAAATCGTAATGACTGTACACTAACAATGATATACGAATTTGAACAAAAGATTAATAAAGGAATTTATTACAATACAATCATTAAAAATAACTACAAGGAAAAAATTTATTAATTTCAAATAAATATGTATTTGAATAGTTGCAAGTAAATATTTAGTTAATACTTCAATTAGTAACAAGTTTTACTAATAAAAAGTGAAAACCTACTATTTAATTTGGAAGAAAATGCGTTGTCGCTTAAGAAAATCCATCGATACGTTTCGGAGATATCAATTTTTCAAAATTTTTTTACATAAATCTTTGATCTTAACTCTGCAAAAAATCTTAGATCGATATATACAATAATACATGTGATTCTTAAAAAAATCTGAACAAAAAATTTTTGGGGTGGCTGTTTTTTCAGAGAATGCCCCATATACCGAAATACATTTGGTAATGTCAATTCATGAAAATGTCTAACCTCCAAGCTGCAGAGTGCAGATACAGGTGGACCAAGGGCATTATCAAAAAGCTGGGTTCACTTTCTACTACTTTAGTCTGATTTTATTTTCTGCAGGACAACTACGTTACTAATGTATGATTTCGTGGAACACATATGAGCACTTTCGTCGCACATTTGCAGCCTTACCATTGGGATTACGAAAAAATGTACACAACCTTATTTGTAGAGAATTTTCCAATCTACACTTTTTGTTGAAATCATTTTTTTGTCAGACGTATTTGCTTGACAAATGCAAAAAACTACAAAAAAATCACGTTCTTAACGGGTTTTTCAAAATAGCAGGCAAAATATTGCCGAGCGCTAAATTTTATCATTATATTCGTTTTCAGGAAGAAAAAATAACCGAAGGTTTACCAATTTAAGTAATTGAATAGTTGATTCTACTACTTAGTAGTAATCAATATTTTAGTAATATATAATGGTTGGTTTTCAATCTTCATAAGTAAAATTTATTAATAATTGAAGTGTAAACTATATATTCAAATACATATTTATTTAAAATTATAAATATTTTTTCAGTCCAGTTATTTTTAATGATTGTATTGTAATAAACGCCTTTAATATGAATCGCTGGTTCAAATCCAAATAACATTGTTAGTGTATGGTCATTACGATTTGTTTATCAACATCGAAGGTAATATCTGTTTATGCCTAATGATTGCGGACCTATGCGAGTTCCTTTTAAGAAGCATTTATTTTCACGAAAAATAAACATATACAGGGTCATCGAAAAGTATCGGACCCCCCTAATATCTTCAGTTAGAATGCACTTGGGAGAAAATGTCCAATAGCAAAGTTGTAAGGTTTCAAGCCGCGAGTAAGATGATGACCTTGACTTTGACCTTGACCATGTCCTTCAAGGTCATTTCAAGGTCAATCTTATTTTTTTAAATAGAACCCCCTAGATTTTATTGCATATTCTTATAGCTTATCTCGAGAGCTTTCCAAAACACTATAATAAAATATTTTTTTATTAAGTACTTTTTGAGTTATAAAGGTTTGAAGTTTTTCCAAAATGCATTCTTACTGAAAATATTATAGGGGGATCCGATTAATGTATTTTCTTTAAACCAATTAATTGGTCTCATTATTCCGCGCACAAAAGTATCAAGGTTATGATTACTGAAAACTAAATAATATTTTACAAGATATTCTACATCTTGTGTCAAAAAATTGTTAACTTCAAACCTTTATAACTCAAAAAGTGAAGACATGAAATTTAACATTGTTTTCAAATGGCAAAAACTGACATTTTTAAAATTTTATTATACCTTTTTTGATATGATATTAACAAGTCTGCAATCGTGCATACTTTTTCTCAGACGTCTTCTGAACATCCCAAAAAACCTGCGATAAATGAAAAAATTTTCCTGCTGTCATATAACGTTTTTAATGTCGGTCATTTTTCGCTGAAAAATCAAAGAGGCTAAACTTTCATCATAATTGCTCCGTAACTCTCTCACGACACTTCCTAAAATTATGAGCCGATACAGTTCATATTCTTTGATATTTTACGAGTCAAATGATTCCCGAATGAGTCGACTACGACCATTCGAAGCTGAGTAGGGGCATTTTTTGAGCAAAGGTATTTTTTTTTTTTAATTCGCTAATGGAAATAAAATGGCTATTTTTCGCCGTTATATTTACAAAACAAAAATAAACATCATTGCGCTATTGAGGATCATATATATTTTTCCCCTTTTATACATCTATTGACCTACTTATCTGTCCACAAAAAATTTGTTTTATTAATTCTCAATCACTTAAATTTTTCGAAAAATTCCAAATTGAGACAGATTTTTTAAAGATCGATCCGTCGATGTGGATGAAAAATAATTATAGGGAGAGGCTCAATATCGTAAAATATCTCTAAGTTGTGAATGATGTGGCAGAAAGGGCTGTAAATTTAATGCAAAAGTATAATAATATATTAACAAAAAACGAAGACCAAAAACAATATATTTTACAAGTAACAATAGAATACAATAAAAAATTTCCTGACCATTGTAAGAAAACGAGAATGAAAGATATATAAGTGAAATTTTATACGAAAAATTTTAATGCAATCTTTGTTTATAATCAATAAAGACAATTTATAAAAATTGTCTAAAGAATCATTGTACTCGGCGAAAAAAGAGCTTTCCAGTAACCGTTCAGTCCTAAAAATGAAAAGGAGATTCAAAAAATAAACAGATGATGTTTTAATGTAATATTTGGGGCCTACTATTGCCTCCTGATTTTACGAAAGTTCAATATGGGTTTTAAAAAAATTAGAATTTCTTGATTAATAATATTAACAATATCAAATTGGATATATAATATTTTTATTAAATGGATTATATTTAGAATTACATTAGAAATATTTCCTCGAAGTAGCTACACAGGAACTGGCGTATTCGATGAGAAATAAGCGAATGATATATTTACTAGGTTACGGAGTTACATTCGTTACTTCAAAAATTTTTTGTGGACAGATAAGTAGGTCAATAGGCCTACAAAAGGGTAAATATATACAATCCTCAATAGCACAATGTTGTTTATTTTTTTTTGTAAATATAACAACGAAAAATAGCCATTTTTATTTCCATTAGCAAATTAAAAAAAAAATATTTTTCTTAAAAAATTACGCCAGCTCAGCTTCGAATGGTCGTAGTCGACTCATTCGAGGCTCATTTTACTAGTAAAATATCAAAGAATATGTTCTGTACCGGCTCATAATTTTAGGAAGTGTCGTGAGAGAGTTACGGAGCAATTATGATGAAAGTTTAGCCTCTTTGATTTTTCAGCGAAAAATGACCGACATTACAAACGTTATATGACGACAGGAAATTTTTTTCTTTTATCGCAATTTTTGGGGGTGTTCAGACGACATTTGAGAAAAAGTATGCACGATTGCAGATTTGTTAATATCATATCAAAAAAGTTATAATAAAATTTTAAAAATTTCAGATTTTCCCATTTAAAAACAATGTTAAATTTCAAGTCTTCGCAGGCACCTGTTAAAATTATCCGATACGGCTGAAATTTTCAGGATCTTATTTTTTTGGCTCATAGACTAGAATTATGTACAGGGAGCGAACAAAATTTTTTTTTTATTAAGGGCCACCCTAATATATATATATATACACACACCAATGTCCACGTCCGGAGGAATCCACATATAACGTGGCGTAGAAACATGCGTTACATTAAGAAAAATACCAATTTCTCACACGAATGCAACAAAAAATATGTAATCAACGTTGGATATAAATTTCATTCCAAGTAATGTCTACATCAGGTAAATGATACAATTATAATAGTACATTACTTTGCTCTCCGCAAAAAAAGGACACTTTACGCAATAGATATATAATATATTATTTTACGTACCTTCTTATAGAGTAGTATAAACACGTTGTTTTTCAGACACTTAAACTCTGCACACTTTGAAAATGAGGATTACGAATGGCAGTTGCCTCTTTAGTCCCTTCTTATATAGGTCCTGTTTCTGTACCTTTTTTTAATTACTTGATATGAGATATCAAGACAGGCTGATAATGCATCGCATTCTGGTAATTAGGAAGCTGTACCACTAATTATACTAGAGTGTGCCTAATTATTTTCTAATATAAAGAAATAGTCTTTAGTATCAATAATATATATTTAACGTAGGTGCATTTAAAAATTAAAATAAAATAATTAACGGCATAGACCTACCAATTGCATTAGATGTTAAAATGCCACAGTTTGGAAATTTCATAAACATTTCAAATACCTTCCGTAGTCCCTCGGATTCACAAACGTTTAGGCCTTATCGAAATATTTGTAATCTCAACTAGTAATGAAATTAACAACGAAAAAAGGTAATATAAAAAAGGAAAGATAAAATTATATTCAATAGCTATAAAGTTGATACAATTTCGATTTGACAGTTACTAGGGATAGAGTGGTATGTGAAAATGATTTGTTAGCATGCATTATAATAAATTAAAAAAAAAAGAATGGCAAATAATATAACAATATATAATATGTAAAAAATATATATAGACATGCAAAAAAATATACATAGACATGATCTTTAGTAGCAATATAATTTGCGGCATTCCACCTTATTTTTAATTAGGACAAAATGATGTGCATCGTTTCTTACCTTAATGTTTTCGACATTTCATAATTAAATTATAATTAAATAAATAAATTATAATGATGCGTAGTATTGCTCGTTTCTATCATGAGCCTCATGTATTCCTGGGACACATTATTGTCTGAGATTTAGTATTAGGGAAATAACCGAATATCGAGGGGCACATTAAGTGAACAATAATTATTCTGCAGATGCATATACAAACAACTTTCGAAAGACGTAATTGTAAGTATAATGCAGTCTTTTCGTTACTGAAAATTTCAATAAATGTTTCGCGATTTTCGGAAAGTTTTTTCGTAAAACTGTTAAATCGTCTGTGAAAATTACGAAACGTGTATCACGAATAAAAGTTCAGTTATTTGTTTCTGAAGTTTACTACAGAAAGAGCCTCTGTAAGCCCCATGCAAAAAATGCCCGTTTTTCGTACCTCGCATATTGAAACTTTTTTATGCCAATTGGTTACATATGATGACCCAATATTCCCTGCAAAATTTCAAAGTAAGCATATGCCCCGTTTTGGAAATATGAGGGGTCAAAGTTGACCATGTCCAATAAAAAGTGTACATAAATTTCATATTTATACTCGAATAATAATATTAAAAAACAATCAGACGATATGGTTCTTTACAGATTTTTGGCTGCTGATTACAAATCTGAAGTCAGATTTTAAAAATCCAAAATGGCGGATCCAATATGGCGGACGACTTTTTTGAAAATCGATGTAATTTGCCTAAAAATTATTACTCGGGGGGTTTTTGGGGTCGCTGATTACGAATCGGATGTTAGTTTTTCAAAATTGAAAACGGCAGGTCCAATATAACGGATGACTTTTGAAAAATTTAATGTAATTCGCTTGAAACTCGTCAGCTTAAGGTTTTTGTAGTCGATGAAGTCTAATCTAACGTTGAATTGATATTGAAAAGGCACTCAGCTTTCTTTGTCGCTGCATTAAATCTGTTTGGACCCTGCATAGGAAACATGTTGGATTATACGATCTTACCTTTGCCAGTTGGATTATTGCATCTTGCCTTAGTTGGCTGGATTATACGATCTTACCTTTGCCGGTTGGATTATTGCATCTCGCCTTAGTTGGTTGGATTATACGATCTTACCTTTGCCGGTTGGATTATTGCATCTTGCCTTTGTTAAAATTTTTTTTTTAATCTGACTTCAGATTCGTAATCAGCGACCTCAAAAACCCCCGAGTAATAATTTTTACGAAAATTACATCGATTTTCAAAAAAGTCGTCCGCCATATGGGATCCGACATTTTGAATTTTTAAAATCTGACTTAAGATTCGTAATCAGCGACCCCAAAAACCCCCGAGTAATAATTTTTAGGCAAATTACATCGATTTTCAAAAAAGTCGTCCGCCATATTGGATCCGCCATTTTGAATTTTTAAAATCTGACTTCAGATTTGTAATTAGCAGCCGAAAATCTATAAAGACCCATACCGTCTGATTGTTTTTTAATATTATTATTCGAGTATAAATGTGAAATTGATGTACACTTTTTATTGGACATGGTCAACTTTGACCAATCATATTTCCGAAATGGGGCATATGCTCACTTTGAAATTTTGCAGGGAATATTGGGTCATCATATGTAACCAATTGGCATAAAAAAAGTTTCAATATTCGAGGTACGAAAAACGGGCATATTTTACAGAGGCTCTTTCTCACAAGCGTATTATAGGCAATCAGAACTGTTAAACTGGCGGGAAAAGTTTATTAGACAAACCCAAAAACCTGCTCTAAAATTCCTCAAAACACCAGATCAATTGCATAAAAAGGCTTGATTAGTACCGAGACTGTATTAGAGTATTTTCATGTATGGCCTTCAATGGAATTCGAATCCAGAGTCGCAGTTACCTACTTTGATCATATTAATAATTGTTCGAATACTTTGTCAAAATCTGTTATTAAAGCCAAGAAAGAGTTTTTTGTCAAGACACTACGATCGCCGGTCATTATATTTTCCCTCCTGAATTAGACTCCGACGTCAGCATCGTCAAATTAATTCCAGTTTGTGATCAGAACAAACTGAGATATTTATAAAAATTGAGTATACAAATAATGTAACCATCGTTTGCCAACTACTACAGTGTCTCCATCCAGTTTTATCACAATGAGAATTTGGATTCGAATTTTAAACTGACTCGAAATATAGAATCTTTTGGACAGAACAAAAAAGCTTACAATTCATAAAAGAACATACCAGAATTTTTCTGCAAAATATTCAGAATATCACTAAAAAAGTGTGTAAATATACTTTTGATTCTTCAAGAACTTTTCCAAACTAGTTTTCATCGAAGACTCCGCTTTTCTATTTATTTATCATAAAATTCTAGGATTTTATATACCTTTGTTTATAGAAATAAAATCGCAATGACCTAATAGTTTGAAAAAAAGTAATAAGAAGAAAAATTTCCAAATTTTTTGATTTATTTTCTCAAATTTGGTGCCATATTGCAATTTTTATCTGCTGAAAAGAGATTTTGACGAGTGACGTCAAAAACATCGAGTTATCTTAAAATTGTTCGAAGCTTTTGTTACTAAAGTAATCTTTTAATAAACGTAAATCTTGTGGCCTGTTGGTCATTAATGAGTTATGTATCGAATAGAATATCGGGCATAAATCTATGCAAGTAATGATATTCTACAAAGCTATTATTTTCTCATGATGTAAATATCATAATATGTAAGTGATACTTAATAGGAATTGAATGTCCTATGCGTAATGAAGAACTGATATGAAATTTCGTGGATTAATGGAGTGTTTTTCAATTATGTATTTACCCACTTTCAATAAGTCCCGAATGCTGAAAATAGTTACCGTTACAATAAACATCCATGAGAGTCTTTGCATCGTTACTCAACCTTTTCCAATTTTCATTATTACTTTTTAAGTCTCACTTGAGTCTCAGTTCCAACATTTCATGACCAATTTAATATTTATATTTTTGTACCTTGTTTTACTGAAATCTGCAGTGTTAAAATCACTTTTATCGATTTTTCATAATTTGCGCCAATTTTCGCGACCATATTCGCTTTCGGTCCACAAAAATACGAGATGTACGCTGATTTGTTTATAATTATGATATATTACATAGGCAAGAATGCACAACATTCTTTGTCATTTTTCTCAGTCGCCATTTGATACGCTGAGAATAAAAATGGGTCAAAAATATAACGCGGGCAAAAGTGAATTAACTTTTTTAACGCGGAAAAATGAATTAAATAATCTCCGCGAGCAAAAATGACTTATATAATATTCAGGGCAAAAGTGGATTAAAATTATAATTCACTTTTGCTCTTATGGAATATTTAACCCACCTTTGCTCCCATCATAAAAAGTAAACCATTTTTACCCGTTAGCTGAAATTAACTAACTTTTGCCAATTTCCAAAAGTTAACCCGTTTTTGTATTAATTCGAATAATATCTACACAAAGTGACTCTTATTATTTTGTTTATCGGAAACGGGACTTACGAGTATAATCACGTGTAAACATGATTCTATTTATTTAGGAATGTTGTTAAAATATGACATTGTTATAATTGAAATCGAAAAACACCTTAATTATGAAAATAATAAAGTTTTATTTATTTCTTACTATGATTTTGCCAGTGGAGATAGCGATAACGAATAATGTAGCATATTATTTTTGTACTTCATCATTTTTTGTTTAAGAACGCATTTATGTACTTTATAAAATATATCTATATAATTAAACAGGTGTTGTGATTTATTCAATTATTACCGATTAACTTAAACTCGTAAACTTAGAAAGTTTGAATCTTTTGAGACTAGCTTGCGAAGCTTAGCAATGAAAAAGGCCATATTATAAGGATGGCCTTAACTCAAAGTAATTGCAAAGTTGATGACAATTATTGACAATATATGGTGATATATTAAAAAGATTATTACGCGAGACCGTTCAAGTTCAATAATATAAAATAATAGCGCGAGCAAAAACGAATTATAATTTCAGCGCCAGAAAAAATAATAAACATTTTTAATTCGGTTTTGCCCAAAAGAATATATTATAAATGTAATTTTTATCTTCATAATATTTTTACACATTTTTGCTCGTAGCGTCTAATCTCGAAAATGTGACGTAACAGAAAATTCTGCCAGCATCATAACAAAAAACACGTCGGATATGATACTTCGCTTGTGAAAAATCTCTTGTGCCCTAAAATTAATCCAAACATGGCCAAAAACGCTAATTTCGATACATTTAACCTCACTTTTCTCAAAAATGCGACGGAATAGGAAAATTCTGCTAGTGTAATCGTTTTCAGCACCAAAAAAACAGTTCGGATATGATACTCTTCTTGTCAAAGGCAAAATCAGCGTCGAATAGTGATAAGGGAGCGTATATTCTGCAAATAATATGCCTGTCAATACTTATTAATGCCCCCCTTAATAAAAAATTGGTGAAATCAATAAGTCAATGACAATGAATATTAGTTGTTCACGTCTCTTTCAAAAATTCCGAGAATTAAGCAATGTACACTGAGAGAAAGGATCGTTTGTTGTAAAAAAATATCATTGCATAGTTGAAATCGTTCTTTTAATGTAAAGATGGCATTGTAATGTTAAATGCGATTCATATAATATTAGCATTTTATTTCTTATATCAGAATTGACCATTTCTTAATAGTTAAGAAACGTATACTTTGAACTCGACACCTGCGCCAATTCACAAATAAGACATGGAACATGTCTCTTATACGATGTATTTGTTTATAAAATAAGCATATTTAATATTATAAACAATATCTTTAATTTATTTCTTTTCACAATAACAATGACCACCGAATTGCAATGGCGCTCAATCGTTCTTAACAAACCAAACAAATCAGCCGGGTTGTCATTTGAGGTTCTGTTACGATGCGTATCGACTCCAACCTTACATTTTGTAGCTATTAAGAAATCATTACTTTATAGATACAAACTCGTAGTAGACAAGCGGTTTCTTAACTATTAAGAAATGTTTGGTTGCATTTAATAGATATTTCTTAAGATATAAAATGAATTGTTTGCACTAAAGAAATGTCAGCTTTATATGAAATGAATAATTATTTTATACTTAAAAAATTATTGGATTCGGCGTATTTAAATATATGATTTCTTAAACTATTAAGAAGCCTTCTTTTTAGTAAACAATCCTTTCCTCAGTGTAGAAGCATACCAAATTTAATACTTTTATTACAGAATTAACATAAGAAGTATAATAGTGTAATCAGGGAATTAACGCAAATAATGATTAAAATTTTAAATCATTTGTATATTTTTTAAAGAATCCCAACAGTTTAAAAATTGCGATATCAAAGCGAACAAGTTTCTATACAAAATTATAACACGAGCAAAAATAAGTTAAAATTTCTTTGCGGGTAAAAGTGACTTATAATTTCCGAGTGGGCAAGAATGACTTAAATCTCTAATTTGTTTTTGTCCTGAAGAATATTTTAAGTCATTTTTGCTCTCACAATAGTATAACTCACTTTTGCCCACAGCCTGTAATTTGTTTCGTTTTTGCTCGCGAACAGAATAATAACCCATTTTTTCTCGCGGCGTATGTTTAGCCCGTTTTTGCTATCAGCGTGTCATTTATAGAATATTTTCTTTAATTCGGTTATTTATAATTCCTCCCTATAAACGAAACCTGCTTCAATACATTTATACTACATTTTTGATGGGTTGCTAATCATCGAGTCAGTAGGTCCTGCCTAAATTATACCGTTTAAATGCCGTCTATCCAAAGTTACACCTTTGGTGTGTCCAAAGTTATATCGTTCTCTTCCTCTCCTTCATCATTGTACATGGTATAAACAGAGTGATGAAAGTAGGGATAGTGAGGGGCTATATAACCTTGGACAAACGCCCGCCCTTTGAAAGAACCGACGGTGTAACTTAGCACGGGGACTACTGTGGAGTTGATAAACTATGGAATTTTGTTCAAACCATATATATTAAAATGAAATCATACGTAATTTACAAAATAGATTTTAATGATTGTCCATCAATACAACGGCAAAGCAAAACAGTTAAAAACACTTACGTAACATAGAAATGATTGGAAAGGGATGATGGGCATACATCGTTATCTCTTATGTACTCATATACTAATCACATATATCAATTTCAAATTTTCTCAATTCTAAAACCTAGAAAAAATGAACAACAACGAAATCTATACATAAAGTATTTTAATTAATACATAAAATATAATCAAAACAATCTAAATTTTGGCCCGGACACCCAGAAACTAAGAAGTTTTTATATCTTAATTAATAGCGGCTAATTACATAATTTTGTTAATTCGATTTCACTTGATATCCCTGTTATAGATATCTAGTTTATATTTCACTTGTCGAGGCGGGTACAGCCAAATATGCAATCGTAATCTTGTGTATGTTTATATTAACATTTAGCTTGTAATAATCTTGTGTATGTTTATATTAACATATTTAGCTTGTAATAAACAGTCCTCGATAATTTACGTACATCCTCTTCCAGACGTTTGTACATAATTCTTAAAGAATTTTAATACGGTTTATTTATTAGTATTTCATATTTTTAATTTCATGTATTTATTTATGTTTATTTTTTCTGTAAATAATTGCTTCTTAGAAGGACATCGCATACGGTCCGTAGTCATTAGACATAAACAGATATTATTTTCGACTTTCGATAAACAAATCGTAATGACTGTACACTAACAATGATATTTGAATTTGAACAAACGATTAATAAAGGAATTTATTACAATACAATCATTAAAAATAACTACAAGGAAAAAATTTATTATTTTCAAATAAATATGTATTTGAATAGTTGCAAGTAAATATCAATTAATACTTCAATATTAGTAACAAGTTTTACTAATAAAAAGTGAAAACCTACTATTTCATTTGTAAAATATTCTAAAATATTATATACTATTAAAATATATTTTTCTACTAGATTAATAGAATCAACTGTTTTATTAGTAAAATTTTATCTACAAATTCCTAATAATTCATTTTTTGGTTAATTTCAAATGTTTTTAGTAATTTAGATTCGGAGAGTACTATGTAATTTTCTTAGTTTCCAGAGTCAATCCACGTCAACTATATCAAAACTGAAGTCGATGTTAGCATATTCTACGAAAATGAAATATTTGATGGGTATAGGCATGAAAAATGTTCGTGTAGAATAATTTTCTAAAATTTTAAAAATGGCCCGTGTCGTCGAATTTACTGTATTTCTTAAAATTACGATATCTATTTTTCTAATTATCGTGTTGAAATTTGGCAAATTGTATATTCTTCGTATTGCTAAGTACATGATAAAATAAAAAAGTATTTTATTTGCTAAAATTCATTAAAAAATTGGCATAATACATTTTTCAACTTCAATTTTGGTATATTAAAATGATTGAGTTTCTTGGTTTTTATCGGTCTCCATACAATTAGATGTTTAAGAAAAACTGCAACTAAGTACAGTTACAAGATTTAATTAAAAATTGAACGTTTCGTCCTTGGTATTGTTTTTTCTTTGGTATTGTTTAAGCGATCGTATAAAGTGATTAGAATTACATGCATGGAAACTGAATTTTAAAACAGTTTTCCGTACCGAATGTAGGAATTTATGCATTTGGGGTGATGGGCTGCATCGGTCAGCACTCATCCCTAAATCATCCTTTACGCACTTGAAATAGGGGCACAAACTTTACGTATACATATATCAAAAACTAATGTTCGATATACAGGCGGAAGAGTTCAACGTTACGTACTACTTCTAACTAATCGCATGTTAAATTACGGTCCGTAAAATTGACCTTTACGTTCTGATATCGAATTTTCGCCCCCCCCCCCCGCAAACTATCGCCCCCAAGTTTTATTCTATGGGACCAAATCGAACTTAGTTGAGATTAAAATGCGTGTCCCAACGCGTTGCACAAAATCACGACGAAATTGGATCCGAATCGTGAATATTAAAACTCCATTAAAGGTCACAATTTTGTTATGTTATGTGTATATTGCAATTTTTCACTAAAATTGCAATAAAGTTCTCAAATACGAAGTTCTCCACATGGAGATGGGACGAAAATGTGAATAATCATCTACAAAAAATTTATTCGCTTCTTACCAGACTCGTATAAATTCATTTGACAGCTCTGGTAGTAATTAGGCTGAGAAGTCATAGAATGTAATGAATTTTACTTTTTCTTTATTCATAAAAATGTAAAAGAGTTGAGCGACATGAAAATTGTAAATTTATTGGCTGGTAATGAATAATACCATTACTTTGATGATCCATACAAATGTTCAATCAACAAGTACTATCGATGTAAAAATTATAAGATCGTTGTTGGTAATGAATGTTACCAATACTTCGATACGTAAACAGTTTCATGCTTGATGTAAAGAATATGAAAATATTCACGTTACATAGAACCAGGTTATAACATATTAATGTACTATGATGTATTACAATAATAATTACGTTAAAGCCGAGTCGTCGAAGGTAATAAATCAATTAACTATTTAATAAAAGTAAAATTAACTTCAAATTTGAGTTAGAGTTAAACTGCGAATACACCCTAAAATAAGATTGGTGGGAGCTCGGGAAAAAAAATAGAAATTATGCTTTAGAGTAAATTATTTATTTGAAAACAAATTTTGTTCAGAGTTCTACATAGAAAACTGCAATCATCATTGTAACTAAAATTTATTATAATACAATGAGCTTGTAAAATAGTCGAGGAATGCGTCAGATTTTCAATGATAATTGACGTTGTTTACTGACGTTCGTTACATCTCGTCAAAATAATCGTCGATGATGATTGTGGTTGATGGTAACGGAGCACACTTAGCAAATATTTTTGCAGGTTTGAAGGATAATAAGTTAACCTTCTCCTTCATCTCATTGTGCCTCATGAAGGCGATTGCAATGTTTTGTCCAGCGCAAACATGATTATGTTAAGTCTCCTCCACATCAATGATGACATCCACTTATCTTACTTGTTACTTTGTACTGAAAGTAATGACAAATTTATTAACGGAGTACACAAGTTCCCTTACCTAGTATATAGTTTTAGTATAAATAAAAGAAATAATCCTTTAGAATTTAATAATGTTTTATAAACAATTAAACAATAGACTTCTATTCACATACGAATCGGAAAATGATAAACAAATTGATCAAGCTACTTAGATGGCCATATTCTTACTCACCTTTTCATCAGCCTAATTTACGCCGTAGAATTCAAAATAGATAAATAGCCGATGATCGAATGGCTAAACTATCGTTTTAAGAGCCATCCAGGGTGTGTTTCCCGGAGTTGCTCGAATTTGAGCATTGCTCCCGAGGCTGCTGCACCGTTTGTTGCCTCGTAACGTTGGCACTGCGCAACTGAAGCAGTATTAATGCTGCCTCGTATTCTGGGGTGTTCATGTCGATCTCGTTGTTGTTTGCATCCAGGTAGTTGTTTACTGGCAAGGTCGTCATATTCCCAGAATTTCCTGTAAAGATTTTTATAATCCAGTTATGGCTATTTCATGGTATCCTCAATAACAAATCCTTAATATAGAACATAGACCCACGGTAATAGAACCGTGGTCCACGCAACTCCAGTCGGCATTTCAAGTTAAGGGTCCAGTCTCATCAGTTGTGTAAAAAAACTGGCAATTTAGAGGATTTTATAAAAGATCTTTATAACATCCTCTCTTGCAAACCCACAGTCATCACGATTCGCGGACATTTTTCTTTTAATTTCCAGTATAATCTCCACTTCTGAGCTTAAAATTGAAATGTTAAAAATTATGATAACTGGAAAACGGTAATATGAAAGAAGAAAAACTTAGTTCTGGATGGGATCGAACCCGGGTCGCTCGCACGCTACGATGAGACATTAACCAATCGTCGCCGTAATAATATTGGACAAATGATAGCTACGAGAAACCGGGAGTAGAATGATAAGGTGCCCCTGGACCCTAAGGAATAAAATGTTTCATGTCTTGTTTCGCAATTTAGGATGGCGGCTTTCAAAATGGCGGCTGTAGATTAAAAAAAAAACATGCTTATATTTTTATTTTACGAAAAATGCAAATTCAAGACACAATGACATTATATCAGAGTGGCATATGTAGTTTTCATGGTCGCTGCTTACAAAATTCAAAATGGCGGATTCAAAATAGCCACGAAAACCCCTGTATACCCAATTTCATACTCATCGAACATTACAAACGAATTTTCGCATTCGATATCTCTCATTTTGATTCCGCCATTTTGAATTTTTTAATTCTGACCTTTTATTCGTAATCAGCGATCATGAAAACTGCATATGCCACTCTGATATAACGTCAGTGTGATTTGAATTTGCATTTCAATAGAAATATGGTCATGTTTTTTTCTGCGACAGCCGCCATCTTGAATTGCGAAACGAGGCATGAAACATTTTATTCCTCAGGGTCCATGGACACCTTATTTTCACTTTAGACGTGACTCTCAATACCATTTCAAGGTGAAAGTGATGTTTGAAACGAACAAAAATTTTAAAAACCCCCATATTTTTACAAAGAAACGCGTATAACTTTTTGCCGTTCATTTTATCGAAATTCTATTGAAAGATTCTGAAAGGGCATGCAATTCTACATTAAAAATAATTGGTGCACAAATTTTTTCCAACGCGTTTATGTACAAAATTATCGACGCTCAAACTGATAATGAAAATGTGTCCGTCCCGGCTTTAATGGGTTAATTAATATCATAAATACCACAAAGACTCACTTTTTAAAGAAAAAAAATATTATGCATGTTTATATATATATATATATATTAGGGTGGCCCTTAATTAAAAAAAAAAAATATTTTTTTCGCTCCCCGTGGATAATTCTTGTCTATGAGCCAAAAAAAATAAGATCCTGAAAATATCAGCCGTATCGGATAATTTTAACAGGTGCCTGCGAAGACTTGAAATTTAACATTGTTTTTAAATGGGAAAATCTGAAATTTTTAAAATTTTATTATAACTTTTTTGATATGATATTAACAAATCTGCAATCGTGCATACTTTTTCTCAAATGTCGTCTGAACACCTCAAAAATTGCGATAAAAGAAAAAATTTCCTGTCGTCATATAACGTTTGTAATGTCGGTCATTTTTAGCTGAAAAATCAAAGAGGCTAAACTTTCATCATAATTGCTCCGTAACTCTCTCACGACACTTCCTAAAATTATGAGCCGGTAAAGAACATATTCTTTGATATTTTACTAGTAAAATGAGCCTCGAATGAGTCGACTACGACCATTCGAAGCTGAGTAGGGGCATTTTTTGAGCAAAGGTATTTTTTTTTTTAATTCGCTAATGGAAATAAAATGGCTATTTTTCGCCGTTATATTTACAAAACAAAAATAATCATTGTGCTATTGAGGATCATATATATTTTTCCCCTTTTATACATCTATTGACCTACTTATCTATCCACAAAAAATTTGTTTTATTAATTCTCAATCACTTAAATTTTTCGAAAGATTCCAAATTGAGACAGATTTTTTAAAGATCGATCCGTCGATGTGGATGAAAAATAATTATAGGGAGAGGCTCAATATCGTAAAATATCTCAAAGTTGTGAATGATGTGGCAGAAAGGGCTGTAAATTTAATGCAAAAGTACAATAATATATTAACAAAAAACGAAGACCAAAAACAATATATTTTACAAGTAACAATAGAATACAATAAAAAATTTCCTGACCATTGTAAGAAAACGAGAATGAAAGATATACAAGTGAAATTTTATACGAAAAATTTTAATGCAATCTTTGTTTATAATCAATAAAGACATTTTATAAAAATAGTCTAAAGAATTATTGTACTCGGCGAAAAAAGAGCTTTCCAGTAACTGTTCAGTCCTAAAAATGAAAACGAGATCCAAAAAATAAACAGATGATGTTTTAATGCAATATTTGGGGCCTACTATTGCCTCCTGATTTTACGAAAGTTCAATATGGGTTTTAAAAAAATTAGAATTTCTTGATTGATAATATTAACAATATCAAATTGGATATATAATATTTTTATTAAATGGATTATATTTAGAATTACATTAGAAATATTTCCTCGAAGTAGCTACACAGGAACTGGCGTATTCGATGAGAAATAAGCGAATGATATATTTACTAGGTTACGGAGTTACATTCGTTACTTCAAAAATTTTTTGTGGACAGATAAGTAGGTCAATAGGCCTACAAAAGGGTAAATATATACAATCCTCAATAGCACAATATTGTTTATTTTTTTTTGTAAATATAACAACGAAAAATAGCCATTTTTATTTCCATTAGCAACTTAAAAAAAAAAAATATTTTTCTTAAAAAAATACGCCAACTCAGCTTCGAATGGTCGTAGTCGACTCATTCAAGGCTCATTTTACTAGTAAAATATCAAAGAATATGTTCTGTACCGGCTCATAATTTTAGGAAGCGTCGTGAGAGAGCTCCGGAGCAATAATGATGAAATTTTAGCCTCTCTGATTTTTCAACGAAAAATGACCGACATTACAAACGTTATATGACGGCAGGAAATTTTTTTCTTTTATAGCAATTTTTGGGGTGTTCAGACGACATTTGAGAAAAAGTATGCACGATTGCAGATTTGTTAAAATCATATCAAAAAAGTTATAATAAAATTTTAAAATTTCAGATTTTCCCATTTAAAAACAATGTTAAATTTCAAGTCTTCACAGGCACCTGTTAAAATTATCCGATACGGCTGAAATTTTCAGGATCTTATTTTTTTGGCTCATAGACTAGAATTATGTACAGGAGGCGAACAAACAAATTTTTTTTTTTTTTTTTTTAAGGGCCACCCTAATATATATATATATATATATATATATACACACCAATGTCCACGTCCGGAGGAATCCACATATAACGTGGAGTAGAAACATGCGTTACATTAAAAAAAAATACCAATTTCTCACACGAATGCAACAAAAAATATGTAATCAACGTTGGATATAAATTTCATTCCAAGTAATAGTCTACATCATGTAAATGATACAATTATAATAGTACATTACTTTGCTCTCCGCAAAAAAAGGACACTTTACGCACTAGATATATAATATAGTATTTTACGTACCTTCTTATAGAGAAGTATAAACACGTTGTTTTTCAGACACTTAAACTCTGCACACTTCGAAAATGAGGATTACGAATGGCAGTTGCCTCTTGAGTCCCTTCTTATATAGGTCTTGTTTCTAAACCTTTTTTTAATTACTTGATATGAGGTATCAAGACAGGCTGATAATGCATCGCATTCTGGTAATTAGGAAACTGTACCACTAATTATACTAGAGTGTGCCTAATTATTTTCTAATATAAAGAAATAGTCTTTAGTATCAATAATATATATTTAACGTAGGTGCATTTAAAAATTAAAATAAAATAATTAACGGCATAGACCTACCAACTGCATTAGATGTTAAAATGCCATAGTTTGGAAATTTCATAAACATTTCAGATACCTTCCGTAGTCCCTCGGATTCACAAACGTTTAGGCCATATCGAAATATTTGTCATCTCAACTAGTAATGAAATTAACAACGAAAAAAGGTAATATAAAAAAGGAAAGATAAAATTATATTCAATAGCTATAAAGTTGATACAATTTCGATTTGACAGTTACTAGGGATAGAGTGGTATGTGAAAATGATTTGTTAGCATGCATTATAATAAATTAAAAAAAAAAAGAATGGCAATTAATATAACAATCTATAATATGTAAAAAATATATATAGACATGCAAAAAAATATACATAGACATGATCTTTAGTAGCAATATAATTTGCGGCATTCCACCTTATTTTTAATTAGGACAACATGATGTGCATCGTTTCTTACCTTAATGTTTTCGACATTTCATAATTAAATTATAATTAAATAAATAAATTATAATGATGCGTAGTATTGCTCGTTTCTATCATGAGTCTCATGTATTCCTGGGACACATTATTGTCCGAGATTTAGTATTAGGGAAATAATCGAATATCGAGGGGCACATTAAGTGAACAATAATTATTCTGCAGATGCATATACAAACAACTTTCGAAACACGCAATAGTAAGTAAAATGCAGTCTTCGTTACTGAAAATTTCTATAAATGTTTCGCTATTTTCGGAAAATTTTTTCGTAAAACTGTTAAATCGTCTGTAAAAATTACGAAACGTGTAACACGAATAAAATTTCAGTTATTTGTTTCTGAAGTTTACAACAGAAATTTCTCACAAGCGTATTATAGGCAATCAGAACTGTTAAACTGGCGGGAAAAGTTTATTAGACAAACCCAAAAACCTGCTCTAAAATTCCTCAAAACACCAGATCAATTGCATAAAAAGGCTTGATTAGTACCGAGACTGTATTAGAGTATTTTCATGTATGGTCTTCAATGGAATTCGAATCCAGAGTCGCAATTACCTACTTTGATCATATTAATAATTGTTCGAATACTATGTCAAAATCTGTTATTAAAGCCAAGAAAGAGTTTTTTGTCAAGACACTACGATCGCCGGTCATTATATTTTCCCTCCTAAATTAGACTCCGACGTCAGCATCGTCAAATTAATTCCAGTTTGTGATCAGAACAAACTGAGAAATTGATAAAAATTGAGTATACAAATAATGTAACCATCGTTTGCCAACTACTACAGTGTCTCCATCCACTTTTATCACAATGAGAATTTGGATTCGAATTTTAAACTGACCTTTTATTATGTTTTCTAAATTTTAAACTGAATATATTAGACTGGTGTAATATTATCACGTACTAACAATTTAATTCTTTCCAAAATCTCAAATATCGCAGTTTTCGATCTTTTATCTCGAAATATGTAATCATTCGGACAGAACAAAAAAGCTTTGAATTCATCAAAGGACATACTAGAATTTTTCAGCAAAATATTCAGAATATCACGAAAAAAGTTTGTAAATATACTTTTGATTCTTAGCATATTTTGGCAGAAGATCATAGTTTTTGAGTTACAGCGACAAGAACTTTTCCAAACTAGTTTTCATCGAGGACGCCGCTTTTCTATTTATTTATCATAAAATGCTAGGATTTTATTTACCTTTGTTTATAGAAATAAAATCGCAATGACCTAATAGTTTGAAAAAAAGGAATAAAAAGAAAAATTTTCAAATTTTGTTGATTTTTTTTTCAAATTTGGTCTCATATTGCAATTTTTATCGGCTGAAAATAGATTTTGACGAGTGACATCAAAAACATCGAGTTATCTTAAAATTGTTCGAAGCTTTTGTTACTAAAGTAATCTTTTCATAAACGTAAATCTTATGAACTGTTGGTCATTAATCGGTTATATATCGAATAGAATATCGGGCATGAATCTATGCAAGTAATGATATTCTACAAAGCTATTATTTTCTCATGATGTAAATATCATAATATGTAAGTGATACTTAATAGGAATTGAATGTCCTATGCGTAATGAAGAACTGATATGAAATTTCGTGGATTAATGGAGTGTTTTTCAATTATGTATTTACCCACTTTCAATAAGTCCCCAATGCTGAAAATAGTTACCGTTACAATAAACATCCATGAGAGTCTTTGCATCGTTACTCAACCTTTTCCAATTTTCATTATGACATTTTAAGTCTCACTTGAGTCTCAGTTCCAACATTTCATGACCAATTTAATATTTATATTTTTGTACCTTGTTTTACTGAAATCTGCAGTCTTAAAATCACTTTTATCGATTTTTCATAATTTGCGCCAATTTTCGCGACCATATTCGCTTTCGGTCCACAAAAATACGAGAAGTACGCTGATTTTTTTATAATTATGATATATTACATAGGCAAGAATGCACAACATTCTTTGTCATTTTTCTCAGTCGCTATTTATAGAATATTTTCTTTAATTCGGTTATTTATAATTCCTCCCTATAAACGAAACTTGCCTCAATACATTTATACTACATTTTTGATGGGTTGCTAATCATCGAGTCAGTAGGTCCTGCCTAAGTTATATCGTTCAAATACCGTCTATCCAAAGTTACACCTTGGGTTTGTCCAAAGTTATATCGTTCTCTTCCTCTCCTTCATCATTGTACGTGGTATATACAGAGTGAGGCAAGTAGGGATAGTGAGGGGCTATAACCTTGGACAAACGCATGCCCTTTTGAAAGAACCGACGGTGTAACTTAGCACGGGGACTACTGTGGTTTGATAAACTATGGAATTTTGTTCAAACCATATATATTAAAATGAAATCATACGTAATTTACAAAATAGATTTTAATGATTGTCCATCAATACAACGGAAAAGCAAAACAGTTAAAAAACACTTATGTAACCTCGAAATGATTGAAAAGGGATGATGGGCATACATCGTTATCTCTTATTTACTCATATACTAATCACATAAATCAATTGAAAAATCTACACAGAGAGAAAAGAAATAGTTAACGGAACCTTTTTGTAATAGTAAAACGCGTAAATAAGAAAAGTTGTTGCATTAACTATTTCCATGGTAAACGGTACAATAAAATTGTTCCATTTACTATTTTCCGATGGTTAAATGTTACGTACATAACTTCAAATATCGACTCTAACCTTACATATAGTTAATTCTACTACTTAAGAGGTTAAATTTGATTTTACTATTTTTCCGTGGTTCCATTAACAATTTTTTTCTCTCTGTGTAGAAAAAATGAACAACAACGAAATCTATACATAAAGTATTTTAATTAATACATAAAATATAATCAAAACAATCTAAATTTTGGCCCGGACATCCAGAAACTAAGAAGTTTTTATATCTTAATTAATAGCGGCTAATTACATAATTTTGTTAATTTCATTTCACTTGATATCCCTATTATAGATATCTAGTTTATATTTCACTTGTCGAGGCGGATACAGCCAAATATGCAATCGTAATCTTGTGTATGTTTATATTAACATTTCGCTTGTAATAAACAGTCCTCAATAATTTACGTACATCCTGTTCCAGACGTTTGGACATACTTCTTAAAGAATTTTAATGCGGTTTATTTATTATTATTTCATACTTTTAATTTCATGCATTTATTTATGTTTATTTTTGCTGTAAATAATTGCTTCTTAGAAGGACCTCGCGTACGGTCCGTAGTCATCAGACATAAACGGATATTACGTTCGACTTTCGATAAACAAATCGTAATGACTGTACACTAACAATGATATTTGAATTTGAACAAACGATTAATAGAGGAATTTATTACAATAAAATCATTAAAAATAACGACAAGGAGAAAATTTTGTAATTTCAAATAAATATGTATTTCAATAGTTGCAAGTAAACATGTAGTTAACACTTCAATTAGTAACAAGTTTTACTAATAAAAAGTGAAAACCTACTATTTCATTTGTAAAATATTTTCAAATATTATGTATTATTAAAATATACTTTTTTTTCGACTAGATTAATAGAATCCACTGTTCTGTCAGTAAAATTTCATCTACAAATTCCTAATAATTCATTTTTGCTTAATTTCAAATGTTTTTAGTAATTTAGATTCGGAGAGTACTCTGTAAATTTCTTGGTTTCCAGAGTCAATCCACGTCAACTATATCAAAACTGCGGGTCGATGTTGGCATAATCTACGAAAATGAAATATGTGATGGATATAGGCATGAAAAATGTTCGGGTAGAATAATTTCCTAAAATTTTAAAAATGGCCCGTGTCGTCGAATTTACTGAATTTCTTAAAATTACGATATCTATTTTTCTAATTATCGTGTTTAAATTCGACAAATTGCAAATTCGTCGTATTGCTAAGTACATGATAAAATAAAAAAGTATTTTATTTTCCAAAATCCATTAAAAAATTGGGATAATACATTTTTCAACTTCAATTTTGGTAAAGTTATAACTATATTTTTTTGTAATCCACCATATAGGAGAATATTTCACGGTTCATTTTAAACAAAAAGTCATGGAAAATATTCTTTGACAAATTGTAAGATAATTTTGTTTTGAGCAAATTTTGTCTAAAGTGTATAGTTTTCGATAAAGGCAATTATTATTCTCGAAATCTAGAAATGATTAATCACTTTGTTTCTCAAAATCTATAAACTTTAGAGAAAATCTTCTTACAGCAAAAATATTTCAGAATTAGTCAGAGATTACATTTTTTTTCAGATTTTTTAAATGATTTTTTTCAAAATTTCGATTTTCTTAATTTTCGAAAAATAAGAAATTGTATATCAACAGATTCTGAAAAAATTGAGTATATTCTTTGACACATTCTCGGAAATGTTTATTCTCACAACATTTTTTGTAGAGTTTGCAGTTTTCATGAAAAAATTTGTTAATTTTAAAAAAAAATATTCTTACTGTGGTCGCCATTTTTTGATCATGATGTTAGTTTTTTAATATGTAACAAATATATCGTAATATTATAACTATTTTCGTCACCTATAGCGAAAGAATTTTGTGCCGCAAATACTAATTCTATGAGAAAAAAATGTTTTATAAAAATGTTTACCCGATTTTTTGAACTCGTTTGCTGTAACATAACATGAGGTGAAAAGAACATCGAATTTTCTTTTTTCATACGATTCCAGGATACTTTTTGACCATCTCTTTGCAAAAATTGAAACAGTCGTTTTCGTTCTAAATTGAATTCTGTTTTGAAAATTCAATATATTGAAACAAGGCATAACTTATGAAAACATTGCTTTTGATATTTATAGTACACTTTTGTGTTCGTGCGTAATTCAATGCGCTGAACATGAATATCAGTGAAATTGGCGCGTAATTATTTACACCGTAAACATCGCAAAAAAATCCTTTAAAATAAGATCGTTCCATTTTCTTGGCTACAAAAAGGTTGACAAATTCGAGAAATGCTTAAAATGAATGTTGTAAACCTCAAACACATTTTATGTTTAGTGCATTTTTTATTAACGTGAGCAACTGAAAAAAGTGACTATGAATTTTATGCATGGTTATAGATGTAGTATATCATAATTATCACAAAAAATCAGGGTACTCCTCGTATTTAGTGTGCTAAAATCGAATAATGTCGCGAAAATTGGCGCAAATCATGAAAAATCGATAAAAATTGTGATTTTTCACAATTTTTCTTGTTTTCTTGTACAAAATTGTAAATGTCGCAAATTCTTTGGTATAAAAGTTACATCTCTGCTTGCAATTCATATTCTATATACGAATAATTTTTAGTATATTCAGTGTTTTCAATACTTAATGAAATAAACCAGGAATGTTTTGAACCATCATAATTCTGATGAAGTTTTTTCGCGTTTTTCACCACGTAAATCGCTTTTGCGTCAATTTTAGTTATGATATTCGATTTCAGTGTATAAAAATACGCAAGACATCATAGATGTAATCAAAATTATTGGCAACTCTGTCAGGATTTTTATGGATTATACAGATTGTATAAAAAAAGATAAAATTCGCTGTTAGTTTTCTCTGTTTCTATCACACGTATACAAAAATTGCACAATAGTATATTATGAAACTAGTGCGTAAAAGTTCATTCTACGAATGTGATGGGTTGCGGCCCGAGCCGAAGCGTGGGTCGTAATCACATTCGCAGAATAAACATTTACGCACATGTTTCATACGATATTTTATGTCACTTGAGTGCGTAAAATGCGACCGAAAAATGTCAAAAGTGTGTAAAATAGCATTTTACGCATCGAATGGCATAAATTATAAAATGCATATTTTGAGAAGATTTTTCACTTTCATTTCAGAAATCTTTCGCATTAATCTATATTTCTGAAAGTGAACCAGAAGAATAGGAATAATCTCCAATTTTTATGGAGTATTATCAATTATTCGAAATGGTATTGCGCCAATTTTCACTATGATATTCGTTTTTTTTAGAAAACATATGAATACTATAACTGAGAAATTATCCTAGTAGAAAATGAGACCAGTTTCTGGCCACTTTTTCTGGTCTGCATGCTATAACTAATGAAGCCCAGAAAGCTGGGCAGAAAGTGGCTTAATTGTCTACCAGAGTGTCCTGATTTCAATACATGTATTGATTTTTCAAAATAGAAATCAATATAGAACAAAAACTGTTGTAACAATTTTTTAAATTTTAACATAGATAGTCTCCAAGTATCCTGGAATCGAATTAAAAAAGAAAATTCACTGTGCTTTTCACCTTTGATTAAAATACCGTTTAAGGTAGTTAGACCCCCGAATATCATATGTTGACGAAAAATATTTAATAACGTTTCGAAGAATTTAATTTTCATTATTAATGATATTGTTGAAAAGTGAGAGCATTATTCTTCTTGAACAAAAAATTGAAATGTGCAAAAATAATTTGTGAGGCCACATTTGTTATTTTTTCAAATTTTTTCTTCTCCGCTGTTAAGAATTTTTTAAAAATGAACGGATTTTAACGAATGACAGCTTATTTTTTCAAGAAAAAGATTCTCTACAACTTTACCGTAGGTATTTTGAAATTTGCGAAGCCAACGATAAATTATCTCTTTTTATTTTAAAAAATAACTGCTACTTTTAACGAATTTTGAGTAATTTTCGTGATCGGACAAACAATCTTTAAAAAATTATGCGGTAAAGTTAAAGAAAATCTTTTTCTCGAGAAAATAAGCTGTCATTCGTTAAAATCCGTTCATTTTTAAAAAATTCTTAACAGCGTAGAAGAAAAAATTTGAATCAATTACAAAAGTGACTTAACGAATTATTTTTGCTCAATTCAATTTTTTTTTCAAAAAGAATAAAGCTTTCACTTTTCAAAAATATTATTAATAATGAAAATTAAATTCTTGGAAACGTTATTAAATATTTTTCGTCAACATATGATATTCTGGGGTCCAACCACCTTAAGTACACCAAGACTCACATTTCGAGTAGTTTGGAAATAACGAAAAAGTCGTTAATACAAGCACGGATATGTGACTAAGAATGGAAACAACGACAGTCACATGACAAATTTAAGAATTTAAAAATCTATATTACACAAATAGTATTTTAATGCAGGCTTCGTAATAATCATTAAGTAATTCAAATTTTATGTGTTTATGACCTGCAATAGCACTGATGCACTGAAAAAAAAATAGTAATTTTGACTAAATATGTGGTTGATGATTAGCACCTAAATATTTAGTTAATGCAAATACAAATCAGTGCTTCCAACTACATCATGACACCGATTCAATAACTTTTAGTTAATTCAACTAAAAATAGTTGGCATTACTTAATATTTGTCTGCTAACAGATAACCACATATTTGATAAATATTACTATTTTTTCTCAGTGTGATGATTGCCGTATTTAAACATTAAATAAAAAATGATTAAAATGTTAAAATAAAATTTATATTAACGTTAAGTTCCAAATATTAGTTTCTTACTCCCAAACATAAGAACGAAAAGGGAAAAATCCCTTTTTTTCTAAATCGTCCTCAGAAGTTCTTCAAAATGTCTGCATTCTCATGAGAAGCAGAACTTTGCTTCAATATATTAAAGTACTATAATAAGAGTTGTGGAAATATTTCTTCTTCCACCGAAAATTATGAATTTTTTAACTAAGAACAATAAATGAACCTTTTATTTTTATTACACGGGCGCAAAATAAACATTTATGCCCGCAAGCGATCTGTATGCCCAATGGACATTTAGGTGTAAAACTTTACACCCATTGTGCGAAATTTCTCGATATAGAGGTTATGATTCAGGTTTATACCAACAAATTTGAAACTCGGAAGAAACTTTTACTCTTGAGAGTGTAAATGCGATTTTGCAACTCCTTGTGACAAAACCGATTTATTCTTATTACAAAGTTTGGATCGATGTTTCGAATAGACAAAACTATTATTGTTATTGTTATGGGGGAAGATGTAAAAGAGGGGGCTCCCATTATTTATAGCAATGCCAAACGGTGTCTAAATTGAAAATCTACTTAGTATCTGGTAGTCGGATCATCAACTGACCGTCAATCATTCGGACAAACCTGAAGTTAACTAAAGTGGGCACAACGCGAAGTTAGTAAGCAGCAACGTGGTCCAAACGGAAAGTGGGTAAACCACAAAGTGGGTGAGAAGCAGCGTCGTTTCGGCAGTTAATAAGGTACGTTAACAAATATGTTTAAACTTGATGCCATTTTTTTTGTAGACTTTTAGAAATTTTAAAATAAACATAAAAATCTGTAGCTCATGACAAGACAAAAAAACACTTAGTGTTTCCAGCTGTTTTTCACACAAAAATTTTTACAACATTCGATACATGTCATGGCTATTATTTTACATATACTTATTTCTAGAACAAGACTTGCAATAATTTTATATTTTATTACAATTTTATACAAACAATTTTTGTTAAGTTCATTTTAGATTAAGAATTATATTGAAATTCGTATCAATCATTGCATGCATTCTTATCTTTACATTCGTTTAAAACGAGAATATTTTCAAACCGCGGACTGTATAATTTCACGTAAGAACATTAAATTCTCTCTAAAATACGTTTTTTATCCGATAAATATCTAATCGTAGTCCCCTGAAGTGTATGTATCTACGAGATATTTAGAAGTCTTTTTCCATACCACTTTTTAACTCGATTTTTAATACATTTAACCTTGTTATTAAATTTTTTTTTCATGTTTGTGTCATTCTCAACATATATTAGAACATCTAGGATTTATTAATCTCGTGTTTAGACAACGTGTAACTAAAATTAAATATTTTCATGAAAAAGCTATAAAATCTATGGTTTTTTAATTACCTGTATTAAAGGAAAATAACAACAACATAATACTGAAATTACAAAAAGTTCATACTGAAAAATCTGCACAAATGGAAAAATTATCTAACAATTGTAATGAAGGTAAATTAAAAAAAAAATAGAAAATATTAAATGGTTTAAGTATTTCGTATTTAAAAAATTTTGTATATTTTAGGATTTCAAAGAAATAAAAATAGGAAAGTAATTAAGAAACCTTTTATTAGAAAAATATGCTTATTACATTAAATATTTAGAAGACTTTGTTTTTCCTATGTTTACACTTTCTTTATTTCTGCAAACCTCAATTGTGTAACGAACCTAATCAAATACAAATTATATGTTTTTGTTTTCTTTCAATTTCGATTAACAACGCTTTAATTCTTAAGTGTTCAAACCCCGTTTGTACTTTTTTATTAGAATTTTGAATCCTCCTTTTTAAAGGTTCTAATTATGTTTTTCTATAGGTTTTTTTGTGAATTTCTTATTTTTAGCTTTTTGTGTTAAACTTTTTCAATCGCTTATAAATCAACCTTAATAAAACAAAATTTGAATTGTTTTTGTATATAATTGTTATATAATTATGATAGATTTTCTGTTTCAATAGATATTTAAATTACAATACGTGTCACTGGAGATGTTTCTCGTAATTATTATTATTTAAATTGATGATACTTGTCGATAAATTTGTTTGCCCCACTTTCTTTAAAATTTTCGTATTCTTATAACGTATAGGATTTTGTACCTTGGTTCAATATAGTCTACATTATTAACTTTACACGCAGGTTTTCAGACACCGGCGAATACTGCATAAGGAAAGAAAGAAATAGTTTTACAGGTGGAAAAGTTTTATAAAATTTTTATAAAATTTTAATAAAAGGACTGTATAAAAATTGTATAAAAATAGTATAAAAAAGTGGTTCTATAAAAAATTTATAAAGTTATTATAAAGATTGTATATTCATATAAAGATTTTATAAAATCTATATACAAATTTTATAGAAATTATATAAAACTGGACATTTTAAATAAAATATGGAGTTTACTATTTTTTAGTTTGGTTTGTTATTTAAATAATAGTCCTAGCTACCTAACATATCGAGATCCCTAGGTAGTAAATAAAAACGACGTCTATGGCTTATCCTAAATACTCTCGGCTTAGTTCTATAAATTTTAGTTTTTTCGATGCGCAATCACAATAAAATAAAAATCGTTTTCAAGATATCTCAGATTTAAAAAGTTATATTTATTTGTATATTGCATTGCAACATCGCCCGAAAAATAAGAACAGTTTATGAAGAATAAAATTAGAATAAAAATTATTCCATCATCCGATCAGAAATTTTATGAAGAATACAAACATTCATCTTGAATTTCATGCATCGACAAATTCCAAATGTAAATTTTCAACGATTTTTTTCATATTATTTGAAAGGCTCATGGTCTTCGATGTAAACCTCTATCTGAAACCGGTATTCTATATATCTATTTTACCACATAAGTGTAGAGTTTTTGAGTCGTAAACAGTAAGGACCGTGAATAAAAAAAATCCCAAAAAATTTGTTCGAAGACAATTTTTTGTTTCATAAATATCAGAAATCTTCAACCAACAACGAAGATTTAAGAAATATTTCTTCAAGTTCGGCAGAAAATACAATTTCATTTTTTTACAGTTATCCAATATACAGTAGAGTCCCGGTATAATCGCATCACGTTATATTTACGTCCCAGCATATTTTCCCGGTTCCGTCTCTTTTACATGTTCGATGAAACAGTGTCTTGATTTCTTAAAGTAAGGTTAGAGACCTTTGCAATTGTAAAAAGAAACTGTAAAAAGGTGTTACAAAGTGAATATAATCGAGTTAAAGAGTTTAAAAAGAAAACATGTTGAAATTTGTCTTCATCTTGATGCACGAGAACCATGGATAAATGTGAAGCGATGAAGGATAATCGAAGTTTACTACAGTGTTATTATAGCTCTACGATTCGTATATAAATATCACATTGTATAGCATTATATTACATCTCATGTATTTTTGTATATTTGTGATACAGTAACTTGATATAATGATATTTACTATACTCCACTCCCTTTTCCCCCCACCTTGCGGGCTCGGACGTCATGAAAGGCGTGCTGTGATCTCACGAACATGAAAGCGACTGAGAGGAGTGGGAGAAGCTACGCTCCCCTTGTTTTGATAAACATAACGGGAGGAGAGGGGAAAGCGAGGAACCTAGTGGGTATATATACCGGGACTGTATTCTTAAAATAGTCCTCTTGACGAAAGAGAAGCCAGTTGCGACAAGTAAAACTCCACTTACCGCAAGTAGAACAATCCTCTTGATCGAGGATTCCCACTTGCGGCAGGATTCCGCTTGCGGCAAGAGGACGTTTTAGGAGTGTAATGTTAAAAAATTATTATAAAAGTTCAAACAACACATTTTTCTTAATGAATTCTAAGAACATTTTATCCTCAAATTTTGTTTACAAAGCTCCCAACTCCTTATTTAGCGAGTTCTGACTTTTTAAACAAAAATCACTTTGAACACAATTTTGGGGGCATCTGCATTAAATTTGCTATTTGAAACTTTGCACATCTTAAGTTTAGGATTCAAAATGTTAGGTTTGAAATAGTACAACACGGGCGTTGTGTACGACTAATATAACTAATTACGCCCTTGGTACATAATATACTATTTTTTTACGTTTTTAAGCATTGATTTTCGAAAAATTGTTTGCCCAGAAAATATCATCTAAAATTTGTTGCCCAGAAAATATCATCAAATCACATTTTATGCCCGAAAATATTTGACATGATAATATAAAAAAAAAAGTATGAAAATTCATGGTAAATTAACATTTAGGACTTAGTGGATTAATGTAGTTATCAGCTCAAATAAGACACGTATAACTCTTAGATATTCTTATAAGGCGTAATCATTCATTATTATTTAAATTTAACATTTCCTAATATAATAAATATAGACATTTTCCTCCTCATTCTGCAAGTCTGACCCAAAACTACGATTTGAAATAATAAAATTTTAAAGAAAATTGTTCGCCTAATTGTTAAAATAAAAACAGTCTACAAAACAACCATTCATGCATTATTAGGTTTACCCCTTGGTTCTAGTTTAGCAATACTTGCGGCAAAGAACCGCATATAAAAGTTACGGTGAAAGTACCATTTATTTCAAAATCTTCTGTCAAAATCTTAAGAAAATGAATTTATTATAAAAAAAATCCTTTATTATAACAGGTTTGAACCTGTATTCGTTTTAAAGCTCAGAACATGTACTTTCACAACAACAAAATAAAACATTAAATTATAAAAAATAAAAAATTTGTTACTAACAAAACCATTTTTAAATGTAATTTTGAGGGTCATACCGCGAGTTAAATCATCGAACAAAATTTTACCATTAACATTGACAAATCCATTATAAATCTGGATATTTTCAAAATGCAGAACCGATGGAATCTATTTTTTGACGCGTTTGAATTCAACGCTAACGACGCAATTATAATAATAAATGTGCTAACATGCGTAAATATTATTCTTTTACTATATTATCCTGTACTATACAGGGTCATCGAAAAGTATTGGACCCCCCTAATATCTTCAGTTAGAATGCACTTAGGAGAAAATGTCCAATAACAAAGTTGTATGGTTTCAAGCGGGGAGTAAGATGATGACCTTGACTTTGACCTTGACCATGTCCTTCAAGGTCATTTCAAGGTCAATCTTATTTTTTTAAATAGAACCCCCTACATTGCATTGCATATTCTTATAGCTTATCTCGAGAGCTTTCCAAAACACTATAATAAAATATTTTTTTATTAAGTACTTTTTGAGTTATAAAGGTTTGAAGTTAACAATTTTTTGACACAAAATGTAGAATATCTTGTAAAATATTATTTAGTTTTCAGTAATCATAACCTTAATACTTTTGTGCGCGGAATAATGAGACCAATTAATTGGTTTAAAGAAAATACATTAATCGGATCCCCCTAATATTTTCAGTAAGAATGCATTTTGGAACTTAACAAATTGTTAACTTCAAACCTTTATAACTCAAAAAGTACTTAATAAAAAAATATTTTATTATAGTGTTTTGGAAAGCTCTCGAGATAAGCTATAAGAATATGCAATAAAATGTAGGGGGTTCTATTTAAAAAAATAAGATTGACCTTGAAATGACCTTGAAGGACATGGTCAAGGTCAAAGTCAAGGTCATCATCTTACTCCCCGCTTGAAACCATACAACTTTGCTATTGGACATTTTCTCCTAAGTGCATTCTAACTGAAGATATTAGGGGGGTTCGATACTTTTCGATGACCCTGTATATCATATGCTTATATCACACAATGATTGAAAGTTATTAGGTACTCTTTTTATAAATAAATTAATAAACGAAATTTCATTGATCAGAAATTTCAAACGCTTTCGAAAATAGACTCCATCGGTTCTCCATTGTGAAAATTTCCAAATTTGTGGAGAATTTTTCAAGGATTACGATAAAATTTTGTTTAATTTATGATTTTTGATGATTAAATTTTGATGAAATTTTGATAAAAAAATGATAAAATTAAAATTTGATGAATTTTCCTCTCAAATTAAGAATTTTTTTTTACGGTGTAGTTTTGTATATTTTGTAAAAATATACGACTTAAAAGCTGGGAAGTAGTCTTTAAGAAGTAAAAATATGTTCAGGAATGTATCGGTCCATTTGTAAATAAAGGGCTATAGAGGAGGGATATTTCTATATTTTTCATTTATTTACTTTCATTATTATACGCAATAGCTATCGAGTCAATAATTTATCATATAAGTATATCGCAACTTGCTCGACGTAAACCGAGACACCCCGGTTACGTCTATTTATTTATTTAATCATTTATTTACCTTTGTACTTAATTTTTATTTACAAATAGGCCGATACTTTCCAAGAGCTTCCGTCACATTTATATTTAAATTAAACGGTCGAGAAATTAAAGCTAATTGATAAAATATACACTTTATTAAATTGAAATATTATTTCTAAAGACACATAAAAATGAGTCTCGTTGAAGCTTAGAAAGAGAACAGTTTTAATGTCACCACTTCTTTACAGGTCTTGAAAGAAAATCCATCGGGAAATCTTCCTGGTACGAATAATGAAAAGTTAACTCCCCTCCAAGGAAAGTGATACTTGGAAACAAGCACTTGCAGAAGAACTCGATCAGGTGAAAATGAGGTTCGTTATTGATAAATAAAAACGAAAATTGTATAAAGTAATAAAATTAAATGACCTAATTAAAGGTTCGTTTTTTCGATTTTTAAGCTAGGTACTAATATCTCTTCGTTTTGTTACATTCCAAATATTTAGGGCAGCCGATTAAGATGTCGAGATGATAGCTTCTGCAGCTTGTTGACTCCATGTACGTACATAACTTTTGGTACATGTCTCTACCTGGACTTTTTAATAAATCAATAAAAATTAAACTAAACCTCAATACCTGAATTATATTCCAGATAAATTTCAAGAAACTGAGAAATAAGCAGCGAAATATATAAACCGGTATGGCGAAAACTGGGATGGAAGGAGAGGTGACCGTGCAAAGAAAACGAGACAACACACTCCAGTGATTACTGACCTAAATCCTTCTGTTAGGACAAAAGCTTTCTTCTTTTTTAACGAGAAAAGCTTTTGCGGCCGCACCACAGGGAAACTGCTTCTACTTACACAATGGCGAAAATGATCGTCATGAAGGCGACTAAATTGGAAAACCGGAAATAGGAGCTACGCGTTAAATGGGTCTCGATACCTAATATTACTTTTTTTCCCATATTGTATTGAACCACATTTAAAGAAGATATAAATTCAAATTTAATAATAAATGTAGATTTGAAAGCTTTGGCAGTAATTGAACAAAATGTGAAACATAAAATGTCCATGAATTTAAATATGGATTTATTTTGAACCATTAAAATTGATCCGCTTCTTACTACACTGTTATACACAGACTGGACAGCTGTGGTAATAATTAAACAAAATACGATATGAAATGTCTTTAGATATAAATAATTGCCTGTAAAATGTTAATTCGCTTATTACCATATACTTCAGAGCTCTGGTAATAATCAAAAAATAAAATGTCAATAGATATGAATAATGATCTATTTTGAACAAAAAATGATTTGCTTCTTACCAGACTTGTGTAAATAGATTTAATAGTTATAAATAAATTACATACGGTTACCAATTATAATCATGTCTTATCATTTACTCTTAATAATTTTAAGATATAAATCATTATTAAATATTTGATGGACGTCTTTGATGAGCAATTCACGATGTTTTTGTGATGCATAATTTTAATTTTTCTAGCAAATTTGTTTTATGATGGAAAGGTTGAAATATTTTAAAATTTAAAAAAAAAATGTGGACCAAACATTTGATACGCTGGGAGATGAACCCCGAACCTTACGATTGCCGGTCAATGATGTCCATGAAATATTTAGTTATTATTTAATTACGAGCATTAATATACACTTATTTGATAAATCATTATTATTTTTTTGATTACCAGTGAACTACATTTTGTTAAAAACAGTGCTAATTTTTAACAAATTGGATATTAATTTATTATTCATCGTATTCCAAAGTAGTTAAATACTAAGGTGAGGAAACCTAACCTCAAAGCCGCTGTGAAAAAATGTTTTCTTTTTAGAGCAATTTTCGTTTTATATTCAATTAAAATGTTGCAAACCAGTTCTTGAACATAAGTTAAAGTACAAGAAATACAAATCAGTTTTCCATTCTAGTTGCGCTGAACAGAGTGGAGTTTCCAGTGATGGAATAGTTCGGAAATGTTGTGTGAATGTATTCTATCGTCAAGATTTTTCTGATAAGTCTACTAAATCTATACTATACGCTTACTGATCATCACTACAATTAACAAACAAATTACAACCGATCTCAAAGATCTTATTTCTCGTGTTGATAAACTTGTCATGGAGAGGTATAAACCTATCTGAAGCGTAAAACGTGTGAAAAACTTACTTTTGTCGTAGTATGCGCAATGTACGTCGTTACGCCTCTTTTTGCGGGCGGAAATTAAATATTCCCGAGGATTAAATAAATTACATATTTGTAAATGGTAGTAACTTGTGGGATGGAAATATTGGGTTTTCTGGGCGTATATTAAAAAAAAATAAATAAATAAAAGAAAAGAACATAATGCTATTACTAAATTGAAACCTAACAGTCCCAACTGTGATGCTTGTAGCTCGAGCGGCCCTTCGTTCAAAGAACGACACCGAATCGAGTCTCTAGTATCACTACACGGAAAAAATAAATGGTTGAATCAACTAAAAAATAGTAAATTCAGCCAAAAATGTTGGGTGTATATGCCTCAGGACTTTTTTTAGTTGCTGTGACTATTTCCAGTTTGTTATTCTATAGCCAACAGAAATAGTTGGAACAACTATTTGATTGTGTAAATCAACTATTTCAATTAGTTAACTGGTAACAGCTTTGCCCCGTTTTCATTAATTAAAGTAGTAATCAAGACTATTTCAGATGATTGAAATAACTATAAAAGTAGTCAACTTAACTATTTTAATTATTTACATGGTAACAGACTTGTTTCCTTTTAACTAATAAAAATAGTAAACACGACGATTTCAAATAACTGGCCGTTACAACAGCGAGAATAACAGTATTTTAATAGTGCAAATAATATTTTGCGAAATCACAAGAAAAGTCTGGGGTAAAATATGCGATCAAATTTTTCTCGTATGGGGATCAAAACACAAAATACCAATCAAAGATTTGATGACGAATTTTCGATATCTGTATGTGTATGATTCATAAATTTATACTGACCTTCAAATTTTTCAGCATATTTTCCCAGTCCCCAGGTTTCTAAAATTTCATCAGTGTTGATTTCCATTTTAACACCATTAATTTAATGCTATTTACTGTTAAACTCTCGAATATATGCTCCACATGAAGTATGATTTTGTTTATTAACCTCAAAGGTCGCTTCGTATTTACAGATCGGTATACATATAGTAATAAATTGTACGGCATATATTCTTCCGAATTCCGCATCCCATTTCCCGATATCGAACGAAGGATGTTTTCGCCTTTTTATTACACAATATAGTTAGTCAACCCACTAAAAAAATAGATAATATTTAGGGAAATAGTTCGTTCAACAACGGAAATAACTGACCTTACTATCTTTTTAGTTAGATTTTGTAACCATATAAAAATAGTTGGGCTGACTAAAGACTGATTAAAGAATGTTAAATGAGAAATTAATAAAAACAAAATGAATGACTTACCACGCCACTATCGGGTTGCCAAAACTCGGGGCGGATCTAGATGGGTTCGACGAAAAGTAAATCAGCGGCTCCAGCTCGATGACCACAGAATGAGCATTATAATTTGCAGCGGTTTAATCGTTATTGTTACCGAATGAGTACACTGACGATTAGTGTCTGATGACTCTAGACTTAGTCGTGGTCTAACCGATTCGCTGCTAAAAAAATTCTGCTGCTAACAATTAGAGTCTGATGACTCCAGATTTAGTTACAGATAGAAGATTTAGAGCATACTGAAACTGAGCGTCTATACTTACCAGTGGCTAGGGCGAAGAGGCTTCCCGTACGACAGAATATATTATGTACGCCTTTCTTTGATCGCAGAAATATTGCAGAATTATTGCAGCAATATTGTTGCGATCAAAAAGGCGGATATCGTCGTCTGCAATATTGCTGCAATATTCCTATAATATATTCTGCTGGACAGGCTTGCCAAGTCACCGAATTTGACTCCACTCGATTATTTTCTATGAGATTATTAAATTTAGCGGAATTACAACGAATACTGAACGAAATTAGTTTGTTGTTTACACTACAAATAATTGAAATTGCCATCAGCATCTTTTCTCATCGACTGGCTTACGGTTAAGAAGTTAGCGGATAATTTGAGCCTTTGTTAGATTGGTACATGGGAAAAAAGAAATAGTTGGTTTTACTATTTAAAAAGAAGACTTGAGTATCTAATTTGTCAAGATCACTATTTAAATAGTAAAATTAACTAAAAACAATGGCTATGCCTTATCCTAGTATCTAGTTAGTAGTTTCAACTATTTCATGTTTATGTGTGTGTCATTTGTGCTTACACATTAAGTTATCTTCCTTTAAGTAGCTGGACATTATGTTCCATTCCTCTATCTGGAAATTTATTCACTAGAAAATCATCACTCAATGCTGTTAATAAAATATGCCCTTTTCAGAACTACATGATGTACTAAATCCAACCATTCCACGTCCAAACTCCACATGGTGTAAACGGGGTAAAGTTAAGACAGGTGGTTTTACTGATGCAACTGAAAATTAGAACTTTCACAGGGTTAGTTAACTTAATCAAAAGAGAATTAGATAGTTTGAATTACTGCAAAATGTCGCTTTAATTAAATATCGAACTACATATTTCCACATTTTCGAAATGTTAGTCCTGGCAAAAGTTATATACAGCCACCCCTGAATACAGTATTTAAAATTTTAAAAATTGTCCTGCGAAAACGGTCTCAACAACTTCTATAACTAGTAATTTGATGTTGCAATCTAAACTTTTTATCCCGGTAAATCTTCGGAAAGGCTTGGCCACCCCGAAAAAAAATAGTTCATATATTTTGGTCTGATTACCACAATATAATAATCAAAATTGGCGATCTGCAGATTGAAGTCGCCATTTCGAGAAAACACCACAAAAAAAAACGCATTGGTAATACCGCGAAAATGCAAATAACCTTTTTTTTAAAGAATTTTGTGCGTCACATCTTTTGTTGGAAACTTTTCTTGGCCTTCGCGGATTTTTATAATAAATGCAAATAAATTTAAAAAAGAAGCGTTTTTAATGTTTTTTCAAGACAACGGTTTCAATATGGCCTACCGCTAATTTCTTTTATTGCATTCGTAATCAGTGACCAAAAATACGCAACAAACCATGTAAAATAGTTTTTTCAGGTGAACAAATCTATCCGAAGTTTTACCATAAATCGTATTATGTATCTCGGCCAGTTTTGAAATCTTTATTTGTTCAGAAGTTACTAGATTAAAAATGTTAAATTACCAATAATTCCACAAAAAGTAATGGCCGCACCATGTGTTTTGTATTCGTCTCGGAAAGATTTTTCAAATGAGGCCCTACTCGACCCATTTTGCCATTTAAGATTTCCATGCCTCCTTGCGTCCATGTTTCGATGTTTTTTGAAATTTTAATTCTGACTTGTACACCCTGCAATTAAGGGGTAATGTTATTGATCCAACAATGTAAGTTTGAAAACGAGTCGCTCTTGGTCCATTACCTCAGATGTCGATATCGTCAATTGGACAGTTTAGTTGGCAAGACTATTCAGCCGCTGACGCTTAAAAATGCTGAATGAATTTCATATTCTAATTAATCGACACTATTTTTTGAAAGAAAAACTACCCAAACTTCAAAATGACATCTTTAAGGGCTCTTAAAGTAATCGTTAAGCAGACTTTAAGAGCTCTATAAGACCTCTCAAATGTAAGATTTCAAAAAAGAGCTCTTATATGAGAGCTTTGCCATTTAATGGAAAATAAACAATAGAACTAAAAAGCAAATTTCTGAGAATTTTAGATGCTATTTTTGTACTTTAATTGTTAGTTTATGCAATTCTTACCTGCTTTCTTTTGTATAGTTATATATTGGACGGTGATTACATTCAATAGAATGAAAATCATATAATAATAATACAAATTTGTGATAACACTTACTAAATGATGTAAAAGTACTTATATCATCCATCGATCTGCATATGATGTACATATCGTGCAATTTCATTTTTTTAAGGAATAACCACAATTACCAAAATAGAGATGTTCTAAAACGAGATAGAAGACCGCAAACGTAAGACCTCTTTGAGATTAAGATTTTAAGAAGTCCTAAGTAAGACATCTTTAAGAGCTCATTTTATAGATTATCATATTTCAGACCTCTTCAGGGGATCTTTTTGGAGATATCTTTGGACTGAGCTGTGGATTACCTCTTTAGAAGAATGGATGGACAATGCGAGGTTCAAGGTGTCCACAAATTGGGCCTGAAATTGGAAATTAGAATTTGGTATCATTAAATTGGTATGTAGATAGAGCCGGTAAATAAAGGTGTCAGAATTAATCATTAGGAATAGTTAAACAGACCTTGATTAGACTTTTCGAAGATTATGATCTTTCTTATTATTGTAAAGTAATGAAATTTAATATCACGTAATTCTTAGACTGACAAATCTATATAAAAAATTTAACGAGTCGTTGGACGTGCTTGCTGCTCTTCCGAGTTTCGAAGATTCCCTGACTGTGCCGAAAGAAAATAACGAAACCAATCAAGAGGATCTTCGTTACAGATCATTATTTCTGGATTTTATCAAATAAATGTAAGATACTTTTTCTCAAATTAATTTATAGTAATGAACCTTATTTATTTTCGTCGTAATTGATTTTTTTGCTGAACCCGAGATTATTCTGAAAAATAATTTCAGTTCGACTAGTATGGAAGAAAGGATAGAAATGTCTTACATCTAATATTGCGAAAGCCTCCACTGTAGGAAGAAGGATTATACTGGCTGGTGATACTTTTCAGCTTAGGCTCGTTTACTTATGGCTTAAAGCCGTTCAAAGTCGACTTGTACTCTTTTACTCTTCTTTCACGCAATACTAAAAGACACTTTAATTGCGTCCCTTTCGAGTCAACACGAATTTTTACGTTTCTTAGACGCATTGAATTTTATCTGCGTATATCTTTTCAGTATGCATGTAATTGATTTTCATCGGCATGTATGTGGATTGCAAAGAGATGTCATTTCGCACACAGTGATTGTCAGCGCAAAACGAAATCAAATTGACTTGAAGACCAGAAAAACTGCGAACTCAAAATAAATGTCCAAACTATACAAAGATACCTCGGGAAATTAGTATAAGTCTTAAATTCACACATTTTCTAACTTATCTCGAAATAATCTCTTCATTTTACATATTAGACATCGGAAAAATACGTATCAAACGTACGAAACTAATTATTTTACTAATTAACTCTAAACTTGGAACGAATACTCTATTATAGTAATTAGAATTGCCTTATAGAGCAAATATTTTGAAAAATCGATTCAGCCATTTTTTATTTACGGTTTTTAGTGAACATTCCTATCTTATCGGCGGATTATTTCAGAACCCCTTCAAATTCGATCCTATACGTTGCGACGAATTTTATATCTCCTTACTTTGGTGCACTTTTTATAAACTAAATTTGGTATAAAATGGAATTTAGCTTGCCGAAATATGTAATTCTTTTTCACTCTCTTTTTTAACTATTCGCTATTTTTGCATTATTTCACAATAGGAGTGGCCAAATGGTTATATGATTTGGGAATGACGCGTGAAGGACTCAGGTTCGATTTTCGGTTGACAGTTTTTTTTATTTATTTATTAGAATTACAAGGAGGCAAATAGCGGATTCAACACTTTTTTGTTTGTCGGAAACGCCCTGTGAAGATCGCTATTATATGACATAAAATTAAATCACTACAAGGCCGTGGAACAAAGTTCCGAAAATCAACACACCGAAAGGCCAACATTTTGATATAGCATGGCTCCAGCGTGATTTTCTTCACTTTGTCTTTGAAAATTTGTCAAAAAGAAAGCAAATTAAATTACCTTGGACTCACGCAATATCGAAATTTTAGCCTTTCGGGGTTTTGATTTTCGGAACTTTGTTCCCGGCCCACTAGAATCCAAAGTAAACGAAGATCGATTGAAATGTATTGAAGATAATTGACTGATCGATGTATGAATTTCATTTCTGAAACTTGTCCAATCTTTCTGTATTCCGAATTATTTTGAATCTATTTAGATGTATTGAACATTTCTTCCTCGAATATATCGGAATACTGAATTTATAACACTCTTCAAAGTAGCCCGAATTTTGAGAAAACGTTTCGGTCATTTTTTACTTATATTTTTACATACATAGATTACTAACTTACCACCCGAGGACTTTAGAACCTTCTTAAGGGCCTTCTAAAGTGGTCCGACGATAAGGTGGGAATTATAACTAGAAACTGTAAATAAAAAATTAGTGAATCGAATTTTCAAAAGATGTAAGGCAATTCTAATGACTATAAACGGTTTCCTAGAAAATACCATAATAAAATAAATAAAAAACACTTCCAAAATTTCTCGGTCAGTTCTCGATTAATGTTTTTGATATTTTCTAGGAAACCGTCTGTAGCAGCCCTCTCCGACTTCCTATGAAACACTTGTATTCTACATGTACCTTTAGTGATTGTAGTTTCTAGTTCCGAACTTCTCTACTACAGCACGCTGTGTATGTCCTGCTTCACGGGCAGGATATAGATCATACAGCAGCCGCACATTTAAACACGTAATTGAATATTTATTTAACAAAACACTGTCGTTCTATGAAATATTTTGAATTAATTGTAAACGAATTGGTTTGCGATTAAAAAATCAATTTTCCATGTAAAACACATGTAGATAACGCGGTGGATATACTAGTTTATACTGTCACACTTTATGTGGAAGCGAGGATGAGGCAGTTTGTGAGAGAAGAAATGTCTAAAAAGAAAACATTAAATGTGCTAAAAAAGAAAGCTACAAAACTGTGTGAAACATAAATTATTGCATTATATTCTATTATGTGCCTTAGAATTATTCTTTCGATAATTTGAAGTTAAATTTTGTTTCACAAATTTTATTGTTAATAAAATTTTATATTTTTATATTTCATTACTATATTTCATACTTGACTGTGTTATGTAACTAAATATTAATACTGCATTTTTTAATACATATTCACAAAATTATGTTTCTTCAGTGCTTACTCCCTTCCTCCTTAAGTTCATCTATCTAACACATTCATATGGATTTTCGAATATTTGAATTCGGAAAATTTGTTTGCGTTGGGTTTTATATTGTATATTATTTTATATGTATATATTTCTTTTATTACAAAGACAGAAGAAAAATAAATGTTACGTCCATGTGAGGCATTGTTAATATTCATATATATTATTATTACTTAGTTTAATTATTTTCCGTTTGTAGGAAATTAACTATTTACATTATTTATTTATTTATATTAATGTACATACTCAATGTATATATTATATGAAAATAAATGTCTCATAAACACATTTTGACGTTGCACTTCGTAAGTAAAAATATTCTTATCAACTTTACAATGTATTTTTCTATTCCTTTTGCCGAATTCCATTTGACTAAATTTGAGCAGGTTGTGTGCAGCGCGCTCTAGTAGTGAGCTTCCGCGGTAGAAACATTAATCGCTAAGGCTCCGCGGTCCGATCAGGAAGTCGGAGAGGGCTGGTCTGTAGTAATTAGAATTATCTTTAAATTGTCTTAATAATTATCTTTAGAGTCCGAATTTTGACCATTTTAGTCGGTCATCTTTAATTTACGTTTTTTAGTGAAACTTCCTACATTACCCACGAACCACTTTAGAACCCCCTTAAGGGCCTACCTACCTTATCAGCAAAGCACTTTAGAACCGCCTTTCGGGGGTTCTAAAGTGGTCCGCCGGTAAGGTAGGAAAGGACCCCGCACAGACCTTATGGAAATTGGCTTTCGGTGGATTCTCTTCAAACTTCTCTTCAAACTGCAGGAAAATGTTGTTCATACCAAGCTGATCAAAAGTTCTCATGGCCATAACTTCCGTTAAAGCAGGATTTTGGCTCTATGGGCTCTTAAAGGTCGGTAATTTGCGATGAAACGAATCATTTCTTTCAGCATACAAATTAGATATATTTCCTCACCAGCGATTAAAATAGTATTGAAAAATGGTACTCAGAGGTGTTCGGGGTCTCTGAGTACGAATCTGGGCTCGAAATGTGAAAATTCAAAATGGCGGAACCGGGCTGTTCGCTGCGTCATAAATAAAGTTGAGCCTTGTGGACGGATATTTGATATTTTCTTGGTGTTGCGTATTCTACATGGTACGAAAGGGCGTGTACTCTCTTAGTCCCGAAAACGTTCCCGAAAATTATTGGTCAACCTTTTTCATTAAATAAATAATTTTCTTAATTTTGCCCCCCCTCCCCCACCGTGTCGGCAAAAATTCTGGCTCTGTAAGGGTAATTTTAATGACTATATACGGTATCCTAGAAAATTCCAAAGAAATTAATTGAGAACTGACCGACAATTTTCGGAAATAAGTGATTTTTATTTATTTCCGAAAATTCTCACCCAGTTCGCAATTGTTATTTTCTGGGAAAGCGTCTATAGTAATTGGAATTGTCTTTATAGATCCTTAACTCATTAAATCCCAGAATTGAGATCCGCCATTTTGAATTTCGCAAATTGGACATCAGATTAGTGATTAGGGACACAAATAACTTTTAATAAACACATTTTCAGTAAGAATTTATCAATTTGGCTCGTTAAACATCGCAAAATCGAAAATGTCATTAAATTTTCGGCTTCAAGCCGCCATATTGGGTAACGCCATTTTGAAATTTTATTTTGGCGCTCGTACATTTTGAAGTTTAGGGTCCAAGGCCGAGAGATTTTCACATTATAGTGACCTCCTCACCCAATTTCGGCGCGAAATTGTTGATCGAAAACAAAATTACCGTGAAAAAATCTGACTTTTTGTTAAATAATCGATTGTATCTTTTTTGGATCGTATGTTTTCAAAATTTTAAGGTCAGAATCGGAAAGTACGATCAATTTTACGTTAGAAATGATGAGTCAAACATTTTTTTCAACGTCGATAACCCTTCACAACTTACAGCTGAAATGTTCAAAAAATATTCGTCCTCTGGGACTTAATGGGTTAATTTTGAAAAATTTTTTTTTAGAAAAACTTTAATTTACGTTTTTTAGTGAAACTTCCTACCTTACCAGCGGACTACTTTAGAACCCCCTCAACGGACACGAAAGTCCCGAATGTTTCTAAAACGTTTTTAGAATGTTCCAGAAACGTTCCTAAAACGTTTCATGTCTGCAACATGGATGAAACGTTTGTAAAACGTTCCGTAAAAGCTGCAGACATAAAACGTTTTAGGAACGTTTCTGGAACATTCTAAAAACGTTTTAGCAACATTTGGGTCCTTCGTGCCCGTTGGGCCCTTAAAACATTTTGAGCTTATAACTTCTGAGAACTCAAATACATGTTGACATTTTTTTTAATTGGTGCGGTGTCTTGCCGCAGTAAAATTTCAAATCTCCGTTTCATTTGTGCATTACTTAATTAAACTACAAGAAACCAAATTACAAACAAATTTACGCATGTATATTTCTCTATTTTTTACAATAACAGAAAGTAATTTGTCCGAGATTTGAAATTAGCCGAAATAACGAGCCTCACTGGCGAAGAAATTTCAAGAAATCTTACCTTACACCACCCAAACGTTATTGTTGTACGTGTGGATTTTGCCATCGTCCAAACACTTTTTATACATGTAAAAACATCTTGTGTACAACAACCCCCATTGCGTAATAACAACGTGCACGTATGTATACTTATGGGTAGGAACTCTTTACTTCCGGTATCTTTGTTGTCTTTATTTTCTTCTATACATTTTTATATGAAAAACACAGACAACAAAAAATCGGAAAAAAAAATCATTGCATTTCCACTCTTAATGTATATTTATACAAACATGTTATTAAAAATTCGACCGTCGAAACTGTATAAAATATTTCCCGCGCAAAAAATGGTCACGTGAGTCAATCTATTCCCCGACGAGTCTTTTCAAATCTCGATCGTCGATGAGCTTGTCCGTACCTGCTGAAAACAAAAAAAGTACTCGTGATTTCTCAAATTATTTTATATATTTTAATCAAAGAAAGAAAGGATTATGTTTGTAAGTATACTTTTACATATATACAATCAATTTAATTTGAATTAAATGAAAAATATCTAGCCATTATCTGTGATCGTTTCTCGGGAGGGTAACTTTTTTTTTCCAATTTCGACTACGTTAAATTTCCATAATTGTAATAAAAAATTAAAAAACTGCTACGATATTATTTTTATTTTTTTTCAGTTATATGAATCAATTTTTAAAAAATGATTTGCGACATGCCTTACGATCAGCAAAAAGTAGAAAACCAAGAGCTTCGTCCATTGTCTAAATTGTGGTCGAATTACATGCAGAATAATCAGACGTTACATTCGTATCAGAGTAGTCAGCTTTTACAATGCGATCAAGTGAGCAATCACTTGACGAACCAATTCGGACATTCAGGACAGTCGAATGTAAATCAGTTATATTCGAGTCAAAATAGTACACCGATTGCATTCAGTCAAGAACCGAAACCTTTGTGTTCGTTTCAATCGGCTTTCTCGCCGGTAGTCCCTCTTGATACGAGATACGACAAATCTGTTCAGGAGTCTGAATCAAGATTTCATCCAGATCAATCACTTTCCGATGTTCAGATGGACGATCCGAATAAAACCCATGTGTTTTGTCAATTTCATACGCAAATGCTGTATTTCGGAAGTTCTGATGCTTGTAAATTAGCACAGTCGATATTAAACATGAACGATTACTTCTCGTTATCGGAATATGTTTTATTGCCATCGACAAATACGATTTCAACTCAGACAGAACCTCTGGATCGATCGTATCTGCCAATATGTAACGGCTCGCCAGAAGAGCCTGTTCGGGTGTCGATAATGTTACCGAAAAAACCCAAACTCTCGAATGATGATGTTCCGTCAGCGTTAAATATGTCGTTAAAGAACCATTCAAGTTCTGCGTCAAAGTGTAGAAAAGCTGTAGCGTATGTGGACCATTTAGGGCTGTTGTTTGATTTAGATAAATTGACTCTGCAAGATATAAAAGCGTTTAATAATTATTGGGCTGCTTACATCCCTCACTGTTCAATTTGTTCAGCTTTATCGATGAGAAGTGTTAAGGGTAATAAAGCAATGACTTCCGATTGGCGATCGTGTCAGCCAGTGACAATACCATCCACAACACCGATTTGGGTAAATATAATTGTATGTTGTAAACTAATTTTTATTCTATGAAGAATCTTTTTTCAATAGATTTCGTCTATGCTTTTCGCTGTGTCAAATATATCGAAAAACATATTAGTAGAAAACAATAGATTATTACGTTGCGCAGGATGTTACGTAACTGTTCATGCGTCGTGTTACGGTATTCAAAGTCCTCCGCAAGATAATTCATGGATCTGCAATAAATGCGAATATAATGTACCACATGCAGTAAGTAAAACGATTGATTTAAACGGAGAACATTTAATCCTTGTAATTTTTCTGTTAGAAATGTTGTTTGTGCCCATTGAATGTTGGAGCGATAAAAAGAGTAAATAGTAACCAATGGATTCATGCACTCTGCGCTTTTCTTTCGTCCAACACACGACTGGAACTGGAAAGTCCTTCTTCCGATGACTCTGACTCAAGACTTGACGACGCTCTCAGCGTTTATGTAATTCCGTCGATTATTAATTGCCCGATATGCTGTTATTGTCAACAAAAGGTAGGAAATTATGTAACTTGTCAAAGATGCGACGTTCAGTTTCATGTCATGTGCGGCATGATTTTCGGTGCTATGTTTGCAAATTCAAAGACGGAATATTATAAATTGGAGGTAAGAGATTAAAATATTATGAAACATATCCAACAATCGAAATTGTATTGAAATGTATTGACATGGATTAATTTTTCGCTTTTGAATACGCTACTATTATTTTAATACAAAAATATGTGTCTATCTAAATGTGTCTAATGAATCTATCTAAATACAAATGAAGATTGAAACGATAATTTTTTAATACAATCGAATCCATAAATAATAAGTTAATTACCGGAATTAATGAATCCAATTCAATACATGACTGTGCAAAATAATGGCTGCTTTAATTCAAATGAATTTCAAAATAAATCAATACAAAAATTAAAGTGTGGTGAATTTGAACACAAATTCTTAATGATTCTTCATTTTAATACAAATGAATCTACAAAAGAATAACTTCCGCCTTGAAGTGAAAAAATATTAAAATTATGTTCATTTCGTAATTATTCATTTCAATTACATAAAAGTTATTTTCGAAAATAAAAGCCACAAATAACTTTTCATTCAAAATTTGGAATGTTTATTTTAAACCAATTTCCAATTACATTTAGCAGTGCTCTGTCGGAAATGATACACTTTATTTAACCCATTAACGCCTGAAATGACAATTTTTATACTTCATTTTCAATCAAGTATTTTGTATCAAAATCAATGTTGAAAACAATTGAGAGGTGCGTATCCTACTGTTTTCGAGGTCGTTCTTCAAGATTCCGAGGTCAAAATTGAGTTTCAGCCATCGGAAATTCCAACATGGCGCCGAATATGAAAAAATTTTCCAAAAAATTGGGAATTTTTTATTCTTATCAATTTTTTTCGAGCTATTAGAATATTGGAATTTTATTGAAACCTTGCATAATGGTGCATAGAATAGTTGAATTTTAAGAAAAAATTTTACTTTTATACCCTACATCATTCTAACTACCTCAAAATGGCGTCAACAATGAAAATGTCTGAGAAGTTTCTGGTCGCTCTAACTCAAAAACTACGAACTTTTAAAAAAAAATGCCCTAGAATGAAAAGTTCTTAAAATTTATCAAGCGATATAGTGGAATTTTTTCAAAATTTTTTGATGACATTTTGAGACATTTTTTTCAACATTTTTTTCAAAATTACAATTTATTTACAAAAAATTCTGAAAAAAATTTAGTGTATTCTCTGATGAATTCTAAGAGTTATTTGTTCTTTGCAATTTTTTCGAAAAGTTGATAGTTTTCGAGCAAATGAATTTCAAATATTATAGTTTTTTTTCCCGAAAAAACTGTCAACTTTTGGAAAAAATTGCAAATAACAAAAAACTAGTAGAATTCATAAGTGAATACACCAAATTTTTTTCAAAATCATAATTTATTTATGAAAAATTCTGAAAAAAATTTGGTGTATTCATTTATGAATTCTACGATGAAAAGTTCTTAGAATTGATGGAGAAATATAGTGGAATTTTTTCAGATTTTTGTGATAACATTTTGAGAAAATCAGAATTTTTCATAAATAAGTTATGATTTTGAAAAAAATTTTGAAAAAAAATTTTAATAAAATTTCTTAAAATGTTATCACAAAAATCTGAAAAAATTCCACTATATTTCTCGATCAATTCTAAGAACTTTTCATTCTTAGCATTTTTTTATAACAGCATGCAGTTTTTGAGTTAGAACGTCCAGAAATTTCTCAAAGACATTTTCATTGTTGACGCCATTTTGAGGTCGTTATAATGATGTGGGGTATAAAAGTAAAATTTTTCCTTAAAATTGAAGTATTTTGTTCACCTTTGTTCAGAGTTTCAATAGAATCCCAATATTCTAATAGCTCGAAAAAAATTTTTCCAATTTTTTTGAAATTTTTTTCATATTCGGCGCCATGTTGGAATTTCTGATGACTGAAACTCAATTTTGACATTGGAATCTTGAAGAGCGACCTCGAAAACAGTAAGATACGCATCTCTCAATTGTTTTCAACTTTGATTTTGATACGAAATACTTGATTGAAAATGAAGTGTAAAAATTGTCATTTCAGGCATTAATGGGTTAAATAAAATAATTGAAAATAACAATTATATATTATACACGCAAAATAATACACAAATCTAACATAACCAACCTAACCTAACCTAACCCAACCTGTAGCCTAACCTAACCTAACCTAACCTTATAACATAATTTAACCTAACTTAATCTATTTTGTTAAAATGTTTAATATGTTGAAATGGTCATTTATTGAAAAATTTTATGACGAAATGTTTACGATGAAGTTATCTCGTGGTGAAAACGTACTCGTGTTGAATAGTCGCATCACGAAAATTTTTAATACATTTCAATCCTTTTCAATACTTTTAAGATCAAATAGCGCATTCAAATGTATTGTAATGCATTCAAAATTTTCAATACATTTCAATGCATTTCCGATTGCTGGGTAATTAAGTTCTAAATACAACAATAATTAATATTGCAGATAATATGTCACAGACACGCAGGAAAGGAAAATATTCCCACTCCTTTTCGTTTAGGCGAAGAAGTGTACGCTAAAGTAAAATTGGAATATTGCAAAGTTCGTATTATTTCAATTCAAGACGTTATGTGCTACAGAATTCGTCCCCGAAATGGTTCTCAGATGGAAGTCATTCCAATTGCGGATATTCTGGTAACTTAATTGTTAATAATTTACTAATTATCACAGGTCTGCACGGATTTTTTTTTAAATATCAGAGTGATTTTCGACGTATTTTTGTGTGCTGAACACGAATCTGAAGTCGAAAAATGTATCACGTCATGATTTAGAGAAAAGTGGGGGTAAAGACACCAAAAAACCCCTAATTTTCTCTGAAACCTGAGGTGCTACAGGCTTGAATTTGCTTAACTTAAAGCTTGGTTCTTCCCCTACAAAAATCATAAGATAGTTTAAAAAAAAATTTCATAGTTTTGAAAAAAAAAATGGTTTTAACCTTGCTATTTCTAATGATTATGATGAAAATGCAAACAAAATCGAATAACCGCTGGTATTACTAATGGCGAACAAAAAAAAACACCATGAAGTGGTGATTTTAAGATCCTAAGTATATTTTTTTATTTTGCGGCCGCCATTTTGAATTCGCTATTTTAAATTTTGTCAAACTAACATTGGATTCGTCATCAGCGACTCAAAAAACCCCGAGTACTGACTTTCGCGAGGTTAATTTAAATTTTTTATTTTTACGTCCGCCATCTTGGATCCGCCATTTTGAATTTTATAAAAGCGACACTGGATTCTTAAACACCAACCACGAAAACAGTCAAGTAGTGGTTTGTATGAGCTCTGCTCAATGTAGTTAAATAATTTGCATTTTCATCATAGTCACTAGGAATAGCATGGTTAAAACCATTTTTTTTTTCAAAACTATGAAATTTTTTTTATAATCTATCGTATATGATTTTTGTAGGGGAAGAATCAAGCTTTAATTTGAGCACAAATTCAGATCTGTTGCACGTCAGGCTTCTGAGAAAATTATGGGTAAAAACACCCAAAAACACGTTTTTTGTTGTTTTTGCCCCCACTTTTCTCAAAATCGTGACGTGATAGACATTTTTCGTCTTCAGATTCGTGTTCAGCGAACAAAAATACGTCGGAAATCACTCTGATATAAAAAAAAAAAGTGAATTTTGCAGACCTGTTATGAACAATATAATTACTTTTAATTTATAGACTTACTCATCCGAACATCATCCGAACATTGGATCCGACTTTTCCGTGACATATTGGAAGCGGAAACTTCGTTTTTACCAGAAATGCGACTGCGTAGCAACTTTCCTTGGAATTGCTCACAGTATCAAATATGTTGTTAGTAATTCATCTTAATACAAATAAATTTGGTGAACTTTTATTTATTGTAAATTAATGTTGGTGTGCAGGTACAGTTTGAAGATAATTCAACAATGGAATTAGATCGAAAGCAGATTTTCAGCCTTGATCAGAAATTAAGGAAAATTCCTATACCAAATTCTGTAAGTTTTTCTTTTTGATTTTAAAGTTAATGTTGCAGTCATCTGATGTTTTTACAGGTATCGCAGAAATTTTCCTCAGATCAACATGTAGCTGAAGTCACGACTCAAAACTGATAGACAATTTTTATTTTAAACTATTTTATGGTGTTTTTTTATACTTTGTTAAATACTTTTGACGAATTTTTAAAAGGACACTTTGCGTTAGTTGAAAAGAGAAAAATAATAGTAGTATCGAATACATGACATATGTTTGAGAGTATTGCGAATAAGCTACGACTACGCGAACAAATTAGATGGTTATAAAATGTTTTTATGATTCCTTTACTTAATTTGTAGAAAAAAAAGAGGTAGCGTGACCTAAAACAGCGTATCTATTTGAGAGATTTAATTTTTAATTTTATAACTTGTTTTCAGTTGACTGGTATATTGTTTTGTTTTAAATTTTAACTTTTAGTGTACAATTTCAACTGATTAAATGGGATATTCGTGGAGAATGTATTCGTAAATATAAGACATTGCATATCATTTTTTTGCAGATCTTTGTTTTAATTAATCCATTAACATGAAACAGGTAAGAAAAAAAATGAAAATACATGAATTTTATTGTTTCAAGGTCGCTCATTCCAATGGTGATGAGAATATTTTCAAAAAATGTTAATTTCCAATATTTTTTGCAAAAATATGTAAAAAATCATTTTCAGAGTCATTTTTTTTTGTTTCTTCTAAAATTTTTTGTCAAAACTCATTTGTACTGACTTAAAATAAGTCATAAACGTGCACCCAATGTGTGCACTAAAGGAATCCATCGTAATTGATATTTTTTATTGTCTTATTAACAAAATGGCGGTTGATACGACGAAATATTTATGCGTTTTTCAAAATTACCCATCATAGTACACGAAAGTAATTTTAGTTGAACAAAACTCATTACTCGGGGATTTTTGGGTTTTCTGATAACGAATCTGTTGGTTTTATTAAATCCAATATGGCGGACCCAAAGTATTAAATATTCATAGATTTTTGTGTCATTCAGTATTTTTATGTTTTTGTTAGTCGTTGATTCCGAATTCATGATTACATTTTTGAAATTCAAGATGGCGGAACCAATATGGCGAATGGAGAATATCTTCTATTACAATAATCTACCTCGCTTAGAAATTCTCCGGTCATTCTTAGAAATGACGTATCTAAAAATTCTCGGAATAATAATTAAAAATATATCGAGTACCATAAGATATAACAAGGTCTCCGAACCTTTTCGGCGATTTTATAAAGATACGCGATAGGATTTTCCTTTTTTTTCTACTGGATTTTTGTTGTTTTCTTTTTTCTAAACGTTTTCCTTTTTTCTTTGTTCCATTGATTCGATCGATCTCCCTTTCACCCTTCCGTTGCAATGTTGTTGCTTTTAATTTTCCTTTTATTGTTTACCGTTCCTATATAAAGTGTTTTCCCATTTGATTTCATTCTGTCTCCAACTGGTATTCTGGATATCTGGACACTAATCCCCGGTCAATCGATCCAGACTCTCCGCAGATATTTTGGCAAAAAACATTACAGAGATCAGGAAGAAGTACGAAATTTCTATTTCAGTCATATTTAATTAGTGTAATTTATATTGAATTATATTGTTGCAAGTGCTTTAACCCCTCCACTAACAATCGCCATGTTACGAATGGTACAGGAGGGGAGCAACTTGCCGACGGAAATAAGGAAAACTTGAAATTTAAGGGAGATTGTTGTATAAATATATATAATAAGCAAAGAAATAAGCAGGGACTCTGATGTCCTGAGCGAGCGTTAGCGAGTGAAGCTATAAAGCGATTGGAGAATATTAAATATTAATCGATTTTTGTGATTTTCAATTTGTCATGTTTTTTGGGTTGTTGATAACGAATTTTTAGTCAGATTTTAAAAATTCAAAATGGCAGACGTTATTTCTAAAATTTCAAATAACTCAAATAAAAAAATTTCTTCTTGTATGCAATATTGTCGCGGAAAAGCGTCTTTTGCGATTTTTATCGACTTTTGAAATTTTCATAATGCAATAATAAGACTCAAATTACGGACACTTGTGCAAATTGTTCTTCATTTCGTTCCTTTGTTTTTTTATTTGCTTACTTTGTACAATTTTTGCAAAACTTGCTTTTCATTACTTAACTCTTTTCATGCCAAAGGACCACAATTATTTTGTGATTTTGAAATGAATATTTATCTGCGTAATGATAAGCAAAAAAAAATCCAAAACCATATTTTCTGACGTACTTTATCCGTACTTTTCAAATCTGCTAATAGTTATGTTCTATGACGTTTGAATTTTTCAATAATGGCGGTTAATTTACCAAAAAAAAACTCGATTTTATAAACGTTTTTATTTGTTTCTCATACTGGTCAATAATGTTCTCGTTGTCGGATCAGTACAAGCGCCTGGATCCTATGGAATAATAACCACAACTAAAATTAAAGCGACGCTGGATGTAAAAATTCAAAATGGACGATCCAATATGGCGACTTTTACACGCATTTATGATTTTTTTTTAACAAACTGAGATATATTAAAAAGAATTAAAGTTTTCTCACATAATTTCATTTCACGCAAAAATTTTTTTGTTCCGTTTTTGTTTATTTTTACTTAAAAGCTAACGGAAATTTTCGAAATTCATAACTCCTTCAATTTTTCTCTTATCTATTCCCAATAACCTAACTTGTAATAAATTCAAAAATATATATAAACTTTCGCATCTCATCTCAACAAAAATTGTAAACATTTTCATTCCATCACGACAAATGTAAAATATTTTTTGTTATAATTTTTTGTTAAAATAACATGGCTTCACACATAACAACATGGCTTCATGAAGGGCAGGTCAACAGTTACAAACCTGCTTATATTCTCTGATTTCGTAAACGGTAACATAGGCGTTGGCCGCTCTCAGCACACTGAGCTTGAAGCATGTCTAAGCTCGACTAAAATGTCAACCAAAACCGTTTGTACAGAATGACTGGCATACTATTCGAGTTTAAAAAACCACGTTTACTTTAATCGTAACTGATCCCGTTTTTGAGAAATTCAGAAATCAATTCTGTACGTTTAAATTCAGCTTACGTAGATTTAATCATTTTACATATTTTTCTTCACATGAAAAATAAGTGAAATTTGTTACTAGAGGGGTTTCGGGGTCGCTGAATATGAATCTAATCTCAGATCTTCAAAATTCAAAATGGTGGATGTAAGATAGTGGACAGAAATGTGAAAAGTTACTTGAGCAAGAAAAAACTTGATACCTGCGGATTTTTGTGGTTGTAGATTATGATTCTGATAATAGAAAAATATTATATAAAATTGAAAAAGTAAAAAAAAAAATATAAAAAATAATAAAAAACATGGTACCAAACTACCGCCATGCCCACGTCGTTGGTTTTGGGATTAGCAGAGAGTGGTAAATTTATTATATTATTTTAATTAACCCTTTCGTTGGCATTGACGCAATAGTGCGCGGAATTGGAAGGTGCCCTGTGTTGCATTGACGCAATAGTGCGTATTTAACTTGCTCCGATTTGGAATCCAAGTCTAACTTGGGGGTTTTTGGGGTCGCTGAATCCGAATCTGAAGTCAATGTTTAAAAATTCAAAATGGCGGATGCAATATGGCGGCCGAAAATGAAAAAAAAAAGAAAAAAAGTTACTCGATAGTAACGAAATTTGTTACTCAAGGGGTTTCGGGGTTGCTAATTACGAATTCAAGCTTGAAATTTCAAAATTCAAGATGGCGGATTCACATTCGCAATCAGCAACCTCGAAAACCCCCGAGTAACAAATTTCATCGCAATCAAGTAATTTTTTTCATTTTCGGCCACCATATTGAATTCGCCATTTTGAATTTGCAAATTTTGAGTTCAAATTCGTAATCAGCGACCTCGAAAACCCTTCAGTACGGGTTGGAGTCGAAATGGCGATTAAAAAAATTCCTGCCATTCTGGGCACTTTTTGAATTTTCTGTGCCAACGAAGGGGTTAAATGAAGTTACATATATTTAATTATGCAGTAAAATTTAACATACTTCCTGAATGTAATTCCGACGAGTTTGTTGTCAGATTCATAATCTGGAACTCCAAAATCCTCCGAGTGTTTAGTTTTATCTCGATCAAGCTATTTTTCATATATCTGTTGGTCATGTTAGATCCGCCATTTTGAATTTTGAAAATCAAATATCACATTCATACTCAGCGACACCGAAACCCTCATGGCAACGAATTTTAGCTATTTTCCATGTTAAAACAATACATAACTTAAATGATCAAATCTTACCTACGCTGAATTTAAACGTGCAGAGTTGATTTCCGAATTTCTCAAAAACGGGATCAGTTACGATTTAAGTAAGTATGGTTTTTTAAACTCGAATAGTGTACCAGTCAGTCTGTACAAATGGTTATGGTTGACATTTTAGTCGAACTCGGACATGCTTCAAGATCAGTGTGTCAGGTTGACACCATTTATCTGGATTTCTCTAAAGCATTCGACTGTGTTGACCATCAAATACTTATCAATAAGCTAACACGTCTCTGTATTGGTAGTCGCCTTCTAGAGAGGTTGTCATCATTTCTTACAGATCGTAGGCAATCAGTTAAAGTAAAAAACCATATATGGGTGATTCTCCGGAAACAGGGCATTTTCGTGTCTTTACGTTATATCTTACAAAAACTTTGACAATAAATTATTAAATTTCGATAGAAATGTTAAATAAATATCCCTGGCCCATGTTAATTTGAAAAAATAATACTTTTGTTACAAAAAACTGGTGTAAAATGACATTTAAAGACTAAAAGTAGCATTTTTGATGTGTCTAAACCTCTAAGTTCAAAACTTTAAAATATTAGCGCTATTAAGAAACCGAATTATTTTAATTTATTCAAATAATATTTCTATAGTACAGCTCAAACTGTACAATTTCTCTCTGTATAATATTTAATTAAATCAATATATATACTTATAATTATTGAAATATTAATGTCTTAGGAAATTTCTATGAGGTAACGACAATGCGTAAACTGGTATAAATGAACTGGAAATAATTAACTTTTTTACTAAAACTTATGAGAAAATCAAAGAAAAAACACTACACTTTACTAATCCTCTATAGAAAATTGAAAAGAAAACATATTTACCGCTTAACAAGTAAAAACTGTATAAAAATACCACGTATTTTTATTAAATTAATTGTCGTCACCCGTCCTAATTTTGGTATTTTTATACAAACAGCAATTAAAAAACGATGAAAACTTAAAGATTAAAGGAATAAACGTTACTGCCAATTTGTTTTTTAATTTATTATTGTTTAAAATATGTAAAATTGGATTTTTTTACAAATTTTCATTGTCGTCTACTTCATTGTCGTTACCAAACATTTGGCGTATCAGGTACGAACCAATATCAAAGTGTAACCCGTAGCAAAAAATATTTTTCAAATCATAAATAACATTTATATTTCTCTTCCTCTTAGACATTTATTTAAATATAATTTAAAAAACCACAAAATTAAACTTTATATTTGTTATTTGTTACTCTCATTGAACAAATTTCGAAATGGGGGAATTTATGAGGGCGTATTGATAACGAATTTTAAATGAATTGAATTTTGACAATCTGATCTCACATTTATAATCAGTGACACCGGAAATACACAGATATTAAGTTTCATATAAAAATCCGACCAATTTGTAAACTTTTATCCTTCTTATTGGAACAGCCGTTTTGAATTTTGAAAATTGCTCCTTACATTTGTAATCAGCGACCCCGCAAACCTCCTGACCCAAAGTTTTATAAAAATCCGACCGTTTTTTACATTTTGGTAGTAAAATTGGATTCGCCATTATAAATTTAAAAAATTTGACAACGGATTTGTTATTAGCGACCCCGAAAACTCGAGAGTACTAAATTTCCAGTTAATTAGACAAAGATTCGGATTTTGGTCTACCATATTGGATCCGCCATTTGAATATTCGAAAATTTGACAACAGATTTATTATCAATGTCCTCGAGAACCTCTGGATAATAAGTTTCGAGTTAATGAGGGGAAATTTAAGAATTTCATCCGCTATTTTGAATTTCGAGAATCTGACAACGAATTCGTTATCAGCGACCCCGAAAACACAATTTTAAATGCAAGTAAAAATACTTACATTTAAGAAAAGTTATAACATTTATAATAATGGCAATGAATTTTGTGATATTATATCCTTAACTTCACAAATAAAGATATATTATATTTTAACAAAAAACGTTTTCAAACAAATTTAGCGGAAACGGGACCCTTTCGGTAGAATCACCTATATATAATGTAATTATAAAATCGCTAGGTTGCAATTGTAAATTGTTATAAACTTTTGTAATACGAAGAAAATGCCATATGGTCCCTTTATTATAAAAGAGAAAATACCAATCTTTTACAAATATTATTTTTTATTTAGTAATTTTAGAGATAATGTCCGCCATCTTGAATTTAAAAAATCTAACCATGAATTCGGAATCAACGACTCAATAAACACAAAGATTACTGAAAGTCACAAAAATCGATGAATATTTATTACTTTAGGTCCGCCATTTTGGATTTAACAAAACCAACAACAGATTCGTAATCAACAACCCTAAAAACCCCCGAGTAGTGAGTTTTGTTTAACTAGAATTACATTGGTATACGATGATGGAAAATGTTGAAAAACGATAAAATATTTCGTCATATCGGTTGCCATTTTGTTACTAAGACAATTAAAAAAATGTTTGATGGATTCCTTTAGTGGACACATCGGGTGCATGTTTATGACTTGTTTCAACAATTTGAAGCATACATTTTTATTTGCACGAAAAATAGCTGAAACTTGTTACTCGGAGGAGTTTCGGGGTCACTGATCAGTAATCTGTCCTAAGATTTTCAAAATTCAAGATGGCGGATCCGAGATGGCCGACAAAAATTTACTTGATCGAGGTGGAAATGGGTACTGGGGGGTTTTGGAATCGTAGATTACGAATCTAATCTTAGATTTTCAAAGTTCAGAATGACGGATTCACTGACAGCTAAAATGTAACAGTTTTCGAGGTCGTAAAAGACGAACTATGAAATTGCAGCATTCGTGACCGCTTGTTGAATCTGCTAAATTTGATCTTGAAAATGTAACATTCAATATTCAGTTTGATTTTGATCAAATAACTTTTTACATTTTGAACAGTCTGTTGAATTCGTTCGAAAACTCCCGAGTAACCCGTTTCACCTCGATCAAGTAAATTTTTACATTTTGGTCGGCCATATTGGATCCACTATTTTGAATTTTTAAAATCTATGACCAGATTCGTAATCAGTAACCTCGAAGACCCAAGTGCAGAGTTTCACCGCGAATATTTTGAATTTTTAAAATCTATGGCCAGATTCATAATCAGCAACCTCGAAGACCCAAGTGCAGAGTTTCACCGCGATCAAGTAACTTTTTTCATTGCGGTCGGCCATCTTGGATCCGTCATTTTTAATTTTGAATATCCCCGAGTACCCATTTCGTTTTATTTCTACGACGGATTCTTTTCAGCATACATTCTTTGCAAAAAAACACGTAATTTTTAGACATTTTTAGACAATAATTCATAATAAATATTAATTTTTTTACATTTAAAAACATGTTATCGAAGTACGGAAGAACAAATTTTCATTAAAATTCAATTTTAATCTACTGAAAAATAAAATAAATGAGTTATACAAAAAGGTGTCCTACAGAAAGGACACCTTGCTTCAAAGGGTTAACCCTTTCAGTCACAGGCGGACACCAGTGTCCCACCTAGATGCTCTCGTTTTTTTAAGGTTTTTGAACAGATAGTTCTCGATTTCAATGCGATTTTTTTGTTCCTGGCTTTCCTAAGAGTCCAATAACTGTTAACAAACAATAATATTACAAAATAATTTTAAAGAATTATTTTTATTAACAAATTAGTACCAAAAAATGCATAATTTTCAAAAGAAATTCATGTCAGGAAGAACTAATCGCTATTATTATTATTTGAAATTCCGTATGCCGGAGTTTTTGATGTTGCTGACTACAAATCCGGTGTCAGATTTTCAAAATTCAAAATGGCGGATCTAATATGGCCTACAAAAATTTTAAAAAATATGATTTTGTCTAATATTTGGTATATAGGGGTTTTTATGTCGCTGATTACGAACCTAAATATAAAAAAAAAAAACGAAAAAAGAATACAAAATCCCTATATACCAAATATTAGCTAAATTCATTATCTTTCAAATTTTTGGTCGGCCATATTGGATCCGCCATTTTGAATTTTGAAGATCTGACACCGGATTCATAATCAGCGACCTCAAAAACTCAAGTATACAAAATTTCAAAAAAATTCCGTGGCTGGAAAAATTCGTGACTGAAAGGGTTAAGTCGATACAAATCCGTTTTGACAAAAAATTTTAGGAGAAACGAACAAAAATTAGTCTAAAAATGATGATTTTTTACATTTTTTTGCAAACAAATATTGGAAATTACAATTTTTTGAAAATATCTCATCACCATGCGAAAGAGCGACCTTAAAACAATAAAATTCAAGTACTTTCAATTTTTTTCAAATTCAATTCTCGAGGTAAAATTCCAGTGCATTCGGCAGTTAATGGGTTAATGTAATTAAAAACCTTCTCTAAAAGTTATAGACGAATGTAGCAGCTGTTTTGTAATTTTGTTTCTAACTTTTTAAAGCTGCAAACTATAGTCCGGTATAATTAGGCTGTAAAAGAATCTCGCACGCGACAGCTTTGAAGTATTGGTGTAAAAGAGATAAAAAATGGTGCAGGTGCTCCTTAGAGGTATTGTAAACATGCGGACCATAAATTGTGCAGGTGAGTTATGGGGGATCGCAACCGAATAAATGGCTTCAAAGAAAACGTTAATGTTGTTTAATTCCGTTTAAGGTGCAAATAAAATGTGATCAAGTTTTAGAAGATTTTTGTGAACGTCATCTCAACCGTTACATCATACACATTGGCTCAGTCAACAATATTTCGAATGGTGAGTAAGTAATCTTCATTTTGTTATTTTTAATCTTTCGATATATTTCCGCTGAAAATATATGACAATACTTCTCAAAATTTATTATTATGTTTATTAAATTAATTAATTTATTAGGTATTATTAATTCGACCCAGACTTTGCTCTGGACGAAATATTGAATTTGGTCACTTCGGGCATAAAAATTACCCTATAGTTTTTCATCAAATGTCGACGTTTCAGACCCTAAGGAGCCCAAATCCACAATACAAAAATTTGTGTCCGTGATCTTGTACGTACGTACGTCCGTACGTCCCGTTTTTTTGTCTCGCGATAACTCGCGAACGGATAAGCGTATTGTCATAAATTTTTTTTTAAAATACGCGTCTTGGCATAACTTAGATCTGATTAGATTTTGGCGCAGATCCATCCGTCCATTACTAAAAAACATTAGCCCCAATTAAGTTTCTTCGTAGTTTTTTGCATTTATTTTGAAAAATACAAATTTTATTTAAAAATTTGTCAAACAAAAAAGATAGAGCATTAAATTCTCTACAAAAAACGTTGTATGCATTTTCTTCCTAAAGTCAATGATAATGCCATAAAAACTGGTTTAAAATCCTTATGACTATTGTCTGAAAAAATATTGAATTTTGGCACCTCGGCAACAAAATTACCCTATAGTTTTTCATCAAATTTCGACGTTTCGATCCCCTACCCCTCAGGTGTAGTCTTCGACAGCCCCTCCGGCGCGGTTATCATCTAAGCCCTTGATACGAAAATAACTATTTCGATATATCTAAAAGATGTATTATATATGGGCAAATCTCTAGAACTTTTAAACTGTGGAGTCCTGTGACACTACTTGAACGTCATTGCTTTCACACAAAAGCTATATTTTTTTATACATCAAGATATCATAAATAAAAAGCTTGATGAATTTCGAAGTCGCTCGACGTTACAGAGACGCTCTATAATTATTTATAGATAAAAAAATAATGAAATTTCATGCGTCCCTTGCATGTTTTTTTTTACTCTTATGAGTATTGTATTTGCGCCGCGTGAGTTAACCTTGTGTTTTTTGCGCGAAATGGAGGCAAACATCTCATAAAGCAATATATTCATATGAATTATATGTGCCACACATATAATTGTATAGAGTGAGCCTACAGTACCCGTCCCTTGAATTTCATAAATTCTAAACTTATTTAAACTTGTTTATTTATTATCCGCGCCGTCTTAGAAATCGAATATTTATTGTTTTTGGTTATTAAAGGACACAATAATAAAGTGTTTGACACTTTACTCATTTGTGTACGCCTTAAACTGTTGATGTTATACAAGTATAAACATACATTCCAAAAACGTACCAATTTCAGAAAATTAACTATTTTTCGTGGCACATTCAAAATATCGCCAATATCAAGTTGTTGTTCGGTGTGCTGGTAAGTAAATACCTTATATAAGTATGTAAAGTACGCGGCATTCTTATATTTTACATATTTTCAAAGTTATTGAAAGAACTATTTATAAAGTCGTAATTTAACGATGAATTAAACACTGTAAGCTTAGTAACATTGTGGTCAGAAACTAAAAGTATGTTTATTCAGATAAAATTTGGTGTTCTTTATGTGTTTAAAGAAAAACAATTCTTTATTATACTTGTTTAAGCACTGTGTTTCAAATTAGAGCTATTGTAAAACAAAATATGTATTTCGAGTCTATGTATAAGTGATAACCCGGGAAAAAATGAATCATATATATAAAAAATTGGGCGGAAATGCGTTATTTAATTATTAACCTTTCAAAAAATCAAAATTTCAAGCTCATCCCGGTGGTCAATATTTTGGACATTGTACCGCAAAGTTTTAATGCCGTTGAGTAAAAAGGATGCACGAGCGTACATTTTTACTTCTTATGTAGATATGAATACATATACCCAACGCCAATGTTGTGCTTGAAGTTTAAAAAAAAAATTTATAGAGAGGCTGAAATTTAAAAGTTCCAGAGATTTGCCCATATATATATATATAATATTAGGTATTATTAATATATATATAATATTGCATTCAGCGAACATCGAAATCGTCGCGACAATCGAGCAACTCCTGTTCCTATTGGCTGACTTTAATGCTAAATAATTTGAAAACTATACATCGCACAAATTTTTTTCAAAAGAAAAATGTTCTTAGAATTTATCACAGAATCTACTGTTAACCGAAAGTCATTCAATGGAGAATCACCCTGTATATAGATGAACATACGAGTATAATACATAACCTAATTGAGGCGAAACATTGGTCTAGGTACGGTTCTGCAGAGGTTGGGTTAGGATAGTTTATCGGGAGGGTCCGCAAGGCGGAGGTCCCCGAAAGGCATAGTTAGTTCGGGGACGTGTCCTCGAAATATGGCTCAGTAGTTGGTATTCTTGAGTAGTCTGACGGCAACCAGAATTCAATTACAACTTTTTTTCTAACAATAACACTTATATACATTGAGATATAATTTAGTTATATAGAATTGTATTAAACAATTAATATTTTGTCTGGTATGGATATACTACCATCACACTATAATTCAGCGCTTTGTTGAATTGTCGCGCACCTAACGGCATGCAATGAAAGCGCAGCTAGACTCTATGGCGCAGCGCATCAATGGCCGTCGAGATGTGCGCTCTTAAAAAAATCATAACTTTGGAACGGAAAGAGTCTCCATCAATTTTTTTTTTTAATGAAAGGTGAGACATTTTTCTACAAGATAACATCATTTGAGGAAAAAAAAGCCCTGGACGGCACTTGAAATTAAGTTTAAAATATATTTTATGGACATTTTTTGGCAAGACAGAATCACAACATTTTTTTTCTATTTTTGCATGAAAGTGCTCATTTTTGTGAAGAAAATGATCCTTGCAAAACTAAAATGTGCCAAGTGGAAAGATAGATATCGTAATTTTAAGAAATTCAATGAAGGTGACCTCATGGCCGCCATTTTGAAATTTAAAAAAAAATATTCTATCATAATGTTTTTCAAGTCTATACCCTTCAGATATTTCATTTTGGAGACATCGACCTCAGTTTTGATATTATATTGACGTGGAATGACTCAATACCGACTTAAAAAATGTAAGAATTACAACTAGATAAATAAAAAATATGCATAAAACCGAATTCACTCTCTTCACAATGTCATAAAATTAGAAATAAAATCGATATTAATCTAAAATGAAAGTTCCGATTTTAGAAATTGCTTCTAAAATATTCTCTGATCTTTGAATAGCTAATTATTAAATCAAAGTATAGTATAATTAGATTTTACATTTCTTTTGTACAGACATTTCGAATTTATCTTTAGATCAAATTTTCGAGAAAGTGAAATTGTCTGGTTGTATAACAGCTAATCCTTTACTGTGTATCCCACATTGCTTAAAATAATTTGTAAATCCTAATGTATTTTAGTTATCTTGTCGTTGGCGTCATGTATTTTAAATTGATTGAAAATGAAAATTCAATATTTTTGAAACTTACCGTATCTTGAGATCGTCGATTCGATTTGCTTGTGAAATCGAAATGCTTTCAGGCGCAGCCACTTGATACGTGTATACATTGCATCCTGGCATACGAAAATTAAAAATAAACATTTCCCAAAGTACTTCTTTACGTGAGAACTAAAATAGAAGTATCTTGTCCATAATTTACGGGGATTATTGATTAATGCATCTACTTAGTACCGATGGGGTTCAAATTTAAAAAATCTATAATAGGTTAAAATTAAGCATAGGCTGATAATTGAAGCATCCCTGCGTAAACATTACCATTCAAACCGATTAAACATATGACAATGGGTTTTAATCGTAAATGCGAGACTCGAAATCATCGATTGTTTCCTATTAACTGATTCCTATCGGATTTAATGAGTAATTACCAAAAGAAACTGAATCAGAACCAGAATTAGCCATTTTTCGTTGTCTTATATTAGGCATACGATTTCTAATACAAAGACATGATATTCAGGAAAAAGTGTAAAAATCTATTCAAGATAAAATTATTCGACACATATTATTGAAACTAAATTTTTTTAAGGTGTACCTTTATTGTTAATGTTTTAAAATTACACAATAATAACTAAAACGACATGTAAAAATCTTCTGCGGTCTTTCTGATGAGTTCTTGCAGAAGCTCTGGGACGAGTTTGCCGTATCTTTTAGAATATACATTTATTCAAAATTTTGCCACTAGACGGAAACAGAATCCACTACTAGCTAAATCATTAAAATCATATATAAGAAACCGTTTGAATCACGGATTGTGTAGTCGAAGAAGCTATAAAATCTCGATTGTCTCAAAATTGTTGTACACATTTATTGCAGTTTACATCGGAATCCAACTATCTTTCTCAAATCTCAAAAATCTTTCTAAAACTTAATAAATTTTTTTCTTGAAAACTATAGACTTTAGAAAAAATTTGCTAAGAACAAAAATGTCTTAGAATTGGTTTCTCAGATTTTTTAAATGACATTTATAAAAATTTCGATTTCTTGAATTTTCAAGAAACCAAAAATTGTATTAATACATTGTGATAAAATCTGAGAAGGTTTTTTAACCAATTCTAAGACACTGTTCTTAGCAAATTTTCTATAAAGTCTATAGTTTTCAGAAAAAAATTTGTTAAGTTTCAAAAAGATTGTTGAGCTTCTAGGCTCCATTTTGGAAGTCGCCATCTCGAAATTCAAATTAGAACTCGGTACGTTTTAATCCTAAGGGTCCATGGACGCGATGTTTTCGCCTTAGACATGTTTCTCAATGCAATTTCCAGGTGAAAGTGATGTTAGAATGAAAAAGAAATTAAAAAAGAACATGTTTTTTGCTTTTCATTTTATCGAAATTTTATTGAAAGATTCTGAAAGAGCATACAATTTTACGTCCGAACTAGTGAGAGTAAAATTTTTCCAAATGCTTTTATATGCAAATTATCGACGTTTAAACTGATGCTCAAAATGTGTCCGTTTAGGCCTTAATGGGTTAATCATAATAATCTACTGGATATATCAATAAATGAGATAAAAAAATCATATTTTTGCTCTTTTTGGGTTAAACGACAAAAAAAAACTTTAAAAAAATGTATTTTCGATAACACTGTTATAAAATCTTGTTCTTCTACAGATAGTTTTTCATATCGTTCCATTTATTTCGGACAAATGAAATCATTTCTTCGGTATTTTAGTATCTTTCATTTTTTCAACTAGTGCTCATGAATCTTTAATGTCTGATTTTTTTTCCAGGACTTTCGATATTATATTTGATAAAGATTTCACTAATTTGTATGTCCGACTGTTAATGGTTGACATGATAATTCGTAAGGGTTAATTTCCTTCTTTATGAATTTTCGAAATCTGTAAGCTCTCGGTATAGTAATTGCACTATGTACTTTTAAATATTTTAGAATTTTTTCAGTGATTATTTTCCTATTATTCCAATTTGTTAGCATTTCATTAATCTCATTTGTGATTGCTGTGTATTTGTATTTTGATATTCTATAGGTGAAGGAATCTGAAAATATTTCTTTCATTTTCAAAATGTAATCCGTTTTTTTAAAGCAACAGTTGTATTATCTTGTTCGCTCATGAAAAAATGTAAATTTAGTTTAAAAAATGTTATCAGATAATGGCTATCCATCCATAATGGTTAATCAGTGTATTTAAAACACGGTATAAACATAATATTTTATGCACAGATTTTGTATGCGAGAATAATAATAATAAAATCAATAATATGTATTGTTATTTTTAAGCGTATATCACAATTTTGAAATTAGTACATTCATGACAGTCTGAAACAAGGACCGAACAAAAATAACTTTTTGGAAGTAGATTAAGAAAAAATACTTTAGTTCAAAATTGTATATGTTATTGCGACAAAATATTGTTTCTTGTTTAATAATGAGCAGCATCATACAATTATTATTGCTATTTATTACATCAATAAAACTGTAAACCTAAAATCGTTTTATATCTCAATGCAGATACGAAATTAATAGAAATATTTTGCGAATTATTCATGAATAACTGTGTAATCAGGTTATTCTCACAACTAGATTTAGAATGTAGTATTAATATGAGTTTACTTCGCAATCACTCTTTGCTTCAAAAAATACCTTATTGGAGACTGTGTTATGCATGAGATACGAAAGATATAGGGTAATCCCCGTTTCGAGAAGGGAAACGAAGAATGCTCAGACAGTTGCGCAGTATCTGACCAATGAGTGTTAACCCTTTAACGCCCAAATGTACAATTTTTTTTCATGAAGTTTGACAGTATAGTTTTACACTTAAACTCTATGGGAAAAATTCTGCGGTAGTCATTTCTTATTGGCCCAAGCCCACTCTTTCCAATGGTGCATTGCAAAATTGTTTAAATTTAAAAATAAAAAAGTTATACACGTTTTTTTTAAATAAAACATGAATTTTTTTCATATTGTATTTTACTATGGGTTATGGCATCGGAGCATATTTAGCCAAAAAAAATGGTGGACACAAAATGGCGATAAAAGTGACATTTTTATTTGTAACACCAAATTGCCCGTCCGCCATATTGGATCTGCCATTTTGAATTTTTAAAAACTGACTTCAGATTCGTGATCAGCGAGCCCAAAAACCACCAAGTGAAAAGTTTCTAGAAAATCCGATAAATTTCTAAAATTTTCGCCCGCCATATTGGATCCACTATTTTGAATTTTTAAAAACTGACTTCAGATTCGTGATCAGCGACGTCAAAAACAGTCGCAAGCCAATTTTTGTACAATGTACAAAAATTCCATTAATTTACTTCGGTTTTGTGTGCATGGCTTTGATGTTACAAATAAAATGTCACTTTTATCGCCATTTTGGATTTTTTTTTCAGAATACCCACATCTGATAGAAAATTCATTTTTGACACGATATTTATGACTTTTAGAGATGCTCCGATGCCATAGCACATAGTAAAATACAATAATATGAAAAAAAATTCTTGTTTTTTTTTAAAAACATGTATAACTTTTTTATTTTGAAATTTAAACAATTTTGCAATGCACCATCGGAAAGAGTGGCCTTTGGCCAATAAGAAATGAGTACCACAGAATTTTTCCCGTAGAGTTTAAGTGCTAAAATATACTGTCAAACTTCATGAAAAAAAATTGTACATTTGGGCGTTAAAGGGTTAATGTGAAATAACGTGTAAATCAAATTAACTTATTTAATACCAGGTTTACGAACTCAAGTAAATTTTAACTTCTACCACTTTCTTTTAAATATTTTTATTTTAAATTGACACCAAATTTACTTTTAGAAATTATATAAAATATACGTGGTTTGAATCTTAGTGTTTCTAACTTGATCGATCTCTATTTACCAAATGTGCAATTGTTCTGAAACTGATTTGTATACGACAAATACAGACAAGTTTAATTGATGGATTTAATCGGAGGTCTCTTAATCTGTTACTCAGCATCGCAACTTGCTTGGATTAGCCCATTGTCATTACTCTCAGTACGACGTTTATAGAACTTCCTTTATAAAGTTTAGACCAATTTCATCCGTTTCGGATTGTAATATTCATTTAATAGTTACATAGGCTAACATGGTATTTTTTTAGGTAGAAATCGAATCCGGGGTTAGAACTGCCCCATCACGTCAAGATTTTAAGAAATTTGAGGTTATGTACAGAAGGCACAACATTTTTCTTTTAGTTGGATCATATAATACTACTCTTTTTCTTGAATATGAGAATCGCAGAATGCATTTCCTACTTTTCTTCGACAAGATATGCCAATTTGTAATTATGATATAAAGTAAACAACATTTACCTTAAAATGCCCTTGAAAGACAAGCGTAAGATCAAATTCAATGTCACGACACCTGCATAAATATAAACAACTACATAACATTTGTAACTAAAAACTTTAGCTGATTTTGAAAAATATTTTTGTCAATATTTAGTCAAAAAATGCTTAATGGAGACGTCCCGACTGCATTTATTTGTTTACGTTATCGCCCTTTGGTTTCCGTATCAAAATTTCTAAAAGTTAATAAATATTATGTATTAAATATGTAGGGGAGAGTGGTGTAGTAAGCTGTAGTAAGTGTGTGCTATACTTTATTTTTAAACCCGTTTTTATTGCTAGTTACGAAAAAATAACGGGTAAATAATGTATTACTTAAATTATAAAAAATATACGTGTGGTGTAAGTTGGCGTGTATCATTTATGTATATTACATATATGTATAGATATTTTGTATTATTTATTTATTTATTTACTAGATTTTTACATGAAATATTAACATTCCTGTGGCGCAATTAAAATAACAAAATTTATATTAGAATGGAATAAGACTAGCCGTAATAGTGTAGCATCAAATCACGTGGTTTACAATTTTTTTAAGGCTTATTAATAATTTTTTCCTTAATTTTTCACCACGTTTTTGGTACATCAACTGTAACTTTTTTCCTGAGACACGAAAAATTTTTCTAGATAAAAAAAGTTGCCGGAATTTATGATCTTTCGAATACCGCATAGTACGATTTAAAATTCACTACTGAACAAATTCTGCAGCAAAATGAAAAAAACTGTGCCAACTAACACCGCTCTCCCCTACAGAATTGTGCAGAGTTTCTGCTTTTTATGGATAATTGAATATTTTCTTTTTAATTTGGCAGATTTGGTTTCCAAAGTCTCAATTTTGTATACGAAACAAAAGTATACTTAATGACTGTATACATATTTTGTATTCATAACCTCAAATATACGTACGTATATAAGATAGGTTTCCGCATAAATTTGGATGCATGTCACTTCAAGGGAGAGATTCTTAAACGCCTGAAGTAGTCTGATTATCGTACTCCTTGAACTTTGTCTAAAATGAAATCAGGTTTGCAATCTGCAGTCTTTTACAATTACAATAATATTTAAATTGTCAAATAATTCTAAATTCAACATAGAGGATCAAAAATGTCGAAGGAAAATGTTTTAAGTATTCTTTGTTAAAAATCTTTGAATTTGAATGCATCTTTTGTCTAAAAGTATTAATTAGTATAGTGAATTTGGATGTAATTTAATACGTCTCATTAAATTGGCTGAAGAAACAAAATATGTTGTTTTATTTTTCTAAAAAAGCTACTCGTTGCAAAAGAGATTCTGATAGGGCGGTTGACGAGCGTGGCTAACACCTTTGAGTCATGTGATCGCTCTGCAGCTGCTTTTATCGGGTTTAAATCAGCTCCATTACATAAAACATTCGACGTCGAAGCGTTCCTCATGATACGACCCGTATAACAATCAGTGATTCGTACTTCATTTTAGACAGACTTTTGCCACGTATAATATTTTTATTTTTACTCATCCAATTATATTCAGAACCAAGTAATCTTTTTGCAGTTACATGTAACGACGTTACAGTCGTCGACATGTCTACATAATGAACATCAGGAATATGAAATTATTAATAGTGTGTTGAATCATTTGAAAAGCAGAATTTTCTTTAATTCGATTTTCACATTTATGGGTTATTTTCCATTTTCAGACAAGATGGAGCTCGTAATTCGTGCCTGAAATAAAAAAAAAAAAACAATTTTTTTTGTTATTATTCTAAGTTATTATTTTCTACGTGAAAAAAAAAATCGGTAGAAATGATGATAGAAATAATATGCCTAATAGAAATTAAAGGTAGTTTTAAACTAAAAGTTTTAATTTAGAAGGCAAACATTATTCCTCCACTACTCCCCCGGCCTTTAAAAATAGTGAAAATGACTTTTTTACAAACATGTTGGTTCAAATACTGTAGAAAATGCAATTTGAAACAGTCTTATATGTTGCATATTTTTTAAAAATCTTATTAGTATGCCAAAAAAATGAAGTGGAGAAAAACGGTGTAAAGTTTTTATTTATACGCTCGAAGCCGCTTTTACTTCATCGCTTACATGTTCGATTTGAGACACCAAGATTTCGAATTCGGATTTAAAGTTTTCACAGCATATTCTCCGGATGATAAACTATCTTTTTAGAGCCAACAAATTTCGAATTACATGTGTCTCTGCCTTAATAAAATGTCCTGCTGAGTTTTCTTCGTGTGTCGCTTGATGATTTTGTTTGAAATATTTTTGATAAAAAAAACAAAATTATCTTTTGTTTATTAAAAAATAGAAGTCCTAAAAATGTTCGACACATATATCCATTATTTTAACAAACTAATGAAATAATTGATCACTGAATTTAGAAATCATCGATAAATTTTATTTGTTTTAATGAAATAAAATCGACGACAAAAAAATCACAAATGCTTCGTGAACATAAAGTAAAAGCAACCATCGGCACTTAATTGACCACGTTCATTATGCTGCGATTAACATGTCACATTACGCTAAGCGTGTCGGTGATTAAGTACGGTTTGCGAATTCGTATTATGTATATCCGCAGGTTATGGCAAGGTGTCCAATACACAATATTGACAGCCACCTGTCGTCCGACTTGCTTACTCGCCGGCTGCTTACGTTGACAATCTGCCCCATGTTCCCTTACGCACACCAGGATCTGTTTGGTTTATCCGAAAATGCTCGGTGTGAATTTATGATCTTATCAACTATTTAACGAAGATTCGCACCAATGCTAATTTAACTACACGGAAGCATGGCTATAGCCTTTTATCGCGTAATTTGCTTTCGCTGGATTTTAGGCAGGTGCCGCATGCAAAATTTTCAATTCGTAAGCATGAGTGCTCTTTCCGAATCTGCGATTAGCACATTATGGAAATCTGTATATTTCGGTGCAAAAGCTGCATTAATGAGTTTTAAAACAAATTCTGTTGATTTTGTTGTCTTTTTATTTTGCATTAATCGTACTCGCTTTGATTTGGTCAATTTTTATTTATTTCAAACAAAAAGGCAAATAAATATCTTGGACATTTTCAGAGAGTTCATAATACATATATGGGTCGTTTCAGTGTACCCAAAATTTGAATTAACCAATCAAGACGTTTGAGGGCTCAAAATGTTCGTCTGATGCCTTCAAAAAAGTTCTGGCTTTTTAGAAAATGTCATAATGACGGCTCAAAATGGAGGCTGGAAACCAAACAAAAACTGAGAATTCGAATCAAAAAGCTTGTGGGAAAGAAAATTGGTGTTCTATTCGATTGGTTTTGGGCTCAAATTGTTGGTTTCTGACGTTTTCAAAAAGTTGGTAAGGTAGACTGATGAAATCCAAGATGGCGGCTGAATTGTCGAAATCGTCGTGATTTAAAAAAGAATCGTCAGATAAATGCTAAAATTAGTTTACGGGGATTTTGTAGATCGCTGATCATAAATCTGAAGACGGATTTGCAAAATTCAAGATGGCGGGTCCAATATGGTGGACAAATTTTAGAATATTTTTGGATATTTTTGGAAAATTAACCGATTTACGCCAAATTTCTTTCACGGGTATTCTGGAGGTCGCTGATCATGAATCGCAAGACGAATTTGCAATGTTCAAGATGGCGGATCCAATATGGTAGACAAATTTTAGAATATTTTTCGAAACCTGCCAAACAAATAAAAAACTGAGATAAACATATAAACGTACATTATGTATAGTCCTTTGAAAGTTTAGAGATTGTGTATATGGGTGATTCTCCGGAAACAGGGCATTTTCGTGTCTTTACGTTATATCTTACAAAAACTTTGACAATAAATTATTAAATTTCGATAGAAATGTTAAATGAATATCCCTGGCCCATGTTAATTTGAAAAAATAATACTTTTGTTACAAAAAACTGGTGTAAAATGACATTTAAAGACTAAAAGTAGCATTTTTTATACGTCCAAACCTCTAAGTTCAAAACTTTAAAATATTAGCGCTATTAAGAAACCGAATTATTATAATTTATTCAAATAATATTTCTATAGTACAGCTTAAACTGTACAATTTCTCTCTGTATAATATTTAATTAAATCAATATATATACTTATAATTGTTGAAATATTAATGTCTTAAGAAATTTCTATGAGGTAACGACAATGCGTAAACTGGTATAAATGAACTGGAAATAATTAACTTTTTTACTAAAAATTATGAGAAAATCAAAGAAAAAACACTCCACTTTACTAATCCTCCATAGAACATTGAAAAGAGAACATATTTACCTCATGAACAAGTAAAAACTGTATAATAATAATACCACGTATTTTTATTAAATTAATTGTCGTCCTAATTTTGGTATTTTTATACAAACAGCAATTAAAAAACGATGAAAACTTAAAGATTAAAGGAATAAACGTTACTGGCAATTTGTTTTTTAATTTATTATTGTTTAAAATATGTAAAATTGGATTTTTTTACAAATTTTCATTGTTGGCACCTTCATTGTCGTTACCAAACATTTGGCGTATCAGGTACGAAACAAGAACAAAGTGTAACCCGTAGCAAAAAATATTTTTCAAATCATAAATAACATTTATATTTCTCTTCCTCTTAGACATTTATTTAAACATAAATTAAAAAACCACAAAATTAAACTTTATATTTGTTACAACGTTATGAATCAAGTTTATTATGAAATAATATTATTTATTAAAATTATGAATATAATATTATCATTGTAGTTACTAACCAACGACACATTAACTTTAATAAATTTATTTTGTCTAAAACTTCTTAAAAAATTCATGTGTTTTTCTTAATCTTTTAATTATTACTTAATAAATAATTTTCATTTATTCACAAAAATGCACTTAATCAGATATGTACATTATGTTTTTGACTCTTTAGAGTTATTTTTTTCAAGTTTTTAATAAGCAATTGTTGGTTTATATGCCGTATGAAAATGCGTCATAGTAAAAGTCTTCCCCTTTCCTTTAAAATAATTTTGTAGCGTGACTACTTTAACAATAACTTAACTTGGTGCTAATAAGCAAGAATCCATTAAAAAAAAAACGAATTTACAGTAATATAAAAAAAAAAATTTTCATTCTTGAAAATGCCCTGTTTTTGGAGAATCACCCATATGGGAAAAAAATTTTTACCCTTTAAAATTGAGCCCAACACTTATGAATCTGCTATCTTTCCAATGTTAACGGCAAACAGTTTCTCGCGTTTTCTCAAAATTACATAAAACGGACTTTGGCAGGTTTTGCACCCCAACGCCTCATATATATAAGCGGTGTAAATAAATTCAAGGCGATCAAGGGTTTTGGATCATTAAATTATATTTCGCTGCCTCGTCCTCTAGATCAATATGTAGTGTTTTTATTAAAAAAAATCAACATTATTCCACGATTTTCTTAGTATATAGGTGATTCACTGAAGCTTGAAAATAAAAAAAAAAGAATGTAACTTTGGAACCCAATGGGTATACAAATGTCATGTTATGTGAATGCTGCTTAACTTATGATAAAAGATGAACCTACCCGGTATACATCTTCAGTGCATAATAAAAACTTTAAAATGTTGTGGAAAATAAAAAACTTGCGGAAAATCTTAGTGTTTATTAGCACATGAAACAGTTTGAATAACATTTTATTATATCTTCTTATAAGCGGGATAATGTCTTTCTTTGTACAGGTGATTCTCTCAAAAAGAACGAATGCCTCGTTCATGACATTTTTGCTAAAAGTTATTTAAAATTGATAATAAGTGTTATGGCCATACGATAGTATTTGTCAATATTCAATTAGATTATATGAACAAAATTATTAGGGGTTTCATACATTCCGAAATATTCAAGTCTACTTCGCGAATGAAGCAAATTTTACTTTAAAATAAATCATTACCAGCATTCTGCATTATAATAATATCCTTTGTCTCCTTATATTCAAATTGTCTCCTCCTATCAAAAGCGAAGTTAACAAAAACTGAGAGATAAATATCCTACTATTTGTATAACATGGCCATTACAGTTCACTTTTATTTTGTTTGAAAAAACAATACAAGCCCAACGTTTCAACTTCTTGGAGGTCCTCTTCAGGGGCGTCTATTAAAAATTGTAATATACGGTTCATAACATTAAGAAATTTTTAATATCCTACTGTTTTTCGAGGTCGCTCTTCAAGATTCTGAGGTCAAAATTGAGTTTCACCCATCACAAATTCCAATATGGCGCCGAATTTGATAAAAAATGTCCAAAAAATTTGGAAACATTTATTCTTACCAATTTTTTTCGAACCCTGAGAATATTGGGATTCTATTGAAACTCTGAACAAATATGAATAAAATACTTCAATTTTAAGAAAAAATTTTACTTTTATACCCTACATCACTGCAATTACCTCAAAATGGCCGCAACAATGAAAATTTCTTTGACATTTTTTGGACGCTCTAACTCAAAACGTACGAGTTTCATTAAAACAAAGGCTAGGAATAAAAAATTCTTAGAATTTATTGAGAAATATACTGGACTTTTTAGATATTTTTTATGGCATTTTTTTTACAAATTGTAATTTATTTACGAAAAATTATGAAAAAAAATTATTTTGTATTTTGTGATGAATTCTAAGAATTTTTTGTTCTTTGCCATTTTTTCCAAATGTTGACAGTTTTAGAGAAAAAAATCCTAATTTATAATAGTTGAAATTCATTTTCTCAAAAATTATCAAATTTTAGAGAAAAAAAATCAAAGAAGAAAAAACTCTTAGAATTCATCAGAGAATAAACTAAATTTTTCGAAAATAAATTACAATTTTGAAAAAATGTTGAAAAAAAATTCATCAAAATATTCCGTGGTATTTCTCGATGAATTCCGAGAACTTTTCATTTTTACCATTTTTTTTTAACAAGATCGTAGTGTTTGAGTTAGAGCGCCCAGAAAATTTTACAGAAATTTGCATTGTTGCGGCCATTTTGAGGTCGTTAAAAATGATGCAGGTTATAAAAATAAAATTTGTTGCACATTTATTTTCAAATTCGCCGCCATATTGGAATTTGTGATGGGTGAAACTCAATTTTGACCTCGGAGTCTTGAAGAGCGACCTCGAAAAAACAGTAGGATATTAAAAATTTCTTAATGTTATGAACAGTATATTAAAGTTTTTAATAGACGCCTCTGAAGAGGACCCTCCTCCAAGAGGTCCAAACGTTGGGACTATATTATTTTTTCAAACAAAATAAAAGTGAGCTGTTATGGCCATTTTATAGAAATAGGATATTTACCTGGCAGTTTTTATTAACTTCGATTTTGATACGAAATACTCGATTGAAATAGAAGCAAGAAAAAGTGTCCTTTGGGCGTTAATGGGTTGAATGATCCCTGAAGAAAAAATGGCGGCATTATGAACTCTATTTCGTAACCGGTCAAAAAAACACAAATGTAAACAACGTGTTAAATAAACAATGCAGACGTAACCAGTGCTTGTAACACTAATACGACAAAATGACTCTGCGAATTAAGATGAGAAAAAAAAATATTCAGTGTAAGTACGATTTTCAGCTTCGCAGTCGTAATGAACAGATTCATTATCCATTCCATAACGGCATTAAATTTTCTATTCTGGTATGTAAATGGCGATTTTTATTAATAATTCGTAGCGCATTTATCCGAGTAAAGATAAAAATTGTTTACAATCAGCGCGTAGCAAAATTTGAATGAACTGCAGGAAAAGTTTATGCTGGAATTGTATAGAAAAACGATGACACATATTGACAAATATCGAGAGACACAATGTGCTGCTTTTCTAGGAAATAATCCATCACGATCGAACCATTTTGCAATATATTTATCATTGCCAATCTAATATCAGTAAGAGCTAAAAATGTAATTTTTTCCCAAACATTATACTCTTACTTAAATCGATATTCGAAGAAACTTTTGTTCTTGGAATTTATTTGATAAATTCAGCAGTTTCGTTCTTTGCGTATTTTTATCCTATATATATATAGAATAATAACATCAGTATATTTTGGAGTTGAGGAGAAACAAAACCCCACTCCGAAACCGCCGAATCACTTTTAGTTTTATGCAAGTAACTAATTTTTGTTTAAAAAATAATTCTTGAAATATTTATTGATTTGAATACAATGAGGCAACTACTATTAATAATCATTTATAAAATGTATTATATTATTACTAGAATCGCAATATTTTTGAGCTGTCGAGGAAACAGAAAACGAAACATATTTAATTTTGAGAATTTTGTAACGAATAAAAAAGAAATTGTTCGTTAGAGTTTGTTGCATTTAATGAGGTAAGAATAAATTATACATCTCAATAAACAATTACATTTTTCAGGTCCTCGAAGCACATGACCCGTTGGTCTTCGTCTGCCACCGACTTTTTTTAATATTAGAGCAATGAAGATAAAACTTTCTACACTATTTGTTCATTCTTTTATGACAAGTTATATTTTGCAATTGCGTAGAAAAAAAGTAATAACTTTATTGTTTATTGAGATATATACTTTGTTATTTGGCCTTTAGATACAGAAATGTCCAATGAATAATGTCATTTGAATAAAGTTTTATCAATAAATTTTGCCGGCATCGTATTTTCTTAAAAGTGATGTGTCTTTGTTAGATGAACTTCACAAATCGTTTTCACCGACAGACTGCCATCCTTTATTTAATAATTACCGTTAGATCTCAAAATTTGTTATCGAATAATGGTTTGCCTTGGTATGTGTGTTCTTTTTAAGTATTGTACGAAATAAAAGCGGCGAGTACGATATTAAAGTTTCTTTAATACAGAAGGTTGTACAAAATAGCCCCTGTACAGTTACACCGCAGCTGAGTGTATTGCATAAAAACAGGGGCGCACTACTACTTACTGACGTTGTAGTCTTTATTTCTGGAGAATTCTGGAAAAAGAGGAACATTACTGGAGATGTGTTTCCAGAATTCTTTATTCTGCAGATTATTCCATATAGCAAAACATATAAACATTATCTTCATGTTCTTTTATTGTTAAGCTCAATCTAATCTCATTTAATGTTTCACGGATACTCTGACTCATGTATTGTTACTAAATACTGTACCAAATTATACCTGTAAATATTGTATGCTTGGCTAAAGGGAGATTCTATGCCGTGCCATTAATAAACTAAACTAACTAACTAAAAAGAAAAACCACTTGAATGAAAAATGTTATTTTATGAGCATAAAAGGATACTCTTTTTGTCTTTATCTTCAAAGCGTTGCAATTATTTGGTCATATTTATTTTATAATTGCTTGACAAGTGCAACGTCAATGGTCTTTACATTATGATCGCCTCATATTCTACATGAATTGACAACAAAAAAGTAAGATAGTACGACAGTAGAAAATAACAAGTCGAACAATTTCGAATATCAAAATATTTTCATATTAACGGTAAAAGTTACGCTAAAGTAGTTAAATGTAAGAATGATTTTTCGTGCAGTTAAGTAATACTAATTTTGACAAATCACCATTAATCACGATTAAATATAAGTAAACAAAGAAGTACATTGTCAATCACGAATACGTTGACTTTGAATACCTTTTTGTAGAGATTGTATAAGGCATGCACAACGTCCTTTGAATTAATTGCAATAATTGAGGCATAAATATTTTTGACCAATATTACACGATGTTATTATACAAGAAATGTTTAGCAGAAAGTTTTAGTTGAAATTCATGTACACGTCATAACGATATTTGTGATATTTGTGAAGTTAGTAGAGATTATTGCACTATTAGTAGGTTGTTATTTCACACGTCATTCATAATATATTCTTTAATTATTATTCATGCCTATAAACTTTGCCCTAGGACACGAAATCAAGACATATGCCCAGATTATTAATACCGATATGTTACTTCATTTGTCTAAAACAGAATCCTAATGTTTCTTATACTAATTTGGATGCTACTCTATATGTTCATGGCAGCTCCATTTTCTAGTGCTTGCAATGATATATAACAATAATATTTGTATTCTTTCAAGATATTTGAAAAAATATAATAAATCGAAATATTATCCAGCATCCCTAATATTCGACATATTCTAAAGATACATGGATCAAACATTTTTATTAAAAAATATTGATAGTAAAAATTGTTAATTGTTAAGCATACCAACAAAATTATTTGCTAAAAATCTATAGAATTTATACAGGGATAAAAAACTTGTGAATCCTCTAGTACATACAGTCCATAGACTCAAAGGCTGCATTGTTTTTCTTAATTTCTGTGAAGAAGGGAGCTGATATAAATAGAAATAAACAAGCGTGTTATTCTCAATCCCAAGATTAGCGCTCTATTTGACCTTTTGGCCTTTCACCAGTATCAGGAGATTCGATTTTTATGTTCTTCCTCTCTAGTCTCTTCTGTATTTGTACACATCCTTGTGTCTTGTAAAACTTAATGGATTCTAATAATATCGCCAGACGGGTATCTGAGAACGGTCGAATCATTGATAGACGATCGCTACATTTTTACAAAAACTACCCCAACCTTAAGTTGCGAGACGCGTAAGTTTATTTTTGGTACTTACTTCCTCCTTTTTTCTGTTGCCTTTAATAGATTCTTTAATGTCGGAAGTGATCTAGAATTCTTATGGCTCTAGGCAACTGTAGAACAATTATAAATAATGTACTGAAACTATACGTATGGGAAATTGTTAAGCTCGGATTCTTATTGTTAGTCATGAATTACAGCTTAACCTGGAACTATCAATAGTTTTTAGTTTTAAAAAATATACCGCTGTTTAGCACATTTTTTAGTTGCATAAATTCCTAAAGACACTAAAAAACAATTTCTCTGATATGATCTGTCTTTGAAAGGTGACCGGAAAGTAGTAAAAACACCCACGTTTGTAATTACATAAATTGTGTTCGTGTAGTATGTTTGCAATGGTGTGTTTTGATGCAATGAATCTTGAGCAGAGGTGGCCGTATTTTAGAAGAATATAAAGAAAAATAAGCTTTTTCTTTTGCTTTGTTTATATTTATGGTAAAATGTATAATCAACATTATGAAATGTTGATATTTGCAATTTCAGCATTCAAACTCAACATTTGCAAACTTAACATTCGACAAACTGAATATTTGCAATTTTAACATTTAACAAATTCGACATTACTTTTAGTTTATTGAATTATATTGTATTTTGAAAATAAAGTGTAATAACATTAATCGTAAAATAAATTAAATCTTAAATCTGTATTTATAAATGTCAATAATGCAAATGAATGATAACAATTTGTATTAAAGAATTTAATGAATAATGTGCGCTTGACCGCACGGAGATATTCCATTAACCTATTAAAACCTAAACGGACACATTTTGAGCATCAGTTTAAACGTCGATAATTTGCATATAAACGCATTTGGAAAAATTTTACTCCCACTATTTCTGACGTAAAATTCTATGATCTTTCAGAATCTTTCAATAAAATTTCGATAAAATGAAAAGCAAAAAAGTTATACACTTTTTTTGTTAAAAAACATGGTTTTTAAACATTTATTTTTCATTCTAAAATGAAAAATGGCGCCTAGATGCTCAAAAATCTTTTTATAACTTAACAAATTTTTTTCTTGAAAACTATACACTTTGAAGAAAATTTGCTAAGAACAAAAATGTCTTAGAATTGGTTAAAGAACCTTCTCAAATTTTATCACAATGTATTGATACACTTTTCGGTTTTTTGAAAATTAAAAAATCGAAATTTTTAAAAAAGTCATTTAAAAATTCTGAAAAAATTTGAGAAGCTTCTTTAACCAATTCTAAGACGTTTTTATTCTTAGCAGATTTTCTTTAAAGTCAATATTTTTCAAGGAAATAAACTTATGAGTCTTAAAATCTAGAAAAGTTTAATAATTTATTTCCTTAAAAAATATGGACTTTAGAAAAAATCTGCTAACAATAAAAATATCTTAGAATTGGTTAAAGAACCTTCTCAAATTTTTTCAGATTATTTAAATGAATTTTTTTTTTAATTTCGATTTTTTTAATTTTCAAAAAACCAAAAAGTGTATCAATACATTGTGATAAAATTTGAGAAGGTTCTTTAACCAATTCTAAGACATTTTTGTTCTTAGGAAATTTTCTCTAAAGTCTACAGTTTTTAAGAAAAAAATTTGTTAAGTTTTAAAAAGATTTCTGAGCTTCTAGGCGCCATTTTGGGAGTCGGCATCTTGAAATTCAAATTAGAACATGGTACGTTTTAATCCTAAAGGTCCATGGACGCGATATTTTCGCCTTAGACATGTTTCTCAATGCAATTTCCAGGTGAAAGTGATGTTAGAATGAAAAAGAAATGAAAAAAGAACATGTTTTTTGCTTTTCATTTTATCGAAATTTTATTGAAAGATTCTGAAAGAGCATTGAATTTTACGTCAGAAATAGTGGGAGTAAAATTTTTCCAAATGCTTTTATATGCAAATTATCGACGTTTAAACTGGTGCTCAAAATGTGTCCGTTTAGGCCTTAATGGGTTAAATTAGTATTTCCGTTAGGTTAGATTAGGTTAGGTTCGGTTAGGTTAGGTCAGGTTAGGTTAGATAATGATAGATATACTGTTGAACGGCATGTGTTAATGTAACACGAATGTGTTACATGACATTTTAATAGTTTAGTAATTTTTTATATTATTTATATTATTTGTTGATTTAGTAAAATGTTGAGTTCGAAAATGTAAAAATTGAAAATGTTGGGTTTGTTAAATGTGGAATTTGTATGTTGAGTTTGTTTTGTGTTGATTAAACATGTAACCATATTTATTATGTGTGTTGTTTTTCCTGCATGATGTATAAATATCAACGTGGTTGATACATATCATCATATTTTTCTACATAAAAACCAGTATTTCAAATAAATTACGACTTGTCTATCGAGTCGGGAGACGTCTCCTTTTTCTGTAGGATTGTCCCGACCTCTCAAAATTTAGAGCGCGGACGGATTACATTTTGTATAATTCATCTTGTAATATAAAACTAAATTAGTTTTATTAACTTTAGGGGATAGTTGGAGGGGATTAGTAATTTGATTTTAGACAGTGCAATGGTATCCTGGGGAACAAAGACTGAAGTCGCATTTCTGTGAGATTTCTAAGAAATGCATAAATATTTATGAAAAGTATAAATGTTTTATCGTTATTTTCATTTAAATATACCCTGCTTTGTTTTCGTTTCTATTATTTAATTTATACTATTGGTAATATCTTTTTGCAGAAGAACTTTTGTTTTATGCTCCAATTTATTCCAAAAGACTATATTTTTTGGTTGAGTGATTTATAACTATAAAGTTCTGAATTGAAATTTATTTTATTTTATTACTACACGATGTTATATTATTGCAAAATCTGTCTAAAAGTGGCTGGATAAATTATTTGACGTAGACTCTTTTTACGGTTTAACACACCTGTTCCACAGGTGCTGATGATAGATGATAGGGAAGTACATGTCTTTAATGAGATATTTTGAGAGATTTTATGGTCAAAAATTATCCAAAACCAAGGATGTAGTCAACGATTTAAAATTCATAATAATGCCTTACAAAATGAAACAACTTTATTACAAAGCAGATAATTCTCATAGCGGATAACATCTCCTAGCAATAATTCTCATAAAAGCAGCATTAAGATCTGTCTTTAAAATTCTTTATAATTTCGATAATAATCTTGCTTGTCAAGTTTATTGGCCATAAAAGGAGGCGAGCATGATCGAAACATAAAAGCACAATTCTGAATTGTGCAGACAAGTTTTTAAACAGCTGGAAAAATTAAAATAAGATGTGTTTAAAAAATGTCATCTTATTCATGAATTATAAAGCATTGTCAGTATAGAAGTTGTATTTATGAAAAATAAAAATTAAATTTTTAATAAAAATGGAATAATAAATTTATATGTCTCATTTCATTTGAAATGTCATATTCTAGTCTCTTTTCAAAAATATTCGTTGGTGGATTTGGCATCAGACTTTCAAAATTAAAAATAACAGATCCAAGATGGCTGACCGACATGTAAAAATTTAGTTGATCGAGGTGAAACTCGGTACTCGGGGGTCTTCGAGGTTGATGACTACCAATCTGGCCACGGATTTTCGAAATTCAAAATATCGGATCCAATATGGCCGACCAAAATATAAAAATTTACTTGATCGAGGTGAAACGGGGTACTCGGGGGTTTTCGAGCGAATTCAACATGGCGGTCCGAAATATAAAAAGTTATTTGACCGAAATCAAACTGAATACTGAATAATGTTACATTTTCAATCTAAAATTGAGCAGATTCAACAAGCGGGCACGAATGCGGTAATTTCACAGTTCGTCTTTTACGACCTCCAAAAGTCTTACATTTTGGCTGTCATATCGAATCCGTCATTTTGAATTTTAAAAATATAAGATTAGATTCGTCATCTACTATCCCGAAAACTCTCGAGTACCTATTTTCATCTCGATGAAATAAATTTTTACATTTCGGTGGGCCATCATGAATCCGCCATCTTGAGTTTTGAAAATCTGAGGTCAGATTCGTAATCAGCGACCCCGAAAACCACCGAGTAAAGAGTTTCAGCTATTTTGCGTGCAAATAAAAATGTATCGTTCATAGGATTATAAGTCTGTTTCCTTCTGAAAAGTACGGCGTTCATGCTAAACATTGTTAATTTAAAACCAATGTTATGTTAAATAATTAGTTAATTAATTTCTCGACCGTGGAATTAAATAAGAAAAGAGTCGTGTTTATAAAACGGGTTTCTCCAACGGTTGTTTTAGTATCTAAGTTTTATCATAGATGCTCTATTATACAGATATTTAATTCCCGCTATCTTTCTGGGTTTTATCCGCCATATATCCAAACTTGATTTTATGTTCGTTCTTAACATTTTAATCATTTGTTATCAGTAAAATACCAAACTTAATTACTGAATAGGGTTGGAGGGTGGTGTCTTTGACTATGCAAGGTGGTTTATTCCCCTTGCATTTTGATTTTAACATCTTTTATAACATCTTTTTAACATCTTTTCAAATGAATATGCCCATGCTTAACTGACTCATAATTTTTAAAAAATATTTTTTCTGATGATGGCTCTAAACCCTAGCCGAAAACTTTAAAACTTATCTTCCTTTTTATTCATTATTACGGTGACCATTTTATAAACACGACTCTTTTCTTATTCAATTTTGTCAGCAATGGAAATGTACCTTTACAGATTGGAGATTTATTTTTCATTTTATTTTACTTGCTAGTTTTAAATAATGAACACATAAATCAATATTGAACTAACGAGTTTGACGTATTTTTTCAAGTCCAATTTATTATTAGTTCATAAAAACACCTACTCTCTAAATCTGAATCAGCAAAATCAGCGAGAACCGTTGCGATTCAGCGTATATACGCTGCAAATCAGCGATAAGTATACCGCAGATTTGATTAGCGGTATATTTATCGCTGATTCGCAGCGGTTTTCGCGGATTCAGATTTATAGAGTAAATGTTATTTAAAATTAGTCGGTATAAATATAAATATATTAACAATTAAACTTAGATATTAACATTTTTCCTACTGTAACTGCAATGAATGCAATAAAGATGTATTAAATAATAAAAACCCTAGCATCCTCGACTACAAATTGTATGTATCAAATAAGCATTGTCTGTAAAACAAAGCATAATTTACATTCGCTTATAAATTTAACAAACTTATTGTAATCTGTAATGTTAGTATCAGATTTTTCAACACGATTTTTTCTCTGGGTCACACAATGAAAAAAATTGTATAACAATAAAACAAATTCATTTTAGTAATAAGTTATTAAATAATGCAATGACTAAACTGACTAATGCATTAGAAGTGTTTTACTCTTTATTAGTAAAAATCCTTCGATTAGTCATCCATTTTTCACTCCTTGATTAGTAATTGATTACAAATAGAGAGTATATTTTCCGCCGATTTATAAACGATTCATGCGTGTAAGAATAGTCAAATTACGTTTAAGGAAAAGAAAAGTAATATTACATTAGTTCCCTGATTTTGATAAAAACTGAAATGATCGCCAAGAAAGATACAATTAAGACGAAACTCATTTGGATCATGTTCTACGAACAAGTTTTCGAAGATATTCTGTATTATGTGTCCGAGATTTATGCCTACATTCTATTTTTGAAACTTGCAAATATTTTTTGTCAACGTGTAAACTCTGTATATTTCTTGAAATAATAATCCAAAATAAAATCGATATGATTTTATATTTCACTGTTATCATCTGAAAGTCTTATTTTATTTTATGAACACTCGAGTATAATTTTTAAGAAAGTTGGAAGATGAAATAGCAAATGCAATATTCCAATAATATAAATATCGTTTACTATTTAGATTTCATTATGGTTTGCTAACATTGAATTAGAAATTATTTTAATCAAATTAAATTGTATTCCGATGCTTGCGAAGTATATCTTCCATGAATACTGTCACTATTTTTTATCTAAGTATATCAATTATTACAAATTATTTATAAATAAATTTTCTGTACGCGACAAAAGAGAAGAATTTATAAATGAAAATAATACTGGACTTAAATATACTGCACACATAAAGAGATATTTCTATTTGAAATGTTAAACATTAAGTTATTCTCAGCATTATTTTAAATTCTTTTCACGTTATTTAATACGGATATATTATTAGCATGCATTAAGAACGTTTTCTATCCTCTTGATCATTAAATGCTATTTAAAGACGAATCAAGTTATAAGAGCTTTTCTCTAAAACTTCTAAATGTTTAGTCACAAAACAAAACAAAAAATGTATTCTTTCTAAACGTGTTGTAGGCTCATTTACAAAAAATTTTATACCACATAAACTTAAGTTTTCTTTAAACAGCAAATTAAAATTAGAGTTAGATCTTGACTAGGGAACAGTTTCAAACATATCTGTTATATTTTAGGTTTAGAACTTTAGATAATATTTCTATTTTTTTAAATTAGATTAAACAGAGTCTTGTTTTATTCAGACATATATAACACTTCGATTATTGACTTTATAGATTTAAATGGGGAATTTCAGTAGTAAAACTTTCATTCTTGGTCTGAAATTTTAATATTTTAGTTTCGGTATATCTTCAATTAAATTTTTAAATGTGAACTTTATTGGTTTTGTAACGTTAAGTTAAGAGGCCCATAAGGAGGGAAAAAGTAGTTTTAATGCAGTGAAAATGAACATTTAACCTCTTTTACGAATAAAATTAATATTTTGTCCTGAGAATTATAATGACGACGAATGCTTGATGATTAATTAGTTGATTGCTTATATAGCATCAACAACAAAAAGCAATAATATGAACGTATGTTACAAGGTTCGAAATAGCCAGTTTAACATAAAGAATATAATTTTTTAATAACACGTCATTGACATGACATTTAGCACTGTTATAGTTAAAAAAGTAATTATTATAAAATAATTATATGTACTAATTTTATTAGGCATCCTTCTGTGGAATATAGTATGCAAAGTAACGAAAGACTAAAATCTTAATATTTTAACACTACAATACACCTTTTTTTATTCTTGAAAAGGGTCACGTATAAATTGACCGAAACGTCGATTTTATTTTATATTTTATTTAGTTAATTAATGAAGTATTTATTTTCTCATTAATTTATCTATTTATTTATGTAGTCATTTATTTACTTGTTTAAGTAATTGGCTATTTTTCATTTTTTTTACATTTATTCTATTATTTATTTACCTAATTTCAATAAGTTCATCAACCTGCATAAACGCTTTCGATTTTAATGCTATAACTAAAGATTGTCTAAGCCCCTGTTCTTGTTTTATTGGATGTACTTATTGATTTATTTTGAGAATATTCACTAAATAAGAATGTTCCATATTGAAATCAATTTTAATAAATGCAATTAAAAATGTTACTTTAATTTATAAAAAAAAAAATATTTGTTATTTTTACCAAATTTATCTCCGTGTTTGTAAATGACACTTTGAGAAAATATTGCCTTTCTATTTTTAATATATTAATATTCGAATGTTAAATTTATGTTCGAAAATTTAAATAAGATCTGTAAAAATTAGAATAACACAATCCCATAACTTTTTTGCAAATGTGATTCGCAACATCATACTTCGATGTTTTGTACCTCTGAATCTGAACTTCAAGATCGTACTTGGATTTAGATATTCAAAAAACTAACAGCGCCCTGTTTATAATATTCGTATGCAAAGAGTTTGGATTGTACTATCTGATATTCAGTATACATAATAGTATGGATCTATTGAGAGTGGTTAAATTCTTTTCAATTTAAAACTTTGCGACTTGGGATAAGAGTTTAATATAAAATATGATTAACTGATTCGTTAAAAATGTTGGTTTAAATTATAAATGTATCTCTTCAAAGACAACATATTAAAATTTCCTTCCTCAAAAATACATAAAAAACGCATTCAAAAAGTATGTTATTATTATAAATAGTTTATTTGACAGGTTTTATTATTATACGTAACTTTTGGCTTTAATAACCAATCTTCATAATACAGAGTCATTTTCATTATCGGATCATTAGTATGTATTTTCATGTTTTAACCAAGCATTAATGATATACCAGAGGGGATTCTATTTGGAAACAGCTGCTGCATAATTCAATATTATGTATGCTACTTTAACTGCTCACCGTGAACAGTTGTCTACCAATTCACGACTTCTGTTGACTATTAAAATATTCTTCGTTTAGATTCATATTTTGTATAAAATAATTCAATGTCATATAAAGTGCCATAGTCTTATTTTTTTCTTTTATTTTTTTAATTAAAAAGTATGAACAAAATATGATGATTAAAGACTTATATAATTAAATAAAATATGAAAAAATGGGCTTTAAGAGAAGGAAAATTTTATTATGCAGATAATTCTAGTAAAATACAATCATTCTATCAACTTTACAGATTCCATATCGAAAATGTCAATTTTTGACAACAAAACTTTGAAACTTTAATATCAGCTTCAAATTTACTGAACGAAAAACGTAAAAATGACTAACCAAAAGAAACATATGGGGCAATCCTTGCGAAGTAGGCCACCACTTTTTAATTTTGTGTTTACCATTTTTGTATTAAAAAGTAATGAAAATGTAGTCATTTAGACCACGTATAATCCAAAAATACCAATGATTAACGAAGCTACAGTTTATTTAATGATTTTTTTTATTCAGTCGTTTGCGGTCTTTTTATTATTTTATCAGAATGGTGATATTAAAAAATATTGTCTTACATGGTGTTTGTAGATTTTTTGACGAGCTTTGAGATAAAAATATGTATTTTCAATTGCAATTGCACTTTTAACCAAAAAAACTCAATTGAACATTTCAAAGTTAATTTTTCAAAATTTCGTGTATTTTTAAAAATCTGAAAAAATCACAAAAATAAAAAATGTTATTACGAAAATGATCAAATATTGAATAAAGTGGCAACTGAAGAGTGTGTATGCAAAAAAAATATATTAAAAGTGGTTATTAAAAAATAAGTCCCCTGAGTATAATACGATTGCATGCAATACTGGGGCCTACTATGTTTCATTTTCATCCTTCCGTGTTCGTTCAAAAATTAACGAAAAATCTTTTTTTTTTTTTTTCATTTTAAACTATATTTAAATTTTGTATTTTTCTTTAATCTACTATTTCGTGATAATGTCTTATCAATAAATGACAGAAAATTGTTTCTTTTTAACAATAAACAAACAAACAAAAAAACGATTTTCGATTTGCTTTTTTTTTAGGAATTTTTTTAATTATATTGTCGGTACTTAAGAACATTCTAACCTATCAGGATGCGGGATCCGAGTGTTGTACTTCCAAAATATATTTTGAGATACTTTGTTTTATTGCTAATCGATCTAAAATGAGGTACGAATGCCCGAAATTATTGAAATATCACAGTAATGTACACTTTTGAAGTCTAATCTAAGTTTAAAAAACAAACAAATCAAAAATCAAGGTTTTTCCTTTTGTTTATTCTTAAAAAGAAACAAGTTGCTGTCATTTATTGATAAATTTGGCTATGCCATTCGAAAAATGAGACTTTATTACACTAGAATATGTATACCAATATTTTTTCTATACGGGTTATAATTGAAAGGCACGGGCTTGAAGTTGACGTTAAAATTTTGGCCATTTGAGCGTTAAAGGGTTAATTAGTCATATCAAGTAATTAGAAGTAACCTAAAAGAGCTCAAATTTTGACAAATGGATTCAGACATTTTTTATTTTCGATGTTCAGAACAAATTCTTCTTACGTTATCAGTGGAGTACATTAGAACCGCCTTAATACCTTGAAAATTGACATTTCCCCCAATATCGATTCTTCGATTATTGTACAAATGTTACGTAATTTGCCAAAAAATATTATGAAAGGCGTTTTCACTGTTTGTTAGTGTTACAGGATATAAAAACATTTTATAAAATCTGTGGCGATGTCGATGGCTGGTACAAAAAACCGGACATCTCAAATGTGAGACGAAAAACCGGACAACTTGGTTTTGGGATGGAAAACTGGACGCTTTAAAAGTTTGCGATGAAAAATCATTTCCCAAAATTTTGAACTGAAATTTTAACTAAATACTTCTCATATCATTCTGAGGATAATATTTTAAAAATATATAACGTTACTTTTTGCTTTCGGTAAACAGTGGGTTATAAATGGGTATTTTCAATTTCTACTGAGCAATAATTTCATTACTAAGGCATACCTTAGACAGATGATGGTTTCTTATATTTTAATATCGATTGTTTGATCTGCCCCTGAATTATGCATCGAAGAACCGGGCATTTCAAAAGTTATTATGATATAAGAAATCTCTATAGAATATCATGAAATGTCTGGTTCTTCATTGAAAATTCTTAAATGTCCGGTTCTTCGTTCTGGCTATCAATATAATATCGTTATACATATAATGACTAATCCGTTTGGTTGATTTTTCATTCGGTCTGAAGTTCATCATTCACTACCAGGGGCAACGAATTATATTTTTTCTACCTAAAGAACAGATTAACCCAAACTTCATATTTCCATCATCCGCGGTTTAGTACAAATTAGAGGGATAAGCTTGAGAACTCTCTTGCCGTTTGGCGCGGATCATTCAAAACTTTTTAATCGCGATTGCACTGCCTTCACGAGGGCTCCTGGATTTCAAAGGACTCATATTTCTGCCTTATTGAAATTACGGCGGAAAATAAGGAATGAAAGAAAAAAGATTTCGAGATTTCCCTTTACGAACGGAGCTGTGCGCCATTTTTACGCTGGATTTGGGTAACGTATGGCAGGATTAAACTTATTTTATGAAGTTTACGATAATCCTACCGTATTCACGTAGAACTTTGAGGCATTTATAGGTTTTTTTTAACCGAGGTTTTATGGAAATGTTTATCATCAGTGCTAACATTATGTATCTGACGATGCTGACTTTACGACAAAGTCCACATAGAACCTAACGAAATATTAAATAATTTACGAGGTATGTTAACCAGATTTTCCATGTCATATACCTAATTTAATTTTATCCATTATTTATTTAGTATTAAAAAAATTGAATCTCTAAATTTCTTGCAGTGAAATTTTTAAAAGAAGTGAAAGACCACTATAAAAGAATAACATCAGTCACTGAAAATGTCGCAGTGAAAATTCACTCTACACGCAGTTAAAATTTAATTAATTAGTAAATACATAAATAGACGTAATTGGCATGATTCTTCACCTCGAGCGAGATAATTTATGAACTTATTATGTATAACAATTTTGATCAAAATATTAAAATATTTAATCAAAACGGTCAAGAAATTTAGAAATAATGTATTTAAAATTCACTCCGAAGAGAGTGAGATTTTGTAATTGCTTTTTTTTTTTAAATAGAATTTTATGCGCACTGAAATTAAATTCAAGAAAAGTGTTTTAATTTTCTCAATTCCAATTTTTTTTTTCGAAAATTTCATTGCAATAACAGCAGTTGTCATAAATGCTGAGTAAACAGTTTTACAATGACCAAACCTTACATAAATTCTGCATATTTATTCGTCTTTGTCACTTTCGGTGGTTTACCCAGAGTTAATTTCGCTCTACCTGTGAAGTGAAAATATGCACTGTAAAGAAATAGTGGAAATTCACTAATATTCAAATTGTATTTGTTGTAAAAGTGTTATAAATAAACAAACACTGATCAAATGCATTTTTAAAAAAAAAGCGTTTTCCAGTTTATTTCAGTTTCGATTTTCATGGGAATTTTTACTAATGGGGTTTTATGGTCGCCGATGACGAATATGAGGTCAGATTTTCATCATTCAAAATGGCAGTACAACAATTTTAAAAATAAATCGGAGATTTTTGGGGCCCCGAAATACGCATATGTAATATATTTTGAATTTTAAAAACTCAAAATTTGCTAAAACTGTTTTTGAAGATTTTTGAGATTAAGAAATACTGTAATTTAGATAAAAATTGTACATTAGATATTGTCGTCTTGACTGCTTACCCTTGGTATAACCCAGAGTTAACGACGATGGCGCGTAAGCTTGTAGCTCCACTATTTTTTATACCTTTTTTTGTTTCTTTCTTAAAATTTTTTGATACATTTCTTTTTTTATGCTCCTTTTGTGTTTGATTCTTAGCCGTAAAATTGTATGGCCTCGTAACGCCTCGAACAGGCTTCGGGGGTCCAATCTTTACTCAGACCCTAAAATTCTAAAGTTGGATCTGACATTATGAATATTGGAAATACGCCACATTCGTATTCAGCGACCCGGAAAACCCTCCCGAGTTCCCAATTTCATCTCGAACAACCTTTTCCTAATTTGGTCCTTAGTCTTGAATCCGCCATCCTAGATCCGCCATTTGCAATATTAAACATTTGAGACTATATTCGTAATCAGCGATTCTGACAACTCCCGTGTACCCAGTTTCATCTGGATCAAGTAATTTTTTCGTAATTTGGTCCGCCATCTTGGATCCGCCATTTTGAATTTTCAAAATCTGAGGTCATATTCGTAATCAACGACCCCGAAAATCCCCGAGTTATAAGTTCCAACCATTTTCCATGTAAAGAAAAATGTGTGCTTCAAAGGGTTAAGAGTGATATTTCACTTCAAGGTATTTAGAGAGATGAAGGATTTGGATAGGTATTTAATTAATTTCAATTAGCGAAATATTAATATTTAAAATATTTGCAATTCTAATGATTAAGATGTAAACACAGGAAACTATACTTATACTACATAACAGCTTGCAACGAGCTTCATTATTACCTCAAAATTTCCGGCATTTCAGATAATAGTAGTGATTCCATTGGTTGATATTTCCGGATATACATTCTGGGCAAAACCATGACATGCATTGGAGCCGTTACGACTCCAGTCTTTGTCTTGCAGATGAGCCATTGGATTAATATACCCTCTCATGAATCAAACGAGCGTTCCGTTTGCAGGAGGAGCTAATTTCTTTCGCGCAGACATTTTTCGTTTCCTTTTACTTTTATTACCTTCGGATCTTTCCGCCTTTACTCGGTAACAGCTCCTCTTAGACGAGATCCGCTTTCGCCCCTTCTCCCCCTCCTGTGTGATTTTTTTACCTCGCCCCATCTGAAGCTGGCTCTTTAGTTCGCCTCATCCTTCTTTCTTCCTGTTTCCGTCACTCCGCCCTTTGATCCTGCTACCTTTCAGCTTCCTGCTTCGATTATCAGGTCCTTTCAATCGTCTCCGCACGACAAACATTTCTTCTCGACTACTCCGCGTTCGGTGTGATTCGTTTTTCAGTTAAAAGCAGCCAGAGATCGAGTCCGTGAGTGATTGCAAAGGACAGCAACGATTTCTTCCTTATAATTTTAGCTTTTAAAGTGCAGAATTTACATCGGAAAAGGCGTTATTTATTTTTACTTTGAAAATTTGTTTGTTTGAATATTGATCCACTAGGCAAGATTTCAATCTTTATTGAAGATCTGGGCGGTTGGACGGCACGTAAAACTCTATTTTGTCCCAGTATTAACATCATCCAATATCATTGTCATCTGATAGTATCGACGCCATTCGTAGTCACCCACCATAATCACTGTGAACAATCAAAATTATATCATTCAATACTATCATAAACATTCGATATATTTACATTAGTTCTGCAATATCATTATAAGATATTATTGTCAATCGACAATATCATCGTTATACGTCATTATCCTAATCAAAGGATAACATCTCGAGCGGAAATTTATTCAGGGAGCCTAAATATGTACTAGGGCCTGACCAGGTTCCAGTAAGGCGTTCCTGATCAGGTATTCCTGAATGTACCTAGATCAGGATATGATCAGCTTACAGTAAGTTATCCTGATCAGGTTCGTCTGAATATGCCCTAATTAAACCCTGATTATGTTAAAATAAAGTATAACTGATACAGGGAAGCCTGTGAATTTCCATATTAAGATCAAACCATGAATCGATTAGGCTTGCCTAATTTTTAATTTCCGGGAATCGCTAACTGCTTTAGAAATTTCGAATCAGGGGGCCTGCTTAGAGCATGATAAGGACGTCCGAATTTTTTAACTTCTAAATTTCATGTAATTCGTTCAGTTGCCACTAGGTGTGATCGCGCATCTACTTCATTCCTGTTAAGGAAATGTATTTCTATATTATATATTAGCCTACTTGTAGGAACGTTGCGGCACAGTATATTTTACACATTGTATGTTATGGATATGTATACGATTCGTACTTCAGACTTATTCGTACGATTAGTACTTTTTATTACTTGTCAGATAGTAATAAATCATTAAAAATTAATTTGTTGTTTCGTAAAACTATTGTAAATATTTTCACCATGAAATTTGGAAAGCATGCGAAATATTGGGCATTGTAAGGTCCTGATCAGGTCCTTAACAGAAAAAGCGTTACACGATATGCTAGGGCCTGATACGGGGACATGTCAAGACCTGATTTTGTTCACAGGCTTCATGATCAGGACCTGATTTTGTTCACAGGCTTCATGATCAGGACCTGATTTTGTTCACAGGCTTCATGATCAGGACCTGATTTTGTTCACAGGCTTCATGATCAGGACCTGATTTTGTTCACAGGCTTCATGATCAGGACCTGATTCCAGCCTTAATAATTTTCTGCTCGGGATGATTGTCCATCAGTTTGGCAGTCATCTGATATCTTCATCAGCATCGGACAACATCATGATTCGACAATATAATAATAACCACCGGACCTACATTACAAATACAAATTATCATCGCACAATATCATCATTATCAATCATTCATCGCCATTCGATATCATCCACTGGATCGTCAATATCTGTCGTTATCGTCATGATCAATGATATTATCTAATAATTTAATAAGCATTCAATATCCTCGACATAATTCAACAATCATCGCCATACATTATTATCATCAAACAGTATACAGCTATCCGACATCATCATCATCATCTAACATTATTGTTATTTATTATTGTCCAGTATTACCACCAATTTTACGCTATGCTTCATTGGTTTCGTGAAAAAGTGATCAAATTCCATGGTACAGAATGAAAAGTTTGACATTAAAGTTAGTAGCGTCATTTTGTATCATCGTCTGAAAAATGATACTATTCAAATCGATCGAAAGGAAAAATTAGTAGCTATCGGGTGTGACAAAAACATAATTATTAATATTAAATATAATAAAATTAATATGAAATATTAAATTAAATAAAAAGTAAGCGATACAGCACTGTCTTTTACATATAGGGACAACACTCTATTTATATTATCTCATACCATCTTTTTTTTTTATTTGAGGTCATTTTTAGTCTCAATCATTTTAGAGAGCGTTATGCCATACATATCAGATTATAAATACGTTTTGTTCTTTCTATAATTCTAAATTACAATTTTGAAAATATTCTTGTAGCGCTTCCATTTTGTTCGATCCAATCATTTGTATTCTTGATTGCCTTTATTTTTGAAGATTCGTTTAGGTAGGTGAGTGGTATTTTCCACATTTGCGCAGATATGTGGTTCGAAGCTTCTTTTGCTTTTTGGTCTGCCACTTCATTTCCCTGAATCCCCTTGTGCGCCGGTATCCAAACGAATTTTATTTTCTTGTTAATTATCCCACACTTTCTTTTTTATCTTGTAGAGATATGGATTTGTCACGATATTATTTCTAGAATTCTTTAAGGATACCAGCACACTGAGGGAGTCACTTCAGATAATAAAATCATTTTCTGGGGCTGATAACGCAATTTTCAAGGCATTTACGATCGCGATACTTTCCGCTGTAAAAATGGATGCATTTTTGCTTATGCTACAAGTAGTGATTTTATCCAAATTCGGGCAGATGCTTGCGCTTCCTACCCACCATCGGCAGCCTGATACCATCTTTATAGGGTGATAGCAAAAAACCCGGGAACGGTCAAATATTACGAAAACCATCGATATTTTAAAAAAACGCAGAAACACGTGAAATTATTTTTTTTAAAATCTATCGTTTTGGGAGGAGGGGAGGGGGAGTGAGACCCCACGTCTAAAGTGGCAAGGAGGGAGGGTGGGTCGAAAATGGCAACACGGGTCGAACAGCTGCAATCGTCGAAACACTTTTTTTAAAACTTATTTCACGTATTTTAGCGATTTTCGAAATCTCTGCTTGCTCCGAAGTTGCTAAATTAACAATTTTAATAGTCGAATAAATCAACGAAAAGTGGTTGCAGCGCCATCTATAACTAATGTTTTGTATTCTTTTCCAACAAACCATTCAAATGAATGCCCCAATAAAAAATACACGATTATTAGGCATAGTAAGTATTGCTAAGAAATTAGTATAATTTTACTAGTGCTCTAAATACGAAAAATATATAAAAGTCGAATGCCAAGAAAAATATGTAAACTTTATGATATGTGAGGTATCTGTGAATAGTCTAAATCTCGCCTTTTGTTTTCTTAGCGCACGTACGACAGCATGAAGCAGAGATCCAACTATAACAGTATATTACTTTTGTTTTATTAAGTCAAATTAATCACATACTTTCAGCAAAAATACTCTAGAGTTAGAACGTTTCAGCTAAATTTAATATTGTAAATGTTAAGAATCATGCTCTGCATATTTATTCTACATACGTATATATTTATATATAATTATAAAATAACAAATTTACGAAAAAAATGTTGAAAAAAACATACTCAAAATGTCATTAAAAAATTAAGAAAAAACCCACTACATTTCTCTATGAATTGTAAGAACTTTTCATTCTTAGCATTTTTTTTTTAAGAAAGCTCATAGTTTATGGGTAAGGATGTCCAGAAATTGTTCAAAGAAATGTTCATTTTTTACGCCATTTTGAGTCGTTAGAATGATGTCGGGAATAAGAGTAAAATTTTTCGTTAAAATTCAAACATTTTATGCGCCTTTGTTCATAGTTTCAATAGAATCGCTATATATTAATAGCTCGAAAAAAAATTGATCAAATATAAATTTACCCATTTTTTTAGAAATTTTTTAGAAATTCCGCGCCATATTGGATTTCTGATGGCTGAAACTCAATTTTGACCTCGGAATCTTGAAGAGCGATCTCGAGAATAATAGGACATGTACCTTTCAATTTTTTTGAACTTGTACGAAATACTCGATTGAAATTGAAGCAAAAAAAGTTGTGCTTTGGGCGTTAATAGGTTAAGTAAACTATAAGATATGCTGTGTCAGTTATCTTAATTTCGCATTTACAAATATCTGATTATCCCAAAAATTCAAAATGTTCAATATTTACTCTATATTTCAAGGTTCTCCGTTGATACATGGGTGAAAGAAAAGATCTTAAATAGATAAAGGGACGTTCAAACAAAATATTTCACTAGTCCATAGAGCAGATGTGTCGAAGATTATATGGCCCTCCACCGAGACAAAAACCTGGCACTGCTTGATAGACCTAGTGCAAAAATAATGATTCGGCAAAATTTTGGACAAGAGGCGGGCAGAACGAGGCCACTTTAATCAGTGTGGTGGATCGAAATCGGTAAAGAATGAGGAGGAGTAGTTCTTTCGAAAAATAAATCGACCGTGAACGGTGCGGCAAGCCACGTGATCGGCAGGTGGGATTGGTCGGACTGGTAAGGGTATAGAAGGGCATCGGGACTAAGAGCGAGTGGTCTGTCGTGATACATGGTACACCTGCCTTTCGGGAAGTCACGTGGAAATCCCGACAACGCTGCGGTTACGAGTATCCAATGGGATTTTGACCAATCTCGGATATCGAAATGACGTCGTAATTGCGAATCTATAATCGATCGATTATCGCAGCAATACTTTTTAGAGATACTCTTTCATCGAGGCATATAGAGGGTCAATTGATCGATAGTGATAATCTTGGGGAAATAAGTTACTGCTGTGAAAACCCGATGCAGATAGAAAAAACTCATTATTCGCCTCAGATAAATGCACAGGGAAAACTAAACATTCAGTTGGTGTCATCAATGCATTTAGCTTAGCTTACTAATTTTTTGTTAGATTACTTAAATTTCAATCAATGTAACTAAATTTATAAAAACTACTAAATATTTCATTTTCGAGGGCAGAAACTCAATTTTTACCCAGTAAAACTTCTTATAAGTTAGGTTAACCTACAAAAAATTGTCGTTTTGTCGACTTCATCCAGATAAAACCTAGTACTTGGGGTAATCGCTGAGTACTAATCTGAACTCAGATTTTGAAATTCAAAATGGGAGTTCCATATTGGCATTTTTTTCTAGTGTGTTACTCAGCATAAAGGAAAATTAAAATCGTATTTTACTTATTATGCAAAATGTTTCAGAATAAGTTGAAAAAAAATAACAACTCTTAAAAAATTAATAAATTGTGATTGAAACAATGGAAATGGAAGATAGAGATAATCGCAACGTTTACTAAGCATCTCTGAAATCTGTTGTGCGCGGTTTGTAATAAAAAATCCAGTAATCTGGTGGTCTTCCCTTTCGAATTTTAAAATCGTAGTTCAGATTCGTAATAAGCGACCAGAAAAATCCTCGAGCAACTGATTTCGGATGTTTTCCGTTTGCAGAAAAAAAATATGCTTCAAAGGTTTAAAAATTATTGCTGCTATTTTTAAAATGTCTAACTCTGTAAATGCATGATATCCTAACAAATACCAGAAAAATTCATCCAGAATGGGTTGCGCATTTTCGGAAAACAAAACAAAATTCTCTGTCAATTCTTAAGAAAGTTTTTTGTTATTTTTTAGCAGATTATTTACGGTGTCTGGAATTACCGTTTAAGTGTTTTTTAACTTATATTTCTACACATAGAGTGCCTTATCAATTGAGGACTTTAGAATACCCTTAAAATTAATGCTATGGAGCACATTTAACTCTTCTGTAGAATAAAAAATATTCTAAAATGTAAGTAAAATACAGCCAAATAAGACCTTTCGTCGGCATTTCCTTGATCAAAATGAATCTGTATGAAATTTAAGTAAATCGACACTGGATTTGAGCAAATGAGTATCAAGTAAATCCTCACCCCATCCTACTAACATTCTGTAAAACACGTTTTCAAACACCTGACTGTGCATCCGGTCAAGATAGAAAATCTCTGTATTAAGGAGGTTCACCAGGTCAAAGAATTAACATTGAGATTTTAACGAAAAAATTATTGTAGGTTAAACAATGAAAGAAATTAATGCCTGCAAAGTTTCAAGCCCCTAGGTACCTTCAGAGCAGAGAAATTAATAAAAATGTTCACGATTCTTTAACATTGAGTTTTATGGGAACATGTATATATTCATGAAATTCGTATTGAATTAACATTGAGTTTTTCGTAAAATTTATACTACTGATAAAAAAATTTGTGAGATTTTATTTGCAGAAAGAAACACGTCTCTTCCTACCTTTAGAGACGAGAAATAAAATAAACAAATAGCTAAAAGGGTCATTTTTGGTTATGTTGACGGACGGCAACGTCTTAGGAAGCATACCACCGAAGTCATATTGGCGTCCGTTCCATATTTGACTCGATAGGTACCTGGTGAACCTCCTTAATCGTCCGATTTGTTGCAAAGTACACCTCCATCCCCATATCCCAAAGGGAGACAATTTCTTGGTTTTGACAAAAATGTCACAAGATGAAATATTCATTTTCGGCTCGTGACAAACTCTGAAAAGCGAACGGAGAGGAAGGGGGAGCAGGCCCAAACATGCTTGATAGAATGTGGGCCCAATTATGAGGAGGCACGAGTCGTCGTGCGTACGAGGATGGCCCCCCGATGGATTCATGCGAAGAAAAGGGCCCGTTTATTCTTCAGGGGGCTAGAGATATCTCGAGTTCGAGGGTCGGGGCCCATCGGGCCCAACGCGTGCCATCTGCCGACCAGTTCGTCAGGTCCGGTTCGGAACACCGAGGCGCAAGAAATTGCCGGTGGCCTTTAAAACCACTTCAGTAATCTCAGCCAGCTGCCTTCGCCGCTCGAATCTCTCTTGTCCTTTTTCGGTCGATCGGCAAACTTCTTGTCGAGCAGCCACTCGAGGGATTTCAGGCACAAAGAAAACGCGGATAAAGGCTGCCTTGTGAAAATCCTCGAAATAATGCTGCTTTATGAGACAACTGGTGTTCGTCAATATCCCATTTAAAGAATTAACTATAATTGATCCGGTAGTGTCGAGAGATTTCTGGAAGGCGAAATTTCACTGTAATTGGTTTAATGATAATTTCATTGCGACTAACTTAAAGTAATTTCGCGACTTATTAAAATACTCGATTGTTTTAATAATGAAACTCCGATAGTATAATCAGCTGTCTGCAATTCAACGCCACTCTAAATATATTATAATATAAGAGTGTATTATCTCACAAGGGCGTAAACTACCATTTTAATCATGGGAATGCAAGACAACAGGCGTCGTACTCGTTTTTGGTTGCCCACTTATGTTTACGCTTTTTTGTATTCGAATAAGTAAAATCAAGATGTGAAGAAGTAGTGTCTTTTCTAGTGCGTAAATCAATACATTACATACCGCCTCTTGCCTCGTCGAAAAAGGTCAGACAAAAGAGAAAGAGGCATCGAAAAAATAGTTGTATTCGGCGATGTTTCGTGTTGAAGGGCAGGCATTCGTTTTTGGAAAAGTCGTATTTTATATCACTAGGGCGCGAAATGGGATTTCACCCACACGGTAATAAAGGAGTAATTTATAATAGTATATTATGAAACTAGTGCGTAAAAGTTTCATACGATATTTTATGTCACTTGAGTGCGTAAAATGCGACCGAAAAATGTCAAAAATGTGTAAAATAGCATTTTACGCATCGAATGGCATAAAAGTGCTTTCTATAAACTTGTGCGTTGGAGTCCGATCTAAATGCGTGACAAATAAGAGGGAAAAAGTACCTAGTGACGTAAGCGAGCGAATAAAGCACATATTTATCCTAGAGCGAATAAAACACGATGGCTATTAATTACGCCATTTAACCCTTTAAGTCTCAAATGTGCACAATTTACACATGGATTTCAGCATCGTTTTATGTATAAAATAAAGATTTTAAAAAATGGAAACATCTATATCCGACTAGTTTTGAGGTCGCTCTTTTGATTGGCGCTACTGAAATTTTCGAAAAATAGCGTTTAACACATTTTTTTTACAAAAATTCTGAAAAAAACGTGATTTTTTACCTACAATTTTCTGAAATGCATTTTTAACTAGGATACCGGTTTCGGATCACCTTCTAACCTGTCAGAAACGTGTTCCCGACTGTTTTACTTCAAAATTATACATTCACATACTTTGATTTTTTCTATTTTCCGATTCAAAATGGCGTCTGAACGTTGAAAATTTTTAAAATTGAAGAAAATGCTATTATTTCGATGCTAGGTTGTCTTTGTAGTAAAATCGAACAAATACGTCATTCCGAGTTTTGTATGATCTATTTTGATTTACGGAAGCAGCTATATATCCCATAAAATCCATTGGTTTTTGAGAAAAAAATTATGAAATGATAGGGCAGTGAGAATCGGGCAACTTTGACTGTCATGTTCAAAGGCAAAGGACGCGAAGATAAAAAAAAATTAGAACGAATAATGTCGGCAAGACTCATCATATCATAATTTTTTTCACAAAAACCATTTATATAACCAAAAAAATATTTAAAAAATCTAATTGGAATACGATAGTATTTTTTCTATTCCAGATTCGAAAGAAATAGCAGATTCGAAATAATAGCAATTTCTTCGATTTCAAAAATTTTTAATGTTCAGACGCCATTTTGAAACGGAAAATAAAATAAATCAAATTATGCGAATGTATAATTTTGAAGTAAAACAATTGGGAACACGTTTCTGATAGGTTAAAAGGTGATCTGAAACCGGTATCATAGTTAAAAATACATTTAAAAAAAAATGTAGCTAAAAAATCACGTTTTTTTTTCAGAATTTCTGTAAATAAAATATGTTAAACGCCATTTTTAGAAAATTTCAGCAGCGCCAATCGAAAGAGCGACCTCAAAACTAGTCGGATATAGATGTTTTCGTTTTTAACAAATTTTTATTTTATACATTAAACGATGCTGAAATCCATGTGCAAATTGTGCACATTTGGGACTTAAAGGGTTAAATAAGCCAATTTCGTAACATGTGTAACGATGAATACGAAACTCGTCGCTATATTTCATGTATCCTTTATATTCCTCTGGTGCATAGTATAATATTTTTCACAAGTACCGTGTCGTATTTTATGTTTCAAGTGTGTGTAAAATAGCGTTTTACGCACGGTGCTACATAAAATACTCACGTATCCTCTATAAACAATGTATTTTGTGTCAATCGTGTAAAACACCTTCTATAACTAAAATAAAATAGTTGTTGTTGCATATTCTTTGTGTTACACGAAGAAAATAGTTTATTTTGAATTGTTTCTGTCGTAATTTCACTTTTCATCGATTTGAGAAATTGAAATATACAGCTCAGACGGCCGTAGAGACGATTCCCATAAAACGAATCGTTTACGGTAACTGTTTGTATAAAGAGTACAAAGGGATCTCTAGTATTGGCTCTAGGATGTTGCCTGGAAACTGTAAATATCGAGGTTTTCGGTCACGCCTGTGGACGCCCCTTCACGCCACTTTCAGCTGCGTTATAAATGTCAGTTTCAGTTCTTTCCAAATTTATCTTTACTACCCTATTTCGTTTCCTTCCTCGTTGTGTTAAAATACTATTCATTACGTCGAAATATAGTATTTTACGTTGAATTATTATGTTACGATAAAAAGGAGATGGTACTATAATATTGTCAAGAGTATCCGTGAATAATTCTACGTTTTGAAAAAAAAAACAGCAGGAATTCGATTTTTGACATTCCCAAATTACCGCAATTTGTTGACATGGACATGTCAATATAGACTTTTTCGGTAAATACGAAACGGTGAATGAATTATCACTTGTATTCTACTCTAACTTAACCTGCAAGCTTTTTGCCTTTTATTTTTGAAAAATGGAGTTTAATTATCCTTTCCCTTTTTAGTGTCCATTTTAATTTTTTGTATACAATTTTTTTAATTTAGTTTATGCCCATTTATGGGTTATCATGAACTTTTACTTGTGGCAAAGAGAATTATTAGCACTTACAAAACTGAAAATCACTAGGAAAAATTCGGAATTAAACTCTTGACACAGTAGGACCATGGAATCATATTTTAGTATTATTTATTTAGTTCATTTTATTTAAAATTGAGTTTTCTTTTCATTATAATGTACTATCATAAAAAAAAATCGTGAATATTAAAAATCAGCGTACCTTAGCATACTACATCCCCAATTAGCATTTCTACATCCAATGGACGTCCATTGTACATCCAGTAGGTCCGCCGCGTACGTCCATTGAACGTCCAAAATTCTTACGATTTAAGTCCAAGAGTGGTCCAAATTGCGTCTAAATGTCACAGGTATGTACGTGCAATGAATGTACATCTTTGCATGGGACCAAATTAGGACGTATAATGGATGAAATATGCGGTTTACATGGACAAAAGAAAGGTTGTATGAAAATGAACATTGGACGTAGAAAATATCCACGGACACTCGAAAACGGACGAATAATGGACCAAATTTTGTCGTAAAGTGGACGAAATCTGGATTTAATATGGACAAAACATATGCTAATTAGGTTCAATTGGGTAACAGATGTCCATTATATGTCCAGAAATGGACCGAAAAAAAAACAAATTTATGGATCAAATATTCACGTATCATGTACGTACGGTGGACGTCCAGAAATGTACTTTGGATGTCCACAGATGTACATACATTGGATGTTCGCGTACGTACATTTTTCGTTCTCGATGAACGGACAAAAATGGATGAAATATATACGTCCATAGGACGTACGTGCTGATTAGGTCAGTAACGGTCGAATGAAAAGGCGAAGAACGTGATTTTTTGACAATTTCTGCCAAGCAGAACCTCCATAAAAGGTCATATTAAAAACATTCTATCTAGAATGTCATTCCAGCCAATTTTTCCCAGCGATTTACAGATTTGTTGTTGATATTCTTGGTCACATGTAAAAAATCGTGATGATTGTGGTGAAAAAATTGTGATGAAAAAACCGTAGCCAATGATCAGCGCATCAAAGTGTTGAAGTCGGTGGTTCTATTTTATTTTTACGGAAAGATTCCATTTTCCATGTATCTTTGTAGACTTCGTCGGGTGAGTTAAAATTTCAACCCAGGTCGGAGACTCGTTTTGCGGATTGCGCGAGTCGATTGTGATTTTAATCCTTCTTGAATTTGCACATCTCCGACTTAAAAATTTTGAATACCAGAGGCAATTGTTAAAAGAAATTTGTTATCAATAATACAAAACATTTAAAAATTAAGACGTGTATAGGCGATGCGGTAAATGTCAACAAAATCGTTAACAACAAATTAGTTGCAAACATATTTTTATTTACATAACCTTACAATGTTTTCGTATAATATGCCGGTATTGATATATATCATTTAAATTTATGTTTTAGTATATTTCTTTATATTTTATAGACTAATGCTTTATTGTTTGAGAACCACTGATCTTCGAATCCGCAGCTGCCATTCGTCGATCAGTTTCAGCGTCATCGATTAATTTATCGTCGCTGTTTATTATGAATATACAAACACATCTCTTATTTTCTTTAAACATTCAGAACAACAGTTATAATATTATTGATCTTCGAATGTTTATTATTTTGTAGAAACAAAGCATAGTTTTCAGGATGTCTTCAAACATTACGAAACATATTTACCAGCTGATTTAATAACTACATTTAATAAGTAACGAAATTAAATCAAGTAGTCAAGAAAAAGTCCATAGATTAATTTTATATGCAATTGAAATGAAGTTGATCATTAATAAAACTTTTTATTGAGCGTCCAATCAGTTTATGTGAAAACTCAATGACTTTGATGCACCTCAATTATCGGTTTCTTATATTTACTGCAAATTCTCATTCATTGGACGGTTCGATAACCCGTTTTAAATTCGATAGATATTAATTTATCCTATAAGCTAAAATACCTGCAGGTGTTCTAGGTCAACGATGACGGTGTCTACGCTTTAACTAAGTTATTTGGGTTAAATAAGTTATATAAAAAAATCGTTTGTTTAAAATTGTAAAGTGCTTTGGTAAAATAACGTTTAGTATCGCTTATTGAAAATTGTACTTCGTATTTTGTTAATATTTATGGGTCATTCTTTCAAACAGAATAAATTTAAAATTAAGATTTAATTAAATAAAACTAAATTAACAATTCTGATATTATTGCTTATGCCAAGAGATGTCATTGTGCAAAAAAAATTACTGTAGAGTCAATTGTTCTGTACTCTGCAAAACATGTTATAAGAGACAAACGTCGCATTATGTGCTATTTAATAACACGATACATTTAAGAGATTTAAAGTATTTGATAAAAATGTCTGGGTAGTCAAACACTTAAAAGGCTAGGGGATACATTTTTTGTAATAAAAATAAAATAAATCCGAAATAATTATTTCTTGCTTCATATTATACTGAATGCTTATTTTTTTAGCATTATCATATATTCTTACTTCCCGAAATTGTCTGCTCTAACTTAACTCAACCTACAAACTTTTTGTCTTTGATTTATGAAAAATGTAGTTTAATTATTTTTTCTCTTTTTAAGCTCTGTTTTTTACGCAATTTTTAACATTTCTTTTATGCCCATTTGTAACAAAATTGATAAAAACACCCATCTTCTCTTGTATCTATGATAAATATTTGATCAATTAACAATTAAGTTGTTCTAAATCATATCTAGACTGATCTGAGTTGGTACTCAAAGGACAATAGTTTATCTTCACTGATTTCTTTTTGTGCACAGATCTCTAATTAATAAGATTTTTTGTATATATATCCACCGCTTTTATCAATGTTCCGCAGTGAAAAATTCTTCATAGACTGAACAACAATAATCAAGCAGCAACCTTTTTATACTATAGAGATACATACTCAAGTAAAGTCATGAAATCAGTCATAAAAAATTCAGTAAAGCCTTCTAAATCCGAAGATAAAAAAACGACTCTAAGATATTTAAGTAATAAATGCTATGATGAATATATGAAGTTGTACATTATTTAGGTGGAGAACAATAATTACAACCTCCGATTTACTATTCCGTTACAAGTAATTTGCATGACATCATTCAGCCAATTATATCTTGTCTAATCTCAAATAGAGATGAATTACTCTGCGGAAATGTTCAAAAGTTTCCTGTAGGATGCTATCGGTAAAGTTGTTCCTTCCGTTGTAATTACCAATGCAATTACTAAGTAAATTGATTTTAACTAAACTTCCTTAACTTGAAAAATTTCGTTTTTAAAATTTAAAAACTGATTCTGCGCTCTGCAAAGTATAGTGTACAATACAACTCCGAAATCGTATCATATTCATTGACAAATTTAAGTAGCTTTAATAAAAATAAAATAAATCTTGGTGCAGCTGCAGTTCAAATAATGAAGTTGTGACATTCAAATGTTGAAAAATGCTCTCCTGCACTGAATTTTGCTAATTCATGCATTGAAAACCTAACTTGATACTGTTTACTGTCTAAATTCCTTAGAGTGAAAACTGAGCTACTCTTTCAGAAGTTCACTCTATTAAGAGTGATATTTCACTCTTCTAGTATTGAGTTTTTCTCTTTCATTCTTCATGGAGTGAAATGCCACTCTTTGTAGAGTGAAATTTTCAGCTTTAATAAAAGAATGGCTCAATTTTCACTCCAAGGAATTTCGAGAGTATGCAACTTATTTCTGAAGTTCATCAACCATTGCATAACATGCTTTATGTTCACATTATACCCTCAAATTTTAAAACATCACTGATCGAGCAGTATACTTGTGAGTATCAAACGTATAGTATGTTTTCTTCCAAACCCTGAGAAGTATAATCCTCAGGCTCGTAGTATTGTTATCTCGACCGAACTTTTGATCCTCACAACACAGTTATATCAGTGACAATGTGTATAAATGTTTTAAAAAATTAAACTGAAGAATATCCACATATAACAGATATAATTTTACAAAAGTATTATTTATTTTTTATTAGAGACTGTCACCAAAAAACTCTTTCTATTTTAAATTTTGTAAAACCGACGTCAGCAACTTCAAAAACTGAGCATAAATTATTGTAGGTATTATCGCAGTTCTAAATCTAAGTAGTTGCCACAATAGATCTGACATTTTTAATTTTGAAAATCTAACACCGGATTCGCCGTTAGCGACACTAAAAACTTACCAATGACAAATTTCAAGATTATTCAACGTAAAGAAAAATGCTAATGGGTTAATGTCCCGAATGTACATATAAACATAACCTCTTATATTTATTTTATTTTTGCGGAATGTAATTTTCTACAGAATTCGCGACCATCCTCTATTTATAAGCTAATTTTTCCTACTGAATAATAAAACATGATATTCTTTCAAAATAATACGAATTTTTTGTTCCAAAATTATATTATTGAAGAGAAGATATATTTCTGTAGAGTATCCTTCATTTTGCATTAGTTTCGGCAAATCATACATTGCATTCAAAGCGAAAGCATCTCAGTGCCAAAGATCTTTTGAAGTATACATTAAGGCCTAAAATCCATAAGCAACTCAAAGAAAGTCAAACCGAACCGAGCGACTGAATAATGTATCAAACGATGCTATTAAGAAATATTAGAAAATATGTGGAACTTAAATATAGAAATATATGTGGAACTAAAATGAAAGTATATTCACATTGTCTTAGAATATTCGTCCCATTGCATGTTTGTGAAAAATGTAATTCTATAAATTATTTAATATTAATATAATAGTTCCACTAATACGTAGTTGACTGAAGACAATCACGACAAAGTCTACTAAGTAAGACTCTTCTAATATAAAACTAATATCTGAATTTTTTAAAAGCATGTTCAAAGCGAAACCTACAATAAATAATCAACTAAAGGAATTTGTACTTTTTGATATAAAAATGTTCTTTGGATTTTATGCCTAATTTGTATCTGTTAGTTATTAAAAATTTAGACAACGTTGTTGAAACAATTTTAAAATAGTTATCCCCATCAGCAAGCGAAATAGCTAAAAACGTGTTGATAATAAATGAAGTTTAGTTTTTTTTTTGTTTCCCGAGTTCATATAACAAAAATAACAAGCAAAATGTTAAAGTATCAACAAAACTTGGAGATTCTTATTAGAATTCGTTCATTATCTAACAGTATATGAAACAATAACATATGAAATTTATTTTTTGCAATAATGCACTATAAATATAATTTGAATTTAAAATATATTATTTTTAATAATTATATATAAACTTAAAATGTATAACATGTTGTAAAAATGTCTGCAATGTCTATAAAATATATACAAAATAAATGACAATCAAAAAAATATAAATGTCATCGTAGTAAGAATAGGACAAAATATAAACTTGTATATAATACTCTAATAATATAATTCCTTGATTTCATTATCCTTTCATGTGCGAAATTCATAAAGTTTAAAGAAAATAGCATCTGGGCATTATTTCGGTAAATGGCCTTCTCAAGATCATTCTGCAACTTTTTTAATTACCATTTGGGAGGAACGTTTCTCATTCCTTTCAAGTCCAGTGTCAGAAATTGTGGTTTCCATTTAAAAATTACTTTGATCTTACAATGACCTTGAAAATTCATCATAGGGTTGTTGGAATATAATATTGCAGAAAAATAGGTTCCATTGTTCTGAACACTTTTTGTTTAACAATTATTTAGTGTAGCGCTTACTTTTTGAGGTATTTTGGTTGTTCGATTAACCCATTAACGTCCAAAGCACAACTTTTTTTTGCTTCAATTTCAATCGTATCAAAATCGAAGTTCAAAAATATTGAAAGGTACATGTCCTACTATTTTTGAGGTTGCTCTTCATGATTCTGTGGTCAATATTGAGTTTCAGCAACCACGAATTCCAATATGGCGCGGAATTTCCAAAAAATATGGAAAAATTTATATTTAAATCAATTTTTTCGAGCTATTAAAATATTGCGATTTTATTGAAACTATGTACAAAGGTGCATGAAATATTTGAATTTTAAGGAAACATTTTACTCTTATACCAAATATCATTAGAACGACTCAAAATGGTGTCAACAATGAAAATTACTTTGAAAAATTTCTGGACGCTCTTGCTCATAAACTATGAGCTTTTTTTAAAAAATTCTAAGAATGAAAAGTTCTTAGAATTCACAGAAAAATATAGTGGAATTTCTTTAAGAATTTTTTGATGGCATTTTGAGAATTTTTTTTCAACATTATTATCAAAACTACGAAAAAATAAAGTGTATTCTGTGATTAATTCTAAGAGTTTTTTGTTCTTTGCAATTTTGCCAAGAAGTAGATAGTTTTCGAGGAAATGAATTTCAAATATTGTAGTTTAGGATTTTTTAAAGAATAACTTATCAATTAACAAATGTAATAGAATAAATAAACGAAACTTAATAAGAATAACATTTTCAAATATTACATCGATATATATTGAATAAAATTCTAAAGCATCTAATTAATTAAACGTCATTTTTTCGCTTGAAATGGACTGTTAATAAATGTATGTTGCAATTATAAACAATTAAAATAATATTTAAATCTGTTAAAAATATTGATTTGAACAATCCGAAAACTTATTTCACAATAACACATTTTAGTAAGAAGAGTATTTTGCATTGATAAAAAGTAAAAGAATATTCAATAATATTAATAATATAATTTACGAACAGATCAGATACTTTATAGTGCTATAAGAAAATATACCTAAGAATTTAAAATAAACGTTATCAATAAATAGAAGGACAAAACAAACATTTGTAAATGTTATAAAAATTTTGTTCTTTAATTCATTCATGACTCGAAATATATTAATGTTATTCTTTACTAGGAGATTTTTTTAAACCAGTATTATTTATATTTAGAATGTCTTAAGAAAAATAATTTTCCACTATATTTACTGCCTAAGTAAACTGTTTAAACTAAACCTTTGATTTAAATAAAGAACCTAAAATTTCTATTACACATTAATAAAATAATATTTGTAAATTCTTAGCCGTAAAAACAGCAATATATAAACTACAAATTGGTTTTAAACGATGATATAAATCATGTTTCCACACGCATAATTTTGATCCTATCGGAAACCCAAAATTTATTATTTTTATAGTTTAAGATGAAAGGTAGAAACCTTAACCTACAACTTTTTAAATTTCATTTTAATTTATTTTTAAAATATAAATAAATAAGGCAGTTGAAATGTTCGTAAAAAGTGATCTAACATATTATAATTATAAAAATAATGAAAACAAAATTGAAAACCAATTTCATTATGGAAGCAATTGTCATAACCACATAAGTTTTGCAGCATTAGTTACAAAAACTTACAAATAAAAAGAAATGCTTTTGAGACCCGTAAATGGGTTTTTTATTTCACGTCTGGCTTTACAAGTATAAATAATATATTGAAAAATGCTTTTAGAGAAGAAATTAGATGACATTTTTGTGATATCCTTATTTCAATGTTTTCCAGCGGTGTCTCTTCTGAAGTCAGAAACTCGACTATATAATTCAGAAGTGTTGCGCAGATGTTGGAAAAATGAATTAACGTGATCCTGGAAAACATGTACGTTCTTTATAATTTTGTTATTATTTTACTGTTGGTGCATCGAATCTCTCAGGCTCTCATGTTTTTCGAAAATAAATAAAAATGACACGTCTGAACTGTGCAGCTGAGTTGTGGCTATAACGTGGGAATCCGCTGTAAAAATTAACGTAAGAATATTACTCGTATTCCATCTAATTTGTTCACTAAAAGCATTTCTCAATATCATAACGAAATGCACTTTTCTGTACGGAAATAATAAGAGCTACGCCATTATGAATAGTTGTATATTAAAGAAAACCACATTGACAAAATATAGGCGTGTATGCATTTGTATGTATTTTCCATTCCCCTTGGAAAACGTTAATCCTCAAAAGCGATAGAAATGTTCTGCATTTAATCTTATGCGAAAATATTTATATTCTTTCTAATCGTGTGATATATTATCTTCAATTCAATTCAGGATTCACGTGCCTATTATAACATATTGATGTGTGCAGGGGTGGTTGCTAATATACAAGGGAGGAGACATGAGGCAAATGAATAAGAAATGTATACGAGAATTATTGCAACATCAATTTATGCAGTTGCTAAAAAATATTTCGTTTCGGCATATTTCCAGTTTCCTAATAACGAAGTAAATATTTTTAATTCAACAAGTTATTATTACAAAAAAACTAATAGGAAATATTTTGAATCAATATTATGCGGCACAAATAACCTTATTGAAGTATTCGATGATTTTTACTTGATGTTTAATATTTTCTGACGTTATAGCTATAGTGTTCGCATATTTCAGGTAAACATTTTTTTCACCGAAATTAACATTATGGCAAGGTTACAGAAAGATTGCAATCTTGACATTTAAACGAAACATTGTCATAGTATTAAAATAAGGTTTCTTGCAACGTAACTTAAATTGTAATGTTAATGTAAGATGGTGATAATCTTATACAGATTTGAAAATTCAATGTTACAAACTTAGTCACACTAATGTTACCATTTGAAAATAACTGACCGACTTAGTTATGTTAATCGCCGCCAGATGTTACAGCAACTTTTGCGGCTATGTTCCGCTCCCGGAATGGAAATCGGTGTAGAATTGCATATATCATTACGTACGGATAGACAAAGTATATTTTTTCTATTGTAAGATAAGGTATTCTAAGTTATATTGTACGATTTTTATGTAATCTTACAATTACTGTATGATATTGGAAATTATTGTGCTTACAATTCTACAGCAGAACTCCGTTTTTTCAGATTTTGACAACATAATTTGACCAAAACTCGTTCCAAAAAATAAACAAGTGTTTTTTTTCAAATCTCCAATTTAAAGTAGTTTTTCTTAAATCTGCAATTTCCATCCGAACACCGCAAAGTAGAGTATTACCTGTAAATGGGGCTCAAAGAACAGATTTAGCATATTATTTCTTTGTTAGTCAACCGATAGGTCTTTCGAAATCGGAAAATGTTCCATTAATCCATATTTGTGTTTTTGGGGTCGCTGATTACAAACATCAGGTCACATTTTTTAAATCCAATATGGCGGGCGACATTTCTAAAATATTAACGGATTTTCGTAAAAATTGTTACTAAACTGTATGACAAAAATTTGCACTAAAATATTTATCTAGAAAGTGTACGCGTTTTATACAAAATATAAATATCGATGTAAGTCGATTTATACCCATAAAGATCCGTTAATATTGTAGAAATATCGTTCGCCATTTTTCATTTCGAAAGTGTGACCTCAAATTTGTAATCAGCGACCTCGCAAACATACATTTTGTTTGGAGATATTGCCGATTTGGAAACAAAGAAATGATATACAAAATCAACTCTTTAAAGATTATTTACAAGCCGCAATTTTGAAATTTTGAAAATTGGTACTCACTATTCTTAAGCTGAAACGTTTTGAACACGTATTTTGCTTTTCCATGCGCTTGGCGTTGCAGTTTTCGAGTGTAAATTATAGATTTAAGAAAAAAACATTAAAAATTCGTGATTTTTCAGAAAAAAACAGCTGTAGTATTTTTATTTGAACGAGTTTTGGACCAATTCTTTGGCAGAATCTGAAATGGCACACTTTAGCACCTACGATTGTGCAAATTCATGGTCTCTTGCAGTGTTGATTGTACCACACTTCTCTTGTGAAACTGACGATGAACCTGCAATAACAACTCATGACTTGGTCAATAGCAACCTTGTGCCCCTATATTTTCATGGTCGTTCTTAAAGATTTTGTAATAAGATTTGCGGTATGATCACTTGCAAATTAATTATAGCGATTTTTATACACACAAGTCATAAAATGATAATTTTTGTTGCTTTTCGTGTTTGCAGACTGGAAATAAATTTCTTATATGCAAGAACTTTGCTTAAATTTACAATATGGAGGAAATTATTAATTAACACGCTTTCTTGTAGAAGTCGCATGGACAAAGATAATATCTTTTAACCCTTTAACATAAATAAATCAACGTTTATGTAATTGCAACATCGGTGGGAAAAAGTGATAAACACTATTTTGAAGGGGTCTCGTTTGAATTACGCAGTGAACATTCGCGAAAAAAATGTAAATTCTTATTAATACTGTCGAATTTGTTTTTCGCCACGCGTGTGGGTAAAGTTCGATTTTACGCCCCGTTTTCAGTCTGACGCTTCGGTTGTCTGTCGTGTGTAACACCGCTTCTTTAACTAACAAAAATTGCTCACGAATTTCCCACACATTTTGTCTCGAAATAGTACTTTTCGTAACATGTGCGTAAAATGGAGTTTCACGCATCGAGTGCATGTTGTGCGCACGAGGCAACAATACAGAATCGTACATCTGTAAATTTCCCAGATATTCTCAAAATTTCAAATTTCTTGCGACAAACTTGCCACTCCTCAAAGATCCATATTTGCGCCCTTGTTACATAATAAACTATTTCCCAGCGTTTCTTAGATAAGTCGAAAATTATTGGTTGATTCACTAGTGTAAGTTTAGATGTCTTATAGGGAATGAAAAATGCAGAATGAGCAATCATACAATCAAATATTTTGAATAGCAGCCAAATAGTTTCAAAAAACGAAAAAATGCGCAGTTGAAACATTGGAAAAAATTTCATTGGTAAACAATCATTTTCCAGGTTTGGGGCTATATTTTTGTAGCTAAAATGACTGGATTATTTTAGTACATTTTGATAAAAATGTTTATTTTACAAAAAGAAAAACATTCAATTCATGTAAGTGACAGAAAGTAGTAGTTGATTTAAAAAATACATAAGAAACACTTAATGTATTCTATAACTAGAACAATATTTTTAATATTACCACAGTAACGAGAGTGATATTACCCATCATGCATTCACTAGTGTCGCCTCAAGTGGCACTTACCCCATACTTTACCTCCACTTCCCCTAGTACTTTTTGCTACTTGTGAACCACACCACTGCTTCGTCCCAGAGTTTTTACCACGCTTAAGAAGTCACGTGCTGCCCGAGTACTCAACTTGTAGATATAAATCATGGACAAGCGTAAACGTGTCAAGTCTCATTCATCCCTCGACTATTGCAGTGGGAAAAATTGTGGCTTGATGATCTTCTGGATGATTCCACCAGCGGCCTACAAAACGTTTGCAAATCAAATACACTGTTTGTACACATTGGGGGCACCCCTTTTCGGCGTCACTGCAGAAGCGAGAATTCCCTTGTCGTGTGCGGCTTTGGAATCGAGTGATCTATGGCTGGGGTGTAATGCAGTATAATTGACATCAGCAACTGGTGACTACCACCACCTATTTCGAACGATTGGACGCTGTGCCGGGAAGTGTCATACATAAATCTGCATGATTCTGCGAAATAAAATACTGAATGATTTATTTAAACACTCTTAATGTTGGGAAAATATATTTCTCTTCCTGTAGGGTAAAAAATGATCCAAAAATAATAACAGACCATTCATAAATTACTTAATAATGGTGGGAGAAGCACGTGGGCTTGATCCGGAACAAGCTACACTTTCATAAATTATCTAACTAATTTTATTTTTATTTGTGAGGTATACCATATTTCCTATTATGAGACATTGACGTTTACAGAATGTGGGCATTTTATCATATTACGCTACAATCGCTTTACTGAGATCTGAATAAACTTAGAGAAGGTGATCTACATATTCAAAGTCGTGTACAAAGTCGCAATCTGGGGAACTATCTACAAGTTGTTTCTTGTTAGAGCTGCATCAAAGCTGTTTCGATCTGATTCACTAGCACTACCCACGTTTTAGCTATGAGATGTTCAATAATCTTGTCTCTGAAGCAAAGAAACGAAGATGTACGAATCCGCAAGGTTGCACTAGTATCTTTTGGTGGAAGCAACAACATTGGCGTCGCTGACCAACTTAATTCTTCAGTCATAATAAGGTTTCACGCAATAGTACTTTTCGGGCCTAGGCCGTAAAGTTGAATTTTACGGACCGAATGGAGATTGTGCGTCCCAGGACCGACGAAAATTCTTACGGCCGAGGAACGAACACTGTTTGCAAAGTAGGCACTTTACCGACTGTTTTTGGTCCGTAAAGTGCGGCGATCAGTCCGTAAAATCACACTTTACGGATACGTGTATCAAAGAAAATTCTTTTGTGCCAACCTGGCGTTTTGATTTTCGCCGATCGATTGTGACTATATTTTCCTTTAAATGTGTTTTATAGTTGAACCAAAAATACTTTCGGTGTTTTGGTAATTTTCCATATATTTCCTTTCTTTCTCCTTTAATTTTATAATCATAGAACAGAAAATGCAGGTCTCTAATCATAATCTCGTTAGAGAGACTGCGACCCGCACGCACCTTTCGCCCCAGATCTCCCGCTAAAAAAACTAAACCTTATGGTCTTATAATAATACCTATATTTATTATTAGCCTTGTCATTTCTTCTCGGGTCATTTCTTTGGCTACCATGTAAGGATACAAATACATGTATATGATTTTTAATCTAAGTTATTATTATTAAAAAGTCTAATTTAGGAGTACGGAGAACATGTCCGGTAATTTTCTTCAACGTTCTGATAGCGAACCTCGATTTCGCGCCCTAGGGCGAAACCTTCGGACGCGAATTATCGGGCCCCACCCTTGTTGTATTAAAAAATATCGTATGAATCTAGGGCCAAATAATGATCTCCATCTAGTATGATTGTCACCATAATATACAATATAATCGAAAGAACAAATGAAGTTGAAGAAACAACAAAATCTTTTGCACAAGATAATGGCATCAAGATGAGTTTCCATCGTTTGATAAAAAATATTTTTTTCACGTCGTTTTCAGTAAAATTGCATGATTTGGTCGAATGCATGTAATGTATCTATTAAAAATGGCATTTGCTATTAATACTACATAGAACTTCTTCCTTTGCTTACCCCGTCCTGGATGTGATGAAACTGGGAAGGAATTCTAAGACGCTGATATGTTCCGTCCACCTTTTAAAAAGGGAAGAAAACTTTATCATTTCTGGGTCACGTAACTGGGATCGACATGAAATATCGTTATCCGGAATATCGCGACCTGCAACTTCCTGAGAGGGACTATTAGATCACCGGCAGCGAACCTTAAAGCTAAATTCGCCCCACGGTATCTGTACCTAATAACATTTTCCCTTATTCGCTTTATTTCCAATGGAGTTTCTAGCTTCGCTTCCGTTCTGATCGTTGAAGGAAATTCTCGATATATTGGAAATGTTTCCCGCATCCCAGCGATACTCGATGCACTGCCAGTAGAAATTGAACTCTATTTGAATCGAGAAATAGACAACGCCTCAGCGTTCTGCTATGAATAGCGAGGACATTTTGACGGGAGTGCATTGTTCGACTTTTCAACCGACTTTCAATAAGTTGACTGACCTAGTATAAGTTTTGTGAAATTGATTATCGATATCCTTGTTGTTTCAATATCGATCCCAAAAGTTTTGGGAAAAGAATGACTCTTTCAATCCTATTGTGCGTTATCGACGACACCAGAACTCGATCGACCGAGTGCAATGACTTTAGAATCTCTTCATTGAATTCAGCGTTTAGTAATATTTTGTTTTTATACCCCCATTGTTTCTTGCAACATGAACCATTCAAAACAGTTTCCATGCGACTTAAAAAATACTTTTTCATAACCTATTAACGTTAAAAAGGACACTTCCCTCACCTCAATATCAATAGAGAATATCAAAATCAAATTAAAAAAATGCTGAATGTTTCATTCCAGCGAGTTTCGACGTAACTATTTTCAAAGTGGGTTATCAAATATTCTAATTGTGTTATGATGGCTTATTTGAGATTACCTTCAATGAGTTCTCATGGGTTATGTTTCACTTTATGTAAGTGGATTGGCTAAATGAATGTTACATGTCCAAGATGGTTACCTAATAGAAAAGTAAATCACCTGGATATGGGCGGTTAAATTTAACATATTTTGAATAAAAATTCAGAATGGTATATCTTATATAATTCTTACAATTGCTAAAATACATCTTGAATCCACGGTCCAGAGACGTGCTCAAGAGGTTTCGGAGTCGGTATTCATAAATCACCAGAATGCGCTATTTTTCTCGAAACGAAAAGATTGTATATTTGAGAAAATGAAACTGCATGCAGAATTTAAAAGATGACGGTCCAATATGATGGATCATAATGGGAATAAGAAGACACGTATCCCGGTTTCCCATAACCCTTTGAACCACGAATTTTTCTTTTCGTCCAATTAACTCGAAACTTGTTGTCAGATTTTCGAAATGAAAATTGGCGGATCCAATATGGCGGACCAAATTTCGAAATCTTGGCTGATTTGTACGAAACTCGACATTCGGGAGTTTTTGGGATCGCTGATTACTAATCTTTTGTCAGATTTTCGAAATAAAAATTGGCGAATCCCATATTAAATTGTTCCAAACTGAATTTGGTACACGAATTCGATATTTAAAAATGTTTTTTGTAGTTTTGTCTTCCCAAAGATTTCAAAGTGTCGAGTTTCAATGCAAATTAGATCCGGTTGGATCCGCCATCCAAATTTTGAATTTTGAACTGGTTTCGTACTCAGCAACCCCAAAAACCCCAGAGTGTGGAGTTTGGTATAATCGGCCAAGATTTCGGATTTTGGTCCACCATCTTGAATTTCGAAAATCTGACAACGGATTCGTAATCAGCGACCCCAAAAACATATAAAAGACAAGTTCGACACATACGTTTATATGGGATTATTTTTCAGAAACATTTTAAATTAAAAAAAAATGGTTAATTTTTTGTATATAATCGTTTATAATTAATTAACTATAGTATGTTAAGACATATAATTATTTGCATTTGTTAGATAAATGTGTAGAAAACAATATCCGACCTCATAAATATTAGAAACTGATCTTTAAGTACCAAGTAATCAACTATTTGAAGGTGGGATGCTCAGCGTTCCGTCATGGCGTAAAGTGTTAAAAAAATAAAGAAAAGAGTATTTGTCCTTTAAAAAGGAATACGAATCATTTGATACGATGATGAAAAAATTTGTATGCAGAGTCCACCTCTGGCTACTATTTATAAATTGGTAGACCAAAGCCGTTGTTTCTTACTTTTTATTAGCTGGTCTAAAAAAGAAATTAATTTATATATATATATATAGGGGAGAAGGGGGTAAATAGGCCATGTGGGTAAATCGGCCACATGAATTATTTTTCGTATTAGTCAAAGTAAGAATTATGGCGCATACAAATTTGAAATAGTTATATTCAGCATACTTTATATATTCAGTTGGATATTTTTTATTCGCGTTAATGACGAAGAAAAATTCGAGTTTTTGTCATTGCTAAAATCCTTGTCATATTTTCTTTATTTTCTTAAGGTAATTTAACAAAATATACGATTTATTATTTTTTTTCATGTGGTGCGTTTGAAAGCTTTTTTTGTGGAGAAAATTTTGATGTATTGATATTTTTTTTATTTACGCATATTTTCTTTAAAAATGTATTAATAGTAAAAAAAGTGCATGTGGGGCAAATCGGCCACTTTTCGATGGGGTAAATCGGCCACTATTTTTTTTCGGTGAAGTAGATTTTTTAGCAAGTACTGTCACGGATAGGCCGCTTCCTTTAGAAGATGCTCTAGAGTCTACAGTTAATGAAGGAGAGCGCTCTAATAGCCCGATTCGGTTCAGTCCTTCCATCGAACGTTCGTCAACGCCTCAACGAAATTTAAGTGAGAACGTTACCACAAATCCACAAGCTGATATAAGCACGTCTACGACAAACACTTCATCGAGTCTTTCATTCCGTGAAGAATTGATGAGTATTCGACCACTTCCTAAAGCTCAACCACGGAAAAAAACTAATCGTGGTAGAAAGTCGCAAAAATCGGCTATATTGACAAGCGATGAATTTCGTGAAAATGTGCAGCAAATGGAAGTGAAAAGAGCTGAAAGTAACGAGAAAAAAGCAGTACCTAAAAAACGCGGACGCCCACCAAAACAGCATTCCAACAAAGTGTTAGCACTTTCGCAACCTAGCTGTAGCACTGGACCACCGATGCGTTATTCTGCGCGTAATAACAGCCGATCATTTCCGAGCTACGCGGAGGAATCAGATTAAATTTGTTAAATTAATATTTAAATATTAATTAAGTTTAATATTTTGTTAAATTTCATACTTTATAATAAACTGTTCGCTTTACAAATTGATACTTTGCATTTCTTTCGAATTTCTGATACCAAATAATTGATTTTTTAAACTAAATAATAATGTGGCCGATTTACCCCATGGGATGGCCGATTTACCCATATGATGGGGCAAATCGGCCATTTTTTACACTTTTTTATATTGAATGCAGCAGAACAATAACGGCTCATATAGTACATATGATCTGAGAAAAAAGTTGCGTTAATTAATAAACTTTCAAGTTAACTATTATACAAATGTGCCGGGCGATTTTGTAAAGTTTTTTTGAGAAAATTCCTTAATATGGCCTATTTACCCCCTTCTCCCCTATCAATAGTGCATTGACACGGTAATTCATGAGTTTTTAACTGCAGCACCATCAATTTTACGAAAAAAATGTTTAGAATAACTAAAAAAATTTTTTCAACACTTTTGTAGAAAGTTCCAATAAACTACGAAATTCAAAAAAGTCGTCGAAAATTCTGAAAAAATTAATATTTATTTCTCACTTGATTCCAAGTCATTTTAAGATGTAATTTTTACTAAAGGCTGTCGTTTACGATCATAAAAATACAAAAATTCAAACTCAATATTTTTTATTTTTGTTTATATTTTTTAATATTTTTTTTTTTTATTTTTTATTTTTTATTTTTTTTTTCGTGTTGTGTCTTTTTTGTTTGTTTTTGTATTATTTTATTCTGAACTTCTCTTACTTTTACTTTTTGACTTGGATAAGACATAAATAAGATTCGTTAAAACATTAATATAAGAAATAATATCCATTTTTTTTATTTTATCTACTTTAAGATTTTTGTAAACATAACCGACCAACATTACAATACGATTGTATACTTGAAAAATAACTTCGAAATGACTTTTGAAGACGATTTTGGACCTTTTGGTTATGACAGGTTTTTGAAAATATAAAAAATTTGAGACATAATTTTCTAGCAATTCTAAAGATTTTTTGAACGTAAATCAAAGAATTAGCAGTTTCGATAGTTTTACGATATTTTAATACCTTCCTACAGAAAGGCCATATCCAAAAATAGTCCAATATAGTTAATAGAATTAACGGCATCATACAAATTGCATTAGATGTTAAAATGCTATAGTTTAAAAATTTCTAAATATTTCACCTTGCATCGTAATCGCTCAGATTCTCGACAACTGAACTAAAGAGCGGCGTTTCGGTGACACCATTTTGAATTACAAAAATCTCAACACAAATTCATTATCAGCGATCCAAAAAATCTTTATGTGCTATGGCGAATGCAGTTGATGGAATGTAAAAAGTTTAGCATGATTTATGCACATATGTATGTAAACTTCACTACTAATTAACTAAAAATATTAAAAGTGGCATCAACAGAATTTACTCAACACAAATCATTTTTCTTAGTAATAATAAAATATTTAATCCGTTGACATTTCATTGTGCCATCGGTTGTACGTTTTATTGTGAAAGGATTTTTTTTGTGTATGGAGGTACTATTTTAGTCTAAATGATGTAAATTTAAAATTCTCTGCTGGCTAAATTTACGTCCAAATTCTGAACAAATTTTTGGTACTAAATTTCAGTCGCAAGGTGAGCCAGTTAGCTTTTTAAATTAGTTAACTATCGGTCTTAATTCCAGACTTATTTTTTTCAGTGAAAGTAACGAAAATACTGCCCGCAGTAAAAATATTTGTTTTCATTTGTGTTTTCACCAAATTTCAATAATATTTCGATATATCATTGTAAGTCAGATATCAAGGGAGTCGAAATTATCCGCACTGCAGTAATTACTCTTTTTTCCCCATATCTTTATTGTTATAGATGGATTCAAAAGACCATTAAAATATTTTATCTACATTTTTGTTTTCTTTCGTTGCCTTAAAAACAGTGGTTTATTCCTCTGAAAAAAAATTAATTAAAGTTACCAGTTATGTAAAGGTACTCACACGCCAACCTTTCGAAAGGCCTCCATCAATCGTACTCAATTATCGTACGATAATTTTCCGCGTCGTTAAGTCACTCAAACAAAGAACAGTTCGAGCAAAATTACATACCAATGAATAAATTAAATCATGCGGGTTATGAAGCAAATTAACCTCGAATTATCGTTTTACGTGGAGGATAGTCGTTTTTTATATCTTACATCGACGTTTTATTCATTGGCAAAAAGTATAACGAACCTATTGGTTACTCGATTTTAGTTTGAGCTTTAATGGTCTGGCTCTCTTAGCGTATTCGGCGAGGATTACCTTCGTAGTAATCTGCTCAATTTATCGGTATTCAAAAGTCCCGGCAGGTACAGAAGTGAGCCAATTAGCAATACGTCCGTACCTTTTGTGAGCGTTTCGTTACGCGTGTATTAATCAGCTTGCAAATGTGCTGGTACAGTAAATCGAACGACCAGTCATCATCGCCAATGGAATCACCAACTGAGTTTCTGTTAGAAATAAATTAATTTCCAACGTTTCTTTGTGTGGTAATTTTGGTGGAAATTCGTAGAATAACATTTACTCGGTGAACTAGAAAATCCATAATTTAATAGGTAACATTCAAAATCTTCGCTATGAGAATTTTTCTGGTTAAAAATCCGATAATGTCTAGTTCTCACGGCATATACTTGCAATATGCGCAAAAGTGCCATAAAAGTATTGAAAATGACCATACCGTATGGAACTTTCTAGTGCAGTATCGCACATTTTCAATGCCAGTATGGACATTTTTAATATCAGTATGACACTTTTGCGCATATTGCAAGTATATCCCGTTAGAACTAGACAGTATGGGACTTTTAACCAGACTTTTCTCTCTGTGTATAAGATATATAATATAATTTATCTATCTGCAGTCCAATGAGTTTTATTTGACTTGTCATGTTGAAAAGGTGAAAACTGTTTTAAATACATTTACAATTTTTGCTTAAAATTCAGTAGTTAGCTTGACCACCGTTAGGCGCGCGTACGGACTGGTTCGCTCTCGCAATAGAAATTGGGTTTCTGTAAGTACATTAGAAGATGGTATAGAAACTTTATGTTATGTATGCGTCAGTAATATACCGTGCAATATGTTTATCTGTGTATCAGCCGTTTAAATCGGCTTTTAAATTTAGAGAATCCAAATTGGTGAATCCATAGCTGCAATTTTCAATAAAAATTCATTAAATTTCGGTTCTTACGCATCTTTACCGATAGGGCAAGAAACTTTTTTGGACATTGAAATTTGGTAACTTCCCACGTTTCTGCGTGTGGTTGCTTCCGTGTAAATTCATAGAAGTCGCCGGAGCGTAATATTTGGTCATTAAAAGGCGATCATTGAAAAAGTTTCATGAGAGGAAGGAGTAATGAATTCGCAAAATGCTTTCTCAGCACCGGGAAAGGTAAGGGCGATTACCTCCTCGAGTTGAATCTTTATAAAAATGGAGGAACGAAATGGCTAGGCGACTAGAAAGAATTAAATTTTCCCCGGGGCGAAACGACGGTCTCAGACTTCAGACGTTTCAGTCGCGGCGTCTGAGTGTGCATACCCATCAACGGAAACATCCGACTGCTCGGTCGGGGATCTTTATTTCCCTCAAACCCCCAGGTCTCGTTTCCACTGTCAGGAGATCCTCCAGGACCGTAGAATTTTCCCACGGAAATCGCTTCTTCCGAGCGAGTCCATTATATCCTCTAATAGAGGCTTTCCTCGCGAGAGCAGAAAATGGCAAACGAATTCTACAATTACCGACGAACTGTTTACAGCGCAATGGGGATTCTGTTGTTTTATTGAAAAGAAACTATTAAGTTGTGATCTCGTTCGTTGGATTATTACTTTCGTTATTCAAACTAAAAACGTTTGTTTTGTTCTTAAGATGTTCAATTTCTAACGGAAACTGTTGATGAATATTGAGGCCAAGACTGCAGATTGTTACCCACAATGGTTTTTGAGTGCAATAAAGAATGATACTGTCCTTCTGAATAAATCAAATATAAACAATTTTTTTACTGATCAGTACTTCAAACCTAAATATCAAAACAGTTATTTTCGATACAAGGCCGTCAAATTTTATGGCCGTGTGTCGAACAATATTTTTCGGTACAGAAAACAGTAAAAATTCCATTTTGCGGACTGAATTTAGTCCATATGGGTTATGTTTCTGACATCGCAGATGCATGTTACACGTGATCCTCAAAATTTCATTTTACGGACTAAAAGTAGGCCGTAAAGTCGGATTTTACGGCTTTAGTACCGAAATAGTATTTTTCGATACGAGGCCGTAAAATCAGATTTTACGGCTCGAATGCGATATCAGCGTACGAGGACCAGCGAAGCCGGTCCGAACATTATTGGCTGTGTGTCGAACATTATTTTTCTGAAAGCTGTAAAAATTCAATTTCGCAGACTGCAGTTAGTCCGTATGGGTTATGTTTATGACAGCGCAGATTCGTGTTACACGTAAAGTAGGCCGTAAAATCGGCTTTCACAGCTGTAGTACCGAAAAAACAACTTTAAAAGCTCATTACAATATCTGAAAATGTTTTGAAGGTCATTTCTTCTCAGAAAAAGTTCGTAAAGTGATTTTTTCAAAGATTTATGCATCCATTTTAAGAGTTCCAGAAGACTTCCCAAGAGGTTTTGGGAATAGTGCATTATGACACAAGTGGAGTAAATTAATGATGACTGAACGAGTGTGAGATTCAAAGTGTCAGCCGAAGACGAAAGAGGATTTAACCCCGTACGATTTTTTCCACAAAAACTGTAAGTTGTTATTCGTTGCGTTCCAGGTTGCCGTGTGGTAATATTACATCACTATACAAGTGCATGAAGTAGGTGATTCACGCACGAGCGAATCGAGTGCAAAAGTCAACTAATTTTTACTTCGTGCGAGAAATTTTTCCCGCACTAATTGGTAAAAAATGGATATTGCCACACAGTTTCGAATGAAATAGTGATCTCTTATTTTCCGTACATTTTTCTGTGCAGAAAACGAAAACTTTCCGAGCAGCTTTTGAAAAAGAGATTTTAATAGCTTTCTTTCTTGTGATAAATTCAATAATGTAATTTAAAATTTAATTCCTTAACGCTCTCATTTATTCATAACGATGTGGGTATGAATTATCGTGATTATACGGGAGAGCACATGATATTTGGATGACATATGAAGTAAATGCAGCGCTAATTCACTTTTGAATTCGAACGCCATCTAGTGTCTACGGAAGAAATTTATACATTTGTCTCCGTATGTAAAATTATCTCTCTTTCTCTATATCATGTATGCCTTTTAATTTTTTTTGTTTAATGTGATATATTAATCATAACGTATAGTAGATAAATGAATAAAAATGAAGTCTGCCACCTTTTTGGGTTTCGCTTTTTCTACTCTATTATTAAGCCCCTATTCGATTTTATTTCTTTCTATTTTTTCATGTTGTTCTTTTTATGCATAAAAACATCATAGGACCGTTTTTAATGAAATTCAACGTTAATCTGGATGATTTTTATTGATGTTTAGTACAAAATTTCAGTATTTAATTTAATCTGAAATTCAAAACATTTGAACCAGTCTAATTTTATATTTGCAATTAGCTGAGAAAAGTGAGATTCAATAAAATACATTTTGTAAACTTAATGTTTTTACTGCAATTATTCTATATCTTATCAGAAAGGAGCAACCTTTAAAACGTCGAGATTAACAACTTTTACATTGTTTCATTTCATCGTTAAAATTTTACCCACCATGTTGTAATTGCTATTTCAAATCCAAAAAATGCAGTTAAAGTCTCGAGCTGCTCTATGTTTGAATATCGAAATTTAGTAATGCACGTACTACAATTACAAGTTTCACATCTGTTTCGTTGGAATATTAAAATGTAGCATTCCTTATTACGCATGACATTTTGAAGTTCTTAAATAAAACATTACATTATTGATCAGAGACCACCAAAATTCTCGAGTAAACAATCATTAATTAAATTTTCTATGATTTCACCAATGCTTTCAAGGAGTGCAACCTGCAAGGCATAATGTCGTATCGATTTTATACGGGCAATTAGTGTTGCAGTTAAAAAGTATTTACCAACTGTTTCTTTCATCACAGACTTCAGAATGCCTGGAATACACAAACAAAAAAATAATAAATTAGAAAGCATTTAGCTTGTATTAAAAACAATTAGATAAACAACATAAAATCCAACAAAATACCCATGCCGGAAATTTCGATAAAAGAAAACTAAATTTCATCTAAAAATCGGACAGTTATCGTGTTCAAATTCGTTAAAGTAAATTTTTTGTAGCAATATAAGAATGATTAGATTTCTAGTTAGAAGGGTAGCTAATTTATAAAAGTGCTTATGATAAGACTACACATTTAACGATAAAAATATCGATTTAGTTTTATATGATGATCCAAGAGTATGGAAACTGTCAATTAAGTTTGGAGGAATGCATTTTGCACTAAAATTGAAACAGATATTTTTTATTACCAAAGATTAGTTTCCTGATTATTCAAACGAGACCGTGGGATATGAAATGGCATGATAGGTCACGGCCAAGGTCAAATCCCAGGTCACAATTGAACAGCCAGGGGAAAAATCTTGTATGGTAAAAAAGTTGGGGTATTATTTAAAAAAGTAAATTTAACCTTCAAATAACTTTCAAGGTTGCTGCCAATGTCAAATAAGACCTGCCAAGAAAGAGTACCTGAAACTTTTGTTTGAAATTTAGTCCAAAATGCATTCCCCCAAAGTTATTTGGCCGCTTCCATACTTTTAGATCACCATGCGGAGCAATCCATTTGAATAAAATCATTTCACTGTAAAAATCAGTGTCTTTGGGGAAGATACTTGTGTGGTTATTTTTAAGGTATTTGTTGGTGTCTTACTCAAGGTGTCTTATTATATACATACACGCGACTTACGCGTTTGCGTTATTTAGTCGGTTACAAGGTATTATACAGATGCGTTGAATTGGCAGACTTTGACAGCACATTAATAAACTAGTTACGGTTATAATATGTATTTAATATACTGGTGCAAATGATGATCATCTGCATCATGCAGTTATATTTGAAAATGCTTTTTTAATTTGCAACTTTCGTTAACGTTTCGCAGGAAAGTTCCCATTCTGAACAAGGTTAGGTTTCATTGTCGAGGAATATGCATTGTCGAGGTGTCTTAATTTTTTACGAAGTATAATGTTTAAATACCTTGAACTAGCGTCTCTGTACCACAAAATCCTACATAAATTAGTTTTTCAATTAAAAAACTATCACAGATGGCGCTGAAAACATTGCGGTTGCAGGAATTCAAAGTCGGTGATTTATTATTTAAATGGTACGAGTCAAAATACTAAAAAATAAATACACATATACGTAAACATCAGAAAGAAGAAAATTTATTTAGCATTTATATTCCAATGTTAACAGCGCCACCTACATCACCTCACTGAGCTGCAGCACGATCCAGAAGCCGCTACAAAAAGTTCAATACGTTGAATCTTGCTCTGATTTCGATTGATTGACATCTTATTAATTTTATTAATTTCACACTTGAAAGCAATCAAAAAATGAGAATACCCCTACTTTCCCTTTTATTGAGAAAACTGTAAAAAAGAAGTGGTCCTAATTAGAAAAACCAGGTTCCAATTCGGTGCTTTTTTGCATTTTTGTTTACTAGTGAGAAAATGTGCCCGGGAAAGGTGGCAATTGATCAGACTTTCAGGAGGAAAACCCCTTTTGCAAATTGATTGACATGTTGCACTGGTTCAGCCAAAAAAACCTTATAGATCCGAATTAGACCATGCCCGCGTATATACTTTCAAAACAGGAGCGGCTAAGATTTCAATTCAAAATCATTTTTCATCTATTATTGATACTCAAAACATTCCCGCTTTTATCTTTTCTCGTCATTGTTGTGTAACCCATCATGGCTTCCTGTTCGCCGTGTAAAAACCCAGGTGAGAACTTGAAAGCCTCAGCTCCACAATTCCCAGTCGCGTTTTCTCTTATTGTTTTTGATTAAGGTAGTCTGGATACGTCCTATAACAATTGTTAGAAAAGCTGCTTTATGTTCGAACGACAGTTTCTGAAGACAATTAATAAATACAGGTGTCTTACTCTACAGATGCAGTCAATTATGGTTTGACGTAAATTGTTTACTACCGAAGGGCGTAACGAGGTTATGTGCAGCAAATACTCGTCTGCAAATGAGTCGTCTGTTACTTTTTGCGTAATATGGTGCACGAGAGTACTAAGCACTACAGCAGCAAGCAACTCCAATTCGGCCAATCCCCGGGTGAAAACAAGAGCCTGAAATTACATCAAGCTAGGGAGGTTTGAACGCTGAGTGTCTGTATTTCAGAGAGGGAAATGTTCAAGATTAATTTACCGTACTAAATCCTTCTTCTCTCTGGTTCTCTACTTCCTGGTATTATTTTATACCACGGCTTTGATGACGTACAATTGCCTATATGTATTTGTGCAATACTGGATGCAATTTCACCAAAAAATCCAGCGATAATAATCAGTTGAAAAATGAATTAATATCTGCCCCCCGGAAAAGAAATTCAGATTGAACAAAATGGCGTGAGATCAAGTTACATCATTAGATCATGTCTACACAGACTTTAATAACTGGATAGAGATAGATATACCATGTTAGAGATTTTATTAGATACAATTGAATCTGAATTTTTCATATCCATAAATGATATCTAATTCGATCTTTATTTTCCTAGATCGTTATTTACTACCAGGCACTTTTTGCAAAAAAAATGTTAACATAGAATGTTTCAAAATCTGGAAGTTACTTAAGTATTTATCGTATCGTTCACTTTTGGAGTGCTCGCTTTGTGTCTCTTGCCACCTCGCTTTAACCCCTTTGGCTTCTTATCCACTTCTCTCTGTACAATTCCAAGCGTCGCGTCGTTGGAATCCGTATTTCTTTTTAATCTCGACCCTCGGTGAGGTATTGTGACGTGTGTCCTCTCTGTCTTTCCTTAACGATCCATATGGATCTCTTTCTTTCTCGATGGATTTCTCACTGCGTATTCTCTTTTTCAGGCGACAAAGGGTCGTGGAATGATGAAAGGCAGATCGTCGTTTAACCCAGTAATTTGGTACCCTCTCGACAGACTCCGCAAACCTTTCATGGGGATGCTGCGACGAACATTCGACCTACTCTCTGTCACTTCTGCAAATCGGATTTTCGGAATTAATTGCGTAGAAACTCGGAACATACGCATGCAACTTGCTGGTGGTAGTAGAGGTAAAACTATATGCGAAGTGTGCAATCAATTCACTGCGTTGATCCCATCGTCAATATTTACTTTGGGTATTTCATCAAATTGAGTATATTGGAAGTTGATGGTTTCTAATTTGATTTTGATATTTTAGTTAATGTTTGTGCCAGGGGATTGTTTCCATCTATAGGAAATGCTCATAAATTCTACCTAACCAGTGGAAAAAAAGATTTGGATATGATCAAACAAGATTAATCGTGTAAAATCTATATTTTGGGCAAACTATCAATGATCATGATAAAAAGCATATCACTGGAGTTTGGTCGACTGCACTGCACAATTACTAACTGGGCATAGACATTTTCAAAGTTACATTGTTCCAACTCCGAATTAAGAAAGATGTAAATTCATAGACTTGAGAGATGACATGAAAATCAATCTGGGAATGCAAAAAAGTAAGAAGTAGGAAATAAAAGAATTCGTTCTAGTGAAGAAGTATACAAAGTTCAATTAACTTTTCTCTGAGTAAAATAAAAGTGTCAAATCCACTCACTACATTAGAGTAATGTATTCACTCTTAGAATGGAGTGAAATAATGTTTCTCTTTGCAAAAGTGAATGATTATTCCAATCATTATTTGGTTTTCACTGTTGATTAGAGTCACAATTGACTCCATTAGATTGACTTTCCTCTCTAAGGAATTCATAGAAAATTTTTAAACTAGAAATTTTAATTCTTTTTAGGTTTTAAGTCACTAACCTTAAGTGTAATTCTTGGAAAATATCCAATTCGAGTAATATATACAATAGTCGGTAGATGCAGATGGTATTTGCAACAAATGGTTTTATTCATTCTGTGATAATACATTTTTTCACTTTGCGAAAAGCCAGAATTTCTATTTTAATCATCTTTTTGGAAAATGATTTTAATTTTTGCTATTTTGGCTAGTCATTTATTCGAAGTTGATGCTCATGGAGATTGGCGTATTGTAAGCAGTTAATGCTTCATCAACTTTCATGAATGTAAGGGACACACTATTGTGTGCCAAATTTTAATGCCAGGCACCTGGCCTTCCCGTGTTTACAGTGTCGCCGTTTGATGTTTCATTCAGTTGCACATTTTGCCTGGTTTTTCATATCCGTATACCTGTATTTCACTCAGTGGTTTCCTCTTTCTTTAGCAGTACCACATGATGAGTGAATTCACTCCTTTTTTTCTTTTATTCTTATTTATTTGAAACTTCGTACAAAAATTCACGAAAGTATCATTTTTGGGGAATTGAATAATTTCGACATCAACTCGTTTGAAATACGAATATTTCACTAAATTTGATCAAATCACATGTATAATTTTTGCCGCTGAAAAACTAAAACAGAAATATTTCGAAAAAATGAATTCAATTAATTTTTATCCATTTATTAAATTAATGGTAATATGAAATCCTCATGTTATGAGCTTGAGCTTTGGTCGGAATTCTATTTTATACACTAATAGACATCAAGTGCCATTCATTAAAAGTGCTCGTTTATTATTCTCTTTTTTACTCATTTATCCCCAGGTAATTGTAAATGTTGGTATCATAAAGATATGAATGATGACGTGTATGATGAACATCAAAGCCGTATACAAATAAAAGGTTCACCTATGGTCAGAAGTATTTTGAATTTCCAAGTAATTAACCGGCTATATCATTTCCTTTGTTATTTTATAACATTCGTTTATATTATAAGAAAAATTGACTGTTGGCGAGTAAAGTGTAAAGAATTAATTGACACATTTTCGGTTCAATTTTTTATAATACCCACATTTGCCATCTACGATAAAACAATTATTCATTTTTCTTAATTTAGAACGATAATTACAATGAAAATTAACCTTTTTTTACCAGCAGAAAATATAATTTTTCCGAAATACACAGTAGGTATTATTTTTTACATTCTTAACTTCATTTTTGCACAATTTCTATCGGATTTCATGGTTGTAAAGAAATCTGAACACTTTTAAGGTTTTCATGTAAAATATTGTTCTAATTAACAAAAGATAAACTTTTATTGTATACCGTAATATACCCTTCAAGAGCAATTAATGTATTGGGTTCGTTTTTTTGTGCTACATAAGAAGGCAGTTCATCATTATGTAAAATCTTATTACGATTTCTCAAAGATTGTAAATTAGAGATTTAGGAGTACGAAATTTTGAAATACCAAAATGTAAACAAGCGCAACATGTACCATTAATTGTAAAGGTACATAATCCTGTGAAGGGATTCAAGTGTATTAGGTTAAAGTGACACGACCCAGTAAAAACAAAATTTTTTTACAACTTAACCGCCCGTCGTGATTCAATGGCGTTTTCAATGATAATTTTTTGAGAAACTTTTTTTTTTTATGTTTTGAAAATTTTTGTACTTGTTCTAGAACATCTCAAGAATGTCTCCTTAAAATTTTAAAACAAAATCTTTATTAGTTTTGATATGTCAGCATATTTTCTACCGCAGGTATACACTCGGTTTCGTAGCGCGCGGCTGCTTTAAACGCGTTTTTCTCGAAACACCATTTTTTCATACTGCAAATTACCTAACAAATTAATTAAGAAAAGACGTTCAATTTTTAAAAATCTCTATCATTTTTGTAGAAATTACTTTTTTTTTGTTTTATAGGTTTGGAGTATTAAAAATAATGTTACTATAAAACCTCTTTTGATTTTTTGTTACAGATAAAAAATAAAGCCGCCATCCTGCAAGCAAATTTCAAAAACACTCGAGTTTGACGCAGTACAGCGAAGCCATTTTGAGAGTTAAAAACAAAAAAAAAGAATCATATCGTATACTAAGGATGTATCTAACTCACAATCAAAGATTTTAAACATAAAAACAACACTTATACGCCTAAAAAAAATTCTTGAAAATCTACCTCGTTTCGGGACCTTACATACTCGGATCATGATGCATTATGTATACATAATGCAAATATGATTCGAGTCATCGTGTCCTCTTAACCCATTAACGTCAAGTAGGACACTTTTTTCACTTCAATTTCAATAAAGAATTTCATATGAAAATCCAAGTTCAAATAAATTAAAAGGTACATGTCTTACTATTTTTGAGGTCGCTCAGTGCTGTTGTCAAAATTGAGCTATCTTAATTAGAAAATTAAATATGGCGATTTAAATGTCAAAATAACGCGAAAAATCGTGTGTTCGTCTTTATAAAACATTTTTTTCTCATCGAAAGAATATTTGTCGTCAGAAAATTTCGTCATTAAACGCGGACCCAATAGTTACAGTATCAAGATAAATTTTTTAGATATTTAAAAACTAACATGGTGATCACAAATTGGCGAGTCCAATGACAAATTTCTAATTAAAACTTAACAATTGTTTTTCTTGAAAAACGTAGATTTCAGAAAAAATTTTCTAAGAATAAATACGTTTTAGAATGAGTCAAAAAATGATCTCAAATTTTTTCAGAATATATTCTTACAATTTTTTATTTTTCGACAATTCAAAAAATCGAAATTTTTAAAAAAGTCGTCCAAAAAATCTGAAAAAATTTGAGAGTATTCTTTGACCAATTCGAAGACATTTTTGTTCTAAGGAAACTTTTCTAAAGTCTACAGTTTTCAAGAAAAATAATTATTAGTCTTAAAATCTAGAAAAGTTTAATAATTTTTTTTCTTAAAAACTGTAGACTTTAGAAAAGTTTCCTTAGAAAAAAATGTCTTCGAATTGGTCAAAGAATACTCTTAAATTTTTTCAGATTTTTTGGGCGACTTTTTTTAAAATTTCGATTTTTCGAATTGTCGAAAAATAAAAAATTTTAGGAATATATTCTGGAAAAATTTGAGAGCATTTTTTGACTCATTCTAAAACGTATTTATTCTTAGAACATTTTTTCTGAAGTCTATAGTTTTCAAGAAAAACAATTGTTAAGTTTTAATTAGAAATTTGTCATTGGAGTCGCCATTTTGTGATCACCATGTTAGTTTTTAAATATTTAAAAAATCGATCTTGATACTGTAACTATTGGGTCCACGTTTAATGAAGAAATTTTCTGACGACAAATATTCTTTCGATGAGAAAAAAATGTTTTATAAAAAAGAACACTCGATTTTTCGCGTTATTTTGACATTTAAATCGCCATAATTAATTTTCTAATTAAGATAGCTCAATTTTGACAACAGCACTGAAAAGAGCGACCTCGAAAATAGTAAGACATGTACTTTTCAAATGATTTGAACTTGGATTTTCATATGAAATTATTTATTGAAATTCAAGTGAAAAAAGTGTCCTTCTTGACGTTAATGGGTTAAGGATATGATAATTAACAACATATCAAAAATATTGTCTTAAAGTATAACTGTTGGCGAGTTACATAATTACCTTCGACGGAAACTAAACAACATGATTTACGATCGTTAAGTAAACAAATGTATTTCCTATAGTGTACTAAACAGTGTGTTGTGAGATGATACTCTTAATACAATGGGCGTATGTAAAGTGTTTTTTTTTTAAACTTTTATTGTAAAACTTTTTTACAATTTTTTTTATTTTTGTTAAATATGAAACATTTTTAATAGAATTCAATCCGAAAATCAAAACTCTTCACACATAAATGTCGAGAAACTTAACCACTCATACTGATTATGTATATCAATCGATGTAAGGTAAGTGTCTGTTTTTTTCAATTTTTGTATCATCCGTTTATAATTTATTGTTAGCACGATACAGCTGTATTTTTATTTTTCATTCTTTTATAGATAATAAATTTTTGAAGATGGCCAACATCAAGACCGAAACGTTAAATTAATGTTTTTTATTTCACAATTGTCTACTGACCGTTCAACCAAGACTTCCCAAACATACTTTAATTAATCATCAAGAAAATAGTATATTTCGTAATGAATTCTAAGAACTTTTTATCCATAGCATTTTGTTTAAAAAAGCTCACATTTTTTTATTTAGGACGCCATTTTGAGGTTGCTATAATGATGCGGAGTATAAAATTAAAATTTGTTATATTTCAATATATTCCCATTATTCTAAGCTGGAAACATTTGAGAATATTGAGCATTTTGTTTAATTTGGAGCCATATTGGAATTCCTGATGATGGCCTCAGTTTCGACCACGACTTGAAAATAGTAGAATAGATACCGATATCAATTTTTTTAACTTCAATTTTGGTACGAAATACGAGATTGAAATTGAAGCAAGGTGTCCTTTGGGCATTAATAGCTTGAGTGAATAATTTTTGTTTACTTAAATTGAAATTCTGACAACAATATTTCGATTAACGCTTCTGACGACATTTTTGTCGCGTACGTAACAAGCATCGTTGTTCACTTTATCTGCGGGAACTTCCGTCTAGCTCGGATTATTGTTCGCTGAACGTAACGCTTTAAAGGGTCTGCGCTCTAAAGATAGTATGGACAGCTTTACGACGCTCTTTGTCGTTATCCGTTAGGTTCGACGAACGGAAAAATATCGCGATAACGTTGTTCACCGAACCACCTAGTGTGAAGTTTATCACTTACACCAGCTCACCCCCTTAAGTCCATCAGCGATAGTAGGCTTTAATATCGTCTGTAGCGCATGCTAATGAAATGAGAAGTTTTGACGCTCCAGTAATTTTGCTTCCTTAAACCGTTGCAACGTGTTCGCTAACGAAATTGGGCCTTTAGTGGCCAATTGCACACTTTCTCTTTCGAAAATAATTGAACGATTAATTCCGCATGATATGACATCGATTTTTCGTTAAAGATTATTTTACTACTTTTTAAATTTTTGTAGGAAACGCAAACACCGATTTTATAATCATAGTAAATTTTACCTGAGCCACTACATAGTAAGCATTTTAAAAGACTTTAAAAGAAAGTCCAATAAGTTTTATGTACCTTTCATGTCGGGTCGCTCGCTTTTATGAAATATATCGTCTCCATTTTCCGTTATTTTTAAGTAAACAATAGTATTTTAGCCAAAGAGAAATGTTAAATCGTTAGTGAATAAGTGATTCCCGTGTAGATTAACCCAGTCGATCCAAAAAAGAACCATGGTCCAATGGTGGATCCAATGTTGGATCCAATCGAATAAGCTCCGTTGGAAAGATGCATGTCTGGCTAAACTCTGGTCGCGTCAACTCAGATGGGATCTTGCTAGGAAACCCTTTTCTTTCGATAATAACCTGGTCAGCATGCTGCGAAAGAATTATAGTTGGTATTTTCTTCACTAGGAGTCTCTGGGCTCCTTTGTTGTTCCTTTTAACCCGTTTCCGCCCAAAATGCCGGAAATTTCACTACATTTTAATCGTCACAATTCTTATAGAAACTAACGATGAATAATTCTTAATATTTAGATTCTATAGTTTTCAACCCTCCTCTTTCCGAATCCGAAGTCCGTTTTTCGTCAGGAGCAGCCATTTTTTAAATATGGCGGCGAAAAGGCAAAAAAAAAATAGAGAAAATTTCGATTTTTGGATCGGTTTTTCATGTTTTTCAATAGGTTCGCGATGACCGATCATTCCAAAGACCTGGATCTGGTGGCATAATGAGTTTGACTAAAAGTTGACATGATCAGATATGCAAAATATAAGATGGCGGATCCAAGGCGGCTGATTTTTCGCAGAATTTTGTGTTTTTATAGCATTTCCGACATTATTATTAGCTATTAATATACATTGCTGTACGCACTTATTATTAATTTACACAATCATTTGTAACAGTATCTTCTATCCGATACTCGAAATTCCAAATGGCGGTTCCAAGATGGCCGACTGAAATGCAACAAAATTTCTTGATCCATATGAAACTGACTACTCGGTGGTTTTCGGGGTCGCAGATTACGAATATGACATTTGATTTTCATCATTCAAAATGGCGGACCCAAAATGGCGGAGGAAAATACAAAACGTTGCATGTCCGAAATGAAAATGGTTACTCGCGGGTTTCATATTATATAGTCGGAAATGCTATAAAAACACAAAATTCGGCGAAAAATCCGCCATCTTATATTTTGCATATCTGATCATGTCAACTTTTAGTCAAACTCATTATGCCACCAGATCCAGGTCTTTGGAATGATCGGTCATCGCGAACCTATTGAAAAACATGAAAAACCGATCCAAAAATCGAAATTTTCTCTATTTTGTTTGCCTTTTCGCCGCGATATTTAAAAAATGGCTGCTCCTAGCGAAAAACGGACTTCGGATTCGGAAAGAGGAGGGTTGAAAACTATAGAATCTAAATATTCAGAATTATTCATCGTTAGTTTCTATAAGAAATGTGAGGATTAAAATGTAGTGAAATTTACGGCATTTTGGGCGGAAACGGGTTAATTACAACGTGTATCCTGACACCAATGACAAGAACTTACAAGTTAGCACCTACTGAGATGTAAATCTCGGATTTATACGGAATTTGTATTGTCGGAAAAACTATTAAACAGGGTGAAACAGCTCCTAAGTAATTTACCCCCTAATTTTCATCCCCCTTGCAAAGTGTCTAAGCCGATATCCTTCTTCTATTAAAAGATACTTTCCTAAAGATGAGAATAATGCTTGGAAGGTTTTCTTGTTAACAGCTAATAGCAAAAGAGAAGAAGTACCTATTACTGATGTGCAATCGTTTGGTACAACAATAGGATGTATGGTAGTATTGGCGTTTTTTCCCCGTTAGAATAGAGACACAACCTCCATGTTTCCAGTAAGTTTTTAATTATGCTTACGCGAGTTCACCGACACAGCGCGCATTGAGAATATGGGAGTTTTACTCTAAATTCTTTTGAAAAGTATTCTATGCAAACAATTCACAATAAAACATGCTCGTGTCTGAATTTCTACTAAAGAGATTCCTCTTAATCCTCATTATAATGCAAGCGTGGGTTTGTTTGCGTACTTGGGAAAGTGATTACAAAGGTTCGACACCATATATAAATCTCCGCGTATTATATTTCCTCAAACATTGTTTATTTAATCCGTACATTCAGTTATACATTATAAACAAAAAAGTATCTTAATCCGTTTCTTCCTGAAATGTCATAAATTATCTGCTTTTTTAGCTAAATAATTTTCATAGGAAGGGTAACTGCATTTTTATAGAAGTCCATGTCGAATAGGTTTCAAGTACATTTTCCAATATCTTTAGTCCTTTTTCCAATATGGCCCCCGGAATAGCAAAAAACCCGAAAAAAATATTGTTTAAACTGAAATTAAATTGAAATCGTTTCTTTCATGTGAAACTATAGTCCAATCGATTCCTACTTTTAGATCAGGTGTATTAATATGTTGTACCAGAAGATAGTACAATGCGAATCCTAGAATTCAAAATAGGCATCAAAGTGGCGTCATTTTCCACAAAATTTTTGTTATTCGGTTGTAATGTTTTTTTATATGAATTCATTCAATAAATACATTCAATACCAAATGATATAAGATTATTTTCCGCATCCGGGTTCACGAATCACTTTTAAATTTTCAAAATTCAAAATAGCGGATCCAATATGGCGGTCAAAAATTTGAAATTTTGATTAATTTTTTTAAAATGTGTATAGAGGAGATATACTTAAACCACCATTTTTGTGTTACATGGAACCTATTTTTTACGGATTCGAGGAAAGAAGCAATTTTAATTAAAAAAAAAGGACGGTCCTTTGTCTACCTAACTTGTGTTTTAATGGAAACTGCAATAAGAAAATTAAATATAGCTATGTTTTTTACTACTGCAGTGAAAGAATCCTGTTTGAAGACTTGAAAGTTTTCAACATATTGGAAGTTTGAAAAGTGAACAAAGTATTCAAAAAATTACAGCGTGTTCTTCGATCAATTATACGAATTTTTTGTTCCGCAACCTTTTTCTGACAGGTTATCGTTTTCAAGTAAAAGTTCCTAAAATAAAATGTAGGAAACATGTTCTAAAAGTTGATGAATTTTGTGTTTGAAAATGATAAACTTTCCGAAAAAATGTTACGAAACATTAAGTTCTTCCAAGTGCTCAAAAAATATCCGAAAATGTTTCAATTTTACAAAATTTCAGCGTATTCCTCGATCGATTTTAACCATTTTTTTTCAGCATTTTTTTCAAAAATCTTATATCTTTATTGAATAATAAATTCCAGAATCTTTCGCTGATTATTTCGTGTTTTAGCCTCCATTTTGGATACTTTCACCTTCATTTTCAAAATTTTAATGAGAATATTTTAAAGTTCCAGTCTCGAGGGCGCACTTTCGTTTATTTAAATAAGAAATCTGGTCTGAAGTAGTTTCGAAAAACTCTTCAAATTCATTTGATTTTTTTTTTTAATTTTTGTTTTATTGGGATGTTTGTAAAACAGCTCAATGCTTTTTTATTTTTTTCTCATCATTTAAATGCAAATGGAATATTTGATTATTTATGTTTGTTTAACTAGGAATAAATGACTATTCACAAAGGATTTTCAATTTTATTATTAAATCATTCCAGCGATAATTTGAAAAAATATAATAAAATTAGTTTTTATATTTGTACCGAATGTCATCGTACTAGCTGCAACAATGTGTATATCGACGGCGATGACATATAAAGTCGATAAAATGTAAACGTGCAAGTATTATGTATCACTGCGAATAACGATAATGCCTGCTATCAACAATTATTCATGCTCGTTTGCCCATGCTTCGTCACGGCGCAGATGCAACTTTTTGCAGCGCGATAAAATGTATTCTAACGCTGGGATAAAATGCCGTGAAAATTTGTGAAAATATTAATATACAAAAAGATTTAATCGAATTCCGAAAATAATTCACTGGTTTTTAAAACAAAAGCAGACACAAGTGAAGCTCTTTTTACAATAAGCATTTGTTACTATATATTTCGGCTAGAGTTGAAACAATTATTGACAAAATCATTTATATATAATATCATATATAAATTCTCGTAGCCATACACGCGCGTAAAGTAAAAAAAACGTGTGAGATTAAAATATTTTCGCAATTTTTTTATCACAGATGTTATAATTTCGGTTGGATTCGTGTATTACAACCACGAGAATCAAGCATATGTCTAATGAACATTTTACTAGCTGGTAATCATAGATCTCCCTTAAATCTGCACATACAATAATAAAATAAAATTCAAGCAGGAACTAGATAATAAATGTTTTTTTTTTTTTGAAATTAAGAAATATGCACATAATTACAATTTCACCCTTCTTCTGAATTACATGGATTTCTTAAGCCGAGGGTTAGCCTCATTAATTAACCATTACGCGGCATAACCAGTAGCTTCCCAAAAACGAATATATTTAATAATTTGAGGGAGGTGTAGGTGCTTTAGCAAAAGCATGAAATAATATTAAATTTTCTACGCGCTTCTGTACAGTACAAGATTATCTACTACACACTGATGTTGATAACGATCCCTAGTTAGCTTTTTTCTGCAGGGTTTATACGGAACATCCAGTTTGCTATAATATTCTAAAATATGAATATAGGATGTTAGGTACCGTCGAGGTTCTTTGTGAAAAGAATGTAAACATTGATGTTTACTTATACTGTTCTGACCTGTTATGCACTTTTTACTTGTCTGCGAATACTACCATAAGAAAATAATATAATGCGAAAGAAAAATGAACATTAACAAAACTCTTTTGTTTCTCAACGTTGGTCGTATTTTTTTCTATTTATATGTATATAAACAGTAACGGCGTTATTAACCCTCCTGTACACCATAACGAATATGTTCGTCCAAACTACATTGTTTTCTTAAGAAAAACTCGTGCTCAGGAGAGTTTAAGGCTAATCTACTTATTCCTGATTATTTATTAACATTTATTAATGTTCTTCGTAAAAAAGTTCGTTGAATTTAATTATTTGATGAATTTTATAAATGTTATTGACTGTATTCGAATCATCCACAATTATTTGGGATGGAAACTTGGTTACGTAGTTTTTCTATTGGTGGTTGTTGGTATTAATAGTTTATCTACTGAATGTCCTTTCAGAATAAGTGTCTTAAAATATCTGTTTTCTATGTAGTCTGCGAAAATATCTTTTTACGTGTATCCATTTATTGATCATAAATGTGAGATTTATGGCTTACAATTTAATACAGATATTTGACAGAAATTTAACAAGTAACGGTTAGATTTGCATATTATTCAGAGCATACTAGAGATTTTACACAAACTAAGTTGTTTTGTAAATATCAATTGGATTTTTTACAGTACATGACACTAATGGTGTGTGATAGGTTAATATCTTCAAGCATATAGTAAACTTTGAGGTTATAGAATAACAATTTTATTTTATGGTGATCTTACGCGATAGCTCCCGAAATAAAATTCGGTTAATCCTACATGAAATCTAGACATGGACTGCTTTTATATCTACCTCGGAAAATGGCGGTAACGGTCATATTTTACATTTTCCAGATTGCTGTATAGAAAGGGAGGGAGTGGGGGGTGTTTAGAGTACGAAAATTTGTGAAAGTGTATTACTCGGAGTTACTGATGTTTTAACGACGGAAATTCAAAATGGCGGATCAAATATGACTAACACGTTTTTAAATTCGTCGAATTTTTGTTTAAATTGTTACTTGGGTATTTTCGGGGCTTCTGGTTACGAATCTGAACTCCTTTAAAAAATGTTCGTTATATGAAAACCACCATTTTTAGTTTTAAGCGAATCCGACGAAATTAAAAATATATGTTCGCCATATTCGATGCACTATTTTTAATTTTTCAAAACTGAAATTACCCGTAAACACCCGTGTAATGAGGTTCAAGACAATCAGATGAATTAATAACATTTTTCCGCCATATTGGACCCGACTTTTGCAAACCGTTAACAAACCCGTCTTCAGTCCAAAAAGTGTTCGTGAAATTCAATTTACCTTTATAAGAGATTTATACACAAAATTCCACTGGCTGTGTATTATTTTCCTAATATTTACAAACTTGCTTCTCGTAAATGACATACGTTATTGTTTATTCATATGAGGGACGATATTTCCTTCATGCGGCTATGAACGAAATTTATTTCGCTCAAATCTAGCTCGGACAATGCGTTCTTCATATGATAAAACAATGATGCATATTTAATATCATCCAAATCAGGATGCTGAGGATGCTTTTAAAGCAACGGTCGAAAAATATATCAAACAATGTATTTTGGATCCATTATTTTGTATTCTTCCTACTGAAAAGGAATCTTCAAAATAGGCCACTTTTGTGCGACCATATTGGATTTAGGTTTTCACTATTTATACTTCATTTCAAATTCGGAATCGGCATTCAAAATAACTCGTATAATGTATGTGTGATGTAAATCTGGTTTCAGTTGTGTGAAAAATGTAATTGGTGACATCAACAATCATGAAAATCAACACATGAAATATGGTGGCACCATAAATTCAAATATCGTTAAAAAATATTCATTTTCACGTTTCTTTTTCATAATGACATAGATATCGCAATATTCATACGTTACTTAGAACGCTGAATACCAATCCGATTTAAAAATTACTTCGACCCAGACCTTAGGTCTGGACGAAGTATTGAATTTGGTCACTTCGGGCATAAAAATTACCCTGTAGTTTTTCATCAAATGTCGTCGTTTCAGACGCTAAGGAACCCAATTCAACAATAAAAAAATGTGTGTCCGTGCCCTAGTAGAGAAATGAGCGAATTCTGCAAGCAGACTGAGAGAAGATCTACTGAAGACTGTAAATGGAGTATGTCCGAATTTGCGCGATGATCTGCCGTCAGATCCTTCCTAAACAATCGAAAGTGTTAACTAACTGCAGAATCATCTTTGCTTTGTTTTCTGAAGGAAAACTTTGGTTTCTTTTATAAAATAAATCGCAGTCTGTAGGAAGAATCTTCATCGTTATGAACTCTACCTTAATACGACGGTATATGTCAAAACCTATAATAAGAATCTTCGCTATAACCAATTGAAACTCTTATTAAATGCAGTCTGCTTTACTGCGTCACCATGGACTTTTCAGTACAAAATCATGAAGATTCGAATTTTTTGTTACAAAAAATATTAAAACTTAAAAGATAAGAAAAAATTATTTAGTACGGTAAATTATCGGCAAATTGCTTTAAAATATTCTATGGGAGATCATATACATATAGCGTAGAAAATAGCCGGAATTTTGAAAAATCGATTAATAATTTTTAATTTACGTTTTTTTTTCACAAATTATTTGCACAATTTTTGTGCAATCATGGAGTGTTTAAAATGTAATTTTGCAATATCAGATTTTGGAATATTATATTCAAAAGAATGTTTCTTAAAACGAATAAAAAAATGAATTATGTCGATTATTTTAAAAAAGAGAATCTGAAAATTTGTATCTTAAACTTAGGTATTCAAATTATTTATTAATCATTAATTTAAATGAATTTTATACCGAATCTTCATTCCAATAGTGTATAATATACTTTATAATATACTATACATGCAAATTCATTTTGAAAATTTTCAAAATTCTGAAATATTTCGAAAACGGTAAGTCATACCCGAAATCTGACAAAATTTCAGAGGTTGTCACAAAGAGGGATGACAAAATTTCTTTCAGTTTGACGATTTCTTAGGGTTAAATTTTATCGAATCGTAAAATGTTATTGGAGTAAATTGTAGGCTTTTTCAAGCTAATTTCGAGGTAATTTTACGCTATGTATAGAGAGGACTGAGTTAGATTGGAAAAATAACAAAAAATGGAAAAATAGCGATTTTGGCACCGTTTACCTTCATTTATATATCAAATAAAGTGAAATTTCTTTACTTAGACATCATTTAGAAACTTTTCCAGCAATAAGCCAAAAAACAATTTTTTTACGGACACCCTAGTGTATACGTGTATGTATGTCAGTATTATAAATTTCAGCTTTCAAACAAATTTCTAACTTATGAAATAGCAATCGACTGAATTTCCCTTAATATTCTAGTCTAGTTAAACTAACATTCTACTAATAGATTCTTCCAGTCATCTGTATGAGAATCACGTACCATTTTACCAGACATAAGAATCTGCATTCAGTCTGTATTCAGGTACCACTATGCAGATTATTTATAAAAAAAAGCTTCTGCTGAAGATTTTCTATACGACTGCATTGAGTTGACGTGAAGAATCTTGTGCGAAGAATCATCCATCAAACTGCAATAATTTTAATCTCAGATTGTCATTACAGAATCTTCTTTCCTCTGGTCATGAAGATGACTCTACTCGGGTGATCTTGTACGTCCGTACGTACCGTTTTTTTGTATCGCGATAACTCGCGAACGGATAAGCGTAATGACATAATTTAATTTTTTTTAAAATACGTGACTTGGCATAACTTAGATCTGATTAGATTTTGGCGCAAATCCATCCGTCCATTACTAAAAAACATTAGCCCCAATTAAGTTTCTTCGTATTTTTTTGCATTTATTTTGAAAAATACAAATTTTATTAAAAAATGTTTCCAACAAAAAAGATAGAGCATTAAATTCTCTACAAAAAAGGTTCTATGCATTTTCTTCCCAAAGTCAACGATAATGCCATAAAAACTGGTTTAAAATGTTTATGACTATTGTCTGAAAAAGTATTGAATTTGGTCATCGCGGCAAAAAAATTACCCTATTGTTTTACTATGACGAAAAGATCTTTTCGACACTTTCAAGGTATCTTTGACGAATTATATGTATATATATTGTATATATAATATCATAATAATACAGACAGTAATTAGTAAAACGCAGTAAACATGTAATATGCATCGAATAGTCTATTACAATACAAGTGCATGAAGTAAGTGTTTTGCAACTTTTATTTATTAATACTTCGGCTGGCCTGTTGTCGGGGTCGAAGTTTTGAAAATGCTCATTTTCAATTTTCGTACATATAAGAAACACTATATTGTTGTAGCATATCTATCGAATCCACTTGGACCTAAATATGATTGAACCCCCAAATATCAATATAATTTTATAATATAATTGAAAGCTGTTAGTAAACGAACGAGTATGAAGGAATAGCCGACTCTCCACTGGGTCGAAGTTTCTGAGCAAGCCAAGCGAGCGAGGCACCACGCCAACACTAGTTTGGTAATTCAAAATGGCGCATTCATTAATTGAATTAATTGGACAATTGATTACATTTTTCACGCAAATGAACCGACCTTATCAATAATTTTGAACCTGTTTAAAAGAACTTCGACATTTCGCTTTTAAGATTCCGCCATATTGAATTTCAGAAATTAACATTTCATCATTTTATACGTCCAATTAGTCCATCCGAACCAAAAGTGCAGCTTAACACTTTCAGTCGCGCAATTAGGATAATAAACTAAACATTGAAATCGCTATTGAAACTAGGTTTTTGGGGTTCCTGAATACAACATGGCGGACGAAAACATTAAAAACCACTCATCTTGGCTTCAAACTTACTCGAGGTTTTTGGGGTCGGTAATTACAAATCGGGTATTAGTTTTTAAAAATTCAAAATGTCGGGTTCAATATGTCGGACGAATTTTGAAAAATTCATTGGAATCAAATTTTGACAACTTTGTAATATTTGCACTCAGCGACCACGAAAACCCCGGAATAACAAGTTTTAAGCAAATCAGTATGATTTATAATTTTTGCGTCCGCCATATTGGATGTACCATTTTTAATTTTAAAAGTGTTACAAATCAGATATATTCTTAATCTACGGTCCAAATTACCCCTAGCTATTGAATTTGAAGCATATCTGATGGGTTTTTGAGATTGATTTGACCACTGTGACTGAAAAGATTAATCGGTATCCAAAAGAGAAAAAGATTTGTAAAACCCGTATTATTCATCGATGAAATATTTACCGCTCACCATACAAATTATGCTTTTAAAACATTAATATTCTTGCCTGCTTAGGAAGAAACGGTTTAATGTAATTCCAATCTTACTACCCTTTTGATTATTCCATATCATTCTATTAAAAAAGTGTTGCAAGAAAAAATTGTCTCGAGAATCGGTTTAAAATATTCGTCGTTCAGGGCTTCCTTGGAGGGCCAAGTAAAAAAATAATATATATTATAAATTGTATATAATCTCCTATATATTCTATATATAGAATTGGTCATATATAAACTATATATAAATCGTATATAATTTATAGTTTAATCTAGCAAAAACAAAACGAATATATGCAAAACTCTAAATCAATGTCTCAAACATGGCAAAACTTACAGAAAAACATTGGGCTAACCTCAAAACTTTTCAGATAATTGTACATATTATAAATTGGAGAAGGATTAGTCAACAATGCCTAATTCAGTCAATAAATGAACACCAGGATGCAAATCACCGAAATTTTATTACAACGAGTATATTTGACGAGTTTATTTTTATGATTTTATAGAAAATTTTCCAGTCAACCAACCTAAACAACCACATTAGGAACGATTGAATCGAAAGAAAATAGGCGCGAGTTTTTTGACAGTTTGCATCGAACCTCTATGAAAAGTACACTGTTTCAAAATGTGCAATAAAATTACAAAAATAAATTTGTTAAATAATTTTATAATATAATTTCGGTTATGTTCATCATAGTATTCTGTTACTGTCCATTCAATTCGACATTGTAGACAAATTCTGCTGCAATGTATAAAATGTACAATTATCTGAAAAGTTTGCCTTTTATAAATGTTAGCGGAATGTTTTGTAAGTTTTTGCCAAGTTTGAGCGACCATTATTTAGGGTGTTCCATGTATTCGTTTTATATTCGTTTGTGTCGGAGAAATTTCGGCTCTCCTGAAGTCTATACTGATTGAGCATTTTTTTCCACACCACTTTGCTACTGTCCCATAAATGTCAGGAATTTAGAATTGCTATATTAAACTGTATACAAATTATGTGTGATTTAGGGGAAGACGGGGTAATTACGACCCGGTGGGTAATTCCGACCCCCTGCATTATCTCGCTTATAACAAAACATAACAAAGTGTTATGTATATTTTTTTGAAATACAAATGAATATTAATATTTTTACTGCTGGCGGCTATGTTTTTATTGTATTCTGAACCACTTGTCGGCAAGGTTTATGTTTTGAAATGTGTTATATTAGAAAGTTCTGTGCCAGTAATGTTGGAAATTGAATAGGAAATTAAATTGCAAACGAAGGAAATATAAGTGCGTTGGAAAGTGACAGGCTTCTCCTTAAAAAAAAACAAGTATTCACACTGATAAAATAAGTAACATTTTACATTAAATGTAAATTTTATTGAACAGATTTTATGGGGTAATTCCGACCTCCACTCCCGTGTTACCATAACGCAAATCGCTTAACTTACGTTTAGGTCATCCTCGTGTCACAAATCAGTTTATAATACCCTACCAATGTGGGGCGACTAAAATAAATAAACTCCTACAGCATTTATCTATGCATATTTACTGATTACATGTTTACTCACTTAAATTTTGTTAATACTTTCAATATTACAAAATACACCTTGAAAACCTTTTCAAATCCATTGCTAAACGATCCTGACAGATTCTATGCTTCAGAGTACATTTTAGTCGGAAATAATGGGGGAGGTCGGAATTACCCACAGTTTTACAAAGTCTGAACAAATTTGATTTATTTTTTCGATCGAAGTATACCTATGAACTAAACTTACCAGGATCGTGATCGTTTCGATAAACATTTACCCATGTAATACACTTTAAGAAAACATCCCGTCCAGATTGATTAAATAGCAACTTCTACCTCTAAAATGAATTTTGCTTAGGTAGTTCGGAATTACCCCACTTTCCCCTATATATAGTTTATATATGCCCAATTCTGTAAAAGATTATATATGGAGATTAAAAACAATTTATATATAATTTTTTTACTTGGGGCATTACAACCTGAAAATAAGAAAATATTACTTTTCACTCGTTCCAATATGTTTCCTGGAAAAGCTAGATATTTTGAAAACAAGTCGAATACACTTTTAAACTTACTGTCTTCTGTGAAATGTAATCTAAAGTTATCTGGAAGTGTAGGCAGAAAAAAGCTCTCATAACACTTATTATTTTTTTATGTAGAATTGGCAGACAATCGAGTTTTAAGTTTCATGGATCCGAAATCAATTATTCCACAAGTTCGTAACAGCGCGTTTGTGATGTTGGTTCTGGGGGACTCCGGAGCAAAAAACTACGGAGAATCGACTTTCATCCTCCGGTTTCACATCAAAATTTAGTCTGCAGATGCATCGAGCTTGAGTTAAATTTGGGAACCGCTGATCGTAGGGCTTTCGCTCATACGCCCCGGTGTGGTTCGTTCGCGAATTTGGTGGGGGCGGCACATGCGCTGTAGGGACGACGCGACTCCAGCGGAGGGCTTGGACGCGGCTCCGGCAACCAGAGCGAACGCGGTTGCCATCGGAGCCGCTTCGAGTCCCGACTCGTACCGAAATTCCTCGTCGCGCCAAAATCCGTTCGATTCCCTACCCCCAAAAATTTTCGCGCCAAACTTCGCAATCCCTACATCAAGTTTACACGCGAAATCCCAATTTCTGCCAAGTTTATAAAAAGTTGGCCCCCCACCAACCGATGCGGTAAACACGTGTTCGGTCGAGTTCGGAGTCACGTGTCGCGCGAGTCGATTCGGCCGTGACAAGGGGTTTCGCGCCAAAACAGTGTGCGGTCACCAGCGTTTTGTGTTGTCGCATCTCCTGGTGTTGGAGCAGACCACTAGTGTTCGATGGATGCATTCGACAGTGACGTGATAATTCGCCAAGGGAAGTTTTGGCAGTGAAGTTTTCTCGGACCCTTGTGCCAGGGATAGTTTTCTCGAATGTCATCGGTGAAAGATCTAAGCGCTCCGGGGGAGTCGAACTTGAAGCGGAACTGGCCACGGATATAAGGGTAGGTTCATCTCTTTAGCGCGAGGGTTGAAGGTTGGAGGCTTCCGAACGCAACCGCCTACAAGTGTCGAGCTGCCCTCTCGATCGATACGTTTAAATGGTCTCTGTATGTGTCTGTTCGTATAGATGTGTGTATACTCCGATGTGCCAAATTTCTTCCATTTTACGAGCGATTTGGGTCAAATGCCGTAAAATAATACGGCGTTCATTTTCAATAGAACGCTAATTTACTCCATTTACGGCATCATTGTTCTTCGATTATTATCGTGGAACCCTCGTAATTATTGCTGAACGCAAAGGTATGACATATGATCGGTATTTATATACACTGAAAAAGCTACTGGAAATTGTATATCCTTAATTGGGTGCTATAACCCGATCGATTCTGACAGAAAATTTATTAATTTTTCAAATCCACCTTTATTAACCCATTAGCGCATACGCCATACCAGTGGTGCGATTTTGGACACGCGGACATCAAGAAGCGAACTGTTACACCGACAATCGGAATTTCACAAAAATCGATGTATACAAGCTTCTTGATGTCCGCCATTTTGACTCAGCCATTTTTAATTTTGTCATTCTGACAACAAATTCATATTCAGCGACCCAAAAACATACGGAAACCAACTGTCGTTTATATCTAACGTTCGTTGAAAAACAATATTTCTATGTTCGAACCGCCGGTCGATATTGGATCAGCTGTTTTCAATTTTGCAATTCTGACTTCGGATTCGTGATCAGCGACCCTTAAAAACATAGGGTACATAGTTTTCAGAAAGAAAAAGTTTGATTCTAACGGTTAAAATCGCGTGTGTCCAAAATCGCACCACTGGTATGCCGTATGCGCTAATGGGTTAAGGACCAAATGGACAATTTTTCGTGGTCGACTTCAAGGGCGGTATTTTGTATGAAACTGGATTTTTAAAAAATCGGAACCAATTGCATCTTACGTAAAATTGATCTATCTTTTCGAATCTGCCGTCAAAAAAACAATCGAGCCCATTCTAAAAAAGTTATATTTGTTTTTTCACAAAAAAATCAGATTTTTTTCACTGACAAATATTATTTAATCGGCATTCTCATATCGGAAACGATTAAGGTGATCATTGATCGGTGAAAATATCGAGTCCACGAACCTTTAATTTTGAAATGTGCATGATAGCATTTTCAAAACAATGTTGCAAATTTCCAAAATGGCGGCTAAAGCACGAAAATATCACCGAAAAGCTGCGGAATTTTTTATTCAAAAATTCGTGGACACGATATTTTCACCGACCTTAACCGTTTCCGATATGAGAATGCCGATTAAATAATATTTATCAGTGAAAAACTCTGATTTTTTTTTGTGAAAAACCAAGCTTAACTTTTTCGGAATGGGCTCGATTGATTTTTAATCAGATTCGGAAAGTTCGATCAATTTTACGTAAGATGTAATTGGTTCCGATTGTTTGAAAATCCGATTTCATATAAAATACCGCCCTTGAAGTCGACCACGAAAAATTGTCCATTTCATCCTTAATGGGTTAAGTGGCAAAATTATATTAGATAAATGTCGGTTATTTATTAAAGCAGTAGGTGGCGTTCAAACTCAATAGCGATGTCGGTCGGCTAAAACTATAAACGTTGTATGCATCATGCATCATATCGGAACGCTGCGCGATTTCATTTATGGATTGAAGCGCCGCCTAACGTCTTTTTGATTGTTGCATGCAAACAAACATGTAACAAAAAATTTTCGTGCTTATATTTTTTTTAAATATCGTGGTGTTTCCTATATATTTATATAGAGCGCAAATAATAAACAATAAACAAGTAGATGCTCAGTAATAATAACGATTTTTTTATTTTACTTATTTCATTTTGTTAACGCGTCACGGATATTTTACACCGTAAGCGGATTTCATATAAACCTTTCGTTGATGTGAACCATCAAATTTAATACCGTCAAATTGTTAAAACTTCATTGCTCAAAGTCGCGAAATAACTCGGTATCATATTTCATACCGATGCAGAGTCTATATAGATATTGGGTTTACCTATCTTGTCCTGTCGAATTCATTGGATGTATCAAATATCATAATGAAACAATCTAATGGACTTATTACAACAATTTCATAGATTTATTTAATTGTATGGAATATATAATTGTTTCCGTTAAAAAATTCGTTTATATTCGTTAGATTTATAACTTATAGCAATTTTTTTAAATTTGCTATAATTTTCTTCTTCATCTAAGTTATTTAGCAAGCTTGACATTGGATGTACTGTTGACTGAATGAAAACTCATTTCTATAGCGGGAAACACATCAGACACGGGAGTAAACCGTACGCACCTGACGGCGAAAAACGGAACTAGGTTGGAATGCATTGGTTCAGACACGCGTTTATGCATGTATTTACCACGCGATTCAGTTTTCATTTTTACTATTTTAGTTTGAAAAATTGTCTATAAGAGCATTTTCAATTTTATAAGCTTATATATTTTACTATTCTGAAATGATAAAGATTCACGCCTGAAAAAAAAGTTAAGAAGTATTGAAAAGACAATCTGACGGTTATTATTAGACCATTAAGGGTCCTGCGAAAAATCTGACAAATTTTGGTGCGAGTCTTTAAGAAGAATATTCCTTATTTAATTGGCTACTTTTTCAATTTTACTTAAAAAGTCAAATTTTAGTAAATTTCCCTAAATTCTACTCTTATTGTAGATTCTCAGTAACAACAATCAATGTTTAAATAAAGCAATGCTTATACTAGCATCAAATTGGCCATTATTTTCCATTTTTCAGTTTGTTTCCAATTAACACCGCGCAGCATTTCTCAACGCATGTGGATTTGTTTAAAACCTTTAATTGTTATAAAAATTAACACCGAAAACCGTCACACCGACTTGGAAAAATTTTAATAAAATAGCAGATAAATGTTCAAAAATATTGTGACCCATATAAATCATGAAAAAGTGCTAAGTAACGTTCTGTGTCTTGTAGGAGAAGTAGGATTTTCCATACTGTCGTTCTAGTGCCATGTTGGAGAAATAGATTTTCCTCCACTGCGCCATGAGAAAATGTGCGTGTCGGTTATACTGCGCTATTGCAAACAGACCAAATATTAATTTACTTTGGAAGCGCTTATATTGTAGTCATTACTTTATTTACATTAACCTTATTAATTTTCCCAGTCTACAAATACTACTCATCCCATTCTTTGAATTATAAAAATAATTATCCAAATCCAGCATTTCTTATCCATTTCATCAATATTCAACAATACTTTCTGTATGTAATCGAAGCATTAACATTCAGAATAATCGACAATTTAAATCCGTATTAATATGGCGAATAATAAAAATTACGCGTCTCCTCAGTAATTGAAGGTTGATGAAATAAATCACGAATAAAACGAACGACTGACTGCCTTGAATTTTTTGTTTTGTATTGCAATTCTTTTTTAACCGAATAGCCTTGAAATTCACGCGGATCGTATGCAATGTAAATATATTACGCTAAAAATCACACAGAGAATAAAACCTCAATTATTTCACGGATTTGCAATTGCATTACCCGCATGTTGGTAAATTCGTCAACATGCATTTGAACATTAAAATAAATCCCTCTTGTAAATTAACCGAGTAATTTAACTGGTTAAAATTTGTACAGCAATTTGTATGAAGTATTTATCTTCGAATAAGATTATAATAAAATCAATTGATGGTTATGCAAAAAGTTATGTAATTGACATTTCACTGCAGTACATCCGATTTTTAATGACATTAAGTTAATAAAGATATCTTAGCGCGAAATACGCAGAAAAAAATGGATTATTGAAAGAGATGTCTTAATCCCTGAAGAGTATTTTAGTGACTGTAAGTGAAGAAGGAAAAAAATTATTTAGCTTCAGCTAACTAGTCTGCAGCTAATTCGGTGGTATACCTAAACAATATTAACTATTAGCTCTTGGCTGTCGTATCTTAATAGCTGCAAGTACCTTTTTTTCGTGTATCAAACATTTTAAGCCGAACTATGGGACAAATTAATATTTTTTTTTCTTCAAGTAAAAATTTACGTCTTTGCAAACATGTCTAATAATAACTGATTGCACTAACTTTTGTGTGTGGATTCAAATAATATATTTTTTATATGTGACAACCAAATATTTTTAGTCACTCTGCAATTGAAAGGATCGAAGTGTCAAAAACTGGAAATCTAGATCGTTCAAAAGCCGAACGACAATATACCTTTTTTTAACTATGCTCGGATCTGCCATATGGTTGATCTAAAATGATGGCTGTATACCTGCATATATATAGTTCGAACACAAATGCGAGTAGTCATTTTGGCGAGCAGATGGCTTTAATATACAAGAAACCCGTCCACGTTTAAATTTTTTTGTTACCAGCATCAGTCCTCTATATTTATATCAGCGTATTAAATTTATATAATTATTAGTAAATAATTGGAAATTAAAACTATTACTAAATTCCGAAAAAATACATTAGTTTTTATTATTATAATATTTTCTCAACAATAAGCCTAAAAACTATAAAAAAATATTTTCGGAATGTTATTTTGTTTATTTTTATTGATTAATATATTTATTTTTATTTCACACTAATTTTGTCGAATTATCAGTTCCGTGTGAATATAAAATTCGAATTTACTGTGGACGGATGGAAAATGTTCATAAAATCTTGACCTCTTATCACTATAAGAAATATTTGCAGAATAAAATAATTATTGTAAACTTAATCACTTTCCTTAAAGATCTTTGACAGTAAATTAAAAAATTGGTTAGGATTTGATAATATACAACGAATATATAAGATAAATTCTCGGAATTAAAATTGTTTATGTTGTCTGAAAGCTGTAAAATTATAAAATGTTACTAAAAGCGTGGTAATTCGAACGAAATTTATTATGAAAAAAATTAATATTTATATGGTAAAAAATGGTAGATTTCTTAAATATTCGTCACTTTACTGGTATTGTAAGATATTTCGACCTTCCAACTAGTCAGAAGAGTTATGAAAGACAATAATAGTTGGCGTATTAGCAGCAAATTGTTGAATAACAAAATAATTCATATTAATAAATTGCATTTAAAATAAATTTAGTAATTTGTCACCACGTTTTAGTGGCTTGACATCTGATATTATAAAAAAAAAGTATTGAAGCTTATTTGACTAAAAAACAAAAGAAATAGGTTAATAACAGAATGTTTACGCATAACTACGCACGTCTGGACGTAATACACATCAAAACAGGATGCTTCGAAATCTATAATTTTCTATCGTAATTTTTAGTTTCGATAATGCAACGCCAAATACCTGACGTTGCGTGCATAAAGTACAAAGCCGCACTTTTATCCCATCAATAACGGAGATTAATTAACGTCTCTTTCCTTTTCAAATAACTTTGATCAAAATTCTTTATCATGATAACTGTGATCATCGATTTTTATTCACAATGCTGATGTTTTATCATTTCATTGTATTCTAAGTAGAGGGCGAACAATCCAAATGTTCGTTCTTGATAATTGTGTTTTTAGGTTAAATAATATTACAACTTATTTATTTAACTCACAAATTACCCATGTTAATTTTAATCATATAAATTATTTATATTACATACCTTAGATGTTGCTATGTATCAAACCCCGTTCGACTTTCGCGCATTCGTTTGGTGAATTTATATTTAGGTACAGTAGATTTTATCCATGACATCTGTTGTTACAGGAAAACAGCATCCGATATATGTATTGTAATTGAAAATAGTGCATACATGCGAGAAATTTGAATGGGACAAGATGCCTGGCGCCTAATTTGTACGTTTGAAATTGAAAATTGTATTTCTTGTAAGAATATTTTTTAAATTATCGCAGGAATTTGTAAAGTCAGAAAAACATTTTATTTTTGGCAAAATCTACATTCCAATACATATTTTTTTCTCTAATCTTTCTTTCAAATTGAAAAATTTCCCATGGCAGTAAAGAAATTCATTTTATTTTTATTTACATGGAATATGTATTTACATTTTGATTTAAATTAAATATCTGAGTAAAATATTGATTATAAATTTTACTGGCCTGTTTATTACATATGACTTAATAGCAAGTGGTTGTTTATTGGCATTCGATATATTGAACATTTCGAGGAAAATTGACTTTACATAATAATGAGGATGTAAAATTATCGAATCACTCTCTACTATTAATTTAAGTTAGTTAAAACAGAAATATACGTTTAAAATAAAAGCTAAATGACGTAATCGAGAATTATAAAGTACGATCAATTTTTGATTAAACGAATTTTCAGTTCGAAATGGTAATAAAAAAAAGGATGTTCTATAAATGTTTCTCGATGTATATTTTTGGGAAACGCTTAAAATAGCTGAACTTACTTGCAAATGTATATAATTTAAGACGGATATAAATTCGAATTTAAGAGGATGGTTTACATCATTTTTTAGTTCCACCAAGACAACTTATGATATCAATCCTAGACAGTATTTTTGCTTTTTTCTGTAGAATCGTAAAATTATGAAGATTGAGGATAGAAAAGTTTTCCCCTATTTTGTGACTATAATTACTATTATTGATTTATAAAAGGTGTTTGAATTGCTGAATACTTATTAAGGAAGTCTGCTTGTTATCTTAAATATAGTTAATGTTTAGGCATTAAATCTTACTTTCATTAAGTGGCATTTAGATGACATTTTGACATACGATATGATTTCCTTGCTTGTTGCATATAAGTTCAAGCAGATTTTATTTAAAACTCCAGTATTATGCAATCAACCAAGTTATGGTTGTTTCTTCCGTCGATCGGTAGGTGGCGAAGAAATCCGGTAACAAAGTAAGCTACGGGTAGGAACAGTGTCTCACGTGTTTCGTTATGATTGAAGACTGTTAAGTTACGATTTATATATATTTCATTTATTTTGAATAACGACAATGAATAATATCTTCATTTCTGGTCGGTATTGTAATATTTAGAAACACGTAATACTTTTTTCGTCGTGAGGCTATAAAAGTTTAGCCGAAAGTGATCGTAGAGTGCGCAGATCGCCGAAGTCAATTCGAGAATCCATAGATCCCTGGGGATCGTAATGTTACCGAATGTTAATATTTTCACTATACTAAACTTTTTATATACACTTTGTGAAATTTAATATACATTAATATTAAAATACAACTATGTATTAAATATACAACTACGTATAAATTACTTTCTGATATTTACTTCCAACATTACAATATTGAAATCTACGGTAAAAAAATCATGTATCAGTAGTCGTGTTCTAAGTTATACTACTAATTTTTTACCGTACTATAGTAGAGTCCCGGTATATTTGCGTCTCACTATATTTACGTCCCACCAGATTTGCCCGGTTCCGCCTTATTATGCATGTCGCCGTTTTTTTTCCCCCACCTTGCAGGCTAGGGCCTCAGGAAGGGCCTACTGTGACGTGACGAACGTACGTAACTGAGGAGAGTGGGAGAAGTGGCACCCCCCTTCTTTTGGTAAATATAATGGAGACGGGAGGGGAAGGCAAGGAACCGAGTGGGTAAATACACTGAGACTCTACCGTATATTATTTTATCCGAATACGACAGAACCTAAGCAAATATTTCCTTGATTCGCGAATTATTTACGACAATCCAAATAAATATTTACTTGAATCCACAAGAAGATCGCAATATCTAACTTTGAGTTGTATCGAACAGACTGCAGCAACATTTCATAATAAGTGCAGCATATTATTATCCTTTAGACGCACGTAAAGTAGAAAGCACGAGCAATAAAAGTATTGTCGAGTCTAGAGACCGGTCCTTTTCTCTGCCTTGGCTTTAATCCGTCGATCGATCTTAATTATTCTGTGTTACGTAGCCGCGCTTATTAAACGCTCGCGACTTGCCTGATCCTTTTGTTTTTTAACCCACCACCCCACTCAGCGTTCTGCGTGCTTCGTCGACGTCGTGATTTCGCACGGATCTTCGCGCTTTTCCCGTGAAGCCAGGATTAAATTCGGGACACGGCAACCGAGGAAAGTTTCAGGAACGTGCAGTGAAAACCTTGAGCCGGGAGAGTTTTGCTCCCTAATGCACAAGAGTCTATATTAAAAATTAAAACGGAAATGAAATTTTATTTTTATTCTTACCTCAACAATTTCGGTTTATTGGAATTTAAGGTTAAACTGAAGTTTTCACATCCTGCTAATGTGATTTTCAAAAAATTGGGGAATTTGCAAAAAAATAGTTTATACAGTAGGTACGGCCTGCACCATGAGCCTTGATACAAAAAATAAAATTCAACAAATACTTTTCAAACCTTTGATTAAAACCATCGATCGCGAAATTCATTACATAATATGGAAGGGGATAATTTCTTTAAAATTTTCATCCGACATTTTTTATTTTTGGTATACAACACTCTCCTCCCTCTCACTGAAACCCCCTGATTAACATTTTTATCAAAATTATCGAAGTTTTAAAAAGTCGTATCTATTTTGCCTCAATTTTGAAGTGCGACATCGGATTCGTTATCGGCGACGTTAAAAGCCCAATTACACCAAATTCAAAATGAATATCCTAAAAAATAGCATTTTAAGCGTAGTGCTTATAAATTCATTTTGCTCCTCAGGAAGAGAAAGGGTTATTTTGCTCCTGCGATATAGGGAGCAAACTAGCATTTTGGGCTCAGAGTGTGAGAATAGTGCTTTGTGCGACTAGGGAGCAAAATAGGTATTCTCTCCCTCCCTTATTGCACATATTATTTTCTCATACGAGATCGTGCTATTTTGCTTCCGGGATATCGGGAACGAAATAGTATTTTAGGCTCAGAGTGTGAAAAATTGATTTGTTAATACATCATTGATGTGGAAACTGAATACCCGGAATATTCCAAGGTTATTAAGGGGCTAGTCCAGTAGTTTGTTATGGTTTAGAAAATCATTTTTATTTCAGACTTTTTATCTCATTCTTTCTCCGCTGTAGTGGTGTGAAGTTTATCCGATTTTAAAACCGTCTTCAAGATTTCTCAGGTTTGGATCATCTAAAATCAAAAATCAAAAATTTTACTTAAAATATAAATTTTTAAAAATAAATTTCATGCGAGTAGAAATAACGACATGGTTGACTTTTGAATTTTAAGCGTGTTTTTGCGACTTAATTTGTTTATAAAATGGTTCAATATTAATAAAAAATTATGATTTTGGTTCAGGCGATAAGCAGACACGTGTAGAACATCCCCCTAAAATTGCAGCTTGATCGGATGAATAGTTTTTTTTTAATCTTGAAGGCCAGCTCAAAAAATGGTGTTTCGAGAAAAACGCGTTTAAAGTTTTTGCGTCTGAAATGTTGACTAAAAATCGACATACCTTAATCAAGTCGGAACAAAAATCATTTCTAGCCAAATCCATCGTATTTTTTAATGTATATTCTATGCAAAAATTATGTTTTTGAAAAAATGATTTTTGGGTCAAATAACCACTGGATTACTAATTTACACCTTAATTACAAATTTCTGAGCAAAACTTTTTCAACATAACAATGTCGCATTCGGATTACGAATATACAATCTCTACACAAGACCACAAACAAATTTTGTTGGGAGATAACTTGAATCAGAGGTAGTGGATCTTAACGATTTTTTGTAGTTAACGAATTCGTTATTCAATTTAACCCATCACGTCAGGATTTTATGACATATTATTTTTGACAATTTGAAGCTAGGATACGTAACAAATCTAACGCGATAGGTCAAATTTGAATCAGAGGTATTGGATCTTACAGACTTTTGGTCATTGAAAACGAATTCGATGTCCAATTTCACCCATCACGTCAAATGTTTCACTTAACCTAACCTCAAATACTTATATTAAACTGCTTACCCGATGGATTAAATTGATCAACGGCCAAAAATCAATAAGCCTCACATCTCTGATTCAAGTTATCCCAACAAATATTTTTTTGACGTAAAAAGACTCAAAATATTGGTAAATTTGACTTGCTTCGAAAGTAGCAAAATCAACTTAATGAACATAAAAGACTGCTAAACGTCAATCCAAGGGGAATAACGACATACTTCAACGAATTCATATTTGAAGAACGTCGCTTTATTTAGTCTGGGTGACCAAGAGCTGCTTTGTGCTCGAAAGGGTCTATCAATAGCCGCAAAAACAAACGAGGCTATGTTTAAGTTTATGGCTAAACAGCGCCCATAAACGGATCGTGGTTCTTGCGTGTCAGGCTCGATACAATGACTTTCTTCTTCGCATTAGCCTCCCACAAAATTAAACACAGTTTCGAGCTGATTTAATGCTCACCCTTTTAGCCTCTTTCTCGTATTACACCACTGCACCAACATTAGCAACTTGATGCTTTCAATGTTTGTTATTTCCTGTAGACTACTATGTGAACAATTTATATTAGTTGTGTATGGTACTCTTATTGTCAAAGTATGTTGTGCATGTAAGGTTATGCGAAATTATGCATGTGAGAGAAATTCGTGTATCATACTTCCCATACGTAATAATGTTTTGCTGGAACACATTATCTAAATCGGGAATCTCAACTACCAACTCATTCATCCTAACTTTAGTATGATTCGTTATATCGTTTAAATGAATATCGATTTTGACACTGAAAATTATATCATTGGAATTAAAAAAAAAGGTGGAGGCTTGTTTATTTCAAAATATTTGCATTTATTGAATGTTTGGATCACAATGAACTAAGGAGTAAAAACAAATTCCATGTGGTCAGCTCCATAAAAACTGAGGGTAACGTTTAAAAATAATTGCTTTTGAGCACTTTTTGAGTCACAATAAAACCAAACTCGATGGAGTGCAGAATTTCAAATAGGGCAGAAATGAAAGCTTAGAACTTGACCCAAAAGTAAAAGATCACTGCCGGTACTAGGGGAACTTAATTCATCAACCACTTTTTTATTGTAATAAAAATAGTTGGGGCTGTGAGAACTTATGGAAAACTAGTCTTCGTGATCAGTTTTTAGCATGCAGACTATGAAACAAAAGTTAAATTAAAAAAAATGCAAAATGTATATTTATTTGATTTAGTATGTCCTAATGAAGTAAACTTTGTTTTATGCTTCACATTGTTGGGTATTGTTTTACAAATCATGTTATATAACTGTTTAATATATTTACATGACACATATTACGTAAACCACCACACTTATGACGTATATGTAGGATGTATTTTACAGCACAGTAATTAGTATGTTACGTGAACAATAAAACTTACATGACACGTACATATAGCATGCTACAAATCTGCCAAAATCTGTACACACGTGGTTAAAACATATCTTGTGTATATGCATGTTCGAGGCATGATGTCACGAGTAGGACTTCTTTTACTGTACGTTTTTAAATCAAGAGATTTGAGGGCATCATCCCTTATTTAAACCTCACTCCCCATTCCCGCGACTAGCAGAGTGAGAAAAGTAAAATGAATCCCACATAATAGTACTTTTCGTACCAAGGGCGTGAAATTAAGAGTTTTACACGCGTGGGGTAAATAATATTTTTCGATTCAGAAGAAATAGCCGTTTTACAAATGATGGTGTAGGAAAATCGCTATCTAAGTGAAATGGCCAATTTATGTTTCCAATAAGAGGTGTAAAATAGCCATTTTTGGTGTGCCGCATCGAAATAGTACTTTTCGTACACAGGGCATAAAATAAGAGTTTTCCACCTCGGTTGGTGAATGACCATTTTAAGTCCACTGGCTAATTGTTCAGAAGCCACATCATTGGCCGAATGTTACATAATACACTGAAAAAAGATGTTTCAAGAAGGTATTATAACATTAAAAATTCTTCATTTAATATTAATATGTAAGAATTATTAAATATATTGTAATACTTAAGAAATGGCACGTTTATTATATTCCAAATGAATATATTCATTTTGGTTCAATAATATAATATACTTCGGTTTGTTGCCGCTAGACGTAATTGCGATGCTTGCAGGTAGTTCGACGTTGCTCGTTGTTGAAATGAATTTCCGTTTAATCGTAACGCATATAACAAATAATTGGGGGGAGGGGTGAACCCATACAACGAAAAAAATAGTTTTTATAGCTGAATATTTTTGAGTCTTACAGCATTGTAGTTTTCGCAGATTACCACCCATTGAATCTGGAACCATTTCTTTTTGATTTCTAGGTTCATTTTTGTCAGTCAGCAAATACTCGATGAAAGGTTTCGCAAAGTCTCGTAGTGTTTGAGAAGGTTCTTTTACTTTCTTTCTTCTTTACACGAAGCTTTGCAAGGGTGAATTTCCCTCCGGGTGGAACCCTTCACGATAAATCGGCGATATTCCCGGACCTTCGTTTTTCCGTTTACAGTAGTGAGGCTCCCGATCGTAAAATCGATTTTTTGTTGCAACTTCAACGACACAATGTACGTGAATTTATTATGCGAGGAAATTCAAGGTGCGTGGGGTGTGGAGATTTGCGAACCCATTAACGGCTCTACTCCACCGAATTATTGTTAATTTATTTGCATTTATGATTTTCCGGTTTCCAAAAGATAAATATCACATAAATTGGACCTCGAATTGGATATTTTTCGTTGAATTGTTGATTTTAAATGTTTGTTCATGTACACGAATAACACGACCGAGTTGTGAAACTTGAAAATTTCCAATAATATTATATGTATCATTGTTTTTGTTTTCATAAACTTATACTATAATTTACTGATATGGTAATTTTCTATGCAATGTAATGTAAACATTTACATTATTGTTACTTTTTATGACAAAAATGTAATGTTTGATTTGTATTGATTATACAGCCCCTCCTTTCTTAAACCACTCTGAAATTGTAGTCTTACTAGAAATTGCGTCTTAAGTCCTTCCGTAATTGTTTGGCATAGGTTCCCCCTCCAGGTACACCGAAAGAAGTCAAGTGCACTCACGCACACGCGCACACATCTCCTTTCATCTGTTACACGCATGGAGAAGGGGAAGTCGGGGAAGTATACAAAGCTTATGGAAACTTGAAGGGAATTTTAAAGTAATAAATGGCGTTTTTTATTTAAAAAAGTGCATGCAAACCGTACTTGTAATTATATTGGATGACATATACGATCATTGTACGTTGATATAAAACGCTTTATTATGATGGTTTTAAAGGCTTACGTATAACAGGTGAAGTTTATTCGAACATATAAAAGTAATGTACAGAATAATCCAGCCTGTGTTTTGCATCGAAAAATAAATTTATTTTTTGCAAAGGCGATTAATATATTTTTAGTCATAATACAACGAAATAAATTCCTAACAAATAACATTCGTGGACAGTTGAAATATAATATTTGTCACGAAACAAAATACATTATTTATTAAATATGATAACATTTTCAACGCTAAAAAAAATGTCGTTTACCATTAATCAAACTGTTATAAAAACTAGAATTCTAGGTAATGAGAATAAACTAAATATTAATGAAAGAAATAACTTAAATTTTCTGACCAAACCGGCCAAGTCTTCTTATATTTTTATCGTCTGCATACTTTTATATAGGATATCATGAATTCTACTAAGCCGTCGGCAGTCTAATTGCCTTTTGAGTCGCTATTATATTTTATGATTTAACTCAACGAGTTTTATCGTGAAATAATAGGAAATAATCGCGGATTTCTCATAAGGTCCGATTTACCCTCAGATTTAATTTAAAAGTCATGTGCTTCCTTCAAGTTGACACTCGAAACCCGTGTGGCTGTGCACATCATACTAACCTGCCGCTCTCGGTAATGATTTATTTGTTGGAGTAAAGCTGCGCGGCTGAAGAGTTCATAAATTTCGGTGATTTTCAGGAGCCATGCATATGCATCGACATTCCCACAAACTGAAGTGCTGTTTTTGTTTGGTCTGTCTGGTTGCCATGATGTCGACTCCCAAAGTCGGTGGGAAAACGACGCGATGTTAATGTCCCCCTTGCTGAAAGGCGTTACCTTGATGTCGAGTATTCTACACTCAATTCGATTGCTCCTCGTGAAACGTTTTTACAACCCGAGTAACTGCTGGGTACTAGCTCGGCGTGTGTACGTAAACGTGCATCATTGATGTCGAGCATGGGTCTCGTGTTTAAACATTATTGACAACATTGTTCTGCAAATGTTATCTTGTGCGTAATTGTTTAACATGATCATTTTCACTGGATGACCTCCCCAACAGAAGTTTCATTCAAGTCGAATGTTTTCACATCATCCATTAACTAAAAAAAGCAATTTTTCATAATTTTTCTGAGAGGCCAATAACAATTGAACCTCCATTTTTTTAGAAAGTTTTGGTCTTAACCCAGAGTTCTAATTCTTGTAAGGGACTAATTCGATTGCTTATCGACTCAACCAACCGAAGTAGGTAAGATGTCTCAACGTGTTTGGTTGTAAAATGTCAGGTTTTGGTTGGAACTTGCTTATTAATTCAACTGATTGGACTAATTGCATTGTCTAAACTTTTTCGGGTAGTGATAATTTGGTTGCCGCAACTGAAACGTAACGTATTTTAATACTAATTTGACAGCGGACTGCAGAAACCGATATTGTCATTTAAAGGTTTTGTTCCATTAACCGATGTAAAATACTGTTAATATGATAAATATTAATACTTTACAAGTTAAATTAATCAAAAACCGACATTTTTCAAGATTAGGAAAGCAGGCCAAGAGTCCACTCGAGCATAAAATTTCTAGACGCGTACAACTAAGTCGTAACTCGATCCATCCAATTCCGACCCACCGTCTCAAGATCCGAGAGCAGCCGTTAATCTCGCAAGATGTATTTTGGATAAGCAGTCCATTTTCATTCTTTTCTCCCGGAAAAATTACATCACGCTTTTCCTTGCATTTTCCTTATCGCCATAAAAATCGCTCGGATGTACGCGATGTACCGTGCAGGTGTATTCCTTTCCCATGCATGCGAATGAAAGTGTCACCCCCCGAGAATTGCGAGTTTCTGGTATTCCATGCCGTGAAATTTCTCGCGATTTACATCGCGCGTGGTTATTTCGAACGCCGAAACTTTATGATATCTTCGTTGAAACGTGCGCCACTGGAGACCTTTATGCAGGATCTAATTTTCCGGCGTTGTATTGCGCGATGCGTTACATGCGGAATTCGAATTATTTCGTTTGTGCACATCGCTTTATAGTCCCTTGCAGCGTAAAACATGCAGAGATTTAAAAGCTACGAGATGTGGAGTTGGAAAATCACCTCATAACATCCAAATATGTACAGCTTTATCATACTGGAAAAGAATTTTTTGTTTACGGTGGAGAAAATTTAGTGACATCAATGGCAATTTGAGATTGTCATAGCGACGATTATCGAAAAAAAAAAACATTTTTCTTGAATGGAAAGAAATAAGGACAATTTCTTACGAAACCCGTTTGGTTGGAACTGTTTTTATTCATAACAGCATATTTTTGGTTGGACCTAGTTTGGTTCCCAACTATCCGTGTTTGGTTTGGTTTGGTTTACGGACACCCAGATTTGTTGGATCCATTTTGGTTCGTAACCAAACGGTTGGCTATGAGAATCAAACACGTTTGCTTTTAAGTAATTAAGTTAATTATCAGAACCAAACATTTTGGTTGCGTTAAGCGATTGGTTAGTTCATTAGTTAATTTCGATAAGTTCTAGCATTGACTAAATCCCGGAGTTATCACAAAGGCTACCTCACTAAACTTGTTTATTTACCCAAATTAATTAAGAAAACTCCACATTTTATTACTCGTCTCTTCCTCACAGATCACCTGGTAATCTCCTCTTCTTGGGCCAAAATAACGTTAGGCCACAATTTTAAAATAAAATGATCATTTCATAAATAATAGTGGTTCGGTCAGCAGCCTAACTTTTCCAAGCAAACTGTCTTATATGTCTATCAAACAAACCAGTTTGGTTGAGTCAATGGCAGCCAGAATGTTCCAAACCCTTTTGAATGGAATGTACATACCGATATAAATGAAACACTTCCTCAGAATTGATTGGAATAGATTAGATTGCGTGAGGAAATGGAAATCCAGAAAATTCCAGTTAACTAAAATTTTGGTTTGTACTGTAATTATTTCTTTCAAGGAAATAAGAGTATTTCGGATCAAATTAAAAATTTAGGGCCAATTTACTTCTCTTTTTTTTAAATTTTCTATAGAATCTTGTCATTGTCAACATTACTGACTTCTAACACTTATATCAGAATGATCATTGAATAATTATCACAGGTCTACAAAAAAGAAGGTCATAGATGTTGTTGGGAAGCTGAGGGTCATTTCCGACGTAATTGTATGCGTAGAATCCAAACTCGAAGTCAGAATTGGTCCACCACGTCAGGTTTTTGAGATATTTGACGTCATGTACTCTAAAAACGTGTTATTTTGCTATGTTTGAGGTTACGTACAGGACGCAACAATTTTTGTTGGCCTTCTGTACTATTTGCAGCTTTTAGAACTACCTTTACCCATCAAAATGAGGTTCTATTCGATCACCTAAGATTTATTCTTACAAAGTTACGGCAATTTTGAAATTACGAGATATATTCCATTAACGTTATCAACAAAAGTGTCACAATACTGAAACGTGATTTTTGTTATTAGTATCCATATTTTATATAGTTGTTTATATTTATATAGGTTTCATGACACTGAATTTGACCTTGAACTTGTTCTCCAAGAGCATTTCAAGGTAAATTTGTTTACATGTGTATCGTAATTTCAAATTGGCGTATCTTGGTGAAGAAAAGTCAATGGAATTCTGCGTCCCATATTAAAGAAAAAGAGTAGTACCATATGATCCAATGAAAGGAAAAACTCCTATAAATGTTTTGTCTTCTGTACATGACCTCAAAAATAGCAAAAAACGCGTTTTTCGAGTAAAAAACCTCAAATATCTCAAAATCCTGACGTGATGGGCCACTTCTGACTTCGGATTCTGATTCTACGCACAAAATTACGTGACCTGTGTTATTCATAAATAAGTCAGAATTGATGGATCAAAAATTAAATAAATCTCTTTATTATAAGTAAAAATTATTCATGTAAGTTTTTTATTCCAACAAATAAGTTTTCACTTTTTTTTTAAAATAATCTTATGTTGTTGCATATAAAATATTTTTTGAAAATTGAACCTTTTCAGAATAGTAACAATTTCACGCAACGTATTTGATCCCGATGTATGCATATTCTAGTGACCGTGAGTCACGATTTAATCTCTATACAAATGTCTATTGACATTTTTAGCCACATAATATCAAATAACATGCATCACATGTAGGCGAAATAAGACACGAGGGATGTAGTAAAGGAGGGTCTCGCGTGAACATTACTTTATTTCTTCCATTCACCCTAGTTAGACGTCAATGACCCGCAAGGGTCAGGCGGCCACTCCAATTAACCGATGCAATCGCTTCCGCTGTTGGTTAGAAAAACTTCGAAAGTTGTTTTGAAATTTGATTCGAAAGTTTATTTTGGAATTTGTGGTTAGCAGAACTACAAAGTTGTTGGAGTTTGAATAATTAAACGCCAGGTTTTATATGTGGATCGATAAAGATTATGAAGAGTAAGTGAGTCATCAATAACTTCCCAGTTTAAGGGAAAATAGAAGACACTTTTACAGGTTAATTTTTGTTTGAAATTGAGGGATTTCCTTGAGGTTTCGATGTAAGTCACCACATTAACATACGTTATTTAGCATTAGAATTATAAAGCGACATCTGCAATGGCAATCTTAATAATGGCAGGGGTTGTACCGATAAATCGTGGGATCAAGGAATCAAAAGCCGGTTTAAGATAAGGAAGAAAGTCAAATTCAAAATGGTTGAGGTTCCATGATTGTATCAAGCTTGGATTCAAGATAACAGAACTGAATATTGGAATCCTGCTAGAGCAATTAAATACTGTATAGTCTGAGTCTAACGATACAGAACGAGATAACGAAACGTAAAAATGATCCAGACGTTAGAACATATCTGAAATCGAAGTGCATTTGTTAACTACTAATTGTTCCAATCTCTATATATCATAGATCTAGAGCCTTGATCGCATTTGATCACACGAGATCTAATTTTTTCGTTTGAGTGCCCGAAATTATCAGTAATGAATGTCAAAATAAATATCTAGTGATTTTGTATGTGCATATTAATACTTTGTTTTGAAACATTAACTTCTTGAACATCCTTAGATATTATCCATGAAATTTTTTTGGGCAAGACTCCTCGTGGGCCTCATGCATGTTACAAATTACCCATCAAGGTTTATTCGATCCGTAACCAGGCGAGCTTCCCGGATATCGTGGGGTAATCACGTGAGTGAGTAATCATCAATTCTCGCCTGGTCTCAGTCCGTAGCGAACTGGATAATGCACCGACTCAACGCCTGAGACGAATTTATTCGCTCAGTGCGTGTAATAGACCTTACATCAGATCTGACATCCAGATGAACGCTTCCTTGCCTTACATAGGGAAATAATTGCATGGGCGATATCATTCGCCCAACCCATGCGTCTAGAGTCCCCGTAATTTGTGGGTAATTTGAATAGTTTACGATGCGTTTAAATTCGTCGGATGTTGGCGAATGCAACATCGTTCAGATTTACAATTTCCCGTCCTCATCGAATGTCACATTTGCATCATACATTCGTATAATACTTTAGGCAATCCTGTAGCCAGTTCTCTGTAACTATTATAGATCTGGTAGTACTCTTTGACATTATCAGATCTTGATGTACAACGTGAACTTTTGAAAAGTCAAAATTTTGTTATATTGTTCGACCTTTTTACGAGATTCAAACTTTCGGATATTCATAGATAAATGTTCTCCTTTGTGAATGCGATATACATTTTACATCGACCAACTTTTATAACCGTTTAGGCATTGTCAAATATGCGCATTTCAAGGAACTACGAGTGGAAATGATTTCCAGCAATCGATACCAGCGACATCAGATAAAATGCATCAGATACAGGATTCTGAATATACTCGAAGTCATCTTAGATCTCGAGTGGCACCCAGGTTACTCGTATTTGCATGGGTCTGGGTCCTATCGAGTTTTCCTATCACGTTCAAGGTCGGATAACATTCAGCCTTCTTGAGCGCGATGGTTGCGGTGTACAATGGACGTAATCGCTTTCATTATCGGCTACGGATTACACAGACGGCATTGTTCATCGATCGCCCTGGGAGTGACCTGGCGCCATTGTTAAATTTAATGAAAGTTCGCGTCAATGAAGACGATCGTAACTTATTGTTCAGTGCATAGAAAGCGGGTCATCACTCATCGTTTAATCGTTTAATACTTTTCTCGAGAAAATGTACTAATTTCGTCTCAATCCGTACAGTAAAAATCTAAATATATCCAAGAATAATGTTTTTCCAAGCTATAAAACGAATAGTATTTTATGTATAGTATTTTAGGAGTCACTCAAGTATCCATTCCGGCTGAAATTATTATAAAGAAAACGTACGTAGCATACCAAATTTGCTATAGTGTTGCCAAAAGTCAGCATGTGTGCCGATTTTTTTTTAATCACGTCCATCAGACTTTGTTAATTGAGCGGTACGCCACCTAGATTCATCGAAAAAATTAAATCGTAAAACTAATTTTAAGTTATTCACTTCTATTAAATTCCCACACGCTTTTGTAGAGAAATATCCATATATTTTTTAAATATTTTTTTTCGTGTTAAACTTCTTGACCATTCAGCGGTTTCAAAAAACAAAATTAAGAAAAGAAAAACCATAAGTATATTGCGTTTATGTTGTGAAATAACAAAAATTACCGAAATCATCGTATTTTCCTAGTAAACGTGTTAGAGGTACCTACGATCGACCCTACATCGTTAATTTTACCCAGGAGTGTGCTTCAGTGTTTGGGTCTCTGCACCTTAATATATCGTAGTGTATTTGTCGTATCGTTGTTCAGGTCGACTGTGTAATTTTGCGCACCTCAATAAAGCGACGGATCCAGGAACGGGATAAGGGCGATCAATGTATTTAAACATAGGAATCTATGGCCCAATTTCAGAAAACGAATTTGCTGTAGACTAACTTGACAAAAAGAAACGGATTAAATATTTAACTATAAATTTACAATAGAACAGAATGTAGAGATAAGATAAGATCATTTATTTTTTGTGAACAAATGCATTTAGTTTGGAACGTTTAATAACTATTTTATTTGTGTTTATTTATTTAAAGAAATATTGTTTAAGTATAGACCATTGAAAAATCAAATTCATGGTATTGGTGTTAAAATGGTCTGTTATAAAATGAAAAATAATAATAAATAATGAATAATAAAAGTAAATTTAAATAATAAAATTCAATAAGTTTGACGATTCGACCCGAATTCGAGTCCTCTTCAGAAAGAGAGTGAAAACCCGAAAAATTTATTATTTTTTATTATTTTTTATTTTACAACACACCATTATAACACTAAAACTATAAAAATTGTGTTTATTTAATTGAAATAAATATATTTTTCATAGAGTCTATTACCTGCGCGTTAAGTAAATGTGTTCAGTAATCAGCCGCCAGGTGCGTTCGCGATGCTCGTAGCTCTAGGAAATTGCCGTTATAGAAATGGATTCGGTAACGCGAATTAATGGTTTTCAATGTCATCAAATTGTATATATATATATATATATATATACATATACATTCGTTTAATATTCATAAGAATATGTTTAATCTTAATATTTATAAAGATGGAGGATGAAAGCGTTGAAAAAATGTAACATATCCCTTCCAGCTTCAATTATTTGTCTAACATCCCTTCTGCTGGAATGTATATGATCATCTCTAATGAGTCTATAACCAAAAAAAACAGAAACCACCTCCGGGAAAGGAAACCAATTGGAAATATTTTTTCCTACTGTTTTAAAAAAGTAGCATTCAATTTAGACCACGTCGGCAAAAATGGGTTAAATAATCACTCATAGATTGTTTTCTTTTAAATTTATTTTAATTTCTGATGCAACATTTGAAGGAGCAAAGAACAATATAGAATATTTTTAAAATACTGCGGCTTATAGCAAAATTAGTTTTAACCTGCTACTTAAAATTAAGTTAAAATCTCGAATAATATTGTGGACAAATACACGTCGCATCTTTCGTAGGCAACATTAATTATGTGAAACCTTTATTTATTTATTAATGTAATTATTTGATTACAGTCCACCTGTAAGTATTATAAACCAGCGCATGAGTTTTGTAAATCACGATTTGCATGAGCGGCGAATAGCACCGACCACATGCTTGGTCGTTATATTTTATGGTCTTTTGGCCACAGTATTTATGTTATATATAAGGGATTACGATATGAAACGCTACAAATGTTTAGCTTTGTGTAACTCCACATTAAAAAATAACGATACGAAATGTGTACACAATGGAAATTATGGCGCTTCGCCAACCTGGATTACTAAAAACTCCGCTTTATTATACTTTGATACCTTTGCACATATAAAGTGATGAAAAAACATTTTTATAAGTCAGTAATAATAGAAAATTGAATTCTGCCACCTATTTTTGTTTGCAAAGATATTTTTTGTAACTAGAAAAATATAATTGAATGAATGAATTTTTAATAAAATTTTATAAAATCTTCTAAAAAGACATGATATTTATTTTTTTCAAAATTGTCACATTCACCAACATTAGTAGAAGTTTTGAGGTTACATTTAGGGTTCTTGCCGAAACGCTTACTAATATGATGCAGAAATGAGTCTTAAATATTACTTATTTTTTATTTTGTGAAGTGGGCTGAGTTCCTCTTCGCCTTCTCTAAAATGAAAAAAGTGAGAGGGGGTTAATTTTAGGAGTTTGCCTCTCCCTTTCTCCAAGAAATATTTTATACACATTTTTCCATAGCATATATATTTTTTGATATATTCAAATGTACGCAGTTAAAAAACACAGTGTGTATAATGAAACGTTGTGACTTCTATATTTTTATTGTTTGCAAAGAAGAAATGAAGACAAGCTGAAACAAGAAATATTTAGTGAATGAAAGGTAGACGCAGCAAACGATAAAAAAAGTTGTTTAACGAAGGCATTACTTAATTTGTTTAAAGAGTTTATTACTATAATATTCGAAGCACCGTAGGTTTATTTTCATCTGAACTGCCAGATGGAAACGAAACCACGGAAAACTTCGTTTTCGTCGGAACGACTTCATTACCGGTAATTAATCTAATTACGAGGATTCTATAAAGTTGCGGTAAGATCGAAAGCGAACCCTATACGAAAACGTTGATCTATTTTAAGGGCTTCATTTAATAACGATAATGAATTAATCGATAAGGCGGAAAGAATACATTTTCAAAAAATGTTATTAAATTCAAATTTGTTACGTTCAATTTTAATCATTTCCATGCAATTTTAAAATTTCATCTTAACTGGAGGGAGGATTATTATCTCTTTTCAAATTTCGGTCAACGAAATTATATGTAACAGCGGCCAGCTGCTCGTCAGTAGTTTGAATAACGAATGCGCGTGTCTTTACTGTTTATAAGAAACAGCAAATTGAATCTAAATGGACTCGATGACTCCAGTCTACGAAAATATTGGTTGATCACTGATTTGGTCCGAAAAGAAAGTAATCAATAGAATGCTTCATTGCGATTTCAAAGATGCTCATACCTTTTTATACTCTTTTTTTATACAATTAAATTAGCAAAATTTTTAATTCTGGCTTAATTGGCTTCTTTCGATCAGTCATGACATATGATGGTACACGTGTTCGAAATACTTTGTCTCATTTTTTTAGTATCGACGTATGTCTTCTGTAACCCTTAAAACACGTAATTATTCGACAAAAGATGTAGACATGAATACGACAAGCCGCAAAAGCACAATGTTGAATGTTCTGGGTTTTGTTCCTTATCGACCAGTCCGAAAAATCGTCGGGTCGGCGACATCTGTGTGACCTATATAGTGTATCGACATTTCTCCCCAGATTTTTCTTCATTCACGGTACGACGAATTCAGAAGCTATTGTGGCGATGTTCGTGCGTGTCCGTAGTAGAGACGGATGCACCCCCATATGCTTTATGCGCCAAGAAACGACGAGAGTAACGTTGGAGTTATTTTTATCCGTCGACCCCATCGTCGGGTAAATTTATCGCTTGACATGTCGCTACGAAATTTCGTCAGAGGAGAAAGAACTCCTATAGGGCACCTTGAGGCAAGCCGCGCAGGAAGAAACTCATTTGGGCGAGGGTAATTTATTAAAATTAAAAATCTTCCTATCAGGAGTTATGGGACCGAAATTTTATGTGCCGTAACGATTCGATGGGAAGGGAGTATTTTTAGAATCGTATTTCATCCAGTGTGGATTTTATAGTCGTTTGTTATTGAATGCCAGGAAAGAAAGGAATTTAATTTTCTAACATGAGTGGTCCCAGTTTGATTTGCGCCACCAGAAACTTTATTTTCAGAACTATGGTTGCAATAGTTAGTGTAGTTAGGACAATATGTGTACGTAACGCATGGATCTGGATCTTGGTAACTAACTCCATCTATACGAATTTTTAACATATTTCCCCTAGCACAAAGTTATTACGACACTGATCAAAATGACATCCTAAGCGTTGTAATCAGTTTCTTTAGTTCTGCTAATCAAACGTTTGATGATGGTGATGTAGCTAGAACCAACCGCACATGTTTGGTTGCAACACTAAAGACGGCCCAGAATCTCGAAAATCATAATATAAAAATGGGTTTGCGAATTATTCTCGTCACTTATTTCTTTTCAGGCTGATGCCAGAATTTCTAAGATTTTGCGTGGTCTATATTTCACCCTGAGCATGGTCAAAATAAATTTTTTCTCAAACAAATGGGTTCGGTTTCAGTGACCTAACTTTCTATCCAGACTTCACTAGGCAACATAACAAGTTCGGCTGGGAGAATAACAACTGTTGATAGTTCCATCAATCAGAATCCTGTTCCTAAGAACCAAATCCTTTTCTGAGTGTCGTATTCGAGAATCTGTGACATGATGGATGACTGGAAAATGCTAAAAGCGTGTTCTGATATGACATTGTTCTGGTATTGATAAACATAGTTTTCCCCTATAATTGCAGTCATATGAGTCTCTGCAGATTAAAATATCTGTAGACTTTTCCTATAAAAAATGCAACAGAGAGAAAACAGTTACATTGATGGAAAAGGTTTTTAAAAATTAAAGGTTGATTTTATTATGCAACGGTTCGATGGTAGGCCGAAGTCCTTTCTCAATAGATCCTCATTTATCTCTCACCCTCTTGCTCTCTTTTTTGCCAGTCGCTCCCGGTGGCCCTTGTAATGAGATTGGTCGATTTTCTCCCCCATTTTGTCTCCCGCTTCTTTCGTTTCTCTCCCCGATTTGTTCGTCTGCGAATAGCTTAAATCTCATACGAACGTTGTAATTTTGACATCAATTTCTCAGGCGATTTTTGAAACTAATTAATTTCGGGCAACTCTTTTTCACATTTTTTATCCGAGCTTCGAACAATAGAGCGTTCTAGTTTTCGTTACTCTTTTTCCTCTTTTGTGCCTTTTTACGTCTTTTGTGCTTTTACTACTCGACGAAGTGCGGGAGTTTTCTGCTAACTTCTCTCACGTATAGCTAGTTTCCTTTTTCTCGTTTCATTTCATTTGTCGTCCGTCTTTTTATTCGGACTTTTTTTTTATCTTGCTGTTTCTAATCGCATCCTACACGTGTTCTCGACAGCCCGTTAAGGCTGCGTCGACACCAGAAAGACGACTGAGCAACCAAGGTGGGAGAGGTGGAAGGAAACTCGCATAAAAGATGCGTTGAAAGCTTCGCGTGTTCCGTGCATTTTTTATGAGGCGGAAAGCCACCCGTTCTAGTAGGGAGAGTGCTACAAAGACACTGGTACTTGCTTCGCAATTCACAATCATCCGGAAGCTCGTGCAGCATTAGTGTCAAGTCTCTTGTGCTGGAGATGAATAAATTCGTTTCATGCAAAGATATTAGATTTAAAAATTATATGTTAATTTAACTCTGAAGTAATTTTGCATAACTAAAAATATCAGATTAAAAAAGGCAGTCGATTGATACCAAATAATAAAGTATACTCATCGTACATGAAAAATCCCTGTCATAATGTTAATTCCCAACAATACCTTAAAACAGAAAATACTTTATATTACATCTTAGACCACCCAGGCCTTACAAAGGTTCTTTGAACGAAAGAGCATATGTTTCATTACATTGGTTAGTAGCGAATTAAAGGAGTTCAAAATACATGCTTTTTCTGTCAGTCAAACCTATGATTGAACGAGAAATTGTCCATTCAGACCTCAGATCCATTGTGTGGGTCGCTGTTTGAAGCGCTGATTACATGATGTCGTACGGTTTCCTTTTCAATGGACGGGATCAATTCATCCCTACCAAATATGAAATTGACGGTAGTAGGTAGATATAAAAGCAAAGACTTCTAAAAAAACTCTTTCTCAAGCGAACAAGATTAGTCTACATCAGAGGAATTAATGCCTTCGTGGAAGATGCTTGCGTGTTTATGTATTATCAGTGGTCAATTTGAGATCTCTTGGTGTCTAACTTCTTACAACTTTTGAAAAGAGAATGCTTCTACTTATCTCAGTGTTTTAAAACAAGGTGCTCGAGTTGGAGTATCTCACCATCAGAGATTTTGTTTTTAAGAGTACCTTCTTTCTTACAGTGATTTCTGTTGGAAATGTATCCCAAATTTTACTTATTTGATAGTTGACGGTGTTTTGACGAATCAGAACGCAATTTCGAGACTCAAACCGAAAGGACTCTTTGGTGGCAGTGGCTGAAATATTCCATTCGCGCACAATGTAATGCCTGAGCATGTAGGCGCTCATGTGCCGAGCCACACGTCAGAACAGGAAACACGAAACAGGTTCCATGCAGGCAGCTCCTTTGTGCCAGGTTCAAACATGCCTTTCGCGTGAAAAGATAGGCTCGTTCGATGCACACGCAGCGTCGAAAACACCCGAGGCGAACGACATCTCAATCTTTCCAACGCCACGCTATTGGTAGTAAGGCGTCGTAAGATGAAAATCAAAATCTACCATCGAAGATCTTTCACAGCATTTTCATGGCTTCTCCAGGACTAAGATTAAAAATAACGTATATTGTCAAAATACGACGTATGAGAAATGAAAATAAGAATTCAAAATATTTCAAAATTTCAACAAGGTAGTCTTGCGTGAGTTATGAAAATGGATTTGTAGGTTCTGCAGCAGAACCGTTGATGACGTGATGCTCCTATTTCCACAACGTCGTATATTTTAATAATTTCAGCTCGGAAGAAACTTTTTGCATGCATTTTTAAGTAGATACCTGAGTAGGATCAATTTGAAATGCAAATCGCTTCACGTGTGGGGAATTATGTATCCTAAAATGGTTGAAAACTGCAGGAAGTTTTCGCATCATCTTTAAGCTGGTAATTTTTTTGAATTGTTAATGTCATTTCGATACTCTTTTTCTCGCATGCAACGTGGACGAATTTTATGCCGCGGTCGATTGTCGTACTACAATGTGAAAGAGAAAAGTTCATGTGAGATTTCAAAGGCGTTTAGCTTGGAAGTTGCAGCGTGCACAATTGCGTATTCTTGTAACAGCACGAGTAATTTTACATGCAAGCACCTTTAGATTTTGTATTCACGCGTTAGATCTCCGATTCCAAACACGTACTTTGGTGTCTGCACTTCCCGAGCTGCTCGTTATAACCTGCAAACCAGCTCGGTTAAAGAAAATCTATCTTATAAACACTGCTGCAAACAATAAGAATGCATCTGCCTATTGGAAAGAGCTTTTCAATACCATCGAAGCTTCAAATTTAAATAAATCATAATTCATAATCTCAATAGGATTATAGCTATGATTAAGTGAGCTATATCTTGAGAAAACTCTATTGTTCATGCAATAATTATAAATTTCATTCTCTACGACATTTCGGTTGGCGTATTTTTTATTAGAAGATTTAAAATATGCGATGTGGATTTCAGAATTTTTTGTCAAGGGTTGAAGAGAATAACGGGATAAAATCGAAGTACGAGGGAATAAATTATCGTGAACTTTCTCTCTGGCGTGCAGTAAATCCTTTTTTTTGCTGCGGACATCGATGGAGGTGTACGAAAGCGAGATGGGGAGAGACGCGGCTCGTTTCAGACATGGAAAGGATCGCATACCTGAGGAGCAGGTGTTCCGCAGAATCCCAGCACTGTAGCCGTCTGCTTCTATATACATATGCATAAAGCCGTGCATGCTGCATTGCGTACACCCACCAAAGCATGCTGAGATGCGCAGAAAAATACAGCGCATGAAACTGGATACGCAGTCATTTGGGTCAGTCCAGGATTTATCATGATGATTGCGAATCTTAATAAATGTTTGACATTTCATAAATTAACCTCTCAAGGATAACTTGTACTTTGGCAAGTTTGCACTTTCCGTTTCACTGATGATAAATGTGCATGCGGGTGGTTCTCCGTCGTAAGCTTAGGAAAGAGATTTATATAGGCATGATGACCATGGTGCAACAAGCAAGGTTTCGCTAATAACTGAATGCGCAAGAGACAAAAATGATGATGTTCCAGGATATCAGGATGAGGGGTTGTTTTCCTTCGAAATTGAACATCGTAGCTGATCCGCCTTATTCTTATATGGTCATGACTTGATGTTGTTTGTTGAATGTTCGCCATGTGCCAAAATATGTTCATGGGGTTAAGGTCATCAAAAGTTCATCAAAGACTGTAATCCCTACACTTACTAGCAATCTCAAATTATCGATGACAATTTATCAGTGAGAAAAAGGAATAAATTGCAAGAAGAGTCACCGTGCTTAAAGTGGTATAACGGATATTGATGTCGATGAAAGATGATTCTAAATGCGCATAATTTCGATAAGTTGGCGTATCCTCGACCATTTTACCCTCGGTCTTCTTCGTTTGTGCTACACAAATAAGATTGAATCAACAAGTATACAAGAACCTTCCCGTGATGGCAAGTGCTTTGTAATGAAACTCAAATGGAAGAAAGTCCGTGCGTGATGGTAATAATGACAAGCAAAATCGTACCTCTCGATGCGTGACGAACTGCTCGTTTGAAGTTTCGGCGAATAATGTCGATGGTACAAATGGCCACGTTAATTATTGCGATCCAAAAAAAAAAAAAGAAAACGAACAATCCCCAATTTTCGAACCTGCAGGAAACGCGGTTAATAGTGTTATTGCGAGTTGCCGAATGAAGGTTACTAGTGGTATTTTTTATTTTAAATCGACGATGCACAGTTCTGGATTCTGTTCATTTTTTTTATGAGATGCCTTGAGACCTCTTATTGTGAAAATTCAGCAATGTTAAGTCCAGGCTGCAATATATAAATTTGATCGTGAATGTGCAGTTTTGAATATTTGAAGGGATTATGGAATGGGAAATCGAAAGCATCCATTATTCTTCTTAAAAACCAGTCAGGTTTGCCAGGTCCGTGAAACATTACTCCTGTATTCAATTTGGTACTTCATTGATTTCAGCCTTTCCACTTACTTTGTTTTTCACATTTAATCTGGTATGTTGCAGCAGTATTAAAAAAATTATATTTCGCTTCAGTCTGGCAGAGGTATTAGAGATTTGACGGCCAAAGGGCATTGAGTAAAATTACCTGCCGATATTATAGCACACAGCAAAAATCGGTCGACTGCGACCACCTGCTTGCCACAGCGTCGGTAGCCAATGTATATTTACACACCGTGTACATACCGACTTGACGATTGCAAAAATCAGTAGTGAAATACGTAACCTCAATGTTTATTTTCCAACGGAATTAGCAAACATTTTCATTTTAATTCTTCGCCTTATTACACACTGCTTCTGAAGTAATAACATTTTTATAATTATTAGTAAAAATATAATAATTAATAATAGCAAAGTGGAATAACAAAACGTAGCAAAATGTTATTTTTCACTACACATTTCGAAAATAATTGATACCTGCGCAATTTTTTGAAACTTTTGGGTCTTGAAGAGGATCTAAAGTACTCAGAATTAAAAATATATGAATTAATTTGTCAAGATGTGGGTTCTGTAACAGTAATTCTAGTTCATATACGGCGAATTAATGGAATGCCAACAAAATTACTTAGGAATTGAACTAGAAATATTGAAATAGGTGATTTTTATTTATTTCTAATAACCAGGGAGGGAATGTGCTATTTTGCTATCGCGATATAGGGTGCAAAATAGCATTTTGCGATCAGAGTGTGAGAAAATAAATTAAATGCTATTAAAATATAAACCGACAGTGATCTGCTATGAATCAACACTTGACCAGTTAGATAAAAACTTTTGAAAAATTTTCTGTAGATGTGGACTGGATATATCCGGAAAATGCAGAAGTTTTGTAGATTTTAATGGAGTAATCGGAATGTCTGCACAAAAGTTTCCTGGCCCGTATGAACATTTTTCCTAGGACAATTTTCAGATTGTAGATATAATTTCAGCAGATGACAGCTGCTTTAATCCGAAGCCTTTGTAGCTAACAGAACATTTTTAAATAGTGAAAAATAAATAAATAACATTAAAACTCTTTCAATCTAAAATTTGCAAATAAAACTTTTGGAATCATTTGACGTACGAATTTTCAATTTATTAATAATCTTTTCTCGTAACCAAACATTCATGATTGAATTACTAACCTAATTTTACTCATATGATAAAAACTAAAATTAAAGTTTTATTATTAAAAGGTTCTTCATGTCTTCATTATGGATTAATATTACATTAATTTAATGTTTTGAACAGAACGTTTATGGAATTCGTTAGACATCATTATAATGAATAATATAGTGCAACATAATATATTAAAATTCAAACGCTTTAAAAAATAGAGTTCATCGGTTCTCCATTTTGATAATTTTCTGATTTGTAGAGAATTTTTCAAGGATTATGGAAAAATTTTATTCAAGGTTGTAATTCGCGGTGTTGACCTTCAAAATTCTATTTAAAAATGGTTTTCTTCAAAAAAAAAAAGAAACCTTTTAAACTGCAGCTGAAAAAATGGTTGACGCGGAATGGCTCATACGAATCTTCTGTATACAATACTTGCTTTAACTGAAATGAATTAATAATCTATGCCATTTACTAAACGGACAGCCACGTCTCTATCAGTTGCGGAAAACCAAACGACACTGATGAAAAATCCGACTAGCGGTAGGAATAGTTACTATCTTTTATTAATCGATTTAAATAGTGAAGTATTGTGAGATTTTAAGATTAATACTGTTTTGTTACTAATACAGTAATATTGTTGTAATAATTGAGTAGTTTCGAATTCGAGAATAGGCGTATCGACAAACAAAAGAAAGATATGCTTCATGAACAAAAGAAGTTTGAAAAGTGAATTTAATTTTCACGAAAATCAAGATAAACCTTTTCAATTATCGTATGAATTACGAATCTTGCAAATCCTACCGAAATGAAAGCCAGTTGGTTTTTAAAATAAAAGTTTCAAATTGGCAATTAGAAAATTCTGCAGGTGCGAGATACGATGCGAGCGGTATATAGGAAGCGAGAAACCTTCCTAGCGATACGTAAAATCGATATCCTCTCTGCGATTGTCGTTTCGTGTTTCTCGTTTTGAGAAGTTGTATACCACTCGGTCCTACGGATATTTTGCAAACTTAATTTTTCGTTCAGCAAACTTTACGAGTCACGCGATTTCTTTAGACTATATGATGAAAAATGTACACCTTGTAGCTTTCTTCGTGACGCAAGTAATTTTTCTTCGCGCCTCCGATCGATGATCGAAAGTCCGATTACGTACAGGCAAAAATACGCGAACTTACAAGTCAACGATCTTAAAATAGAACATTTCGAATTTAGCTCGCGTTTGACGACCAAGCTTTCATGTTATCCAGTAATCCAATGATTGCTATTGTCATCATTATCAATGTAGGCAATCGTTCGTTCGAAATTACTTTTATGCCAAGAAATAATCAGACCAGCTATTTGCAATTTTGCTCGTTTAACAAGCGTATGAATCATTGGCAACGACGGGGAATTGCTAGTGATTGTTGCGGAGATGCGATTCGATTGCTCAATGCAGTAATCCAAATAAGCAAGCGTGCGTACCAAATTATCATCTTCCATGACTGCATATTCGTCGAAATATAAGATCTAGATGAATTGCTTGGAAAATCAAAAAAAGATTGTCTTGGACTTCTCATGCCCTTTAATCATTGTTTGATGATTTATTTTATCGCTGTAACGTATGTGTCATCGCATCCGTATCTTTCTCTGAAGACAATGCGGGAGTAATGCGATCGTTGCACGACGTTTCGCAGCTGGCAAAGAAAAAATATTCAGTTACCGGGCATTGTCGGTCATAGCCTTGTGACTAACCGCTCAGAACAACAACGCGTAATCCGATTCTCCTGACCGATGAATTTAAATGCGGCTTTTGCTTCTTCAGCTCCTTGTATGTTCCAGCATTCATGGGTACTTATATGGAGTATAATTGGTCGGTAAATAATACGCTGTTCAATATTTCCATGGTAATATTTTGGAAATAACTTATTTAGTGAATTGCGCGGGGCGCTACCCACGTAGAGATATAAGATTTCATGTATCCTTATTGAAATCCAAGCCGTGGAACTAATCCGCAAGATTGCGCTGGTATCTTTTGGTTACCCCCTCCTCTCAAAATGTTGTTGTCTCAAATGTAGGAAGGGGAAGCAGTACCAGGAGTAGGGGGTTTCCAGACGACATTGTCGTCACTGAGGGGTTTAATTCTTTGGCCTCAATAAGGATAGATGAAAAATCGAACAGTGCTGATCGGATCCAGATTTTAGAAGAATTCGGTTGAGATTTTCCTTGATAATTAGATTAGGTTACGTGGAGCGTAACATGCGAAGAGACATGCGTTTAATTAATGAACTTAACGTAATTATGCTAGAGAGGTACAGTGACCAACAGTAGATTGATTTGCGGTTCGTGGTTTCCAACCGACACCCTTGTACCTCACACACTGACAGTCTGGATGAATCCGGAACTCTGGATTTTCACCTTCGCAATAGGATCTGGAACATTTGCTAAATGCGTTGTCCAATTGGTGTTGACCATTCAATAAGTTAAGTAAATTCAATCCAGTCTTGACTATCCCAAACGTTTACTCATGGACTATCTGATGGCATAACCACTTGAAATAGAAGAACTTAAAGAAGAACAAATATTTATTTATAATTATGACAAAACTTGAAGTAAAAATCTGGAATACGATTAAGCTAGTTAACGAGCTTACTATTTTTACGTCGTGTAGACTTTCACGTAACGACATGACTCAAGGATTGCTTGATCCACTCGTGTCTGCTCTCATTTCGTCGAGCGATGTAAACACGCTTAAGCAGTGAGAAGATGGTTGGAAATCTTCAGGAAGACCTTCATCTTTTTCAAGTTCTTGACATGGCTCACTTTTCTACAGGGTAACTTTATACTTTGCCCGACCACTTTCTCGTATGGGTTAGCTTCATGCTTCGTAACCCTCCCGAGGCATGTTCTATTGTCTCCTTGCAAGCTTATCGAGTACGTGTTGTACAACGCGATTCTTTTTTCCTCTTTTACCTTCACACTCTGGCAGTTACAGTGGCTTTGCTCTTTTTTTCGTAGTTTCACAGTCCACCGGCATTATAAAGTTACGTGAAAGTCGAAATTTTCTACTTCAAAAAATCATTCACTAGACAACAGCTATTTGCATGTAAAAAATTTCAATTTGCTTCAATGAGTTTTGGTTACATTAGTCAACATCATTAACGATATGTAACCGAAACTTTGAAGGTGAAGTAATAATTTCGTAACATTTTTCTAGACGCTTGCACAAAATAAGTTTGCGGTTTGCGCTCAGAAAGTGTTGTATTGTTGTAATATCACCGCAATTGGTAGATCAATGAGGACCGATCAATAAAGTCAAAGCAAGTTTTGAAACATTTGACTACTTTTATAATATTTATTCCTATACTTAGGTATTCATATTCTTAAATTTATAGCTTTCATGACAAATGTTACACGACCTTTTAAACACAATTGAAATATCTGAATGATTCTTATAAACTGATTTCCATGTATTTGATCCTTTGTAATTAAGAAACGGATTTTAGGTTGAGATTTGTGTAGATGCATAAATAGTTGTGAGACATGAGGACATTCATGTCTGCAAAGCTATTAAATAGTCTGCGTTGGAAACGGAAGATCTAAATAGTGGTTTTATCATTATCGCTAATATACATGGATCGATCATCCTTATAAAAATCTCGCAAGTGTGTTGACCGGGGTTATTTTCATACGGTCGATATTTAAGTACGCGCGGTGCCTTCTAGCGGCGAGTGAAATAGACAGGCTGTAACGATTTTCTCGAGCCCTTGTAAACTACTGCAGTGTGCAAGTTATTGTCATTAGTAAAACTTGACAGTATCTACTGACTCGAAACTCGCGTGAAATACTAGTCTGTTATGTTATTCCATGCTGTCAAGTATAATTACCGCAATAAATCCTACGGTATATATATGTATTTGTTCGATTTTTTCTTTCCCGCCTTCGCCAAGGATGTACAATTTACTTGGTGGTTGTTTGCCCTAGTCTTATTATATTGTCTTGCTCGCTGTCTTTACTTTCGACATCGTAATATTTGTTATCGCGTGATTCGCATTCAAAATAAGTATGAATATTCATTCAAAAGTGTTTGTTTTAACCAAATTTTATTTGTTAGGCATGGAAATTGTATGTCTTACTGACTTTAATTAACTTCGTACGAAATGATTTTAAAACTTCAATAGAAGGGCTTGAGATTTCAAAAAATACTTCTTCCATTACGAAAGCAACGGTAATGTTGTATAAGATAAGATTAGTATTGGTCAAGTTAGGTCAGGTCAGGTTAGTGTACCAATAAATAAACAGCGTAGGGTTCAACTAAGTGAAAGTCTAATCGAAAAAATGCATAACTTATGACTAAACCCTTGTACACCTTATTTTCAAGCGCTTTGTAGGAGTCATCTATTCGAAACTGACATCCTTTTAACGGTTATAATCCGAATTTTTAGCTAATTAATTAGAATAAGTGGCTGTAATGATCACGTTCTGTTATCTAAATGTCATTAACATCAATTATGGTCATCCACACATCTTGTTCAACAATCAAAACATCCAATATTTAGAAAGTATGCGGAACTCATTCTCAATCAAAAAGGACTTAAAGAGCAAACGAGCTTAATAATAGAAACAGAAATACTGAAAGCAATATACACCAAAATCAGTCAGTCGTTGAAACAACGTTTTGTATAGGGAAACAAAAGTTCTACTTGTAGAAATATAGCTGCGTCTGGTGGAAGTGGAACCGCCTATATCAGTAATAGTACAGACGTGGTTATCTGTAAATTCATCTAGGATTAAAGAAAAATAAAAAAAAACAACGTAGACAAAAATAAAAGTAGACTAATTAACTCTCCTAGACAAATGAAAGGATCAAAGATTAGAAATATGCTTTCAATGCTCTCTGATAGAAAGCAAAATAGGAAACTACCTATAACTGATAAGTAATTGCTTGGTACAGCAATGCAGTGTTGATTTGTTTTTTTTTATGGTCAGATTCACAATCGGATGGAACTCGTTTTGATGTACCAACGAGATAGAATCTTGTTGCTTCCAGCCGACGATATTCTCTCACTTTTGATATCTCAGCAACTGACTTATTTTGGGCCCATGAGGACTTTTTGTCGCCATGATATGATAGAAGTCACTTCCAATATTCTAATTTTTTTACTTTTTAATCATTTCTAATAAGCGTCGTTTTGCATCAGCGGCAAGTAAGGAAATCGGCGATCACACTCCTTGATTAATCCTGGAAGAGAGAATGTGCATCACTCATCCATGAAGCTTTCCTGAAATTCGTGTAGCAGCACCAAGTGAGCACTACACGGAAACAACAAGAATGTAGGTCACGGGGTGACGATTCTGGCTTCATCGCTAGAACGCTCTCAAAGGAACTAATTTCCTTCAAATTACACGTCACGGTAACCCCGGCCCCAATCCACTCGAGATGTTGGCCGAGGTGTCGACGCCGATATTAGCTTTGTCTCTCCAGTAATACTAGCCGCTGCTTCGTACCAAGCAAACGTTGACATTTGCATTCATTTAAACGTTAAACTTTGCGTTTAAATTATCGCGCTCCAGAGTTCACCATCGTCGCACACAAAATTAGAATCTCAAAGCACTGATGGTGTGAATAAAAAAGCAATGCTGCGAGTACCGTGAAAACTTGACTCCAAGTTATTGAATCTCAAATCTTTACAATTGTCAGTATATTCCAAGCTTGTAGATAATTTAACAATGCTATGGTAAACAACTACGAGAAAACAGGTGTTCCGCCGCTATTTACATAAAACGGAGAGAACTAACTTTCAGAATTTGAATATTTAATGGAAGTCTTATTCCACTTTAAGATACTTAGTGCTATTTTCAAACTTTTAGGGTTTATCCTAAAGTTCTCGCGATTACAATGGTGTGCGCAACTTATTAGATCTTTCCCGTATTTGAAGAGAAATTTATGGTTCGTCTTTTGGGTCCACAAAATAATTTATTTGCATCTTTAATTTCGGTTAATGGTTACTTCATTGCTGTCACGTATTTTTATACGATACTATCTGGGAAATATATCAGCATTTCTATTGCCCGAGAAAACTGTCGGTTAAGTACCTACTGTTGCGAACAGTGTATCAAAAAATAGTGTTCGCACCTCGGCCGTAAAATTTTACGGCCTAGGACCGAAAAGTACTATGTAACAGTTAAAAGACATATTTTTACCAGTATAAACACTGTAATTATTGGATATTAAGAAAAATTATTACCTGCTATAATTCAGTTAATGAAGCAGTTTACACAAAATAATATATATATATGGGCTTCGTAGCTCATGCGGTAACGCACTGGACTACGAACTCATAGGTCGTGAGTTCAATTCCCGTCTGGTGATATTTTTTCGATTTTGTATTCAAGCAGCAGCTCGCTGTCGGTAAGACGAGCCACATTGTTTGTTTACGTTTACACTTTAACCCCTTCGCTGCGGATGACAAAGATCTTTGTCATTTAGGACTTTTCTCTGACTGCGGCAAAGACGCAAATCTTTGTCATGACATACATTAGTCTAAAGAAGACAATAATGTATCAAATTTAAAAACTAGACTATTTTTAGACAGTCTAAGGCATACCGAACAACATGCCGTTGCCCTTTTTAAAAAACATGATGTCAAAAAAAAGATACAAGTTCTTAAAATATGTTGTTTTTACGATTTTTTAAAAATCTATGTCATGAACTATGAGATCTATCAGTCAATTTGTGTATTAAAAATTAATGAAATTCATGAAAACTCTGATGGCTGATTACAAATCTGATAGTATCTTTTGAAAATTCAAGATGGCTTATCGAATATGGCGGACAAATTTTCCAAAAATAGAACCATTTTGCTTTAAACTTTCTACTCGGGGGTTTTGAAGCGGCTGATTACAAATATGATGATGTATTTTTTAAATTGAAAATGGCGGAACCAATATGGCGGACAAATTTTTCAAAAAATTATGTTAGCCTTCCCCAATAGTTTCGATATACTATATTTACTTACACACTTTACCACGTGGAGGTTGAAAAAAGGTCTTTAAAGTGCCCTTTCTTTTTAAATTTAGTTACGTTTTTATATGTTTAATATTTTTTTATCTTTTCCCATATGTAACACGATAACTCGAGCGTACATCTAAGAAAAATCTCAAATTTACGCAAGATACTTTGGATAGATATCCAAAAATTATAAACTCTATAAAATATCTCTAGAAACTAAAAATATAAATTTGAAGTTGACGAATCAAAGAAGTTTTGGTACAAATAAAAAATTCGATATAAATATTTTATAAATAATTACGAGAGTGTTCATATGGCTCTAATAATCTGCCACGAGCAGCATTGTTGTCAGCAAGAAAGCCACCGCTCTACGGGAAAATAATGAATAACAAATTGCCGTAATTTTGAACATGTAGAAACTGACATAAGATTCGTAATCAGTTTGAATTTTGGTTGAGGCGTCTGCCATATTGAATCCGCCCTTTTGAATTTTCGAAATCTGATTTCAGATTCATAATCAGCGACCCTGAAACCCCCCAAAAAGCAAGTGTCAAGGGAAATCATTGGAATTTAGAAAATTTGTTCGCCATATTGAACCCGCCATTTTAAATTTTGAAAATCTGACTTCAGATTCGTAATTAGCGTCCCAAAAAACGTCTATACACCAAGTTACAGAAAAATCTAACAAAATTTTTGTTCCCGCATTTTGTGCACTTTTCGGAAAATTGTTGCCGCAGCGAAGGGGTTAATGTACAGGTTTCTGCATATTTTACAAATGTAAGGTATGTCGCCATCAAGGAAGATGACCTGCAGCTCCAGCAAAACTTGAGAATAATATTGTGTAAACATTTGTGCAAAAGGCATTTCCGCCCGTTAACACGATAAAAGAAAAAAAATAACCCGCTCCTAACCTATAAACACCTGACTCATAAGTTCAGTCAACATCTGATAACTTTTCGTAATTGTTATAAAATTAATGAACTTATTTCGGTAGATACGGTATACATTCATTTTCAGAACTTAAATTTGGAATATTTATTACATAATATTCTATTCATTTACAACATTATAACCTATAAGAAACTATAGTATTTTTAAAATACGTATTCTTTTAGACGTAATCAAATATTCTTTTGAAACGTGAGAATTTAATAGAATATCTTTTACTTGATAATAAGTAAATGCTAAAAGACGAAGATTTTTATGAATAACATACAGGATTTTAATAATTACAATACTTATTTTACGAAGTATAAGAAATCGTTTTAAAAGACACGGGATTGTAACTGATAAAAGAGACTTTTCTCAATGTGTGAATACTGATAATACCATCGTGCAAATCACGATGTTGAACAGTCATTTCATCAGGTCAATGATACTGGCTAAATACAGAAGAAATAAAAATTTGTCAAAAAACAGATTCTTGGTATTACGGTTCTTTTACTACAAATTAATAACATTAAAAAGCTTAATTAAATTATTGGGTTGTTGATGCCAACCCCTAAATATGAAACAAGTGTAAAGAACCTGTTTGTGTATTATTATCGCAAACAGAGCTTTTAATTTCTTCGGACTGCATATATGAAAAATTAATAACTCGACCACTATCAGATTCTATTGCTAAATACACATTTCGTTCTGGTTCCCCTAAGTGGATCTAATAAAGATGAAATAATGTAGGGTCAATAACCTAACGGGTATAAAAAAAAGTTCTATATTATATTAAAAACAATATAAATCTTCTTTTATTAAAATATAATACTTTGTAGTCTAGTTATAACGGCTCGGCAAAAGGAAGCAAAATGTACAAATGATGGCGTTCGACATGTCTGAAAAGTGCACATGTCCGAAATATTTTTCAGTTCATTCTAATAATAAATACTAAATATAATCCCCGAACGACCATGAACGAGAGAAAATATAATGTTAACAATTAACTTAATAAAATAAAAGCATCCCAAACTTTTATTATATTTACAGTTAATTTCAGGCACTTAGTTTTCCAACATCTGAATGGCCTAAAGAAAGGAATCTCGTAAAAGATATACTCTTGTTCAGGTAGTATCGTCAACATTTGTGCTCACCCTTGATACACGATAGCAGTATTTTATTTCATTCTCGTTCGCAGTTCGAGTGAATCACTGATGTTTATTTTATTTGGGGTGAGAACGTAATCTGAACATTCGGTTAGAAAATTAGATGATTATATAAGACCGCTTTAAATCAAATATATTTCTACGAAATGTTTGCATTTTATCCACAATTAAACATAAGAAATTTTAAACAGTCATTGAAATGCATTGAATTCGGAGTCAATGAACGGAACTTCCTTCTGTTTTCAGGTGGAAGAAGCTTCAGCGCTGCAGTTGCCGCTCAGACAATTTCTTAAAACGTAAGTAAGCAACAGTCATGGCTATTACCCTTTACCAAACTAAAGTGCACTGGTAGATTCTCTGGGACTTGTCGGTTTTCCGCTCTTACTCAGGAGAAAAAAAAAAGCAAAAGACGAAAGGAACGAATGCGGGGAAAGGAGATTGTTCAGTCTATGGAGGCACATCACGTACTACCCATTTCATCCCGCTGAAGTTAGACGACGGATCGCGCGCGTACCTCCAGAATCTAAATATATCGGGAAATATTGGTGTACTAAAAGTACCTCACACTCTCACTGGCAATACCTATGCGGTGCGGCGCATATCGCGCCTCGTAAACTTGCAAATTACCCTTCACGGTGGTGCCGCGGTGGATATCTAAAAACCCGTTACCGTGCCCAAGTTTTTTTTACATTACGTGCTCTGCAGAAAAAACGGGTTCAATTTCGCAGACGCATTGTGCTAACATTCGCCGCAAATGTTTACGACATACATTTTGTGTAATAGATTTCATTATCGTTATATACATGCTATAAACAAGGGCAACCCTGGGCGGCACTGTTTGGTTAAACCTTATGAAAGCCCACAGTCATCTAACAAAATATCGTGTTGCTGAATACGAATTTGAAGTAAACATTTATCACGCGTTTATGATGTCGTGAAGGGGGAGGGGTGCTGGCACATAGCTTCAGAACTTGGGTGGGAATGGACCATGGAGATGCTTACTTTATTAGGGGGTCCGCTCCAAAACATCACCTTTTGTGTTAAGATGATCTATAACCATTCAGGTTTGAATAACAATTGAACTCACGTGACATTTGAATCTTTGATATTACCGTAATATATGCTTAGGGGAAAAGTGTCAATTACAAACGGTGTACCCACTAATGTTGATTATATTAATGTGAACACAACCTCATAAGAAAAAGATGCATATGCAGCATTGATAGGTTTCTGCTCTTCATTTTTTTTTTGGAACTTTTTCATTTAAGTACTATTTTTCGATATAAAAGGGAAAAACTGATGATGTAGTATTTCGGAAGATTTATCCCCAGTTTGTAAAACCTTCTAATTGTGAATAAATGATTAACGAATTATTTTATATATTTTGCAAAAATTTACCATGTTTATTTGGATCCAGGAGAATGATTATTCGATAAAGATTTTTTTTGAACTGCTGACAACTTGTTATACGAGCCAATGGTCAAATCCACCCAGAACCGACATAGCGGTACAATTTTTCCCGATACCCAATGGCGATGGACCGTGTTTCGAGTTCAAAGCAAATAAAGAGCGCGAAAACACGTATCGTGTGTGCCACTGTTGTTTGCGTTGCCGCGAGGCAAAGGGATGGAGGTAATGGTAGTTCTCGCTATTTACTCTCCTGCTGAGTTATCTGTACAATCGTCACAGTATCAATCAAGCGCACGAGTCCATAATACGTTTGACGTGGTATACGTTAAAATGAAGTTCGTCGCTGTTTCCAACATACCACTTTCAGATTTAAAACTTTTTTTTTCAAGGTTGACGTTTTACTTAGAGAATTTTTTTCAGACCAGGAGCATACTCGAAGGGTGAAATTGCTAAGTAATCGACGTGGCTCAATTTAATCGTTAAAGCGCACCTCACACAATCGGCCGTGTCGACACCGTCGGAGTCAGGCAGGTTGCGGGTTTACAGGCTGGAACAGCAGAGGTCGGATTGTGACACGTTGGTTACGCCAGTTTCCTCGAGGGTTGCGTATCGTGGATTTGGGAGGGACGAGTTTGGCTGACTGCCGAATGAAGGGAAAATCACGGAAGGGAAAACGAGATGCTGTCTGCATCGGACGTAGCGAGATCCTATCATATTTTTTGCGATATTCCGAACGAGCCATATACTTCCCCAGCTACGAACTCGAAACTCCTTTCGACACTTTGGGAAAGTGACTTTATAAGTGGTTGTTGCGAAGCAAATTGCACTGGAATAATTTTGGAAAGTAAATGACGTTAGAGAGTTTAGTAATTCAAACTTTACACGTACTTAACGTTACTGCCAGATATCTGATTTAATTTCAAACATGTGTTTTCCCATATATTATATTTAACGGAATTATACGTATCAGTAGTCTATTCCGTAACTGCGTCAATGTATCTTCTACGTATCTCTCGTAGACCTTCAATTCTTTAAAGTCTTATTTTTATGTCAATCAACTCAAAGGTTATCAGACAGCTTGTCTGGACAACATATTCAGATACCTAGGTCACTGAACAATTGTTCGTGGTTGCATTCATGAGGCCGATACACTATTCCGTATAGCGGCGCATCGAGCACCTTCCGCCTCCCACCATAGTGCCGTTTCACTGGCGTTTCCCTTCTATTCTTTCTTCTTCTTAAACCGCACAATATGGATGGTTTGTACAGGAGAAACGGGTGAGAGGGGGTAAGGAATAGACCTTCAGGAGAGTAAAGTAACTAGATTGGTGGGGAGTACGTAGTTGGTCCCTTGGAAACTTGTCTCAAAGCAGGTGGCACAAGTTTCTACGATGTAGAATAGTCTGCACCATGATGATAAACTGAGAGAAGTTGAAGTATAGGTATAGAGAAATAGAAATGAAGTTCGAATGGTCGACAGTTGTATTGTTGTTAGCACACCTACTTGACAACGAAGGGAAACATTACTTTCCAAAAAATCACCGGACGTCACCCCTAGCTCTACAGCGCAGTTTGTGAATATAGTGTTTATCAAAAACGAAAGTTAATGCCTGTACTAGCCGTTATTGTTCCTTTCCACAAAGTCGAGACAATGGACGGAATCGGAAAACCGAGTTTCACACGTCGAGGTTCCATATACGTCATTTTACCAAGCAAGAAGGGACTATTTTTATTATCTTGCGCGAATCCTAGTTTGCCTCAGAAACGCTCCGAGCTGACAACGAAATAACTATTGTCTCGGTTTCTGGGGCGCGTCATTCCCTGCGGCACGCGTCGTAGTGTGACGCTGACAGTGTCACGTGCCATCCAGTTAATTAGCATACGCAGGTACGGGAACTTTATGTGAACACCTAAACCAGATGTACCAAGTGATCCATAGTCAATTTAATTGTCATAAAAATATTTAAAATGTTGTAAAAATTTGGCTATTCACAGTCCAATTGATCTACAGTAAATTCAATCCTTTGTGGCACGAATTTCTCCTATCATCCAATTAGCTTGACATTTTTTACAGGAGGAGAAAGAGAGGGAGGGTCAATGTCGCTGCTTTCGAAACCGTGGTGAGATTTTCGAAATTCAAAGTGGCGAATCCAAAATGGTGTACAATAATCCTAAACTATTTGATTTCGATAGAACACGGTTCACAACGATTGCTAATATATTGTCATGTTTTCAAAATACAACTTGGTGGAATATAGGACTAAAATGCAAAGTTTTATGTGATTTACATACTTGGTATTCAAGGAGTTTCGAGGTTGATGCGATTGCGAATCTAACATCTGAATTGTGTTTTTTTTTAATTTAAAAGAATTTTTAGAATTACTGATGAGTCTCCAGTTGGTTTTCATGATTATTTTGTATTCTGAACCGCAATATTGGGTTTGCCCTTTCTAATTTTTTGGAAACTGACTTAAGATTTGCAATCAGTGTGCCCACCTCTGAAAAAAGTAACAGTACTATTTGAGATTATAGTAGGGTCCTCAGAGCTAGAGTTATGCTACAACTATTTTTTAGTATCTTTCGATATGATTATGTCATCCAATCAACGTGATTTAAGGTCTACTTTCTGCCCAGCGACTGCACTAATCTCTGCAATAAATTTTTTTTATAAAACGCAACGATCAAATCGTGCCGGAAACGTCATTTCTCAACTCCTACGATCTAGATATAACCGGTTCGTTCGAAAACAATTAAAACGGCAGGATGCTAATCTTCAGGGAGCAATACTTTTTTTAAGTTAATCTCATTCAAAAGTCGCAAACGGCAAAGAAGCACGTGAATGGCACACATGAGACGTTTTATCTTTAGACAGCAGAGCACCGTCCTACGCTTAACGAGCAACGTGGGGCGGTCGTGTAGCTTGAGATAACAAATCCGAAGTCAACGAGCCCGTTTTACACCCCACCACCTAACATCAGCCTGTCACTGTCGTCATGGTTATTATAGCCACTTTCCTTCTCGAGACGAAACGAACGAGACACGCAAATCATTCATCCTAATTCACAAATTAATTAAATTCACTGCCCATGATTCCGGGGCACTGCTGATGGAGATACCACAATCAACGCGTTTTCTTGAATTTGTTTCCTTTTGTGTTTTCTGAAATTGCACGACTTTTAGCATCATCTATGTAGTTGCGTACATCCGAAATTTGTATAAAAAGATAGCATTGTTGCCTCAATTCAGCGACATCGTTAGCAATTCAGTTGAACGAACGCTTGGAAGTCGCAAAGGTGTCTAGCTTATTCAAAACCATAACTTGGAAACTTGAGAAAGTTTGCTTTCTTTGTCAAAATCTTAAGTGTAAAGTTTATGTCAGTTCGGATGTTGTGTACCTCGTATCATTCATCTTCGTTTTGTCGAGACTCATAATCTTTCTGTCTCTAGAGGGTAGTAAATCAGTTATATTCCTCGCAAGCAAGCTTTATCTCGCTTTCAATCAAATTTGGACTTAACTTTAATGCGAATTTATCAACATTTCCTTGCAATTAAATTAGGGACAAAAGATAGTGATCGTAAAAATTGTGTTTTTTTGTCACTCTTGTCCAAAATGTTCAACGTTAAAAGCACAATCCTCGCAGCATCACGAAATAATAGCGTCGATGCGGGGGATACTTGCTCACTAATTAAATTCTTCTCATTATCCCGAGCAAAGACACGAACTTCAAACGCACGTTGAGCATACAGGCCGTTATATAAAGTTCAATTGTTTTCGTAAACGAATTTGCAAACAAAAATTAAGATATTTCGCTCTGCGAAATAGCCTTTGAATAAATATTTATTATACACCAAAAGGTCTGTTTTCCACAAATAATAAACATATTATATTGTTGTTTTTCGGGGTCTGGAGAATATATTTAATTTGTTTTTGTAAAACAAACTGCGGAAATTTATCCCCCTGCATTTGCTGGAACATGGTGCGTGCATTATACACTACGTACGCAAATAACTGGGAACTAAAGCTTGGAGAATTGTTACCATTGGTACACGCGTCAGGTGTTTGGTCTCACGCCTCGACGGATTTGCAAGTATGTCCAAATGGCGCTTCGGCATAATTCACACAAATTGGTAGGGTGATGCGTGTAAATTGTTAAAACTCGTACAAAGGTCAGACGTGCGAATTTGTTCGGACACAAAGCGCAACAAACCATCGGTTGCTCTGACCGCCAAATCTAAACTCGTAATGAATCTGTAATCTCGAATCGGTGGGAAAAGAAGATCCAAAGTATTGTTTTCCATGCCTGGTATGTTTTTCTAAAATTGAAGTAAAGTTCTATTATCATTATCAACGCAAACTCATCCACCATTTTAGGTAAATTTAAACCAAACCTGGTTGTAAAATTATATAGAATCGTTAAGTTGGAGACTTCAGTCTTGGTTTAAATTGTGTATTACGAGATCAAGTTCAATGGAATTGTCGGAACCCAAATTTATGCGTCGGTGGTGATTTGAGAATCTACCTGACATGCCTTCGTACTACCATATCAAGAGTAACCGATCGTAATTAGACTCCAAGTGGTTGTGGGAATTTCAAGACTTTCAACCGAAAAAGAGGAGACGTAATTTATAGCTTTACGGTTCAGACGTAGAGCGAATTAGCTTTCCCGTGCATTATCGTAAGCGGGATTGAAATGTCGGAGGAGGATAACGTTTCGTAAATTATGGTCCCTAAAATGTCTAAGGTAACGAACAATATATTGTTGAATGAAAAACTTATCAAATTTATAGACTTCCTACTAAATTAATAGGGGCCAATCGTACTGATTAAGACTGTGATTGATCGCTATGCAAATTTAGAATGTCAACAAGATGCAACGCAGGACTATAAGATATTTGATTTTAAGAACCTCAAAAAGATTTTCATATAGGTTGAAAAGTCTTAAAATGTTCTTGAGTAGTTATTGAATAGTAACTAAATAAAATGTAACTCGATACTAGCGAATCATAGTATTAATATCAAGGCGTAAGATCACAAGGAAAAGCCATTGTCGCTGATAATTTCCTCGGTTTGCCCCGGAGATTGTACTAGTACCGTGATAACATTTCATACCGGATGTAAACTCTCTCGTGCCCAATGAAAATTTTGGATGAAAGTATCGTAAAGCTATCGTGCACTTCCTAATTGTCGGGATAACCAAATCGCCCAACATGATACTGCTCTTTAGTGGGTCATTCTATTGTCGTAAATTTCTACGACATTACAGAAGTTAGACAGAATAATGTGTTTTGTGCAACATTTCATTCGAATTCGCAAACTTTCTGTAATGTTGTTATCTGCAGCTGTTAACGTTATTTCGTCCATTTAAACGTCAAGTTAATGGCAAACAGAACACATTTCGGGAGAAAGTAGAAGTGCACTTTGCCTTCGAAGGTGTTTTTTCAGTAGGACCAGGTGCACCTTCGGTTTCAATTTGACGTTGACTTTCTGTTGCCAATGAAATGTTATTGTACACTATATTTTAATTGAAAAATAATTTTATTAAATGGTTAATTACCGAACAACACTCTTCTGTTTTTAACGCTTGCACTTGAATTCCCTTTAAACGTTTTCACTAACTCACTTGCTTGCTTTTATCTTTTATTTACTCAAATTCTTGTAAAAATTCAGTATTTTTCTTCTGTTCTAAAAAATTGGCGTTTATTCTAGTCACTAATAAAAAGCATTGTTCTTGTTATCGTTCAATTTCTTTTGTCTTCTACGGGACAGAATTCATCGCTACTGTGTTTACCTACATCCAATTTGATTTTTAAATGAATTGTTGATGCATGCATTAACAACTTTGTCAGGATTTTGTATACACCAACAATGTTATAAAGGAAATAAAAACAAATAGAAAGAGAAATCGAGGAGCCTAAGAGTACTTCATTTAACTCGCAAACAATGCTAATTCATGCGTCAAGCATCCATTTTCAGAACGACCCTGGTTGACGTGAAATAAGCTTATACAAAAATTAGAGCTCAGCTCGCCCAGTATTTTCGGTAGAGGATTCCTTGCATAGTACAGGCTCATTAAAAAATGACGATGCATTCCACAAAAGGGGACTGCCGGAAATCGAAGCCGTTTATTAAGTTCCATGTCAATTATAGCGGACGCCCTCCGAGCGAGGTGATTTTTTGCCACACGCTACTTTTATGAATAAAGAATGCACTCGTTTGAAGGGTTCACAGTTTTCCGACGGCGATCAATTACACGGGTGACGCGTCAAGTACTTTTTTTCCTAAATGCAAATTGCCGCCAGTAACGTAATCTTAATCGAAAAAAGAGAAATGTTTATTCTAACTAAAAAATTATTGAATTCAAGTGAAAAAGGTAGGTTAAAATTCGGCTATGGCATCTCAAACCTTATATCAGTTATGTTCGTCCGCCATTTTGAATCTTTAAAAACTGATTCCGCGTTCATGATGAAAGATGAGATTTCGAAAACCATCTTTGAAACCATTTTCAAAATATTTTTAAAAACTTCAAGGGATTCGCGATTTGGCGCTTTCCTCTTTAATGGAGCTTGTGAAAGCGTTTCGTCGTGCGTGGTGTCCCATGATTATACGAATGCACAACCCTCTTCATAACCGACGTTCAACTCCGACGGTTTATCGGTCGCCAATTATTAAGGAAGATAATACGGGCGTTGCCTTTCTGGGGGCTTAATTAGTACCGCTGTCACGTTTGCCCAGTCTACGGGGTTACTCCGAGTTTATTTCCACAGCACACCTGCGTTACAGAGGTCATTAGTGCCAATTGCGAGTACTTGGTGCTCAATTGTATCCCAACTTCAGAAGTACCACGATTACTAATAGTCGTCAATTACGTGAACTCAACTAACATAATCTAACGTCAGCCATTGGAAGATGCTTTTTTGGATAATTCAAAATGTCGTACCTGATTCTTAAAAAATGACTACTTCGAGGAAAAAATAGGTACTCAAGAGATTGCAGTATCTCTGATTACGATTGCTTTATATTTTCAAATGACAGATGGAATAATCGTCGCATTAGATTTGTTATTTTCAGTCTTCAAAAACTCATTAGTGATGCACAGCGGTACTAAAAACGAAATATAAAGTATATTTAGAATCTAGAATATTACTTTTTGTTAGCCATTTTGAATTTGAGAAATGCTATTAAGTGTCAAGTGCAATACTCTTTTTAGGTCATTTTTAGATACTGTAATTTTCATGCAATGTCTGTGATATAACGAAATCGCGAACATTTTATAGACGTTACTCGCACGTGTGCCACATATCATGCTCCAAAAGTTCGTTAAACTTGTAGTTTAAAAAAGAGAATACCGGCAACAATTCACAGTGGACACATTGCGACTTTTTATTCGTTCTTCAAGCTGTGTAGTTTATTAAAAGCTTGCTGTAAATATTTGTCACGTGTATGAGTAATTTAGCGGTGTGAATGAAACTGAATAATACCTCGTACGTTAGCGGAAGTCAGATGTTGGTACGAAATGCTCGCATAACTGTGACATGTTGGCAACTCGCCACTTCGCGAAGATAGACTTTTTTTTATTGCCTCGTTTTCCGGCATTAGCAGTTTCATCTCATGCGTGAAGAATTATATCTACGCTTGAGCCTCTCTGCCTTCTTTTTTCAGGTTAAACGTTTCCACCACCTTCTTTTTCGTTACCGAGATAAATTTTTATTTCTTTTTTCGGCTTTCTCACCCCATGCCTCCTTTTTGGCAACATAATGTACTAAAGAAAGTAACATATTTAAATAACTATAGTTATGTAAGGAGGTATACAGGTGTCTTCATATGTTGCGGTAGAACCTACGTAGGGTATGTACTATTATTCAATATGAAATGTTATGTTCATTTATAGAGCGTATCCAATATAAATCCCACTAAACCATTCTGAATTCGTAATTCTCATGAAAAACTTCCCCTTATAAGCTTCCATTTACGTTCGTAAAGTAAATTCATGCACAAAAATAAATACGATAATACCCAAGCTCTTTGCCAGATTCGAAATGCAAAAGTATTACGTTTCTGCGATCTTACTCCGCCTATCCCGGCTGCAAGGAAAATAATCAGCTTCGCTCTGAAGAGTTTTGTGGATTTTCTATACGAATGTACGGGATGTGCGGCATACTAGACTGAAATAACAGACCCGTATTTCCGTGTACTTTTAAGTCACAGGAACCCACCGGGAACCAAGAAAAAATTGTACCCAGTGCATATAAAGGCTGAATCCAGATATGGAAACGTAAACGTGACGGCTTCCGGTTTCGTGATCGTCTCGTCTTTCATTCCCGCCCACACATTTAATCCACGTTCGCGTCCCTCCATGACAGAGATCGCCACCTGCGACAGCCACGATAAGGCGCAGTTCGATTCGCGACAGGATAATCCCAGTTCGATAAATCCGGCTTGTACGTTTTAGATTTTCCAGCGAACTATGATTCCCCATAGATTCAATGTGTTGAACTGAGTGACTTGACAAACGCCTGACATAGGTTATGGTGGCCGTAGCCATTTTAACTTTTTTTCCCAAATGTAATGCTGGGATTTTGTTGGATGAATAGAGCGGATCGATGTCTAGTATTTTTATTGGTGCAAGCAGAAATGTTTATTGAATGCCCAAATGTCCAAAATTTTTAAAGTTCATATTACGTTCAAAGTTTATTTCAGGAGGTGTTAGAAAATACATAAAAAACTCTCAGCTCTCGATATTTTGAAGAAAACTGTTTTACTATTAATATTTATTTGTGCTCGTCTATTTTCCCTGTTCATTCTCATTTTATTTTAAACCATTAAATATCTGAATAGTCAGGAAAAATGATCGAGAAAGAGAGGGAGAGAGAGAAAGAGGAAGGGGAATAGTGTAGCAGGTAGTGGGGAGTAGATTAGTAGGTAGTGGGGGGCACAAGGTGCTTTGCGCGACATCGTGCGGATGGGTTCATTTCGTCAAAACTGGTAACCCAAGTTTACATAGCGTAGCATAAACAGTAACAGCACCTGGTTAATAAAATCAACCACTCATTAATAATTCCGAATCCCAAGTCATTGAAGAATGAACAAGGCAATCAGAATAGAAACACAACATCGATCGTAATTTTAAATTTATTGGAGATAATCAAATCGAAAGCCAATCGCATGTCGCCGACAACAATAATCACATTATACAAAATTACACCTGGAAAAAATTTGTATTATTTGCGGAATAATTCCTTGTCATTAATTAAGGAAGCCTGGAAGTTGTCTCGAAACCGATGAAAGGATGTCTTCAAGCCGACTTAAAGGCGTATTGAAGCGTATTTAAATAACGTCTTTAAAGACGTCTTGAAGATCATGTACAAACGACTTAAACCCGTTACAATGACGACTACAATACGTCATCTCCAGGACTATTTAGAGACATTGATTTGCAAGAAACTTCGTTCTGGTGTCATTATAACCGTCAATACGAAGCATTGTTATGTCCCACAAATCTTAAAAGGGACGCTTTAAGGCACTTTTTGAACATGTGTGTCCAGTGAGTATACAGTTATTTGCGGAACTCAATGATCACGTTATCTGAAAAATGTAACATAATGAAAGTCAAAAATCGATTCCTTAAACGCAGTTCTCCACTCACAAAAACATTACGACCATTTCATATTCAAATATGAATTACGCGATTCACAACTTCTCGGTAACGAAGAAAAAGAAAATGTAATTTTCATGGTAATCCATGTTGCGTAAGTGGCAGGCTGGAAAATTGGACCTATCGCGGAAAGACTGTTCAACGTTCATGTCTTGTTTACGTCTAAAGATAACACGGGCGAACGATATTGACTGTTTCTCCTTAAAGGTATGACATCTTCACCATTAAAATCTGTCATTTACCGAAATGGAATAATATTGTCGGTAATTTCGTAATAGCAGTAACAACTATGACAAACATTAATTTGGTTTAATTACTTTTCCAGAATCTAATAAGCTGATTTATCTACAATAAAATTAATATTCATTAACCTATAATTAGCGTAATTTAATACAACCATAATATCTTAGTTGAGAACAACGCTTACTACTTCTCTTAAGCTCCTCTCAGATTCATTATCGATTTTGCGACTTGTTACCGTGTCTGTTTAAGGAAACAAAAAAAGTGTAAGGTTCTCATGCTATATACATATATATTCTTGCGGAGGTAAGCATGGATATCGTGCATAGTTCCACTCACGTATTTAGACTGGTTAGGGTGAACGGCATTGAGTTTCCAAATGAAGGGTTGGAACGAATGTTTCCTACACGGAACATTAACCGTTCAGGGAGTTTCGCTAGTACTTCGTTCCTGATAAATTCACCTTTAGCATCATCCTAATTTCCCAACTGCGTCTTTAAGGTAGCCATCAGGAGTAAATAGAAGAGTATGTTTTGAAACTTCTTATAAAAGAAATCAAGAAATGGAAAAAGAACAAAACGGAAAATTCTAACTATCCCTCGGACTTTAGGAAAACTTTGTGCGACGGAAAGAAATCAATTCGTATTCGCAAATTCAATTGCCAATTACGTGTGGTATAACTTCGACTGGGATTATAATTTTATAGATTCCTCCTTGTAAGCTTCAGGTAGTCGGGAAGATTTCATCGTCTTTAGCGGGGAAACGCTGAAGTTTTCTCTCTTTTTCCTCCACTTGACGGCATCCGTCTTATCGCGAGTGAAGTACTCTCAAACGATGGTAAAGCCACCTTAGCCACTTTTGCCCAACTACTCGTCGTAACCTTATCATTAATCATGAAGGATGAGCATTATATCCGACTCAGGTTTGCGTAACGCCGACAGAAGAACGATGACGTAAAATGTGTGCTCGGACACGTGACGTCTGCACGTCAGAAGCCGCGACACGAAAGGAAAAGCTAGCCGTGCTTAAAGTTCATTACTTGATAAATATAATCGCAAAAGTACAATCTACAGCGCAGGAGACCCTTCAAAATTAATGCAACGTGGTGTAAAAATATGTTATCGGTTATGGTTGTCTAATACACTTTCCTTTTGATGCGACATCCCCCTCAGAATATAATAACACCAAATCTCGCGATTTAGTGCCATATGGGTTCAGAAAAGTCGACGTAAAATAATATTAAAAAAAAAAAAACAACATGGAGTGGGGAAGGTCAAAAATACGAGGCGGGCTCTAACTGATTTTGCATGGTCACTATCTCGAGACTGACGAACTACACCTTTTGCCTCCCTCCGCAGTGCCTTTTTTCGTGCATTTCCCCTTCCATTCTCACTTTTACTTACCTTGTCATATGATTGGACAGAAAAAGGGCGAGTTTAGGGTAAGGGGAATAACGTCTCTAATCAAAACCTTTAGAGTTCATTTTACGCTCAAAGTTTGTTTCAGGAGGTGTTAGAAAATACGTAAACAAGTCTGAACTCTCGATATTTCGAAGAAAATCGTTTTACTGTTATTATTTATTCGTGCTTCTCTATTTTCCCTGTTTATTCTCATTATTCTCACTATTCTCTTTTAAACCATTAAATATATGAATGGTCAGGAAAAGTTATCAAGAGAGATAGATAGAGAGGAAGGGCAATAGCGCAGCAGGTAGTGGGGAGTAGATTAGTAGGTAGTGGGGAGCACAAGGTGCTTTGGGCGACATCATGCGGATGAGTTCATTCATCTTAAAACGTGACTCAAAACAGGTGACCCAAGTTTCCATAGCGCAGCATAGGCAGTAACAACTCCGTGGTCTTCTGAATACTCACCAATTATTCCGCATCTTAAGTCATTATAGAATGGCCGAAGAATTCAGAATGGATATCTTTGGAAAACGTATTCCATCCATTATTTAATATTTTGTTTTACTAAAAATCTTAAAATTTCATCACTTTTTTCAACGTATATCTTGTCTAAATCATGTTGTATCTGCGTTAGATTGAGTTTATCAAGTAGAATTTTCGCCTTCATATTTTTCGGTTGAACGAATCATTGATACTTTCAATAACATTGAAGGGCCGAGCAATTTTTATCCCAGACATGGAAAATTTATTTTCTGAAGGTTCTTGGATGTGTCTCGTATGATACAATTCTTGATAGTTTGGCATAAGAAATCGGATTTGTTAGTAGCAACTCGACCGAGGGAAACAGACTGCATCACTTTTTTTAACCTATGCCCCGTCTAAATCATGTTATATCAGTGTTCGACTGAGTATTTCAAGTAGAATTGCAAAATTTTCGCCTTCATATTTTCCATTTGAACAGATTAGGAATAGGAAGTGTATTTGCTACCTTCAATAATTTTGAAGTGATGAGCTATTTTTATCACAGACCGAGGAAAATTTATTTTCTGAAGGTTCATGAATATGCCTCGTATGATACAATTCTTGGTATATCGGCATAAGAAATCGGATTTGTTTGTAGCAACTCGACCGAGGGAAACAGGCTGCTTGAAAGCATGAACTCGACAGACGTACACGAATGAAAAGCGTGCATCCAGCGAGGAATCATGGCTTTAATCCTGTTGGGTAGCGTTTCCCTCGTGACGTTTCAATAATCCGTTCATCCACCCTTTTCGCAGTGACATCCTTCGTCTCTCGGACCGATGTCTGGTTGTTCAGGCAATGTGCGATATCCTACGGTGCAGACCCGCAGAACTAATTGTGTTCGTAAATGCATTAATGTATCAGCCGTAGGATAATTCAGGTCGGAGGGAACTTTATCCAGTTTAGCTTATTCGTTCACGTATCGATCTGGGGTTAATTAATGTCTAAGGATTTTACGAGCATCCATGTAAACGACGACATTGTTCGTTAAATGGTATTTCTTAATTGTTCAACTTGACTTTTTCAGTCCTAGCGAATTCCGTTGGCAGTTTATGCTCTAACTATTTAGTAAAAAATAATGTTTGAAATTATTATTATGCCAGAGTGTTAACCTAACACGCTTATCATGATGGAAATCATATCATAACAAGTTTAATATTGACATTTATGCAGTCAATTAACTTGTACGGGTTTCATTAGCTTGCCCAATATATTAATTTCGTCATTACGGCGATTTGGCCGGCAGGCAATGAGTCCATTATAACTTCAATGGCCGGGAGGTCCTAAACATTGTCGCAATTTAGTCCCTGTAAATTGTACGCGTTGTGTTGTTTGTTCTGGCGGATTGATTAAGTGCATTTATCAACTAGGTAAAGCTGCTTCTGATAAATACGGAGAAAAGTGAAACTATAGTCATGTTTCTTGCGAACGGTATGTATTATGTCCTAGATATATAGTACATAGGAATTTCAGTGCCTCTACAAATTACATCGGCGCACGACATGCTGTCTGAATATCGATTTTCCATAAGTCGGGCTCGCGTGTGTGCTAGTTTTTTTGTCGAGCGGCGTTCGCAATACACATCAGAGCGAGTAAGAAGCGAGTACATTGAATCTCCATGAACAATGGATTGCGCAACGGATTACGTTCGCGCGTAAGCGAGCATATTCAACCCAAACGCGCAATCACGGATTATTCATCGGAGAATGAAACTCCAAATAAGACAGGTTTTAATTTTATCACTCTACATTTCCCAATATGAATGCATTTTTAACACATGAAAAGCAAGTTAATGATTGTGTCCATCCTCATTGCAAGGAGATATCAGGATATTATCTATATTCAACACGGATTTACTATTTTTTACAGTTGGTGAATGCTATGAGCTTCTGTTCATCGAACCGTGCTTGTGCAATAGTAATATATAATCAAACGTGGCTTAGCGAATGAATAACTGGATAAAGGGACTAAACTACACAGAGCGTGTAATCGGAAGTCGATAATGCGTTAAATCCAATAAACAGGCTTCGCGTACATTTTCCCGGATTTATGTGAATTTAAAACTACGTCATCCTCTGCCTCTCTAGAATTCAATGTTTGCGCAAAGACCAAATGCGATATTCATCGCCCATAAAGTATTAATTATTCAGAATTGAAGATAATTACTGTTTAACCATTCTTTTGACGATCTCATTTAATTCCATGAATTTGTTTCTAGCGGCTGCATTTTCCACCTTTCCCTCTTCATTGACCAATAAATCGTGGCATATTGTAGAAAAGCTTATTTACTATGAATGACAATGGCTTTAGCTCCTGCGACAAATGATTACGATATCAGCACTGTATCGTCGTAATTCCGAGCATGACGATTGCAAGTGCAGAATGATCACATTCCCCTGGTATTATAGCCAGATACAACATCTCCCCCAACATACCAGTTATGTGTTTTGGGTTAATACGCCCCTACGCGATTCTTATCATTGATGTAATTCCTGGGTATTTCAGACGATTATTCAGTACCCATGAACAATACTGAAGGGTATTTTGAAATTAAAATGTCAGTCGAGGAAAAGATTTATTTTACCGCGGAATTGGTCCTATTGTGCGAATTGCATATTGCAAAGTCATTCAACCTACGTGTATATATTGGCAATTTAGCTCGTGCAGATACTCGACTATTCTATTATTCAATGGTTCAGCAATGCGAGATCTTCGCAGCCTACAAGATTTCTCCGCAATACATATCAAGGGCAGCGCAGGTGATGTCGGAAGTGGATTGGGAGGCCTAATGGAATGAATAGAGGTTGCGTATCGACTATCGATGTGCGACCGCTATACATGTAAATGCAGGGTTGATCGGGACCTATGTACGTCACCAGCTGACTGGCTGTCCTCTGGAATATTCAAAATCAATTAATGGCTTACTCGGTAAACCCATTACCGACCCCAAATTCTGATTCGTCAGAGTGTACTATCAAACGGTATGGATTTCCACGTTGATCTTTGTCTGGATCGAATAGTAATTCTGAAATGATAGCATTTAACCGCAACATTTTATTGGAAATTGAATTTACGTAAAAGCGTGTATTTAACTTTGAAATAGCAATAACGCTTCCTGTCGTGGAACTGGTGGACGTACACTAATAATAAAATATAGTCAACGTGATAAAGTTCGACCGATGATGTTTAAAAAAAAGGGGTTTAGCGATAACGTATGAGTATTTCGTACGTTGGGTCGACAGCCCATTCAATTTTATAAGAGACTGAATTCAACATTGTCACATATATTTCAAGTTATTGTTGGAGCAAACATCTCGTTAAGGGAAAATCTCGTTAGGACGCCTCTTATCTTCTCCAGGTTTGGTATCGGCAACTTTATTTTTTCTTTTTGGAGGGATTACCAGAGAATGAATGTCGATACTCGGCGAAGTGACGGTATGGTGCAGGGATACTACTATTCTGCGAGTACCTACGCGGCATCTGGTATTGATTGAATGTGAGGGTGGAGGAGTCGGAAAAGCGCTTGGAAGGGGTCGTTCGAGGCGAGAAGAGAAGGTTGAGAATCGCCACTTCCTGGATGTCGTGCCTCGCAAGTGCAGCTTTGTCGCGCCCTTTTATCGACTAGGTAGTATAAGATCGTAGAAGATATAAATGGAGTGCACCCCCATGATCTTCGTTGGCTTCCCGTTCCTATCACGACTTTTTAAAACTTTCGCCAACTTTTTTTCTACCTCTTAATGAAAACTTGGTATCAGCATGAAAAAATAAAAACTTATTATCCGAACTGTTTTGATAACTAAATGAAGTTTTCCAAAGTTGCAAGAGAATTTTGCGAATAAACTCGACCACGCTCTCCTTCAGTAGACAGACACGCTAATAAAATACAAAATAGTTTCAAGTTAAGTCAAAGTGCATTTTTACAATGCGCGGGAATGATATCAACAAAACTTGTTTATACAGTACGACAGGAGGACGTTTTTCCACGTTACCGTATTACTCGTCGAACTGACTAAAAGTCGACCATCCATTATTCCGCGCCACTCCCTCTCTGTATGTGCGGCCGATGAGCCGGAAGAGCAGGCAAAGGTAAAAATAACTTCAAGGGAAAGGTCGCCAACATTTTTCACCCTCTGGCAGAGGCACGTTGTTTCGAGTGCCTCGTACCCACTTTACTTTCTTCACTTGTTCTACTCTGCTCAGACAACTAGCAGTGGATGTAACAACTCAAAGGGCAAGATCTCGAAATGTATTTCTGTCTTCCACTTTTCCTACTTTTTTTCAAATTAGCACATTAAGTATGTGCCATTCTCGATGTCTTTGGGAAGAACGGATATTTGGTGTGCATTCTATTATGATATGCAGAGGAATAAACGCGTTCCCTATTAAATTTCCGGGTCCTGCGATATCTGAGATGATGCCGGCTCGATTTTCTGTAAGGAAAGCTTGAATTGCTCCGTAAATTTGAAGCGTCTCTGCTCTTTCGGCGAATTTCGTATACCAGTTCACGTAGACCAGCTCATATATGCCGACACATTCTATTATGCCCCCATGAATGATGGGCCCTTTCCTAGCGAACGAATAGTTGTTCAGACATGAGAATATGAAAATTTCAGTCTGCGGTAATTTTATCAATACTTAGAAATAGTGACATGATCTCTTGACTCCTTTTGGTGCAATATCACTAATAAGTGTTCATTTTTGCGGACGAAGTAAAAAAGAATAAAAATTCCTTCACATATTGCGGGAATGAAATGGCATTAAACGAAATACGAGACTGACCTTTGCATGCATTTTATGTCGGATTTACGAGAGTTGCTGAACGCACCGGACCAAAGAACCGTAGGCAACACACAATTAATTGCGAATTTGCATTTGCGAATAACATCCAGAATGCGGAACAAGTTTGGGACACTTTTTGGGGAAATTTTCCCTTCAAAGCTTATCCACAGGCTGGAGGATTTTCCGCTTGATAATACATGTAAATGTTGCACTGATGCTTGCTACAAAGGAGATTCCTTTGATATTATTCCTCGTTTCTCTATTATTTTCCTTCCATTTGCTTATGCCTCGCACTTACTCCCGACCGACAGAGATTATATATGAAAGAACCGTCAATTTACAGAGCGTGCTCTTCGTTGAGCCTGTTCCAAGAGTCTCAGGATACGAGGTGAAACAGAAAGCGCCATAGTGCCAGGGATTTCCCTCGTTGTTTACCTAAGATAACGTAAACTCCTCTCCTACAAGTACTTTGAGAATTATATATGCCGTCAAATTTGTACTGACATCTGGCGATCCGACAAACGACCGAAAGCAGCAAGCTCACATGTGCTCAAAATGCAAAAATAGACATTGCAAGTATGTAACAGGTTAAAAATATACCGTTGCAACAAAAGTTTTTTTTCTATGTCATGCATGTGACATGAATATCGATTATAGCATAAGATTCTTCTTGCAAGGCAGAATAACATTACCGGCACTATTACGCTGCAAGGATGCCTGAGGCGTTCGGGCCTCATTGCGGCTAGGAAAGCCGGCTTCATCTCGCATCTAAAGCTGATATATACGAACTGCACGAGGGTGAAATTTCGTTGTGAGTCATCGGCATCCACCCCACACGAAATCGCTATTTGCTCCATCGTTATTCTTCGGTTGCTTCGCGCAAACGCAATCGAGTTTTCGCATAAACCGTATAGCGCATCAAAATTGTCAATAAACTGGTCGTTTATTTTCGAAATTCGCCAACCCAGCATTAGTGTGAAATACTTGATTCTGTATCGCAATCACGGATTACGACATTTCTCGATTATTATGAATTTCTCCATGAAATGCGTGATTTACTACAGATTCCATGGAACGAAGGGTTCTGGATGCTCATGGTTCAGCATCAAACACTTTCATACAGAAAGCTTTTCTGTCGTTTCTCAATCATGTTTGCAACGTTGTGTTGTCTTCGAGTGTGCCTTTCCCCTCCTTGTGAGATGTAGCCCACGAAGATGGTGTGAGGAATACCATTAAGGAGGAAACACTCCATAGCGTCCCTGTTTCTACCCCAAAATAATTCGAGACTGTGCTACGCGTATAGAATGTGTCGACGGAATTCTTTGACGGTCCTCGCACTCGAAATATAGTAGCGAACTTTTCTTATTCGATCGATTATGCTTCAAAAACTTTTGAAACAAATTTGTCCTTTTTGCTTCGTGAAACTGCCTAATATGAACCCGATTATCCTTGGTAGAAAAATGTGTCTAGTTTCTGGATATTTTATATGCTTTCCATAATAGACATTTACCTTTGTACTCTGTCAGTTTGAATGTGTGTCCTGTTTAAATTCCGATGCGCAATTTATATAGGTTCACATCCTGACCAGGGTACATCATCGAAGTTGTAGAAGGGTATATAGTTAATAACAAACATAAACATTCTCTATAATGACGGTCATCATTCGATTTGGAAACATAATAATGTGATGGTGGCCGTTAAAAACATTTAACTCTCACTATTCGTTATGAAAAATGAAAGTCATAATGGTGCATGAAGGATTCCTAGTAATGCTAGTCATTAACTTATTTATAACTTTATTCGGTACTAATAAGTTGAAAATAATGGATTGTGAGTTGCTTGATGTGAATAAATAAAATCAGTAAATAACGGGCATTCCCAACGTCGAATTCTCAGGAGTATAACGGAGTTCCTGCATTTCAAAGTATCTGCCTTGAAAATCGACTATTTTATACTCCTCATATATGTATACGCGTACATACTATTCGTACATCCTTGCAGGCATCTTGAACTTTTAGAAGAAAAGGAAGTTTCGTTTATTTGCCTACTGCACGCGTCGTTCGTAGCATCAAAAAAAAAGGAATTTATTGGGATTCTGATCTCCACACTCGCAGAGTGTCACGGATTATGGCAATATTTTATCATCTTTTTCTATCACCACGTTTTAGAGTCGTTCTTTTTTAAAAGTTCAACAAATTGTCTTCGTATTAACATGAACAGCAGACGCTGGAGTATTCTACATATTTCTTATTTCAAGAAACAATTAACCAAGCGTTCTACTCATCATCCTACGATGGAACGAGCATTTTAAATCTCGATTACGAATTGTTCAGGTGGGAATTTCGCAAACATTTACTTGTAGGGCATCGACATGAGTATTCCCAGCAGCCGAGTAGAAATTTTCGCAGCGAGGATCATAGAGCGGACAATGGTAAATCGATTTTCGATCGAAAGCTCACTGAGCCAATAGTCGACGATAAGCCAGCGTTAGTAGTTTTCATTGTTTCCGCATATATAGCGCACGTAAATATCATGCGGGACCTACATCGATGGTTGAGAGAATTATTCGATATTAGTACACCTTGCTAAGTTGCCCTATGATAATTTTCATAACTCCTAAAAACAACTTACGACGCCCTGGCGTTTTACATTTTCAACCGTGTATTTCAATCCTGAAGGGGAGAATGTGTAAAAATACGTCCGAACCGATCCAGAAATTCAAGCATGGTGTGTGCGGTGTAGAAAAGGAAGAAAGGAGTTTATTCGAAACTTTCGTACCAAGGGTTATTTTGGGGTTTCAAACAAAACAACCGACTCATATGGAACTGCTCTTTCGGATTATGCAGGTACGCTGCTCAACTTTAAGTTCCGGTTTCTTTAGTTGGCAATCGTCATTCAGAATATACATGGCGTGTACGGGATCGAGTGCACTCGAGTAATTGATCGCCACTTGCGCGCTTATTACGCGCATGCACCAAGATTTATGCACGCACTTGAATGCGTAGCCATCCTCGTGCCTCATGTACTCGATATTCCATCTTGCAGTCTGGTATAACCATCCGGTAATTCTATTACCAGCGAACGACGCCCCATCTGTCGTTGTTTCAGATTCTCCATATCGATCGACTATATGAATCTCGCAGAGTTCGATCTGATTCTCGACCGATTAGTGCCTCTGTGGTGATGACGCGAGACGTGTAACGGAAACATGTGTCTAATGGATTATGCCCTGCCGTATAATTACCTCGGTGTCTAGTATCATCCCAAATAATTTCTATTTAAGTTAGTCATAGTTTTTCGAGCAAGCTTATGCGTGGCAATATTACATTGAGAAAATCGACAGATTCCTGATATTTTTTACCAACTCTTCATCTACAAATTTAAAAAGTTTATTAACTCGGTTCCACTGGCTGTATATCACTGATAGGAATTCAATTTCTCGTCATTTGGCTAGACAGTATGTTGAAAATCTGGAATAGCTAGCCAGAAACGGTCTAGGTTTACTACTTGAGATAGGTTTCTGATTTGACCAAATCGACACTCCAACATGGATGGATAATTGCAATTCGCAAGAATCACGCCTATCTCGTTGTCAGTCCCTGCATGCATTCACATGGCATTGAGCTATTTCAGAGTTCATCCAATCCAAACACGGAGAGAGAAAAGCGTAGCAGCGAAGATTAACGGCCGGGTGAAACGCAAATAGCGCAAGTTCAACGACAGTGTGCTGAGCCAATTCGCCTGTCAGAACGTTCCGAAACGTGATGCTAACACGTGCGCGTTGCTGCTGAATTCGTAACACGCTTCAATGTGACAAAAGAAGTCACGCAGCCTTGAACTACACGAAGAACAGGAAAATGAATTTACTATCCAGTAAATGTATCTTCACTCTCGAGGTATTAATTGGCTAGAACTCTGAACTGCCTTAAAACTTACAGCGTTCGTAGTATGCAAATATTTACAAATCCGATATATTGGAACTGAAATTCAATTTAACTCGCTGCTGGTGTATATTATTCGAACCCGGCATTTGACCTACTTGACGGAGCTGCCGAAGGTTTTGTTAATCCCGATTATGGAATCTCACACAAATGCCGTCGTGTCAGGATGCATCGAATTTCCGTATTGATCTTGGTCTTGTTACCTGCAACAATTATGTAACGTGAATTCTACAAGATCAAGTATGTTTGACGTGCATTTCGAGAGATCATTTGGACTGCGACTAATGGCAAGATACCGACTGTTACTTCACTTCCTGATGATACTTGATATAATTCCTCAAGACGCCTACCTTATCCGAAAGGTTCCTCGGAAGTGAAAGCAAAGAGGAAGTTCTGCTTCCGAGAAAAGCTAGTTGTATATATGTTCAAGATGAAGCTCTTTGGCATCCCTCCAAGCGGGATTTTCACCATAGTGGATCGGCCACGTTTGACCTCTGACAAGACCATCTTTGCAACAGACAGTGCGAAATCGTTGGGATAGACCTAGAGGTGCCAATATCGATCACGAACGCGCGTATTTACCAAGATTGGCAGGGTATCAGGAAAAAATAACAGGCACATAGCTTTGATTAATCAGTGAATCCGTCCATCCAATATTGTCGATATTCGTCTGTTTGCGATACGGGATAATTGATGGATTCCATTTGCATTTACTCTCATCAAAAGAGATTTTTTTATATCAAGTTACATTTATGTCATGGTGTATCATGGCGCTTGGACTCATTGGCTGTCAGTGTAATTGGATTCATGAACGTTCTGGACGAAAACTAATTTGAATAAATAGACACATTAAATATTGCATTGAATATCGAGCAATTCACGGTTGTTTTTTTAAATTGTTTAGTTGTCAATTGATGGTGTATAGATGGTGCATAATAAGTAATAAGAACATTTAGTTTAGTGGATTTTTGGCCTGAAAGTTTGGGAAGGCTGTACAATATAAATAATCTTGATAAGATAATATTTCAAACGAATTGCAAAATAATTTTTCAAATGGTCCTATATTTCAACATGATTGTTACATTTTTACTATAGGTTGTATCGAAAATATATTTTTTATTTTTTGAATCCTACTATATTTTCTTTATCAGCTTTCGTGAATTTATGATTACGAGAATACGATGAGTCCTATGTTAGTCGCCATTTGGCCCGATGCCACTGAAGTAATGTTCGGAAAAAATAGCAGCAGAGAACTTCCGAAAAGTAAACAATGAGTATCATCGGCTTATTTTCTAGTGATATAAATTTACACTTTCTTTTTTTGGAATTGGAGTAATAAGAAAAGATAGATGCAGTCGTTACTTAATATAAGGAAGACGAATCGAGGGTAGAGACTCCGTTATTTTCTGACAAACGAGCTTATAAGTCACTACTTAAGCAAGGAGTTCCAAAAAAATTGCTAACCCTTATTTGTCGCTGTCACAATCACAGATGTTGTTTCTTCTTAGAAACACAGATGTTAACCATTTTATTGCATTGAAACAAAAATTGTGATCAATTCAATGATACATTTTACATACTTAAAACTTTAGAATAATTAATTTTTAACTACTAGAAAAAATTCCCGCTCCTAAGAGTAGATGTTATTACAGAATTATTTAATGATTACAATCAATCGTTTTACTCACATTTTTTCCCAACATGTAACTTATTAGTTATTTAAAGTATACCTCGTCTTTTCTGCTAAGTCTCTTATTGAGCTTTGAAAATCGATCGAAGTACGATCGCTATAATTACATTGCGAACTTTAGATCGTTACTTCGTCGATGGACCATTACGGCCGTACTTTACGGTGCGCATTGCCAAGGGGAAGATTCTAATTAATGCCAGGTTTCACAAAATTCCTACGGGACCATCAAAGCGAAACTAATACATCATCGATATGATAAGTTTATGTTCTTCCCAAAACCCAAAACTACTAATTGAAATGCATGTTCAAATTCAGAATACTAATCAAAATACATATACTATTTACCTTATACAAATGTAATGTCTAAGCATATTTCAAGATTAAATATTTAGTATCCAAGACAATCGCAGACGGAATCTACTATTGATCGATCAAAGCATAACACGCTAATTAGACGCGAATTCTTCGCAGGATTTAAATTGGGTTTCGTATATCACGTAAAATTCAAGCGCAGTTGGGTAGAAAATGCTTAGAAATTATGTACATGAATTGAAGCGAGGGCTCCTTAATGCCGTAAATTTGACAATGACCCCAGGTCTTAACTCGTGATTATTTATATTATATGAATTTTATCACAAAACCATCATATTTACTTACAAGGAAGACATGAATCATCTTGTAGATCTTGAATCAGCAAGATGTTAAAGCCTACCCTAATTAGTTTTGCAGTGGGCAGCAATCAAGTAGGTGGGATATCTCTGGCAACCACTTAGTACCGTACCCCAGCAACATCCAAGATACCGCATTGCTCGTTATACTACCGCTTCCGTTCTTTAGCTTGTCAGTAGATGCGTATACGGAACTTCGTGCTCATGTACGACAAGGCGAAAACCAGCAGCTTCGCTATTAGCTATATATAATTTCGACGAGTTTCCTGGCCCTGCAGACATTAAAAGTAATTTAAACAAGGCTCCTAACGGCCTTAGTTTGCTGCGTGCCAAGTTTTGCGATTGGTCCACCCCTACTCTCGTTTTTCTCCAAAGTTTTGTCGAAGCTGTGAAGCTTCTTGCCTGGGAACATTAAGTTTTAAGCGTTGGGTTTCGTTTCTAATATATTTCATTGTATACGTTATTATTACACTATTTTGATCTAAAGCAAGTTTTTTTTTCATTCTGGAATTATTAAAGATTTTTTATTAATTATTTTTTTTTATAAATTTGGGAATTTCTTTGCAAAGTACAAGACTGGGATCAGAGATATAGCGCAGGGAAATTCCATAAAGGATTTTATGAATAGAAATGTCCAAAAGCAACAGTCACCTCTGAATCAAGAGTCAAAGCGACGCGGAGAAATGTAGACATCACGTCGCATCAAAAGGAAACGAATAAGGTTGTAACATCAGATGGTTCTTCAGTAAGGTTGCAGGAAAATTAACTGGAAAAAGAAGAGAAATAAAACTGTGGATTACCTGAATACCAAAAATGCAGATAATTGAAAACTAACGTTGCTCCAGAAGTAGATCTATTACAAACGCCAAGATTTTAGATTGCACAAATACAGACAGGCCGGCAACACGCATTCAGTGAGCAATGTCTTTGGCTGTCAGTTCCAAAAATATTTCATTAGTATATCGGTATCAGATAGTTGGAATTGTGACATCATTGAGCATAATTGTGGTTGTTGAAATTGCCTATAAGCTGGAATATCACTAAATAAATTCCGATAATGTCCGTTGTCAGCTTAATAGGTTTCAAGCCCACATATAATAACCATTTTCAACGATGAGATTCACTGATGCGTATAGCGTCTATGAAATCGATTACTCTCATTATTCTCGTAACAGCTATGCATATTGGACGTACACATCGAAACGATAGCGATAAATATCTTCAATATACATAAATCCACTGTTATTTTAAAGGAACGTTGAAATTCAATTTCGAATAATGTCATTCAGTCGGTAAATTTACAGGGAATGCCAACATTTTCAATGCAATTCACGACATTTTCGCGAAGGGTGCGTCGAACCTCGTAAAATTGACAATAATAACCGAATTCGATTCTATACCCAGCGTTGTCGGCGGCGGCGCGAGGATCCGCTAACGTAATTACCAGTGCGTTTCATCTCATTCACTAGCATATACACGGGGTTTGGGGTTAAGTTAGGTTGAGTTGGGTTAGGTTAGGTCGACTTTTCTTGGCGACGGTGAGTTTTCCCCAGTCCATCGTTCCGCTTATCTGGTTGTTGTTCCTTTGCTCGACTCGTTAGCTCGATCCTCTAAACTTAAGGTGCTCTGACCTCCCGGCCAAGGGGATTCGTCGACGGTATCCAACACCTTGTAACTCGTTGAAGCAGGACTAAATTACAGCTAACGAGATGAAGGTCGCTATAGCGATTACGCTTGTCGCGCTAATTAGTTTCAGTCTGTGATTGACGCTTGGTAAGGAAAGCTCGTCTTGGGGGATGCCATTCGGGTCCTGTTAGCCGAACGATTACGTTCCATGGTACATCAGAGTTTACCGAGAACAGACATCGATAGGTGGTTACCGTTCAGTATTTGAAAATTTAACACAATGATCCATGATTAAAGCTAAAACCTCAGTGAATAAGAAATTCGGACATAGTCAAACATTTGGATTGGTTCTGAATTCACATTAAACTAGATATTGCCATTGCTACGCAACGAAAATTTGTGACGCTTTTTTTATGGTAATTTTTGAAAGGACGAACTGATCCGAAGCGGGGGGGGGGGGGGGCATGAAAAATCGGTCAGTACCAAATTGATGTGTCGTAATTATGCACAGAACATGAGGGTATGTTTCCTATCGAGCAGCTATTTATGTACCCTACCATATAGTTTTAATCATAGTTATTAAGTACAATCCCTGATTTATTACATGTTTTTGGGAGGAAAAATCGCAAACTAAACATGTTGTGAATTTGCACCTTGAATTTGCGGGATGTCATCCTTTAACTCGGAATATCAAAGCAGCAGTCTAGTCTAATAAAAACTTTCCTTTTCGTTTCAGAATCCTTCGTGGTGTCCAACCTCACGCCGCGCCATCTCGTTTGATACGCCTGGTAAGTTTATTACTTTGACAGTTTAGTAAATTACATTTAAATTCAAAATTATCCGACACGACAGATATTCTTCCTTCCTCTTGTCGCTCAAAAGTATATAGAAATAATAATTAAACACGTTAGGAAATGTTAGAAACTCGATACCATCTTTGAGAAGTTTACGATTACGATTCGCATTACTTTATTTCATTACTTTCTATATTGCAGAATTACGCGCTGTCATTTCATAATATTTTCAATTAAAGAGCACGATTCAAACGACAGAGGAAAACCATCGAAGGCGACATTCGAAGGATCGGAATACCTTGTTTTGCGCTTTCACTCCCATAAAATTTTTAATCAGACTATCGATGGAAGCATCTTATTTCTCACTTCTTTTCCTATAGTTATCCTCCATAAAAATTTCTGTCTTTCGTGCCGTAAAGTTTGATCTCGTCCTCTTCACTCTTTTGAACCGTCTTCTCGCCTTTTTCTGTATTCCTCTGGACTCGACTCTTCAACTCACAGTACGGAATTCAATTAATTTCGAGTGGTCTCTTGCTTTGTAAGTCCTTGTGATTGTGATCTTCAACCTCACAGATCGGTGTATTTAGGCTATGAAGTGATGAGAAATTTATTTTTAGAACTTTGGCTTTAATATAATATTCTAAAAACAGACACGGATAATAATTTTTGTGAAAACTTTTGTTGCCAAATCAGATTAATATCTTCTGTATGGGAATTATGAATGTGAAGTAGGAATCATGAGCAATAATTAATTCAGCAATGATAGAATTATTTTTAATTATTAACAAATAGAAATGACCAAGAAAAATCAAGCTATCACAAACTTACTTGATCGTTATTCACAGCTCCGTTTAACTTTATGTACATGGAAAATCGTCTTAGTTCGGGCAACTAATCTGAACTGCAGTCAAGAAATTGTTTGAAACTATTAATTATGTGGTTAGCGCAGCTATTTCCATTGTTCACACAACTATTTGTTATTTACCTCTACTAATTTATTCGATACGTATCGTTTTCCTTGCATATGACGTTGATATTCTTCAGTTAACCTATTTCTGCATGTCCACACAAAGATGTCATACATTGCCGAATCCAGTTTCTTTTCACATACATTACGTAAAAAATTACTTATAATAAATTTAAATATAAATTAATATTTTTAGAAATAAATATGTTTATTTTACATGAGGTAGTTTTAGAGATATTTGTATGTATTAGTAGATGTTATAATTACGTCAGGCGGAGTGATACTTCTCTATTTAACACTGATTATTCGATCTAACAGAAAAATGCTACTATATAATCCGCATAGACAGTGCTTAGAATTTTGTATTATTCAGGAAGAGGATAAATTATGTATCCTTAGTGTTGGCAGCTCCGTTCCTAATTACAACCTGTTATAAGCGTAATCTCTCAACTAAGTGTGCAACAGCTGTCAGGAACAGACTACCTCCAAGATGCATAGCGAATTATGCAATGAATTAAATAGCATAATAGGGCGTTAAGAATATATGCGGATCGATCTAAAAATTTCACAATCGGCACAAACATCAAAAGTCTAACAAAATTAGACTTAAAAACAACGTTGCTGAAGCAGTATGAAAAATATACAACATCTGCTTATAGCATATTTAATAATATTTTGGATTCTATGAATACAAGATCATGGAAAAATAGCTCTGGAATAAAAATACATGAAAAATACATTTGGAAGCGAAAGAAAATAGTTTTTATAAGAATAATGTATATACTATATATTAAGACACCTAAAGAAGTTTGCGTGCGATTTGGGATTAAAAACTGTCCATTCGGTGATGCCTTTAGTTAAAACTAGATCAGCTGACAACGGTGAGGAGTATTTAGTTAGGTTTATTTATGAGTATCTAATTCAAGAACAGTGGCCGACCCGGCCCGGAAGAACTGTCTTAACCTGACCACTACAGAACCTGCCAGGACACTCCATCTGCCTTTTTTTATAGTCGAGTTTGTGTTCCCGAAGTTACTGGCCTGATTCTGTATCCTGCGACATATCTTCAGAGCAGAGCGCAGGTCGGTTTCCTGTCAGTTTTATTCTAGATTCATTTTTTTTCTTTGGCTTTTAATTTCGCTAACAGATTTTCTGGGCATTGCTGTGAAACTGATGCCGAAACAAATTGGTACTGACATGAGTTCAAGATCTGATCCTGATCCAAATTTTTGGAAACCCATTGTAATTGTGAAATGAAACGTTGGTGTCAGTAGTATAATGAGAAAGATATCGCAAATGAGTGCATTAAATCCCAAAATTGAAAGATTCTATGATAAGCATAATGGGATAGACAATGTAATCTAACTCATAATATATCGTAAATTGTTGATAATAGATCATCGCAATAGGATGTGTTTCCTAGACGCTTTTCCGTACCATCCTTACCTTACCTTGCGCCCACAGTCGTACATGAACTACATTTGGATGGGAGGCTTCGAGGGTTCAAATAGACTCCCCGTTACGAAATGGCGGTATCACCTCGGAACTTTCATATGGCACTTATGTACTCTTTTGGCAATATCAAGTACTTCCACTATGGATTATAATGTCAATGTTTTGATGCGTTTGAACGTGACCTAGCTCCGGGGGACTTTTTTCTGTTTCTAAAAACTTGAATTGATTCGTTTGATATGGTCATTGATTGGAGCCTGCATATAACAATAAGGAAATTGGATAATGGTTACTTTTCGTAAGCGGAGTTAAACTCGACATAAGAACCTTCTCCGTTCTGAATTTCTCCTCCAAGCATTGACATAACAACCTTCAGAGGGGAATTGAAGCTTCCGCTTCTCTTGGCTGAATGCTTTGGCCGGTCCATTCGGCCACGCTTTTCATGGGATACATACCGGCGAAAGGTGTATGGAGGGGATACATCTCGAACGTTCATGGTCACTGTAACGATTAAAACGATAAAAGTGTCCTTATATCGATCGGTTCTTATATCGAGGCTCTACTGTAATATCTATAATAGAACTAGAAGACGATCATCAGTAACGAAATGATTTTAATTACTTTATCATAAACAAGAATAGATAAAATTTCAGCTCGGAAATTAAGTAAAGGAACGGTGAAAGGGTCGTTTTACAGTTTATCGAAGCAATTTCCAGTTTAACTCGGTCCGATCGTCCCAGACTTTTTAATTGGAACGATTCCGAGTTACAGTTGTATACGAAGCCCGTGCCGGAGATACGCGAGTCCTCAAAGTGCCTCTAACTTAGTCACGACGTGTACATTTTCCACTTCCCCCCAATGTCCCCAGGGACGAGATTGTCAGGACCGACGAGTCCCGCAGGAAGGAAGCGACCCTCGCAAGCCAATATGGAGACAGGAGGATCGCGACTTTCTTGTTCGCCGTAACATTCCCAACTATCCCAACCCTCGGTACAGTTCGTGCCAGGCCGTGTAATAAGAGCACGCTGCCGACGGCATATTAGGTTAGGGACTTCGACCCTAGAAAGACGTTGCATAGGGTCGTTACTGCAAGACGTTGTTTTCACTACGAATCAATGCCCAGACGTCCCTCGATTCGAACTCTTCTCGAGGGATTTTTCGACCGATACCACGTCCATCCCTACACGATAGCCTTATCTTAAAAGTATTTTTCATGATCGTGCTACGGCCACTTTTAAAGAAGGAAGAATGATTCCCCTTCTTCACGAGCCACTATAAAAATATTCGAATCCTTGGAGCATGGGGTTTTTAATAATAACACAGGCCGACAAATTTGAGAACCAAGAACCAGAACATACTTTTCCGAAGGTATTTAACTCAGAATAGTCCCTATATGTCAGATTTTTGAGAAAGTTTAACCCAGGGGGAAGTCAACTGTATAGGGAAAAGCGTAATAAGTTTGAAGCGAATTAGGTCGATTTCTATAAAAGTTGTCAGCCATATTGAATCCGACATTTTGTATTTTACTATTCTGACTTCAAATTCCTACTCAGCAACACCGAACGTCTTAAGAGCCATTCGAAATTTAGGTCTTTGTGGTTAATTTCTTTCTATTTTTGAAGCTTTATCTGATTCTGCTCAGTTTCTGAATATCGCCGAATTCGCCAAACTCAGAAACTTCAACAGAAGATATCTCAGTAACCAATAACCATTTTTCTAAGTTTGAAAACGGATTTTGAAGGGCAAAGCAGCACTTTGAGATAACGTGACGATCGTTTTAAAACAAAAATCTGTCTTAAAGTTACAGCGCGTCAAATGTACCTAAAAAATGTACTTTTTGCACGTTTAGATTAAAATATCTCAAAAACCTGACGTATAGAGGCTATTCTGAGGTCGGGTTCGAATTCAGCGCGTCAAATACCTTTAGAAAATATGTTCAGGTTCTTGGTTCTGCAATTTTCTCAAATTTTGTCGTCCTGTGTAATGAAAGACTCGTGATCCCAATACTAATAATAGAAAAGGTTTTTTATGTTTTATACGGCGATTTTTATTTAGAGAATTCTTCTTTTGTGTATTTTTAAAAATAAATTTTTTCTAGCTTAGCATCGACTTGGTAGAATGAGAGAGCCAAGACGATTCGGGTAATAGCATAAATCTTGGCAGTGAAGCACGTGTTCCGTGTTATTGCTTTGCTGGCCTCGAGAGACAGATTGAGCGTACGTCTAAGGTTTCTCCAGCATGAGTCATCAAAGTTTATTTCTTGCGAAATGTGAATTTCCTGAAAATAAATTGCAAATTGCATATCAGTAATCTATATTTATTTATAGATATAACATTTCTTTCACAACTGCATCACGTGCAATCGTCATTATTACATTACAATAACAACATGTCAATATACACGAAGAACAATAATTTTTGGCAATTTAACCTTTCCCGTTAAGTTTCCACATAATGTTTTTGAACTTTGTAGTTTGTTGTTGATTTTGAATCCAGATTCATCTGTCTTTCATCTTGTTTTGCTAGAAGCAATATAGATTAAACACTCAAATTCATCATAGGATTAATAAAATGATAAACGTTTTGGTGTACCTGCGATAACTGGTAAGGGATGTTCGTGAAAAGTTTGTACCCTCCTCCGCGAAAGTTGATGCATTCTTCTACCCCAGAACTTTTTCGAGTGATCGATTTTCTTGAGATTAGGGGAATGCACACACACGCCCCAACCAAAGTATTTGCTTTCTTGCACCATTGAGCCTGTGTAACCGCGAGGATAATAATGTATTCGAGCATGAGGCTTCCCACTTCGCGCCGACCGACCTCCCTTTTATTACGACCTGACCGACCCTCATCCCGAACTTGAGCTCCAGGAAAAACAAGAGTAATAGCACTCGAGGGTTCGGATGCGAACCTGTCCTTTTCAAATACATGACCCTTGCAGACAGTTTCGATTCCTCCTCAATACATTTATGAAATGGACTTACGTGACAGATTTATAATTTCATTTTTCCTATTATATAAGCAATGCATTTTAATTAAGGTAAATGGCCGATACATTTTGGGCATGAGGTGGGTAGTCACCCCCGTTCCTCTTCTGGTTGTCATCTCCTGGATGGAAAATATATATATATATATATAGTATTTTTAAGATTTATAATATTGATTCTAATATATATATATATATATATTAGACAATTTTTAATCGGAGTCATTACATTTAAATTCATTCGTGTGCAAATAACATGATAGTAGGGGTTTAGTAAATATTCAGACGAGATTAGTCATTCTTAGTATCCCTCGTCTTGTGCTGGAATGAATGCCGCGGAGTAACGAGCGTAGAAAAATCCGAAATGAGAATTCATAATTTTCTTTACTACACAAGTCGACTAAAGAACAGCGAGGGGAGAACTAGTCGGGAAACGCTGCTTCTGTTTTCACTTTTATTTGGAGACCCTTTTAGGTGGTTGCACTTCGTACGCATGGAGAAATTAAATACTTTCACAATTCATTCCCTCTGTATATCTGTCAGTGTGGAGTGAGTTACTCGTCATTAGTCTCGTCGCGACAGAATATACGGTATTCAGTAATGTTCGTTTTGCGTATCATGAAATTAAAGAAACGTTTATTATGTCGGTGGCATTTTTCATGTCGGAATCGCCAATGCGCAATTAAGAAAATTTCTTTAATTAATTTTGTGGGAATATTAAAATTCCATTGTCGAATGGTTTTAATGTCACACGAATCCATTGGTTTTGTCTTGAAGGTTTTTCTCATTACTGGACGGTTAGTGGCTTCGATTACCGAGTGATAGAAGAGACGTTCGGAATTTTGCGGCCAACCGAGATGTTCCTAGCAAAGGGATGTGACGGATCTTCTGCGTGTTGGTTTTCCATTGCCGTAGTCATGGAGACACGCTGACTCATGAGCTACGTCATGTCGACCGCGAATTCCAAGTTTCACGAGATGGGAACAAACAAAAGGGAGACCAGATGAGAAAGAATCGAGTTTCGGACAACGTGCTTATTTATCATCAAGACGAAATGAACTAACTGAAAAGATGTCCATGTAGACAGATCGATATTGACATATTAGGTGACTCGTGCCACTTAAGTTTTGCAAATGGATGCAACAGAACTGATCATGTTTACTTGCTCCCATTTTAAATTTAACTTAATTGCGGATCAGCCACTACTTAGAATTTATGAAACAAGTTCATCAAACTGTGCGGGGAAACATTAAAAAGGACTAATTGCCGAAGTTCCGAGTAGCCGTAAGCAAGTCTCTTTGAGGAATTGGTCGAACACTGCAAAGCACGAATCCTCCAAGTTAAACTTTGCCCAACGAGATGAAAGCCGAGAAAAGAAAAACTCAAAGTGTCAGTTCCGGATTCCCGCACGGGAAAGGAGATTCACGCAGTTGGCAAAAGCATCGACACTTAGCAGAATTTTCAGTTTAATGATAGGGTGAGTAGGGTCCGAAACAATACGACAAATTGAAATTGCTGTTTATGTTTCCAGATGAGAGATTCACAGGGATAAAAACTTGTCCGTTGTGATCCTCTAAAGAACACTAAATACTCAAACGCAACTAGCCCAATTCCACTCGAGACTGCTTTAATCCTCGTATCCAAAATTGATAAACAGCAGCAGAAATAATTTAACGAGATTTCGCTACTACCGACAATGGAAGTCAAGGAGTATTTACCGTGTGCCGAACAAAGGCAAAAATGAACAGGACGGTGAAAACGCATCCTGGTTGGGACTTTGATCCAGAAGACAGGTCCCTTGCTCAAATCCTATTTGTCGAAACAATGAGACTCGACGACGAAGGGAGAGAATTTTCCATTCTGAAATCGCGATTCTAAGGCATCTTTTCACGACTATAGGCAACGTCGAAGAGGAATGTCCTGCTTTTTCTTTTGTGTCGTATAGCTGCGTGCGAGGGCACTAAGCGATGGTAGAATCTGCTCCTGACACGTCGATCACGTTGGTTCAGAGGAATATACACGGTTTGCCTGGAAACACCGAAATGCTCTCGACGCCTCGTTATCAGCTCGGCGAATGTCGACAGGTGGCAGGAAATGAACGCATGCATACGTTATACATACTGCACTTTGCTGGCAATGAATGAAGCAACATGTAACTGATGTTTTGATAAAAAAAAATGCGCGAACAAGGAAGTCTTATGTTATAGGAAAATTTGTGGAGTCCCAATATTGATTATTGGAAATCAAATCCACCTTAACATTCAGTGCATCAGTCCAACATTTGAACATGATATTTTTACGAACGCTTGATAACTCATGTCTTCTTATATCTTAACTCATTAAGGACCTAGTGATCTGATTCTAACGTTGAATTTGATTGTTTACATCATTTCCAAAAATTTATGTATGCTTTGGAAACCTATAATTTCCTATGTTTCTGAGGTCGCTCTTTCGAATGCCGCTGAATAAGAGAATCGATAGACAAGGAATAAGATTAAGATCGGAAAATATTTTTCTTTCAAGATGGCACTTTCAAAATGGCGGCTTAAAGGATTGTTCTTTTTATGGGTTTATAAATTCCAGGTTTTAAGTTTTCTTATGCAGTTTGGACGATAAAATATCATATATAAGTGTTTTAGAAGTCGCTGATCACGATTCTGATGTCAGAATTGCGAAATACAAGATGGTGGATACTGACGTCAGACTTGGCGAATACAAAATGGTGGAACTATTATAGTGACAGTCCAAACTAAATTCATTGTTTTTTCTCTAACCGCGCACATCGTACATTTCTGGGAATTTATTTTTTTAGGAATTTGCTCGTTATTGCCTCTTTACTGTTTGTCTATAAACGCTGACCGATTCTCACGACCTGGATGTAGAAATTGTTCAGAATCTCTCCTTTTTTTCGCATTTCTTGGTTTTGTGTATTTTTTGGCCTTACTTAATTTATTTATCTGTTATATGTATATCCAATCATTACTTGATTTCCTGGAAAGTTTTGAAATAAGTGTCACAATAATATTATTGACGTTGTTGACCTAATTTTCGACTTCTTATACAGCTTGCAACTTTTCGTGCAACAACTTTTTTAAAGTTTTTTTTTTATTTGTGTAATTTTAATTTTATTGGGACTTTTCAGTCAAGTAGCATTCGGAAATTTCTATGACACAAACCCTTTGTTGCTTTCTTATCTTCACCCTCAGCAACAATATTTTATAGAATTGTTGCTTTCGTTATCGATGATTGGATTATCCATAAAGACCCATGTCCATTTCTTGGAATGTACAATCGAGGAAATAGGATTAAATTATTGCTTGTGTAGATTAACGCCACTCCAAAGAGAGTGTCGAGACATGCAATGATAACTAGCAGCGATTTGTGCAAATACTATGTACCTAGAGAACCATCTTGTATTTTGCAATTCTGGCATCAGAATCGTGATCAGCCACCTCGAAAACCCCTGTATATCATATTTTATCTTCCAAAATGCATAAGAAAATTTAAAACCTGGAATTTATAAACCCATAAAAAGAACAATCCTTTAAGCCGCCATTTTGAAAGTGCCATCCTGAAAGAAAAATATTTTCCGATCATGATCTTATTCCTTGGATATCGTGATCACTTTTCCGATTTATTTTGTAAAGAAAATAACATCTTTTCTCATAAAAAAATATGAATTTATAAAAGAAATGTCATGAATATTCGGTATTTTTTATGTATTTGCTTAAAAAAGTGGTTAAGTGACGTTTTTTCAAATTTTCTCAGCGGCATTCGAAAGAGCGACCTCATAAAAGTAGGAAATGATAGGTTTCCAAAGCATACATAAATATTGGAAATGCTGTAAACAATCAAATTCAACGTGAAAATCCGATTCACTTGGGTCTTAATGGGTTAATTAGGATCTTGTCAGGTAGTAACTAGGATGAAATTAGTTCATGGCCAAAACTTCGTTTTTAGGTACGTTCATGAGCACAATCACTCATAACTGCTACAACCTCTAGTGGATTTACATGTTTGAAAGCTGAAAAGCATACCTTTCTGACCATCCATTCCTCATTTTGATGAAATTAAAACTAACGAGAAACTTTTTTTTTTTATTTTTCATCGTTGACTAGGGTTGGACAAATGGAAATAGAAAGGTGTTTCTAGAGTTCTAATATTCTTATCTTCTTCGATGATAATATGATCCGAGAAAACAAAACTGAATTCTTTTCAATTGCTTAACAAATGGGATGAATATCAATGAATTCAAGGTTATGTTTTTGAACGTTTCATTAACTGAGATTGACTTAGAGGCAGTTCATGAAACAAAGAGGGTTCAAAACCAAAATTCGATGTTAAATTTACTACTCACCCTCCCCTTCTCAATTCCTTCATCAATTCTCTACACGTTTGCGTTTATCGCCAAATTTTATTGTACAAAACATTTCACCATCCTAATTTGATATTCGCTACAACAGCGTCGATTGCACCGAACGATTAACGATGGAGTGTAATTTAATTTCATTACTAAATATTGCGCTGTATCAAAGCCCTCCGATATATTTCAAATAAAACCAATAATACGTATAAATTAGAAAATTAATGCGATTTCGACGAAAAATTGCAGGATACTCTGTCACGAGAACAATATTTATTAAACATCTCCATAAATTGTAATCTAATCATGCTGAAAAACGGCAACCCTTTATGGCAATTAAAGCTATTGCGTTACCTTATAAATTTGTATCGTAAAAGAGAAATAAACGACAGCTATTTTTCTACCTGTATTTTCCTAACGAGCCACTATTAATTTCGGTTTCAATATCGTCTCTTTGAGAAATAATAATAGAATAATCGATACGTGAATTATCATTTATAATGAGGTACATTGATTCCTTTGCTTTTCATGCCATTAACGATACTGTGCGTAGATGAATGAAAATTAATTTTATGAAACAGTAAGGACACTGTGAAGAAAAATGTGTTTTTTTTAAGGATAAAGTTTTAATAAAATTAAGCTACATTTGAAGTTTTGGTAAAATCTTTAAAATCATGAAATGTCTCACATTACACTTTAAAGGCTCTAATTACCGTGAAACACTTCTTGTATAAAAATAAGCAAAAAAAAGTATTTTCTACTAGGTTTTTTAAACGAGTTTTAAATATCATCACAGTGGGACACAAAGACATTAAATTATTAACGGTCTAGGTTTCTTTGACAGCAATGAAATAAAATTTTCTCCGATTTATCTCAAATTGTACTAAAAGACTACACAACAAAATTCAAAATCATGACCAGTAAACAAAACAAATTGGTCACTATAAATGTACACTTATATTTAAATTAGAGAATTGTATACGCATAAATATGTATTACAAAATCTCGTGAAATAATGGTATATAGAAAGTAAAAGAAAGTTGCTGAAATTGTCGTGTTTCAAATTTTTCTAACCACAAAATTTAAATCGCCCTTTGTGCTGTATGAAGATTAATCATTCGAAAAAAGTAGATATTTTTTTGGCGCGGAATGGATAATCAACTGAAGTGAAAACCTAACCTTATACGAAGACACATTAAAATTGGCAAATTGCAATCTTATTATTTTGAAATTGCATAGAAAAAAGTATATCACGACAGAATTAACAAGGTATGTTCGTGTCGATGGAAATTTTCGTTTTGACTACTTTAGATGAACGGATAAATGTGATCAAACAGAATTTGCATCGAAGTGAAAGAAACATTGTTCAATTATGATACGTGCATGAAGAAAGAAATGTGAGTTTTGAAATGTTAATTGTAAAACAAAGCTGTGGGGAAACCCGTAATTTTGTAAACTTACGTGAGGCTCGACAGCGTAATTAACCTTAATTTTAAATTTAATATGTGCTTGACTTTGAACGATTCGTTTCCATGAATTGAAAGAAATAATTGATAATATATTTCAATTAATTAAATTTGTTGTATGTACGCAAAAAGTATGCAATTAAATACAAATTAAAATTTTCCTCGATAAAATTAAATAGATAATCAAGCCAAATTTTAATTTGATTTCTTATAGTAATTGATTTTCATTATCAATTTAGTCAGGGTCAAAATCAGTAAATTTAAATTTTTTTATCGATAAAGTCTATTACAAAATTAAAAAATATAATATTAGCTATAAAAATATATGAATATTCAATGGATTTTTATTGGAATATTGGAATATGAGTAACATCGTTTCTAAAGCAACTTTAATTTATTTTTTGCTAAACAGAAACAATTTTTATTTCTTTGAATATTTCTCCGATGTGTTATTGTAGTATAACTCGTTAATTACATACTAACTATGGTCATTAAATGAGATGGCAGAAATGTTAAATTCATTTTTAATGTACTAGCGATTTTACTCTACTTTTATTACGTAGAAAATATAAAATTGTACATTAGTTAATCTCGGGTTATAATATACCAGCTGATAAGTATTAAATGCATAAAAATTATACAGTTATAACAATGAACATGATTACCTCCAGTATGTTTTTTACTGTTCACTTACGATGATACATATAATTCTCCACTTTCGGAGATAAATCAATCGGGCAAAAGTGTATGCTCATCACAAAAATATAATCCTCATTTCGTATGTTTATTAAATCGAGGTTAAGGGTTCATTATAAGCAATTTCATTCCGGTCTCAACTACATGTAAAAACATTTTATTATAACCATAATAAAAGTATATACTTAGCACAAACGTGTATTTCATTTTAATTAAAAAAAAAACATTTTCATCCTAAAATTCTACATTATATTGGATAATAGAAAGTGTTCGTATAAAAATGGAACCAACTTTAAAACAACAAAAACGAAAAGATGTCATCAAATTTTAAGTGCTCGCATGGGATTCGAATTCAGGGTACTTTGGTAACTAGAGCACGAGAGTCCAATTCTTTATAATATCCGCAACATCCCAGCATCGAATCCCTCGGCGGTACTCAGTTCTTTCAATATCTGACGATGAGTTTTGATTTAGGTTATCGTTTTTTTTTCTGTGGGCCTAAAGTATTACTGCCGTACCTCGTAAGAAAAGTCGTAACTCCATTTTTGTCAAAAATGAGATAAAAATATATTTGTAATCAGCAAAATGAAATACATCATATTCTGAAAAAAAAATTACTAATATTTATTATAAATTATTTTAAAAAAATGATTTGTTTCTTACAAAAATGAATTTTTTATAGGTATACTTCCTAAAAAGCCGTAAGTGCCACATATGGGAGTTGCCGCTGTATTTCTCGATTTGTCAGTTTAGTATATTCTATAAGAAGGTCGTATCTCCAAATACTGACTATAAAAGTCGTACACTTTCTGATGCACATACGACGTTTTTGGATTGTATAATAACAGCAATTTATGTGAAACTAAATCTAAGAAAATATGCTATTAAATAATAAATAACAAAGAAAAAGCCCATGAATAATAGTCTAATAATCATATTTATAATAAATTATTAATTTGACATATATTAAATTCAAAATAGCCTTTCGTTTGCTTTAAATACATCTTGTTTACAGGTAAAATTATTATTATTAATAATTTAATATTCTGCATTAGGTTAACGAAATTTATTGTAAATACTATAATGTATAAATACAATTAATTAATCCTTTTTGCCCGAAATAAGAAAAGCAAGTACGTCAACTTCAGCTCGGTTTTTCCAGTAAAAAGAAATTTTTTTAGATGAATAATATGAATTTGTCACTCGGTAAAATTAATGATAACTTTATTTTATATACGGTGAACCGAGTCAGTAGAAAAATAAAAATAATTTATCACGAGAGAAAAGTCCCAACGTTTCGAACCATCTTAGCGGTCATCATCAGTTTTTTCTCTCATGAAAAATTATTTTTATTTCTACTGACTCGGTTCACCGTATACAAAAAGAAGAAATCTTTTTAATTTTTGAATGATACCTTTTCTACTATTTTTAAATGTGCTCTATAATGATTCCCGTCGAGAAAATGAAATAAAAATGCCACTTTTTATTTTTCAGGATTTTCTCTACTGAAACCGATTATAATTAATGAAATGCATACATAAAAAGTGATATTGATATAAATAATATGCCAGTAGAATATTTTTTAGAAACAATGGACGATTCAAACTAGCTACGAAACGAAACAAATTTATTCAAAATTATTAATTCCTTAAAAAAGAGATCACAGAAAGTTCTTTGAGTTTTATAATGATGATATAAATATTTACTGGTTACGTACGAAGATTGTAATAATTTTGAGTACAAATTCAAAATGGCAGATCCGTAACTGCCACCGTATGTATCTCTTAAATGTAACACTGTTGCATGAATCTGTTTCAAAATTGAACACATATGTTAGATAATTACGAATATTATATATATTCAGACGGCCATTTTGAATTTATAAACTCAAAATTATTATAATCTCCGAACATAACGAGTCAATATTTATATCATCTTTATAAAACACGAAAAAAAAATTTGTATGATCTCCATTTCATGGAATAAATAATTTTGAATAAATTTGTTTCGTTCCATAACCATTTTGAATCGGCAATATTTATATTCAACAATTGGGAACACTTTTTATGTAATCATTTCATTCACTATAATTCGTTTCAGTGGAAAAATCGTGAAAAATTAAAAAAAGACCTAAAAATCATGGCATTTTTATTTTATTTTGCAAAATGTTTGCTTTCTTGACGGGAATCGATAGAGCATACATACTTAAAAATAGTTGGAAAGCAATATTTCAGGAATGAAAAAAAAAATCTTTTTATTCGAGAAACTAAACCGAAGTTGGCGTAACTGCTTTTCTCATTTCGGACAAAAAAGGTTAAATGGGTACAAAGTATTATATAAAATTGTATAATATTTTATATAATTAGAGTTCGCTATTTTATAGTTACAGTTATAATACCAATATTATTAACCCTTAGTTCCGACTGCTATTTTAAAGAATGTTTCTCCCACTACCTGGGTTAATTGTTTCCTGCCGTTTGAAAATGCTTACAGTGTGTAATTTATAAAGTACCACCTCCATTTTCTCCAGGGTCGAAAACGATCCTGCAGTCTTAACTAAGGGTTAAATTTATTTTTCAAAATGAAATAATCTCATGGCTGAACGTATAAAGGATTGTTACACCTACGTTATTTACAGTATATAATATTTAGAAAGGGGCCTTAGAATACTTATTTTGGTATAGTGAAGCGGGCAATCGGTTTTAGGAGACATACCTCTGGTGGTTTCAGAAAATATCATGAAATAAACAAGGTGTCTTACGTTAGGTGTACCAAAAACATTGCAATCCAATATTATAACAAAAAATTATTATTCGCACAATCATCAAAAGAAAACTAAGGTACGATATAATTTAATATTATTCGTACTAGCTACATGAAGCAAACATGTTGATACACGAAATTCATAATAAACATTCTTATACTTAACTAATGTCATTGCTATTATTGACAGTATAGGCATAATTTATAATTTTATACTACGTATAAATAAATTTATGCCTCTTACTATTGCATTATATGATACCCGAAATTCTGTTGTTAAAAGGATTAAAGCATAATTAATTATATTTACAGCAATATATATATTGCACTATAGTGCGCAAAGTATTTGAAAAATGAAAAATGTAACATACGACTTTCTTGTATCTCTACTTTTAATAAAGAGGCAGGGATATGTAACGTCAAGAACACAATAAAAAAAGGTGGTATGTCCATAAATTGGGAGTTACGACCTTTTTCGGCAGTATCAATGCTTCCTGATTATTCGGTATGTCCATTTTCAACTATTGTTTATTAATTAATTTGCATCAAATTTATATCAAATGATACATTAAGTTATGAAATAAATTATGCAAGTATCAAAAATAATTATTGAAAATAAACAAATTCATATTTGCTCAAAAACAGTTTTTCATCAATATCTTAAAATCATTAAAATGGAGTTACGACTTTTCTTACGAGGTACGGAAGATTACATGGTCTACTTCTTCTTGTTTTTTAGAAATGTTGTGTTTAATTTAGATCCAAAGTTTAGTATATACAGAAACTTTACGATTTGGTAACATTTTTTTAACCAGTTTTTTTGGATCACTTAAAAATAATCCATCATTTTTCGGTCATTTTTGTGGGTTTCGAGATCTATTGTTACTAAATTAACAGCGCCTACAAAATGTTAAATAATACTAAAAATCCATTTACTCATTGAGTTATAATATCGAGTTTTTTTAAATTCTTTTTACTCTTCCAATTTGCATTTAGTATCAATATCGCCTATTCATAGAATTGGTCTCCTTTTATATAAAGGAGAACTGCTCCTAAAAGGCTTCCGAGAGCATTTTTATTTGAAAATCGTTGGAGAGTATACATTTGTTATGAAATATTCTTCACTTAAGCTAAAGATTAAAGCTAATGAAATCCTAAAATATCTATTGCTCTGTTTTTTAAACTGCAATTTATTGTTATTTATTTGTCAATAGTAACTAGAGAAATCCTCATATAAACACAGCATTGTGGCAGTCGACTTAAAGGAACTCTACCTTTAATCGCTGCTGGCCAATCAATACAAGGAAGACTTACTGGCTAGACTCTACTCGTAGAAACTCTATTTATTGTAACAAGTCAGGTTGTATGGTCAATTGATGTTCTCACTACAGTCCAAACTAGTGCAACTCTATTTATAGAAATTCTAGGGCATCATGTAAATGTTTCCGAGCAGCTAAGAATCTGTTTTTCGCCTAATAGTACTCCATGAACATTGAACAAGTGTCAGACGATGTGAAACCGCTATAATCAGGTAAATCCAAATGTGCAAACGACATTCAGAAGTTAGGTAACGCAAACTTCATCGGTGATGGCGTCGTTAAAACCCTTCTTAGCAGATGTTGTCTACAGAATTGTATTAAGCGTAATAACCGCGGCGCGGCAAGCAGCGGAGGATAAATAATTTGCGATTCGCCTTGGCTAAATGAGGCGCTTATAGAAACTCAAAGGTAAAACGCGGATAAAGGATTGTCGAAGTTACAGAAGGGAAAAGTCTGACTCGTGGCGCGGGAAAACGCATCGAGCCCGAGACTATGCGCAATTGGAATAGCGTTATAAGACCTGGGAAAGTTCCTGCACTTAACCGTAACCTTTGTTCCGAACTCCGTTTGGTTCTTAAGTTTACACGACGTCGACGATACGAAGTTTTCCGACGGATTCCGGAACTCTTTCGCGACTGAGCAAATTGGCCGATTTGAAACAAAATACCACCGTTTAAGTGAAATACCTCCAAACTATCCAAATTCAGACCTCTTGTTTCCAAGTGCTTCAAAAACAAAGAAATAAGATATTTGACCTCTAGAAGTTCTAAAGTTCATCGATATCCGCTAATATAAAAATCGCAGCTTTGGAATCAGCATATTTTTAAAATTTTCCGACACAACAACTTAATCCCCGAACTAGGGTCTGAAACATGGTATGCGTATTCGCCTAAAATTTATTAGCTGCATACGAAGTGTACGACAGCAGATTTGAATAAAAGGGCACGTACTTCGCAAGAGTCTCTGGTGCAGATTCGCCAGTCGGTAACATGCGAGGGAGCCTTTCTCATTTACAGTCACGAGGAAACGCACATTGTAGATAGTGGATAAATATATGTACACGTTGGGCCGACATTGCCATGGAAGCAGCGTCGCGCATCAAAGGGAATCCCCCACTGTGGGAGAATCGTGCGATTTCAACACCAGGAACTCTGGATATCTCGTCGACGAATCAATCCGTCGCATCAGTTTACGCAATGAACTTTTGCTTGTCATTCTAGAATGGTACACGCCTGAACACTTCTCTCATATTTTCCAAGTATTCCAGCCAATTTTTGCTGAATAAATCTACTGGAAATGAAATAAATTACAGCGACGCTATTTCTGTTATCGCACAGACGTTCCTAAATCAAAACTGAAATTTCTACTTTGAGAAAATAAACTTTTCTCGTGGAAATGTCAGATATTTTTAAGACCTCCGGACCCTGTTTAAGAAAGTTAGGTTCAAACAAAACGACATCCGTGATTAGGAAAATGCGCTACCATTTTTCGCAAAGTTTTCCCAGCGAGGAGTATTCCGCTCATCTGTTTTCTCGTGACATTTTAAAACAAGCGCGTAAAGCAAACTGTCGCCGAGGACCTGGTGTGACTTAAAGGTAGATAAATTACTTCTGGTCTACGTACATTTATTCTGATGGTACGAAGAGCAGAGAGGAACAAAAATCGAGATGCAGCACTCCTCGCTTGTTCCTTAGATCCTCTTTTCAATCCATGTCGCGAAATAACGCAGAAGCTTTACTGCTAAAGTATTTATTTGTCAAGTATCCTCGAACTAGCTTTTCTTTGCAAGCTAGTCTCGCCAGTCTTGACGTTTTAAGTAGTTCAAGTTGAAAGATTTACGTAATCAGTCGGGAACACTACCGGAATTCCAGCTTTCAACAAATGAAATTATTCTGATAGTAATTGCAGTAATTAGATCCAACCAGTTCTCATCTTTACTGAAGGGTAACCTCTTTTTTAAATCTACCAAATTCCTGCACTCGATGGATTAATTGTCCAGACCTAGGCAGGATAACTAGTCTAGAATCTCCAGACAACAAGCGTAAAATTCTTGACCTATAACACTTTTACTCAAAAAATCATTGACTTGCGAAGTAAAATCTGACAAAAGGTTAATTCATGACGCGATGAACACTGATTGAAACAGATTGCTATAGCAGTTTATAGAATTAAATTTTCAACTAGCTTTAATGAAGAAAACTGCAGTTCATCGATAGTCGCTAAACGCCAGGAAAACACTTCAATTTGGAAAAGCGCAGAATCATTTTTATACCAATCGACTTTCTGTCGTGTAACTAAATGGTTTTTGGTCTTGTATAAGCTGTTCTTCCGTCTTCCCATTCTTCTGTCTTAGAGGGTGGAAAGAGAAGCTATTCGCATTTCCGCGATTCCGGAAAAGCCCATTATTTTCCGATCGCTCGTAAATCGACTTCAACTTGCAGCGAATTTTTTATATCCCCTTTTATGGACTTACGAGTCAATGTCGAATCCCAGATGGTTGGATGCAGATTGTTTTACTTTGTGTCCTTCGCGAAAAATTTCCTTGGACAGTCGAGGCAAAAGCAATGTTACGAGAGGATATGGGGTGGGATTCCTCATAATCTTGTATGAGCCATTCGTTATCAGGGATTACTGTCGATAAATGGGAAACCCCGGAAAATAAATTTTAAGGAAGACTATGCTCTTTCTCGACTGGGGAGCGCAAAATACAATGAGGGCGTGGCAATGCTTTCGAATCTCGAAATCAATTCACGAAGGAACTCCTTGAAAACGTCCAGGCTTCAAAGCCCGCATGGGCAGGAAAACACGCGCGAATACGCGCCTTCGGAAAACCGCAAGCTCAGCAACGAGGATTCCCAATTTCCCGGGAGCTTTCACTTTCGAACTTTCTCTGCGCGTTTTTGTCGCGACTCTGGCAAGGTGGCTTTTCAACCACTGCTGCTTCCGTCCATTATTCATCTCTGCTACGCGACAAGAGTGGCAATATTAACGGGAACTGGAAATTAATCATTTTTACTTGTCTGTAATCATGAAACAATAGAAGCTTGGGGAAACCAATCCAACGGGCGGGAACGAATACGGGATTAATATGTTCCGGAAATTTATAATGGCGCGAAGGAATTATTCAACCAGACGGCAATAAATGACAATATTTCGTGTTCTTCGCCGTGATTAATTCGTTACGGGCTTTGAAAAAAGGTTTATTTATGACCCCGGAAAAAGTTATAATCTGTTGGGAGTTTTTATGGATTTTCCAATAAAAGTGATTGCATTTTGGTTATGTTTATTACTGAATTTAATTTTTTGATGTCTTTGAATGTAAACGTCGACTGATCTTTAAGAAGTTTCTCATCTTGCGACTTTTGTGGTTTCTGGTATACACGAACCAGGGCGCGAGAAACGTTAATTCGACTAATGGTGGAGGTTATCTTCCTCTTTTGCGGTTTTTCCTATTGTTAACGAACGGGGTAAGAAAAGACAGACATACACCAGCGATGGTGCGAACCACAAATTTTGTGCGAAAATGCAAGGGGCAGCAGAGCCAGAGGCGCTAGTGTCTAACGCAAGGGCATTCACGGTCCTTTAATTAACGAACCTCAACTCTTGGGCTCGAGGGAGCGAACCTTCTAATCTCGAAGCTCCTTTGGAAATAAAAGGAATCGTTCTAAGTGATTTCCTTTGTTGTTTTCCTTTTTTTTATTTTCCTCGGTTTGCACTTCCTTCTACTGCTAGTGGAATAACACTTTCATATTAAGATATTACAATTACGCATTTCGAGTTTAAACATAACATACTGACATTTTACTTTTGGAACAATACTAGCTTATTTTTCTACAAACATTCATGTACAAGCTATTCTTTTCAACGAGTCTCTATTAAGTTTCTTCACGTTTTTGTTGCAGGTGCTGCGGACGTCGAAATGCAAGCGCTTTGTACTAATTACTCGGAAGAACCCCGTTCGAAACTTTAGACACCTATCGTCCCTATCGTTATAGGGTAAGTACATATGTATATAGTTTTGACTATGCCAAACTTAGGTATTGAATAATAACAATTGCAAAAAGGAGTAGCCTCAGTTTTCCAACGTTTCATTATTTGCACAAAAAACTGTTCGTATAATAACCAAAAAATATTTTTCGCTGTACCTATTTGATCTTTTCATTAAATTTCGCAGTGGAACGAAAATAAAATTTTACTGAAGTGTACCAAATTGCTTTCCGCATTTCATTTAACGTTTTCCGAGAGTTGTTTGTGACAAGCGGTACGCAGGGAAAAATTTAGAAATGCTGCCCATCGCGACCGGTCCATGTATGTTCCTATGGGATTCATGAGAACGGCGAAAGGGTGGATGCGTGTAAACACACGCGACTATATATTTGCGGATATTTATTACGGCTATAAATATATTCACAGGTGTTGAAATTCAAATGTTAAATTTCGTTATGTTCCTTATGAACCACCAGAGGTCGACGAATCGTCGCATAATATTCCAGCAACAAATATCGAAAAGGAAGTGCGAGATGTGAACGAGATTTAAAACGCCTATTATATATGCTTTTTTAAAAGCAATGTAGATCATATCATATATTTTCAAAATGATAGATAATTATCATAACGTAAATTGCTTCTCAAATGTTCCACGTATCTCGCAAATCGCATTTTAATAAATGCGAGTAATTATACGCTTATCGGAAGTTTCCGCTGCCATTCCAAGTTCCAAATTACAAAGCCCTTCAGCTGCAAATCGATTACATTAGGCCTTTTTTCGGTATACGGAAGATTACCATCGTGAGCGACCCTTAGTCTTCTTCGTGAGATTGCCATCTGCTTCTCTCTGGAAGTTCCGGAAGTGCGTGGCATAGGAGAATGAGAGTAAAGGAAATCCAGGGAGAAAAAAGATTATCTAGCGAGGTCTAACGTCGCTTAAAAAACGACGACGGGTATAGGGTACGGGGAGGAAATACGAGCAGTCGTAAATTTGCTAGCGCGCGGTGGAAGGAGGAAGGCTAGAAGGATGAAAAGTAGCACGGGGTCATTTTAACATACAGACCATCGCAGCTTCTAGTTTTTCCCAGCTTTCAGGGCAAATGGATAAAAAACGGGTCGAGTCTCCTTTAAGAGATACCTGAGCAGGATGTAGTTATAAAAAATCAAGAGAAATTTCAGTGACGCATGATAATAAAAAGTTATCACATCGTCACAATATTCGGTATTTCACTAACCAAAAAAGAAAGAAACGAAAATATGATTTCATAACTTTTTTATTACAACATTTATAAGCCTTGAAGGAAAATTGGAGCAAAGTAATTGTCGAAAAATCAACCGCTCCCAAGAGCCCTCTTATTACTTAGAACACTCAAGTTCCGTTTTAATTAAAATGAATAACGTGTACGGGGTAATAAATAAATTATTATTCGTTCTGTTTCAGAAGAAGATGTCGATGACCGGAAGTCTTATGGGTTACGAAAATAATAACGAGGTCAACCAGGCCAAATGTAAAAAACCGCTTAAGGCACTTCCGGTGGTCGCTAGTGTCAATGCTGCAGGAGTCACTACCACGAATGCTAAGTCAAGAACCAAAACTCGTCAATCGTTTTCAAGAAAGCGGGAACCTTGCATACGCGGTCATGTCAACAGCCTCTGGTCAGTTTGGTATGGGATTCTGGCGGTCTCGTTACAAGCCTATATCGCTGCGCGATGTACAAAACGTTTCATAGGTAAGATCCATGTCTTCGCCATATGATAACATACGAAAATACACTTTCATGGTATTATTTATAGACAATGTATTTCGCATGAACTAGCCCCTTTACAGTTAATGACACCATTAACTTCCTTTATGGTCATTTTTAACTCTGTCACGAAGTTGCAGAAAGTCAATTACGTGGAAGTAGGTTTTCAGTATGTCCGTTAGCGACTCTGCCATCCGTCTGATTTTAGCTTGTTTCCCTGCTCGCATCCCGAAATTAGCCGTTACATGGACATACGCATCAGGTAAATGAAATTTTCTCGTTGCACTGTGCAGCCGCGAGATCGTTAGTCGTTACTTCTCGCACGAATACTACTAAAAAAGAAGCGCGATGGCGGCTGAATTACGAGCGAACTTAGTGAAACGCGAAGACTTAATTAAGGTGCACTCAATTACGGGCTTCATCTCGCTAGAAATGTATGTGAATTTTGGTCCCTTCTCTACGAGCTTCCTTGCGATCTTAAGTCGAGAGTTGAAAGTTTACGCATCATAGGAACTTGATGATAGCTATTAACGTTGTCTATAAATATTACTTTACAGCACATAACTGCGGTTTATCATGAAAAGAATAAAGTATTGTTAAAAATTTAATGGAAAATTTATTTATCTGCAGCTTACTTATCGTTACCATGGCCGGCTGATGCGCCTCCACCAAAAATTGAGCTTCACGCTTGTCTTGTCCTTGCTGGCACTGGTGTGTTACTGTTACCGATACTTTTAGCGTCAGCTTTTCTGAAACTCGGTAATCTCGCCAATGATGGGATCAAGCTCGGAAGACATCTTAGTTCCTGCTCCCGCGACCCACCCTCTTCGCTGCTCAACAATAGCTCGGAAACTGGTAAGGCGGTTATCCTCCTTTTGAAACGTCTTTTAATATAAAAGCTAGACTAAGTAAATTAAAAAAAATATGTGTAAGAAAATAAAAGTACGATTAATAAATTTTGAAAAAATCGTTGGGTGATTGTATCGTTTTTTATTTTCAAGGACTAGCGAATAACTTATGGAGGCATGGAGGACCGACCGCCGCTTTCGTACATCTCTGCACCGCCATGTGTTTTCTGCTGCCGTCCTTACTCATGGAGGCAAGGCTAATACACGCTGGATTTTTGCCAAAAGGTAATTCACGTCATTCTCTTTTATTTCTGATATATACTTTCTCCGTCCACTTCATCTTACGTAACTTTCAATTTAGTACATTTGTGGTTCTTGGATTTTTGTAAGGTACACAATATTAAAAAAATAATGGCAAGCTATACAATTTTAATATTTATGTGTCGATAGATCAAATCGAAGTAAAGGTTCTGGAAAATATGAACAATTTTTCCGTCCATTTCTTTTGAAAATATTGATTTCATGAAATCCCGGCTTTTGAATAGCACTCGAAACTTTCTTGACTGGACTTTATTGGTTACAGCTAATGGTCTAAGTAAACGATAAAGGATTAAAAAATTGTTTCTGCCCTTTCACCACTGTTTGGATAATAACCCAAAGTAAACACGAATACAAAGTAAAGTGAAGCTTAAATGAAAGAGTATAGCTTGAATAAAAAATCGTAACTCAAAATAACTAGGATTAGGAAAACCAAGTTAAAAAATAAGGTATTTTTATGTACATGATGATATTGAGGAGGTTGTTGATCAACATTCTAGAGTCTAGTGTGAAAGGTTAGAGACCCTTTCGTGGGAGTGGAGACACAAGTCGCTGTGTCCGGAGCAAGTTGGATTTTGAAAGATCTCCGACTCACTAATACCAGCATATTCAAAGTATGGCGCCTGCAGCCTCAATGCTTTTTAAAAGGACTATGTGAACCAATCACGAGGAAGACATCTGTGAATGAAATTGTATTATAGGAATTCTATGGAATTTATTCCCGTTTAAGTAATCCTTTTTGACACGACATGCTGCTTCCGCTCCACCTACGTAGAGACCTTAGGTTCACCATATTTGTTCTTTTAAATCTAAATTCAGTTATCATCAATGTCATAAAACCTAAACCGATGGTCATAAAAAGAACTGATAATGGGGATCAGTTTTTATCAAGTTGCTGCAACCTTAGCGGTAACAAATATTTTCTTTTTTGTAATCTTAGTATATTGCAAAAAAACTTCAAAAAATAGGAATTGGAAATTTTCATAACGGATATGACACTCAATTATTTGATTCAATATGTTATGATCGATGGCTAATTTGTCGAATGTCAATAACAATTTGACGCGTCAAAGAGTGTCATCTAATCCGAACATCGTGGACGTCTCAATAATCAGATAAATGGACCAAATTCAATGTTGAAACTTGCATATTGAGTTTGAAACGTCTAGATTATCAGTGCACCCTAGCCTCCAACCCCGTTCGATGGAACGATAATAATTTTCCCAACAGCAGTACTACTCATTATCGCCTACCTTGGTAAGGAGGGAGCATTGTCATTTCTCCGAATGCTCGCAGCAGGTGCCGGAAAGGCGAGTTTGCAGAGAATAGTCGAGTATAACAAGGAATAGCAGGAACGACCGTGCAGCCTCTATGGCCATTTTCCAGCTATCCCATACACACATTCCCCCGTACGTATATATTCTCGCGTATGGGAGGAAACGCGCCTTCTCTCACCCTTGCGGACTATTCCCTTCGTATTGGTTCCATCCACGTCCGCGTAATGTCGCAAGGGTGGGTATTGCAGCATTGTTTCACAATAAGCTCCGTTGAAATGGTTAAACGCTGAGCGGAAATTCGGATTGTCGGGACGCAATCTCGTACCAATGTGGAGTTTCGATTGTTGCGGAGTATCAGGCAAGGCCGATAATACGCAAAGAATGAACTAGGTGGTTTTGTTCAGGCAGAAATAATGGGATTTCCCATCTATTCAATCGTAACTAGCGACTTGTGGGACAACTTCATTGCGATCTGGACGTTTGACTAAATGACAAGGATGATAAAACTACGTCGAGGTTCTGAATAGTAAAAGTTCGTTAAGAGAAATTACCCATCATTTGATTTTTTAAATTTATGTAGTTACATCACGGTATTTGTACGTGACGGTGAATAACGCGGTAAGCCTAAATCGATCCGGTTACCGAATTAATACTGTGGAAGTGGGAAGTTCGTTTCGGACAGGTGAATGCGATTAATTATCGGTAACTGCTAATGGGCTTTACCCATCTACATGGCACGGTCTCCGCAATGATAGAGGTCCGTGCGAATTTCAACCGGTAAATTTTGCTCCGCACTGACAATCGAATTCTGGTGTCGACAGCGAAATTCGATCTATTCCGGAGAGATAAATTATGATCATATCTGTGTAAATGACGTATTATAATTCCCGATGATTTTTATAACTGGTTAATTCTTTCCGTCTAAAGTAATGTCTACCTTAGTCACCCTAACATATCTGAGAGGTCATTACCGTCCACATATTTCGTGTAATATCACAGAATTACAAGCGAGAGGGTTGCTTCGCCGTCAGCACACCACCGCATCCTTAATCTTCCTAAATATCATTTGCAGACGCCATTAGTACCATTCATGATTGCGACAAAGTGGTTTGTATGCAATTATCGTACGTGTCGGCAACTATCCTACGTCATGAACGTTATCCTTAACATTATTGTCTGGAAAACGATTGTGTTAGACTATTAAACAATAAAAATACAATATTATTATTTGCATTTGTCAAGATCTATTGTTTCTTAAAATATGAATCATTCCAGGTGATGGAAAAAACGAATAAAGATTTTGTTGATTTTCTATTCAACATCGTAAGTGTTTACCATCACGCCTCTGGTGAAAAGTGATTTTTTTCTGTCGTTAAAATAATCTCTCGTTATACTCCCTCGCTCCACATAGAAGCGCATTTAGGCGAGCGTCTGCCAGTAAAGGAGGATAATAATTTCAGCAGTAATTTTAACCTTGTTAGCGTAACGTGCACTAAAGAGGTAGCTTCCGTGCCTGTTTCTCATGCTTCGAAGGCGCAAACAGTTCTGCATAATACCCGTTTTCCATCGTTTCTTGGTTCGTTGATAACCACCCATCGACACCAGTCATAAAAATGTATCGTACAAATTGCATAGTTTCGTGATAATATGTTTTGAAATGATTAAATTCCAATGAATGTTATTATTAGATACTTTTACATTGAATGATACATTAGAATGGTCGGTGTTCTCATTTAGGAACCTATAGGAAATTCGAGGGCGGAAATTATCCGTATCCATAATATTAATTCTCCAAGAGGAAAATCCGACTCGACAGTCTACGTAAATACCGGCCTTATTCTGGTTCATTGACTCTATTGGTTAGATCCTTAAAAGGATAACGAGGATTACGTTTGTTCGCTTCCGATAGGTGAGCAACGGATATTCAGTTTCAAAATTTAATTAGCGTTATTAATCTTCCGGGATGATTCTCAAACATTGTGACGAAAATGTGTAACGAACGATTTAAAGTTTCATTTATCGCATCGCAAATATAAAACTCACGGATGAGGACGAAATCCGGATTGGTGTAGATTACGTTCGAAATACCCCTAGGGCGAGTCCACAGCTAATCGCGTTTCACGAATTTTGTGGTCGAAAGGAGTGGAAAACCGATAGGTAGAGATTCGAGAGTTTCTCAGACCAGATGAATACCTCTTTCCATCGTTTCTTAGGGTATTGATTCTCTTGCCTTTCTCCATCTTTTATCTTCCTGATATCTTTTTTCATTTATTTTATAGCTGATTTTCTCATTTCCTGTTCTTGCGGCGTTGATGTTGTAAGTTTCTAGATAATCGCATCTTTCTAAATTCATCTGGATATTTCATAACGCCCAACTACATCCGCGTAGTACGTACATTAATGTAACATTTGAAACATGAAATTTCAAGCTCAACATTTCTGGTAGGTAATTGCGTATAGAATAGTAAATCAGTTCAGCGAGTTTTTCTGTGGGGTTGAAATCAGTCGTAATACCGTCAAGAAACTTGGCAAATTGGATCTTCTCATTTGGCCGACTAATGTTACAACTCTTCCACTGCAGACGGTGCTAGTTTACCCAGTATAATGTGCGCTTTACGAGCGAAGCCTGTTTGCTTCCATACCCTGACGGTACTTTTCGTGCGAGAAGTGCACATCACACGGAAAATTTACAATTCCATTTACGCCACTATTAATGAGAAAGAGAGGCTGAGTTTTCCAAGAATTTCAACACCAAAGTTCAATGTCGACAGAAGCTTTAAGACCCGATCGAACCGTGTGCGGAAAGGAATTAATCGAGCACATCGCCAAACGAATCGCATGATACTGTATGGCGTGCGTGCGTGTCTGATAATTGGACCTATAGATGCTCACCACGTTATCGGAATTGCAAGAGTCAGAAGTCACAACATGGGAATTGTGTACTGCGTTAAATCAACGCGAGGAAACGCTGGGCGATAATTGAGAAATCGCATGCTTTTAAATGCCTCGAGCTCGTTACAACAGGTGTTCCGATTGTTCAATCCGATCGTTCGTCCGGGTTTCGTGTTGCGAATTATCGGAAGCGCAAGAGTCGTAACCCGGGTTGCAACGGGAACTCATTTTTACCCACCCGTAAACGTCAGCGTTGAAAAATATCGTCGTAAAAATGTGTAATTTCATCCGTCGTTCGCAAAGGTGAGCGAGGGAATGCCGCAAAAATGCTATGTGTTCGTAGAGGTTGATCTCCCCCGCGTTATATGGGCAGCCGGCGTCGAATGGACCCGAATCGATAGAGCGTAGTTTACGCGCTGACAATGCAGTCGATCGTAGGCGAGGCATCGTTGCAGAAAATAGCGATCGCCGCTTCGTCCCCTTGTCGAGGGTGAGCTCATTCGTGTCTGGTACGAGAGGGTCTCCCTTTAATTACAATTATTAAATTTTTTAATGACTGTCGTGAACGTGGGACAACCGAAGGATAAAGGATGTCTGGCACTGAAACAGTATTACCCTTCCAAATTGACATTTTTTAGAAAAATGCCTATAGGTGTGTGGGATTCTTTTCAACCAATTGTAAAATACTCGTGAGATACTATCGGCAAAATAGCTATCCCAAAATGTTCATTGTCACCTCCAAAGTTGACTGGGTCTCAATCTCCATCTTTTCTATACCTTCAAACGGTGAATTTAGTTTTGGAAATAGAACCTAGACTACTGACCTACCACGGGCCAATATTTCGTGTCATCTTATTAGGGCCAAAAAATGAATCCGCTCAGTAACGCCAGTATCGACAAGGGGTCCCTTACACCTCGTATTGTTTGCTTTCTACTCTCGCTATTGTCGCATTAGATGCGAATAGTGAAGAGTCGTAAATTTTGAACAATGTGGTTTAACTAAGAAGTACTAGTGCTACCATGTGGATTAGTTCATTCCCAATTTTAGGTCTTAATAATTATACTCCAAATCTCTATCGGTAGTGGTCTGTTCTTCTATGCAAGGAACGAAGCAGATTAATATTTGGTTTGAAATAAACTGGTTTACTGTCTAACTTTTTTAAAAACAAAGGAAACCAAACTTGATTTGGCCAATGAGGGACTACAACAATACCTCTAGCGCCTTCATGTTTAATTTTTTGTAAAACGCGTAGAGTGACTGTAAAAGGAGGAAACGCGTAGAAAAAATAATTATTCCATTTAAAAGTAAACGCGTCTACAGTGAGAGATCCTGGATCTTTAAACCAGGAAACGTAAAGTTTACATTTTGTGTTTGTTCTTGTTGCAAATAAATCTATTTGTGCCATACCCATTTGGTGTGTTATAGTTTGGAAAGCTGACTGAGATAGAGAAAATTCCGTCTCTGGTTCAAGACGTCTGGATTCGTAGTCAGCTTCGAAATTATCTTTGGAACGAATATATGAGACGAAAACCCAATTATTTCTTTGTTCCCACCAGTCCCAAATTTGTCTTATTATGTTGTTCATTCCAGGGAACTTAATACTGCCTATCTTGTTTATTAAGGCAACAGCGGTAGTATTATCTACTCTCAACAATATATCACAATTTCGTAAATCGTTTGTAAAACATTTTAGGCTAAAAAACGGTGCTAGTATTTCTAGCGAATTGATGTGAAGTTTTCGTTCATCTTCGTTCCAAAAACCATGTGTACGTTGATCTTTACAAGAACTACCCCACCCAGATGATGATGCATCCGAAAGTATTTCAAGTAATGGTTTAAATTGTGTAATAGGACATATTGCTTTGCCAATATTACAATACCACCATTTAAAATCAATTTGTAAATAATTAGAAAGAGCCATAGAAGCTTCAAAATCACCACCATATTTTTTAAGGGCTAAGAATTTTTCTCTCTCGAAATTTTTTATGTGTACCCTTCCATATTTTAGGGATGTGCAACATGATCCTAAAACACCTATGAACGCCGCAAAATTTCGAATAGTACATACTTTGAAATTCATAAATTTCGTAATTAATTCCTTATATTTTTCTATTTTGTTTTTTGGAAGCTCGATACTCATGTTTTCAGAATCATAAATAAACCCGAGAAATATACATCTCGTGGATGGTATCATACAACTTTTTTCTTCATTTATTATAAAGCCTAAATTTTCAAGTAAATTACGAGTTTCTTGAATATTTTTACGACATTCATCATAGGAATTTCCAAAAACAAGAATGTCATCCAAATATATGACCGAAAGGTAACCTTTTTCTCTTAATTTTGACATTACAGGTTTTAATAATTTTGTGAAAATATATGGCGCGCTTGTGACGTAGACTAGATTTTTGTTGTATGGCATTAAATCAGCAATTAGTAAATTTTCGATGAAATCTATCGCTTAAAAATATCAAAAAGTCCACTTGTGATTCATCCCCAGTTATGATGAAGTCTGCCTGGAGCTTCCTATGCTCTATTTTTTCGGAAAATCCAGCTTCCACACTCGTGAAAAGATCATCGTTCTTACATCCTTTGACATGATACTCTGTAACTAATGAGTAGAGGTAGGTGAATGAGTGTATGTGCGTGTGTCGTATGTGATTCTACCACTGGAAACAACAGTTTGAAACTACCTGATAATGTTTTATGCATTTTAATATCGGAACTTTTGAAACAACGTTATTAGCAAAGTTGAGCTTGTCCGGATGAACGAGTGGATGAGTTCACCATTTCCCATTATGACGTAACGATTATATCAAGTCCGTCAAAATGTCAGTATTTAAAATTTAATTCCTCCCGAAACTTTTTCAAAGAGTATTTCTGTAATTTGTAAAATATCTCTGACGACAATGGTCCCGGCAGTTACAGGTAGATTCAGACATTTGCGATTCAGTTCGCGGAGGAACGTTCCGACGTTTACGAGGCGGCCACAGCAGCTTCGCCTTTCATTCCGTCGTAATAACGAAACCGACTATGTGCTCCTTTTCTTTTTGCACGCAGGCGTTGCAGTTAAAGTAGAAACTCGTGTAGTTATCATTGCGCGCGCGCGTGCTCGCCAAACTTTTCGCTTTTCTACAGTCGATAAAAAGGGGTGGACGTGGCACACACTTAGAACTGTTGGCCAGACGCAATTCAATTTTCCGCCCTCCCGCATTCGGCCGGCAAAACACGTATGAAGTTCGACAAAGTCCGTTTTCATCGTTTTATTAAAATTGTCAATTTTTATCAGCCACTTTAGCAAGCTATGAAATCATATTTTACTTCTAACAATAGTAGTACAGGATTTACAAACATGGCAATGACTTTCCAAACGTTTGTTTTTATAAGCTTCCGCGCGGCATGACTGATGGAAATTGGTTTATTTTACGCTGAAGGTTTTACAGTTCAGAATTGAGAAGTCTTTCCGTAAACCTCATAAATATTTAAAACTCTTTATACTTGGCTCGTAAAAAATATAAATGAAACGGCCTGCGATCGTGAAAAGTAGTTACATTTTCTGGGATGGAAAATCCGGAATTATAGTGAATGTCAATTTTTCATCGTTCTAGCAATGGAAATGCGGGAATCATTTGTTTACCAGATCGTATTAAAATTTTCAACAAAGCAAGTTCACTCGTTGAATTTTCCAGCCAATTATGCTTCGTACCGAGCTGGCGTGTAATGACTATTGCGAACAAATAGTCCATCAAGTATCAGGGCTTTCAAACGAACAATCAAATTCCAGATGAGAATGACGCAATGAACTAGAAAATTTATAATTGGAAATTACGTATTATCAGTTTGTTCTAATGAAAGCACGTCGACGCAAAATTCAAAAGGCTTTAATAAATTAGCAATTTAATTTGCACTTGGTCGGTATTCTTTTGAAAGGTGATATCGTGTAATATACACTTTTTTACAGCACGAGGTGGTAGGAATAATATGAGGGTATTGGAAAATTCGTTTGAAAGAATAAATTAAAAGATTTGATGGAGCGGTAAGTGGAGTTTACGTTCGATTAAAAATGCTAAAGTCCGGTATATTGTGTTTGCATAAAGGATATAGCTTCGACGGAGGCTTGGAATTTAGCGTAGTAAATTTCGTCCTGCCATCGTCCTGGGTCGCGTATTGATCGGCCAGGTATATGCATGGAGAGTTCGCTGAAACTCCCCTGCATCGCGGAGAATCCTCGCACCTGTAACTTCCTCGACCTCTCGAATTTTACCTCAAAATTTTCACCCCCGGAATGTTGAGAAGTTTTCAGAGCCGCGAGGAACTATTTATTTTATATTGTTTACGTCTTTAAACGAGGTATAAACAGTATCCCCAGAATCAATATTAGGATATCTCCTTGGGCTCAAGTGAAGGAGGATAATGAAATCGGAACTAAGTTATCTAGATTCGTTTGTTGAAAGCCTCGTAATTGAAGAGAGTTACGTTGGTTGGGGGGGAGGTAATAAAAACGCTTTTATTACCTTATTTCATTTCATTTTTTCCTTCAGCTATTATTCACCAGTCATCTCTACAGGTGTTTTATCCTCGTACCTCCTTTTTATTAGATTTCGAGTACGTATTTTCTCATTTTACGTTACTCAAGCAACCGCCCTTAGGTTTCAAATAATTTTAGCTTTCTGTTGGTTATTTTCTTCCCCGAAGATTTAGATCTTTTTTTTGCTTGACTCTGGGTCGTGGGTTTGGTAGTTAATTCTGTTTGCGTAGCGCTCTCTTTCTGGTCTGATTGCTACTTGTGTTTTCGCTTCATGCCGGACACGCGCTGCTTAATCGAATTATGTAAGACATAATTAGTTTACATAAAATTTGGTATCCATGATCAGTGATGGGAATTGCGGTGCAATTCGAGTCTACATTGACCAACAAAGTCAATATGTCAGTGTCGCCCAATGGGGTCGTCAGTATTTCTCGATTGGAATCCAGGTGGTTACGACTTAATCGTGATTAGTCATCGTGTCATTGATTCAATAGTCCGCATACACTGTACTCCAAATTAGTGTGGAGTAACATCTTTTGTTTCAGTATTTGAAAAACATCGCGTATACAAAAACGCGTTATTTTTATAAACATTTGCACGTTGGAACCCCAGAAATTTTCTGATGGGATGCTATTGGCTTTTGCATCCTATCGCGACTATATCGCAATTGCGGGAATATGAAAAACGGAAAGGGGATGAGAGGTTCGCGGTTCTGTTGGATGTTGAGCGGTGGGTTTCAACCACAGCAACATTTCGGATTCCATGAAGACCGCGTGTTGTGTGACCGGTTCGGAGACCGTAATGAACGAATTGTATTTTTTACGATTTCGTGCATGCGGGAGTCCCTTTTACCTCTTTATTTCATATTCTCACTTTTCTCTTCCCTTCCTGATATGAAATAATAGGATTTTTCAACGGGATTTTAAGAAACAATAGATTCCTAATGTCTCTTTCATCCTCGGGTTTTCCCATGTTATGTAACACAATTTGATTCCAAATAATACGCCCAAATTTACGATGACTATGATCACTGCGGCCGAATTTGTTAACTAAATTCCAAAGCATACGTTGCTCGGGTACTAGGCTAGTTTGACAATATTTATCAATAAGTACGACAGAATATGATAAATCTAGACGAAAAAATGGATTAATCTTTCACCTGAACAAAATGTTCTTCACACTTAGACGAGTTCAAAGGAAAATGTTTGTAGATTAAATGTCACCTTTATTGTCTTAAAAAAACTAAGACAACTTTTGGAATGCATTTGCTTTCGTATCCCATCATTAAAATCTTGTGATCCGTGAAAGCCATAAACGACGCCATTATCGTAATTCTGTTTTGCTCACACATACAATTTCTAGTTAAAGGGTATTGTTAAAATGGCTGCAGGGGTTACCGCTTCTGCATTTCCGGTGTAAACGCGTGTCCCAGTGGACCTTTCTGAAAGTGTTAGGACCCGGCATTCATGAACTTGAACGCGACTATTGCGCAACGGTAGACGAGCTTGAATTACGTTCAATTCGACGATGCCGAGGTTTGGGATGTAAATCAAAAGGGGATGACAGTGGAACGGGCTCGGCTCACGATCTAGAAAATTTACTAGGGATGATTGGAACCTCTGATGCAGATCCGACATTGATGATTCCGATATTGCCGCTTTCGAATTCGATTAAAGTTTGACGCATAGATATCATTCCACCGCGATGCTCAATTGCTGGTAATTCCACCCTTATTGTCAAGTCTTAGTTTGATCGTGACATTATTACTTGCGAGGTTCTCTGCCTTTGTAGGTTCATGACACTTCTACAAAACAGAATGACAGCATGTTCCATCATAAATTTGTCACTTTTCAGATTTTAGTACGCTCGTTCTGGAAATGTGGTTTTTTTATTCCTGTCAATCCATTAAAATGATCGAAGATTACGTAATGTTTTGTTTTATGAACATTTACAAAAAAAATATCTGGTTACAACATTAATTGTGGTAATCTCGATCGATTTCCCTTTTCCCGTCTATGGAATTTGAGATGAGTATTAAAATACCTATTTTCCGTCGGATATCCAATAACTGATAGGAGATAGCGGGCGTATAAGAAGGTATTTCGCTCGATAAAGAGCTTCCTACGTTTTGAGGGTTTTGCAATGAAATATTCACAAAACGTCAAGCGATTCGGATAAAGGCGTTTTGGAGCGATATCTGGTTAATAATTGACGGGTAGGTCTCGTCAGTAACCAGCCGCGAAACGTAAAGGGCTCGATTGAATCAGGAATTATGCAGGACGACATCGAGACGTACCGGCAATACAAATCGGAGTACGGTCTATGAAAATAATCTCGATGAGATGCAATGGAAATCTTGGCAGCTGCTCTACTGGGTTGTTTCGAATAACTCAAAGGCAAAGTCTTGGAGAAATTTCAGGACAACGCGACATCTTGAATTTTAAATCGAAATGACGATATATCCATAAGGAAACCAAAAGGTTTCCTCTTGGTACTGGAATCGATGTATTCAAATGTTTTACTCTGGCAGTGATGTGAGCACATTTTAGTCAGGCAGAGCAGCCGACGTAGAATGCTGAGGTAATCGACCGACACAACAATGGGAAACGAAAATTTCATTAACTTTCGAGGCCAAATGATTCGAAATTTGGCGGAAGTTATTAGTTAAACATCTGAATTAATCCTCATTTTGCTGCGTAGCAATAATAGGAGCGAAACCGTGATGCCTTAATTAATCGTCCGGAGGTCGAGGGATACGCGAGCGACTTTGTGGCAACCTGGAAGCGTTGGAGCATGTTGGTGTAATCTGGCTTATGGGCACACTTTTTCGCTCTCATTTTTTCACTCCTTTTTTTCATTTTTGTCCACGTTAATCCTCGTAATGAAATTACGCCCTATTTCTCAGAATATAATGAAATCCAAGAAGGTTTCAGTACTTTGCGCACCCAGCTTGTTATTTGTGAAACTCGTGGAAAAACATGTTTTAATTATGTGACTGATGTAATGTAATATTGACATAAATGTACCTTCTCGTGTTTGTCGTAATGTTTTCATTGCTGATATGGCTAATGGATTGGCGTAAAACGTTTGATAACTTAAAATTTGCACGACGTACTTTTTTATAAGTTCAAAAGCCAAGGCAGACGGCGCTCTTGCTGAAATCGACCGAGGTACAAAGGTGCCAGCGTAAGCGAAGTAAAAAACTGAAAGCACTTTTTCTTCGCGCCTTAACACGCAAAGAGCTTGGAACTCGAGAAATTCGAGGTGAGCCTTTTACGTTTGAGAATGAATGCCCCGACTTATGCGGGATCATCGTGATATTTCTCCTCGTTGACACCGCGGTGTTCGAGAGGAACGTAACCTAAGCATGTTCTTCTCGGTGACATTAAAGAAAAAGCATATCATTGAAGGTGCATTTTAAGAGAACCTTCAATAAAGTTTTCTTTACCTTAATGTTTTGAACATCATCTACTTGAATTCTTCATAAAATTTATGCATACATAATGTATATCAGAAGTTCGTTAGGTTCACTATTACAATTTTTACAATATATGTATACTTTTTACATACAGCTTTTCAGTTACGGAAGTGGGATGAGGGACCCCGCTTGCTATTTCTATGGAATCTGACAATAGTTGGATCAATTTTGCCATTCTATTTACCCTGTCGCCCGCCGTTATGCTCGGTCCGTATTCCGGAAATTGCATCTTCATCCTGGCAAAGCTCTCTCACCTTTATGGCGGCACCCAAGCGCTAACTTTAACCAACATCATGAGAGAGCAACGGTACTAAATAAAGCTGCGACCATTCGCCGCAAATGCGCATTCGGTTCTTTATGATTTACGTTCTGCCATTATACGAATACGACGTCATATTCTTATTACGCCCAGGTCTTCTATGCAGCGGTACGGCTCTGTAATACCTTCACTTTAATCTGCAGACAGCTGCCATGAAACGCTTTCATAATCCGTCACGATGTATAAAAGTTGAAGACCGTATTATTTAGCTCAATACCTAAAAATATCGTTTTCACTGATTTTATTTTGAAATTTTGATGCTCGTTATATTTTACTTTTATGACGATGGAAGTATAACTGCACCTGATTAAATTGCAATCATTTGCGCAGGCTATTTACGGATTAACCTCGGTATGGTTTACCATCGATTGCAAGTTTGTTAAATGGTAAATTTTTTAATGTTGGGATCGACATACGTATTTTTAGCGATAAGTCCCATAATTGACGTTAAATCCTGCAGCATCGGGGTGGTGGACATCAACTCGAAAAGAGCTTAATTCATTCGTGTTCCAGCCACGGCAAAGGAGATTCGATGTCGTCGTTTACGGAAATAAGGACAAACGGCTATTGGACGATTTTGTCCCGGACAGATATCAGTCGAGCTCCAGCCCGGGCAAATAGCTCGGGTCCGTTACGAACGCCCAAGGGAATTTCTGCGAGGTGGAACACGCTGGAAAGCATCGTGTTGTTTACGCGGCGATCCATCTTCCTATTCTCATTCTTGTCTTCGTGACTCGACTCATTCCCTTATTCCGCTTTCGCGTCGCCTGCATCTCGAAACTCGCATTTTTACCGGGGGCTTTTGCTCTTTCGGACTTATTTTAACCGGCAGCAATTTCGTCCGGGCAAAAGATGTCACTTTCCAAGAGAGTCCACGATAATTGACTTCTCTTTGGTAAATTGTTTTTCATAACCGGCTGCGTAAATGAAACTCAAATGTTGATATTGGAAATTGAAAGCTTTTGTGATATTGAAATAAACATCGAACTTCAGTTACCCATTTTCTTATTTGTTTCAATTTTTTATTTCCGCAGATGCAATATGGCGAACAGATCTAGATTGGGTAGTCACTCATCACGATCGCCTCGTCCTTCTTGGATTTATGGAACCTCCGGAAAATCTCACGCTTTCAACACAATCCCGCACGACACTGACACCATTTCAGGACTTGGAGGACTTTCAGGATTTGGAGAACTCGACGGTTTCGGTAATGACGCCTTCATCGGATAGCACGGAGAGTTTCGAAACCATCATCCCATTTGCATCGACGAAACTTTCAGCGATCCTTCTTCCAGCAAGGACGAAAGATTCGACAGATTGGCAGGAAGAAGTGACGACAACTACAGATTCCACGACTTTGGCTACGACGCGAAAACCATTGCCGAAGATGAACACGAGGAATGCACCAGAACGAAGAAGCAAATCGAGGCAACGAAATTCCAGTAGAGCACAAGCTATCCAACGGTCGGGGCAGACTTTTTTCGGAAATATGACGGGACAAAGTCTTCCGTTGACTTTTAACAGTCTTGCGGATCTTGATCATCCTGAATATCTGAATGAGGAAGTACAAACCGGTAAGTTTTTGTTGAGAAATTAATGTTTTACAATTCTTATTATTTTGAAAATAACGAAAAGTTTGTTTCTCTAGATGAGGATTATGGTCCTATCACACTAGAATATTTAAACTATGCTATGGCTCTATGCGTGTATTCCGTGAGATATCCCGCCATTTTTTGGGCAAGCAATAAAGCACTCGGAACCATCTTTAGCATCCAGCTAGTTGCGAATTCCGCGCAAAGCCTTTTGGCGTACGCTGGAATGTCGATAGTTTATAAAGTAAGATAATGCTTTCCGATTTTATATTAAATAAGTTACTTTAACAATGCCTTGGAGCGTTTAAGCTTTATTTTATGCGTAATCAAATTTTACGATTCGTGCAGGTGCAAGTGATGGGGCCGTTGAAGGTTTTACCTTTTCTGCGACATCGATCCGTACCGACTGCTAGCTCCATTTCCAGTTTCTTCGGAGATCGTTTTTTTCTTCTGAACCCGCACGTGACCTTAGCTATATTCGCCTTATCGTCGCTTCTAGTGCTTTGTTCCAGCATGGTCATGTATTTGTATGCATATGGAAGGTAAGTCTACTAGTAATTTGTTATTTTGTTGAAAAATGTTCCTCCAATTTGCATCCTGAATTCCAGTAGAGATTTTACGATTCAATCAGGCGGTTTCGAAATGTATCGTTAGTTTAAAAGCTTTTTGAAACGCTATCGAACATTATTTTACTCTCATTACCTTCGAAAACATCTCGAGTTCAATCGAACGCGTCGGTTTCCTCGGTAGAACGCTCCTCCTGCTTTAACTTGCTAATTTCCCGCGATATTCAAGTGAATCGCGAACCTGATATCTCGATTGCTACCGTCGACTGAGCAGGAACGCGCTGCGGCAATTTTCCTTAATAACCACCCACATAAACCTCTTTACGAGAAAATCCGGCCCATAAGAAAGGTTGGTTTTTCATTTCAAGATTTTCGTGCGGCTCCCGAACTAATTGTAAGAAATGAACGAAGGAATAACATATTTTAGTCACTAAAAATATCGATTTGATAATACATTATCTGTAATTTTTCGTAATGCATTTTTTGAGTTTAGTCTTTGACACGACTGACTTGGTTCTATGCGTTTCTATGTTTCGAATGGACAGGTTCACCGCATTCCTGAATCAGGAACGCGAGCGACGCGTGATTACTACCAAAGTTGGAAAGGACGACAGCGGATGGGGGTTCATGACGCATTCCGCAGCCCTTTGCTTATTTCTCGCCATCGCCATTTGCAATGCCCCCCTTCTCTACGATTATACAGTCGTTTATCGCGGAAGTTTGGATGGGGTGATTTTGGCCTGCATAGTCGGAACGGTATTTCATCTGCTCCTATGGCTCCTGCTTTGGATTTTCCTGACCGTCAAGCAGAAGTGGACCTTTAAGTTACGTGTAACAATAAGTCGAGCTACTGTTCGTTCTGCGAGATCTGTGAAACTTGTGACCGATGTGGATCTGGCCACCGGCAGGGCAGACGACGAGGGCACCAGTACACCATTATTAGTCGTGGGAAACGGTCGAACTTATACCGTTGCCGAAACTTCGCCCAAAAAAGCAATTATGAGCGTTATCCAAAAGGCTGCGATGGATCGTAAGGCTCGTTCTCAAGGTGAGTTTATTTTATTAGAATAATATGATGGTTATATTTATAAGTATATTGTTTTATATGTTTCTGAACAAAAATTCGTAAAACTATTTGAATTAATGTGTTCCAATTTAAAGTTTCTCCGAAATGCCGATGATTCTCTCAACAGATGGCGTTAATAGCAATTTCTGTTTTCCTAATAATAATACAGACCATTTACCATTCAAATTGTTCATTATTCCTTTATTGGTTCTGGATTGTTATCCTTTATTGAAAAATTACAATTTTCTTCTAGTGTATATATTCACTGAACGTATTTGCTTTTTATGTTGTTTTATTTTCTTTCATTATTAATTTTTATTCCGATATTAAATTTAAAAATAACATTTTTTATTTTTATGTCCGATGAGGGCTTAGCCAAAAATATTTAAAGTTTTATTTTTTAATATTCATTCCATTCCATGAATAATTATATACGTGCAGTGGAAACTGTTTTTGTTTACTTTCCAAGTTCAGTGACCGAGATTTATTACTATACAATAATATTTTATTAATTTGTATAAAAATGCTGCAATTTTTATATTTGAATTTTGATCAAATAAAAACATTTATTCTTTTTCATCTCGTTAGAAATTATCGATTATTTTTTTATGAAAGCATCCACGTTGTAGCGTACTTTGGTAGCGCTGGTCAATTTATTCAATATTCTAATTAAATATTTAATCGATATTTATAAAAAAGTTATAGCAACACCATTTTATTTCTTAAAAAATATTAATATGGATATAAAATCTAAATTCAAGGATTCTAAAATTTCTATCGCTCAAAATTAAATATTGAAAATAGTGAAATATATTTTTTATTATATACAATTGGGAGTGTCCTTCTCAAATCTGAGGTTTATTTTTTGAACCACCAACGGATTTTCTATCACGATCGACGAATTGCAAAAATGACACTTAAAATTTTTCATTTTTTATATCGAATCGTTGCTCAATCTGGTAGAAAACATGATGCGGATAGAATAATGAGTATTTAGTGTTTAAAAATTGGCATAACCTCAACATTCAAAATGGCAATGTCACAATTCAACATGTTGAGAGACGCCACCCGGTAGTTATTTCGAGAAAACTCATGTCTTATTAAGTATTTGCGATTGATATTTTGTATTACGACCACCGAATTGCAAAAATGACACGTAAAATTTTTCATTTTTTATATCGAATCGTTGCTCAATCTGGCAGAAAACACGATGCGGATAGAATAATGAGTATTTAGTGTTTCATATTGGCATAACCTCAAAATTCAAAATGGCAATATCACAATTCAACGTGTTAAGAGGCACCTCCCGATGGTTATTTCGAGAAAACTCATGTCTTGATAAAGTATTTGCGATTGAAATTCAGAAATTACTTTCTACGCAATAAAAAATCCCAAAAGGAGTTAATCATGATTTTTGTACGTACATTTCTCAAAATAGAACATTTTACGGGCCATACCCGATTTCAGGCGCCATATTTTTTATCTTATTCCATTAAATACACCAAAACTTTTTTATTTTATAAACTAATATATTTTTAAAAATACCTTATCATATTCACTTGGATGAATGATTATTAATTATTTCCTTATTACCGAATATTTTACGCCTTTAGGAGGGAACAACGTAGATCTTATCGACGTGGAATCGACGAACGACGAGGAGCAAATCTACTGGTTAAGGCCAAAACTGAGACCATCCCCGGTGCAGTCATCGAACGATAATAATTTGGAGCAACCAGGCGACAAGGGTTGGCTGAACAAGAAATTGAAGCAGAAAGTCACCTTCAACGATCTGCCCAGTACGTCCGGCTCGCGGTAACTACCCTCCTCCCTCCTCTTGGTGTCTTTTGTATCTGTTCGCTTGTCCTCATTCCCATGCACTGCTTCACACATTATTAATGTTTGACAATGCTTTGCGACGTTACTAGACAAAAGACAATTGCTTGCGAATGCCACGATGATGTAGAAAGTTTGACGCCATTGCGATTTTAGTTTTAGATTTGGTATTCAGACGACACTGTTATCAGAAGAAAATATTTAGCGGCTGAATGCGTTGATGTATTTTGTTGCATACATCATTTGTACAATAGCGCTATTATGCAATTTCTGATATACCTAACCTCAAAATATCAATTTCAAGTGAGATGACTTTAAGTAATAATATTGATCGACTGATTCGTTAGAAATAGTCACATTTTTGTTTCGTGACGTCAAATGTGATATTGTTCAGATCCTTCTAGTCTGGCCTTAGACGTAGGATTAGTATTATCTTTTTATATATAATACGATAATTATTATTTACTTAGGTTTTCAATAAAATTTTACAACAATCGTTTCTTCAATTTTTACATGTTTTTGTTTATACCTGTTTAAAATCTACATTTTTTTAAGAAAGAGGGCGTTTTATTACATATTTTCATACGTGCAACGTTTGAGTTTTACTATTTTTACCCACGTAAAACTTTGGGAAAATACGTTGCGTTGTAATTTTACTCGTTAATAGTTCCATTTTTTAAGTGTATGTGTTCATAATACTCGATAAACTAAACTACCCGGCAAGAAGGGGACTATGGATGTTGTGGGCTCATTTTAGAAAGTAACACATTATTCAACATTTTAAAACGTGTCCATCAAAGGCTGCTTTGTACTCATCGCATTATTTTGCTACTGAAGAAATTTAACGTACATAACTTCAAATATCAAGTACCGCAGTTTTAGAATAGCCATTTTACATACTTCTGAATAATAAAATTGACATAATTTGCTTGATAACCTTTTTCTATAATAACAATAATTATTTATGGTACGATTTACAATTTTGAAAAGTAAAAATAACACGTCAACTTCATATTTGTTAAATCCTCTGTGTGCTTTCATTATGAATTTTAGAGAAGATTAAAACTAATTTTAATCCGCCCTGCAAAATGTACGTACGTTTTCTTCATATATTATTCCACGAATGCATCAAAATATAGCCGAAAATGTTGGCGAACCTATCAACACCATTAACGTCGGAGTTCAACGTTACCGAGGAAGAGAATCGCGGATATATTCTCTCACTTTCAGTCCCGACGCGTCTTCTCGAATGCAGCATTCAAACCGATTTCCAATCCGTGTCTGCCTACGGTACCTTTTGATTCTCTCGCCTTCGATGGAAGCTGCACGCGACGGTGACAGTACTTCCATCCTTTTCCAGTCGACGCGACGGTTCGGTTCAAATTAATCGAGCTTTTGTGCTTTTCATCCCTTTCTCTAGTGGGATGCATTAGGTAGACATTTGCTAAAATCAATATGGGGACTTTTATTCGATACGTCGTACCAAAAATATGGAACAGCTTAAAAAATGAGTGGGGGTTTCCTGTAAATTATTTTACCTCGAAATGAAACTGATCTTGAAATCACTCGAGCTCGTCAGAATTTGCTTAAATTTTAGATGAAATAGTGCAGAAATATATCTTAAGCATATTTGTAATTTTTTTCACATAACCATCTTTTTTTTATTTTATGGAATTTCGTATCGTAATTCTTAGCTGTAATATCAATTTTCTTGAATAATTATATGGGTTTTTAATATATAGGACCGTAAAAAATAATTTCTTACAAATTCGAACTTATAAAATGTTGGATTTTACGTAAAATCTGTCTTATTTTTGAGGTTAGGAAAAAATCCTGACGTGATAATCGAGTAAAACTAAGTAACAAGCATCATAACGTCCTGATGAGCAATTTGGGGGCTACTCAAATGCTCATAGAATTTAATATTTAGATTTTGAAGGTGATGGTGAGATAGTTTTTAGTCATTTTTAAAATTATAAAGAATATTCCAAATGAGAGGAACTTAAATAATTTATTTGTAAATGTTACGAAAATAATAAATGATAATAACATTACACGAATCAACATTCACCATGAAAGTGAGGTTATGTCTTTCTAACCCCGAATCACGACAAAAAAAAACAGACAAACATTTTTCGAAATTTTATGAATTTCCGTATACTATATTGGATCCACCATCTTGAGTTTGAAAAGTCTAACCTCAAATTGGTTATCAAATACTCAAAAAATACCTTTTGTTCATGAATGGTCATAATATTAAGATATTACGTAAAAATCAAATGACTTCTTGCCTTTCAATTCTCCATTTTAAAGTCGCCATATTGAATTTTGAAATTCTACGTTCAGATTCGTAATCAGCGATAAAAAGAAAATGATATGTACGTAAGGGCGAAGAAATAATTTCTATTTGTTAAATTTCTGAAACTTTTCTTAGTAAACAAAGATTGATTGATTTTTAATGTTGTAATTGAAAACGATTGAATTTCATAATTGGGTTTCTGCATATCTGCAACGAATATAAATGGAAATGAAAACTTAATGAATGTTCATTGGTAAATTCAATCTTGAAGCGTCACTTTCAAGATGGAGAGTACCTGCAGGAGCTTTTAACTTCAATTTCAAAGAACATGAAATTGCATAGAAAATGTTTAACTTTGAACTTGCAGAAAACGATCAATACATCGACCAGCTGTTTTTCCTTCACACTGACTAAAATATCTATTTATACGTGAATTCATATTTTGAACATTCTGATTTGATACACAATTGTCTGTAAGCAATAAAATAATAAAAATGTAACAAAAATAACACGTTAAATGTAGGTAAAAATGTTTCATGTTGAAAATGCCCCAATAAAATATGCAATATTGATCGATCATAAGATAATGATTAATATGTAAACAGTCATGTCACACCATTTATAACTTAAATCGTACATGTCACTAACTAAACTGCAATCAATCTCGAGTGAATTTACAGCAAATTAAATTCCGATATTATGGAAATAGTTTTGAGCAGAAATTCACAATATATATTCATATTCAATTCGTAAAGGCTCCTTCTAGAATAGTATGTCATCGATCTGAACGTCGTATTTACTGTCAGGCTCGTACATTACAAAAGTTGTTTCAATCAAAAGAATAAATTTTGTTGTTATAATTATAATAAGCACGAGATGAGATTGAAAAATCGTTTGCAGTGAATATTTAATATATTTAATATAAAAGAAAATTATTAGAAGTGATTCACTACCTACGATGTACAACGCGATACACGTGCTCCACCAAACGATAAAAGTTCGATATCAGCAGTTCAGTTAAAAATTAGGACTGCCATTGCCATGGAGTGAGTTCGAAACGATTTCTAACCTCACTTACAGTGAAAATTGTCACTTCATTCAAGATAATCTAAATGTTACACGGTTGAAAATCACTTAATTTAAAGTGACATTTTAATCTTTAACATTTTTTTAGCAAAGCCTTGATTTAGCATTAAGGGCATTATAATTTTAATTTCATGTGATTTACGCAATAAGAGCAGTAATTTTGTTTTATGTGCTAATGCTAGAATTTCAACACGCACTAACGCACAGCCTGTGAGATTGCAATGTATGTGTTCCGCTCTACGTTCGCTTTCTGAACGATTTGCTTGAACCACTTTCGGGTCCTCGTAGCTGATTAGTAGTCTCTTTTATCGAGAAACGAAAGCAGCGAAAGACATTTTATTGAAATTTACTGAATTTTACTGTCTTTATTGTTTAGTAATAAGGGAAAAGCCAGACGAGGCATTGCTGATGGCGGTCCAGACGACGATGGAGACTATGCCACATTACGGGAACTTCCGTTAGTGGCATCATTGGATCATACCGATGATTCCACTTCAGAAGAAAATAAGGTTGGTATCACTAATGCATACTTTGTGTATTAATTATTATTTGCAATCTACATGTGATAACAAAATGGTGTTGTAATAAGCGACTTTTCAAAAAAACTATTGACGTTAAATATTTCGGAAAACACCCTAATAGCACGAGAAGATACCAGGACGGTTACTCTAACCTTAAAAGTTACCAACATTGCACGAAGGAATTCTGAAAATGTCCGCATTTTTTAGTGATTTTAACATCTAACCTTATTATAATATTAATAAAGATTACTATTTAACATTTATATACGCGAATATTTACACCTTCAAATATTCTTATTTATTACAAGCTTACAATGTAAGGTTCGTGTAATCTTTCTGGGACATTCATGTGCTATTAGGCTAATGAAATATAAAAATTTCACAAACATAATTCAGATCGATAAGGAAGCAATGAAATCTATTCAGGTTTTAATACTTGCTAACCTATACGGCACATATCACAGTAATATCCCTAGTGAAATGATCACGTAATCGTGTTTTATTTTTGAATTTACAGTATTTTCCGATACGCCATTCGAAATGCAGGGTTTGAGTTATAAAAAACACCCATCACAAAATTTATTTTGTTGCGTTTTAATACTAAAAAGTACTATTAAACATTTGGTCCCTTTGAAACGTACATTTGTCCATACGTGGAAAGAAGCTGAAATTAATTACTCGAGGGATTTCGGGGTCGCTTATTACGAATCAGAACTCAGATTTTAAACATTCAAAATAACGGATCCAATATGACGGAAAAAAAATTAAAATTGACATTTTAAATTTCGAAAATTCGACATCATATTCGTAATCAGCGACACCAAAAAGCGACTAGTAACATATTTCAAGTAAATCCAATAAATTTCTTACTTTATCATCCACCATTTTGTATCCGCCATATAGGATCGGCCATTTTGATTTTTGAAAAAATGACCCCAGATTCGTTATTAACGACCAGCGGTATTTCATATAGATTTTTTTCAAATTTTTTTACGTGCAGGTTAGTCACAATTGCATTTATTATAAAAAAAGCGATTTTATTTTTAACAATATGCAGTAATAAACATTTTTATGTCTTTATTATAGTGGAGAATAACGTACACTATATGGCATAAAATTCGAAAATTGCGAATAAGTTTAGAGAAAAAGTTGACACTTTGAAGTATTACTAACAAGGGGAGACTGCCAACTGTTCCCCGTCGATCATAACGGGTATGAAATATGTTGTTCTATATCAAAATCCATTAGACATGTGTTTTTTCTTTTCTTACAATGGGCATTTGTTTACAAGATATCGGCAATAAACAAAATTTATTAATAATGTGACATTTCACAGTACAAATTCATCAAATTAAGCTGAAATTTGATACTTAGGGTTTTTGGGGTCGCTGAGTTCGAATCCGCGACAAAAAATTCAACATTCAAAATGTCGGATCTAATATGGCGGAGATTACTTTTGAAAATGTATTGAGTTCGCATAAAACTTATTACTCGGGGGCTTTTGAGGTCGCTGAATTTGAATACATCATAAAAAATTCAAAATTCAAAATGGAGGATCCAAGATGGCCGACATTATTTTTGAAAAGTTATTAAGTTCGCTAAAACTTATTACTCGTGGGTAAAATTTTTTATTTAAATGTTCAATATTCAACTTGAAGCAGATGCAGTTACCTACTGCTTAAATAAATTACTTGATATGAAAATTAACAGTAGTAAAATTTGTAGACAGGTATAATCATTATCAATTTTGATGGGAGATCAAATGGTACTACTATTGAGAACTCAACTGAAAAATACTGAAATATAATACATAATAAAAAAAAATACAATTTCAAATCACAATACAGACATTAAAAAATAGAAAAAACAAAACAAAACCTTAAAATTTTGCATTTTTGTTCATATATTCGAAATCAACGACCCCACAAATCCCCATGTAAGAATAAAATATCAGCTTAATTTGATGAATTTGTACTGTGAAATGCCACATTATTAATAAAATTTGTTTATTGCTGATATCTTGTAAACAAATGCCCATTGGCAAAAAAGAAAAAACGCGTGTCTAATGGATTTTGATATAGAACAACATATTTCATCCCCGTCATGATCGGCGGGGTGTTGGCAGTCTTCCCTTGTAAGCCGCAAAGAGTTACAGGGTTAAGGCGTACAAACTTTGAAGGGTTGCTGGAACTTTAGGGTTCGAATCTCCGATAGAGTTAGAAACTTTTTTTCGTTATTATTTATTTCCTAGCTTCGAAAAATACGATAAAATTGGAATGCGTGTGTGTGTTTATCTCTGTTTCGGCGAAACTGTAACCGTGGAAGATAAAGAAATAAAACGATAAATTATTTGTCTTTTTTCTAAATTTGTCTGAAATGGTTTGGAAATTACCGTTTACTTCCAGCAAGGCTACTTCGTTATAAATTTACAACTTTGAGCATTGGTCGTGTTAAGCGACGGGTGGCACCGCGTTAGTAGAATTAAAATCACATAATTGTAGTTACATAATCTTGTAATCATTTGTTTTAAATAGTTTTCGGAAAAACTCTGATTTTAGTTGTACTAACGCGACGTCACCTGTAGTTTAATACGTCAAATATTAAAAAACGTCGTAAGATTACACGACTTTTTCTAGTGTAAATTAAATTTTGTACAGTCAAAAAGGTTAGCGGGAGCAATTTGAAGGTTACGTCAACTTCACAATGTAACATGTTGAACTGCAATGGTAACTAATACGATTATAATGCTTCAACGTCCGAAGTTATCCCCTTATTGTCTGATGATCGAGACAGGAGAGGAAACGAAACTCCCTTATTGTCTGTCCCCACTCCCACTGACTTTCTACTCATCAGGTTACCGCCCTAGGGTAACCGGGTAATAACGGGGTTTGATCAATTACGGAGGATTGAAATATTACAGAATACTGTACACTTACTGTAATATTACGTGCCGTGTGATCTGAATTATGTTTTTGAGACATAAACAATTCATGCATTTATAAGCAATGAAATTAATCAAGATTTTGTACCATAAAATATTTGTCTCTTATCGACAATTTACTATCTTTAACTATTCATTGAAACCCCTTTAACCGTGTATATAAAATGTCACACACTCTTTAAACACGTCACCCGACACTTATTTCATTGTAAAAAGCATTGTCTACTTTTGTTTGGTCCGCTTTCGTATTCTCAACACTTACAAAATTTTCCTCATGTATTGTCATACCCACATCTATAGCAATGCCTTTGTTTCCGCTCTAGCCTTGGGGGAAGTGGCCGGTGCCTCGTAGGAATAATCCTATATACACGGATGTAAGAATCATGCATTCAGTTTAAATTATTATTTTTTGCACTAACAGACTGTCCTTTTATGAGTGTGATATAGCCTTTGCTTCGCTATTCAAAGTACAAAAGTTACATGGGAATTCGGGTGGATTGAATTTTGTGCATTTCATATCAGAACAACTCTCCTATCCTTTCATATAAATCACATTACAACATTTTGTTTGAGTCAAATTTCTGATTTCACGAAGCAAAGGCTAAATATGGTTATAAACTAACGAACATTTGTTACTGGGTGTCTATATATTACTTTTCATTTCATTAAAAAAAATCTTGCACTAGCCTGACATTAGATGTAGAATGTAGTTGATCATTACTCCGACATTCCATAATATACAGAAAACACCAATCGACACAATTTCTTAAGAAAAAACTCTAACAAGAATGACATAGAGAAAGATTGTCTATAATATTATGTAACTTCTTCGACGGTAGTTTTAATGAAGTTGAATATTAATCACATTTAAATATAATACGTTTTTGTTAATAAAAAAATATTACTGAAAATAATCCTTAAGACATTCTAAATTATTATGATATTCGATTTTTACCGTCGATGAGGTTAACAACCTGCTTCGAGCATTAACTATTAATGATGCATGTTCTAACAGCTTTTGGAGTGTGTAAACGACGATCAGGTGACCTACTATGCCAGTGGCAGTCGCGACTTGCAACCTTCTGAAGGCGACCCGTCGCCACTTTTGACCCCCGATCCCTTGCCTGATCCTAATTTGGAGTCTCTTCCGCTACCACCGCCGACACCTACCTCGGCGCCATTAAATGATGTCTCTTCAGGAATTGCGGCAACAGTAAATTCCCAGGTATGATCTGAGAGTTTTCCATTAGAATCATCTAGAACTGAAATTTATGTTAGGTATTCTTTCGTACAGAGGATGACATCGATATTTTCAAATTACTTTTTTCCTTTTATTTAACTTTCTTTGTTAGACGAGTCGTGGACACTCTGCACGGTACTAACGAGAATGGTTCGACATTATTGCATCCGCATTCGAATTCTTAATGAACAATTCTGAAGATATTTTAAAAAAACAATGCATTAACCACTATTTTAACTTTTCAGCTCGTGAGCGGACAAACCCCGCGTTGTTTACGCCGAGCGGATTCTGGAATGCCCCATGAGGAACTGACGCCCAGGTCGGATTCGTCGAATTCACCACCACTGGATGCTGGAGGAAGCTCGAACGGCCACAATAGCAATACTAGCAGTCACAGCGAGACATCTAGTGGAGTACACAGCAACGCTAGCAACACTAGCAACGCATCCCATGGTAGTAGTTCGCATCGTCGCGCCAACAGCGTGGAAGATCTTACTAACGAACCTCGCGAGGAACCGCAATGGAGAAGTTGTTCCTTGCAACGAGGAACCCAACCGCCGACCTCAAATGGGACATTCGCCGTGTCGGTTACTACGGTCAGAGCATCGGTCTCTCAAAATAGCTCGTTGTATGTGAACCATACACCATTGTATAACGGGGTCAGCGAGAGGGGAACCGGATGTCCCGCCGTCATCTTGGAGAACCCCAACGAGTCGACCGTAGTGATTCGCCGCAAAACGTCGCGTCCGAAGCTCGCGGAACCGTTGGATCCGAACGAAGAACCGTTTGGAAGATCCACAAATATGAGGATGACGTCATTTACGGAGACCAACGACCTTCGGGCAATCCAAGCGTCATCGGCAACCCTTCCCCATTACCCGACGCAGCCGGTGGTTACGTACCCTCATTGCTCGACAATGCCGTTGCCCCACGCGTCTCACGTGATTGCTGGTTCCAGCATGAACGGATCGAGCGGAAGTTGCGGTTCTGTTCCAAGGCACACGACACCACCGCCCCCAACGTCGGTCCAGGGCTCCATTCCGGTACATACTACGTTACCGTCGCATCATAATGGAGTAAGACTTCTCCTTCACGGCGGCTCGAATCCTTTCGTCAAGCGCTTCCCACCAGTCCAGACCCATACTCAACCTTGGGCTCTGTCCGGAGGTCATCACACTTTCCCACAGCTTCCGACGAACGGTAAACTAGCGCCGCCGGGTCAAGTTAGGCAATCAGATCGCGACTCTGCCAATTTCTCGATGGCCAGTAGTGGAGATTCGGATACCTGTTTGCCGCATTAGATCTTAGGGTGTCGTTAATTGTTTTCGAATGGATTTACATGATCGAGCTGGAATTTGTTTCATAAATAGTATATTAATTCTGTTCTCGTGTGGTCCAAGAATTGGTTGCGCTTGAAGTTACGTACGTTTCAGCCACATCGAACGATACCGCTAACTTCTTTTCAAGAAAAGACAAATTCCAGCTCGAACGGCAAGAATCCTTACATCACCATATCGAAAGACTGTCTTCCGTGAGTTTCCGGTCGTGAAATTAGAAAACCCTGGAAGGCATATCGCGTCGCTTGCTTTATTTTTCGAATCCACTTGGGGAGTTCCAAACATATCCCACTATTGTGGACCGGGGCTTCGCTTAATCGACTCACGGAATTAAAGAATCATATTCAGTCCCTATCGATTATGCCATTGTTATTCGAAATATCAACACTATTTATCGCAACACTGCATTTACCAATGAAAGCGCCGATTTTCTAAGCGACTCGCGAAGCCGCTTGGGAAGCCCGTCGCTTTGCAATCATTGCGTATCGCTCTCTATAAGGTTCGTGCATAGTGAAAATAGCTCTTAATGAGAATTCGGAAGGTGTTTTCCGTCGCGCATTCCGAAGTGTGTGATTTTTGTACGTATAGCCCGAAGCTTTTTTCTATCTCGACACTAACTGTATATTTCGTTAAGCCGGTGTATATTGCTAAGCGTTATCGTCGCTATAATTGTCGACGTTTTTAGTAGAGATCCTTTAGCAAGAGACACGATGTTACGATCCAACCGGATGATTTCAAATTTTATTTACAGTCTTTGCTTGTGCTGGCTAGATTTATCGCATGTAGAACTGATAATGAAATATAGATTTAAGCGCACTTCGCTAACCGATCACACGCCACGTCTCTTCTTAGATGGTCTCTACGTTTTAGTTGCAGTTACGATCGTTTTTATCGACCAAATATGAAAGGAAATGAGCAAATTGAAAGATCGAGCCTGTACATAGTCGTAATGTTATCCCTTTACCGTCTCTAATATGACACGCGTCGTTTTGCGCCGTCTCAACGGTAAAGTTTTAACGTGCCATGTCCTTGGTTTCGACCTCGAGGTGGAAAGTGTTACAAAATCGTGATGAATTACTGCCATTCGTCGGAAGGACCTTAGGTGCCTCCGTTCGCGCGTTTCGTTTCCGTTTGTATTTAGTAGAATTTAGTTATTGTGTACATATTAGTTGTTAGGGCGTTTTAAATCAATTTCAGCGACTGAGAGTGAGAAACGATGTAGGTAAAAGTCGAAGAGGCACGCTAAAAAGCCTAACGTGAAGTATAATCGCTGGTCAATCACGTACGCTTTCGATTGATCGTTATTCTTTGCGGAAGGTACAATGAGCGTCTTCGAATGTATCGTCATGCCGATCCTACATATCAGCCAGAACGGACCATGCCGAACGATGTTTTTAGAGAGTAGCATTTACTGTAGTTTCCTGGAGCATCGGAATTGGTCACGTGATGCACATGGGTGGGGAAAAAATGTTCACGTAACGTCCTAACCTAAAAAATCTTAGGTTAGGAAGTTCTAATCACTTTAAATCGTTCGTTTTTCATTTAGGATCACGTGACACGGGCTGAAAACAAAACATACATATACATAATCACAAGTGTGCTCATTTAATCGCAGAATCGCTACATTACGAAACTGAATAGTTAAGCATATCGAAAAAAATGGTTCAAGCGCGTGCTTGTACCGCACAAAATATCAGCAGAAAATAAAGGCAGGTAAATTCGAATTTGTAGTATTCCGCTAGACCGAAAGAATATTTTCTCTTTTACCCCGAACGAACCAATAGTTTTCGACGTCGGTAATATTCAGGGGTGGTTCGACCTTATCAAAAGCGACAATAGAGTATTAAAGACAAAAACGCCTACCTCGAAAGTCGAGCGTACCTTTAACTCATCGTCATCGTCATTTAGCATTTGTATTTCACCGATCATCCATCGACTCGTGGAGAAAACAAAAATCAACGGTATCTTTTGCAGACTAGCGCTTTTATCGGCGAGAGTAAAGATTCGCAGAAAAAAAAATGGATACGGAGCGGTGTTTTTGCGGAAATATTTTTTTACCACCTAAACCTTCTATCGGAGACGTTCGAGAACCGAATTAGGTCGGGAGCATTTCGTCGCGGAAGTTCTCAGTCCAGGGCGTTCAATCCTTTGGATTTACGTACCGGTGCAACAAGTCAGCTGTTTTTTACGCATTTATTCCTAACGTCCGCTTTTTAAAATTTCGAGCAATAATTCCCTGTGGTACGGTAGAACTTCACTTTGTTGTCCGACAAATGCGCGAAGGGAATCTCGCTAATAATGTGAAGGCGCTAACAAAGTAAAGGACAATAAAGTGAAGTTCTACCGTACAGCGTTGATCTAAATTGATATTTCCCCAACATTCGCCTTGACCTCTTATTGTAGCGAAACAAAGTTTGAGAACATAACCTAAAAAAAGGATACATTGGACGTTAGGAATATTGGTGCGCAGACGCATAATCAAATTATGGGTTTGAGAATGAGAAACCGAAACTGCACCAGTCGTTACTGAGACTGTAAATAATCATTAAAGATAAAAGAGTGAAAGGTAATGTAAGAATATTGTATAAAGACTGATTAGACTAGCCTTGATATTTATTCCGAATTTCGACTGCAGGTTTTCGAAAGTGTCTTCGTTATTCCGTACTTTCTTATGTTTTAGCAAGCGGGATACCCCGATACGGCAACATATTTTCGAAATTCTGAATTCCTTTTGGAAAAGATAGGTTAGGAGGATTCGGCGGCTTGTGTACCGACGCGTCAGGAAGAAAGCATAAATACGCGCAGTTATAGCGAAGCGGCACTATTATTGTCACAATAAGTATCAATAACTACATGTAAACTTTGTATATTAATTTAAAAAAAGAAAATAAAACTAAATTATTCAACGATACATTGCGTATCATGTCTTTATTTGTTATTTTATACAATCACTTATTTAATCCTTCCATCGCTGTACGAGCCTTTTTTAATTCAGCAATCAAAGCCTTTACGTCATTCCTTTCGATATTGATGATTGTTTCTTCATCTTTGATGCCGGTGGTTTTAATCTTCAAAGATAACTTCGGGACAGCTGATCCTTCGCAAGGTAAGACTTCCAACGAAGCTAAACGATTTACTATTAAAAACAGAGAATTTTTTGGTGGTTTTGAAATATTGTTGTACCGAAAGTATTACAAAGAACTTACGTCTTATAGTCTTTGCCGTTAACGCAGATATAATCTGTGGACAATTGTCGGTATGAATTCTGGAAAGTGCCGAGCTGTGCTCTCGTGGTAAACCTAACTGTTGCAATTCACTATTTAAATCCGCCGGAGAAGCGTTATAACGAGCAGCAGACGTAAGAATAGTTTCAAGGGCTGCGACAATTGCTTTTATCTCTCCAGTATCTAAATTAATATTACAGAATAGAATAAATCGTCTCGATGTGTTCTAAGTAATGCTTACCGTAGTTTCCGTCTTGAGCAATTTTTTTTACTTTTTCTTCCTAAAAATTAAATTATATCAACAAATGTATATTGAAAAAATTCTGTTTAAAGTTCCTTACATCCAGTTCTCCGTCTATAATTGATTTAGCGACAACATCTCCCAATTGTTTCAGTTTCATAGAATTCTAGGGACAGATTTTTCTCATGTTAAATATCATTTCGAATCGACATGTATTAGAGTTACTCACCATTCGAGATAATGTGTTGATTACAGCGAGCAGCCAGTCGGGGCAATCACCATCTCCGAGAAAGCGAAATTTCTACATATGTATCGTATAAAATAAATGACAATACAGAATGTGGAGTAAAAAAATTGACAATACAAAATCGTGGTTATTTACAAAATTTACAGCTCACCATTTTCGAGTCAGAATATCTAAATTCTTGTAATGTGCGGATAACAGTTTGTACACTTTTGGATTCTAACCTATAATTGACGGTATGTACAAATAATAAATTGGATTTACAATAATATTTACACTTTTAAAAAATGTTGGAATGTCGGTATGTCAAATAAAGTGTCATACGAAGGAGGTTAGAAACGCTACGCACACACGCAAACATCTACAGGCATGTGTGTATGCATATGTGCATTTGCATTTTTTTTAAATCGTATTATAATCTTTATTAGTTTCATGATTTAAAAAGTACAATAAATATAGTAAAATTATAAATCTTTATATTCAAATTTCTAATTAAGTAAATTGTAACAACAATGAATGTTTAAAAATGCAACATTAAAGCGGGGAATCCCATGAAACGAAAAACTATTGTTTTTGTCCAATTTCGAATTCAACATCTTGACTTTGTTTATTCTTTTTATTTACGTTATAATATTTTAACGATTTTGTACTAATTCGTTTTAATTCGTGAAACAGATATATTTATAGTATAAATGATAACTATTAAAACTGATCAGTAATTGTATGGTGCAAAATAATTGCATTTTTTAGGTTATGTTACTATATTCGCGTTTGCAAATTAGAAATCAGACGAAATTGGACAAAATTGGAAATGCCCAACATGGCATCTCTGAGACATCGTTAAGACGTACAAAAAATGTTGCTGAAGTCTCGTTTTTCTGTCACGATGAAATTACTAATTACATCGCGCTGAGACGTTACAATACAGGTAGAAATGACTCCCAGAAAACGAAAACGAATAGAAAGTTAAAAATACGAATTGAAATGAATTCAAGTGAATTAAAATGAATTAAAAAGTGGATTCAATTAATCATTTTCATGCGTTTTAATTCATTTTAATTCACTTGAATTCATTTCAATTCGTATTTTTAACTTTCTATTCGTTTTCGTTTACTGGACTGTCGTTTACAAGACAAATTAGGGACAAGCGTTTTTGTAAGCATCCCATTTCAATGTCTTCGAGACGTCTCACTGCTGTCGCAACATTTTTTTCTGACGTCTCTTTTTTATGTCAAACCTACGCTGCTTTGCCGTCATCAAGACGATGTATTTTTTCAGACGTCCTAAAAGTGACAGTCATTTTGGAGACTTTAAAAATTATGTTGTGGCATTTTAACGCCTCTATATGATTGTCTCTACCCAGTTAGCAGCGTGACATCCCTGAGACGTCGTCAAGACGTACGAAAAATGTTGCCGACGTCTCGTTAGTCAGTCACGATGACATTAATATGACATCGCTGAGACGTTATAATACAGTCAGAAACGACCGTCGCTGACAAGACCGGTTAAGGACGAGGTATTTTTGTGAGCATGCTTTGACGTCCCTAAGTCGTCCCTAAATTGATGTCTCATTAACTTTTAATCGAGACGTCTCACTGCTACCCAATCGATGCTTCGTGTTTAAAATTAATATACCCCAGTAAACGAAAAGGAACGAAAATATTCGACAATTCCAAAATGTACAAAAAAGAGATTCAAAGGATTTTAAATTTCCTTTTACTTCATACGAATCCCTTTTTTGTACATTTTGGAATTGTCGAATACCTCCAAATTCCTTTTCCTTTACTGAAACATATATTATTATAAGTATAAAACATTATAATTGTCAGATTTGATATCCCATAATTAAAGTATTCTATGTTTAAGTTAGAACACGATTCAATGTAGTGTGTTAGACCAACATAACCTACATTTTAATTACCTTCCCATTTCGACCTTTCAAGCCTGACAGTCATATATATATATTTTAATAATGCAAATTAAACAAGAAGTTAGTATGATATTAAAATATTTATTACTGTAGTATAACTGTCATGGTAAGTATAATTTAACAGATTATGATATAAAATTGTTTTCAACGACTCTTTAACAATTTTACAACAGCAGATTTGCAAATCCGATTTATGGAGTCTCTTCAAAGACGTACAAAATTCAACAATAACATGATATCATAAAGATATCATTAAAGAGACGTCATATAGAGGAACGTAATAATGACCTTGTAAGTTTCGTGTTTTTTCGGTTGTCTAAAAAATGACGTCACTTTGTCATCACTTTGGTGACGTTGGAAAATTGTATCAAAAACAGTGGCATAAAGTCGTCCCTTTCGGGACGTCTCACTTGCGCACGCCTTTTTGCCAGCCTTATGACACGACTTAAAGCCGTCTCGGAAACGACGTCATTTTTACGTACATTTGCAACTTGTGCTAACTGGGTATAGTACTTATATGTACTATATAATACATAACAAACATATGATTTTAATATTTTACGAAGATATAAATATGTACTTATACATTTATATTATTTCACTATACATATCGGTTAACATTGGTGCATATATACTCAAAACTTTTGCCACTTGCGAGAAATAGAATTCTGACAAACGTATGTTTCTTTGGAGACACCACTCACAAGTAGACGTCATAAAGATGTAAAAGAGACGTCAAAAATAGTGACAGTGTTTTATGTATGACAATGTCGTTAATGAGACATTCCCAATTGACGGCGTACGTTTGACATTTCGGAGATCGTCCCATTTAAGACAATGTCGTTTATGTGATTTTCAAAAAGCGACGACATACTTTTGTCATTTCGGTAACGTCACATGCCAAGACGTCCCTCTGTTGCCATAGTGATGTGTGTTTATGATGTACCAGAAATGACAATGTTTTGAGACGTCTCTTTCAGTCGCGTGCTATTGAGCTTGTATGACGTCCCAAAATCGTCCGTAAAATGACGTCTCGGTAACTTCCCAGCTAACACCAAGACGTTTCAATAAGATCCCATTCTTTTTTATCCGTCCCAAGTGAGACGACTCATTTACGGCTTTTAAAATGGTCTTTTGCGGGTCCATATCACGTCTTTAAGGCGTCGAAGAACAGTCTTTAAAACTAAAAAGTTAGACTGTCTCCACAGCTATCCTCAAAGGGTCACAGGTTTAACAAAAATTTGGAGAAAAACGGCTTTCACGGCTTTTTTGTACAACTATTTAGCTTAAAAATTTGTAAACCGCGAAATCCCACCTGATCATTTTCTCCAAATATAGGTGATTATAGGCTCCAATCGAAAAATGTTTTATGGGAATGTTGTAGGTATAAAAAAGATGTAAAATTTTTGTATATATCATTTTCACATAACCTCAAAGTTTCAGAAAAAAATTGAAAAACCCGTGTTTTTTGTTTTTAATATTTTTCCCGCTAAACATTTTTTTTTTCTTGAAATTTTTAGGAGATTTACTTTTTTTTTGTCCCGAATAAGCTGTAATTTTTTTGAGTAATGATATATATTCGTTTCTTTTTTTATTGATTAAAACCCGATAAAACACCTATATTTTCCAGTGAAAAATCTAATGTCGCAACAGTAGAGAAAGGAACTTTATTTAATGGAATTTGTTGGTGGAAATATATACTTTCAGATGGTATATGAATCAATTTAAATTTCCATACAAGAAATTGTCAAAAATCCCGAAAAACTAAAAAACTCGATTTTCAATATCAATATTAATTCAAAGAAAGAAACAAGTGCAATTCTGTTAATGTAAAATTGTCGTTATTACGCAATTTGTTTTATTGTGTAATTACGTTGTATATTTTATCAGTTAATAAATAAATAAAAATCTAGTTTTTTAGATGTTCGTGTTTTTTTCGCACTTTTTTGTACAGAAATGTAAATTGATTCGTATATCATCTGAAAGTAGATGTTTCAACGAACAAATTCCATTAAATAAAGCTTCATTGTCTAAAGTTTTAATATTAGATTTTTCACTGGAAAATATATGTTTTTTTATCGGTTTTTAATCAATAAAAATTTGGGTAAAATATAGATTAAGGGCTTTTATCTTTTATTCTTTTATTGAACATTCGGAATTGGCAATTTTCCAATTCCTTTATAGAAATTCACGCGTGAGGCATGTGAATTCCGGTGAATTCCATTGAATTCTGATACGCAACTTTTTATTCCGCGCATTTCCATTCAATTCCCTAACCTAACCTAAAATAATATGGATTTGTTGGAACTGTCAGGAATTAAAATTGTAATTTTTTATTCCGCGCAATTCCATTCAATTTCCTAACCTAACCTATAATGTTTACATCAATATTCTCAGGGATTCCTTGGAATTGATCGTGGGAATTGCAAATTTAACTTTTCTATTCCAGTGAATTCCGCATCCAATACCTTCAATAAAGGGATTCAACGGAATTCAAAATTCCAATCCCTTTTCCATTTGCTGGGTTAAGATGTCTTATAGAGATCTGAAAAAAGACATGTCATTTATGACAGACTTATGCCGTCTTAGTGACGGCACACCAACATCGGTTTGACATTAAAAATGTCTTACAGTTACAGACGTTCCTAGTAAACGTAAAGAGATTAAGGGCTTTTATCTTTTATTCTTTTATTGAACATTCGGAATTGGCAATTTTCCAATTCCTTTATAGAAATTCCCGCGTGAGACATGTGAATTCCGGTGAATTCCATTGAATTCTGATACGCAACTTTTTATTCCGCGCATTACCATTCAATTCCCTAACCTAACCTATAATGTTTACATCAATATTCTCAGGGATTCCTTGGAATTCGTGGGAATTGCAAATTTAACTTTTCTGTTCCAGTGAATTCCATCCAATACCTTCAATAAAGGGATTCAACGGAATTCAAAATTCCAATCCCTTTCTATTTGCTGGGTTAAGATGTATAGAGATCTGCACTGTAAAAAATGAAAATGAAGTTTACAAATCTGTTGTAATTTTCGTTTGTAAAAATATGGTGATTTGCCCACGTTTAACGTTGTAATATTCCTACCTATGCTGTAAGTTCCCACGCTAAATTCGAAATATTACAAGGTTATGTAAATATCCTACGTTGACAGTTGTAAAATTACAATTCGATGTATTTGTACCACGCTGTACGTGGGTGGAAATCGTGCCCACGTTGTACATGTGTATTTTACAATGTTATGTAAATTTACAACTCGAGTTAAAAAAAGCAGTGGCCCAGTAAAAATAATCTTTCCTGGTAAATATCCAAATATTTCGGTTTAATTTTGGTTTAAACTGTAAAATTGTCATTGTAGCAAGAAATATTATAAATTGATTGTACAATTCATTATGTAAATGTAAGTTTGATCGGAATTGAGCGGCCCAATTCTATAACTCTCTCGACGCGTTCCGTGTTTCGCCGCGCGCTTTATTAAGAATCGCCATAACTTTCTGAATTTAATTCAAATCGATTTCAAATTTTCCAAAAAACTTTCACTACTTGTAAGGAACAAATTACTCGCTTGAAGTTTTTTGAAATCGAAAGTTCCCCACAGACTTTTTGACGACGTAGCTGTCTATTCGCGGATTTCCACATTAGCCGTTAAAAAATTAATTTGTTGATAACGAAATTAACTTTTGCAATGCTTTATCACTTCATAGGCATCGCTAGGATCTGTTCGGTGTACATCGCAAATTTCAAACAATTTTAACAATAATTGGCCGAGATATGACGATTTATGTTTTAAAATGTAATTCAATTTTTGGTTGTAAATTTTATTGTTTTTATTTATTAAAACGGAAACAATTCATTATTATTAAAAAATTCTTGGGAAAAACTTGCTCGGTTTGTCATTTTCTACATTCATGTATTTTGTTTAAATCGAAATACCTACTTTTAAAAATTGAACGTTTTTTTTTTCGTTTGACAAAACTTTTCCGGCCGTTTTAGCGTCGAGCAAGTTATAGAATTGGGCCGCTCAATTGCGGTCCGCGTGTAACTTTACCCCATAACCTTCAATTTTCCATGTTTCGTTGTAAAATTACAATGCTCGTGGAAATTTTACAAGCATAAATATAACGTTCACAATAGCTGTGTAAATTTACAATATTAACGCGTAAAAGTCCCACTTACAGCGAGGGCAATAATTCGTCCCACGCTGTACGTTGTAAATTTACAAGATTGGGGTAAAAGTACAAAATCTTTTTTTACAGTGTGAAAAAAGACATGTCATTTATGACAGACTTATGCCGTCTTGGTAACGGCACACCAACATCGGTTAGACATAAAAAGCGACAGTAGCAAAGATGCTAGCTGGGATGTCATAAAGATGTCATTTAAAAGACATCATATATAGGAACGTAATTAATTAGACGTTATATGTTTCATATCTTTTAGTATCACTTTAACGACGTTTGAAAATTATTGTATCAAAAACATTGGCATAAAGTCGTCCTTTTCGGGTCGTCTCGCTTGCGAACGTCTTTTTGACACCCTAAATGACATGTCTTAAAGTTGTCTCGTAAACGACGGCATTTTGACAAAACTTTAGTAACTTGCGCATGCGCGAACATCCGGACAATAACATTGGATGAATCCGTGGACGTCGTTGTCGTCGCACAGTTGTGACTCATGTGACATTACGGGCATTAAAATTACAGTTCAAGTAAAATCGGCTGTCAAAAGAAAGGACGTCGTTGGGAGTTGTTGTTCGACCTAAATTCTCTGGACGAGTAACTTTGTCCTGGATTGCTTTTCGAACAACGTCATCCACTGGACAAAATGCATCGTATGGGATTATCCACGTCGGGCAAGTTTGCCAATCTTCTGGGTAAGTGCATATATAGATATATTTCTTCACGAACTTGTAATTCTTATCGATGATTTTATTTTCTTAGACAAGGCAACGAGCCACTTGCAGCTGGAACCCAACTGGCCGACAATAATACAAATATGCAATCTTATTACTCAGGGTGACACTCTGTAAGTTTTCCATAACCTCAAATATTATACTTCATTAATTTGATATTAAACTTCATTTATCGATGATTCATTCTTTTTGTCTCTTTTTTCCTTCGTTAATCGACGATTATTAGTGATGGCTTTCGTGACATTCTTACATTACTGATAATGTATGACTTTTTTTAATGTGTTTATGAGTGACAGTATCAAAAGTGTCATCAGAATTTCACGACTGTAAATATATATTCGACTATTTTATATCGCAACACGAGATCAAATATATTAACCAGTTTTGTATTTATGGGGTTCAATGGCCTGAATGGCCTTTACTACTTAAATAAATATACACTAATTAGTCGGACGATCAAATAATACATATAAAAACAGAGTTAATAAAGTAATAAGTTACATAAATAGCGAGTCGGAAACATCAGCAAATATCCACAGCTCCTTTTTTAAAAATTCCAAAAGAATTTAGTGACTGTGCATCCGTAGGAAGACTGTTGGAAATATGTTTAACACTAGCAAGACATGAAGAAATCCTGTAATTAGTTTTATAAGTATTTTCCAAAATATGACGCAAAATTAAACAAAACACAAGACAATATTTTTATTTTATTTTATTAATTCATTTAACAGGTGAATGAACGCCCAGACATAATACAAAATTAATCAATTAGGTAACACATAATTTTAAATATTCAAAGAAAGTTTTAACAAAATTTCTTAACCATAAAATCTATAAATGTTGTATTTACATTGTGTAAAAAAGCTGCTGTGACCAGCAGCATTTCTAGTAGGAATCGAAAGTTCATTCTATTGTCTCCTCATGCCACGATGAGCTTTAATCAAGTTTAAATAAAAATGTTGTGCACATCGGGTTTTTCTTCAAATATCTTTTCTAGGTTGTCTTGCGATAATTTTAAGTCTAATACAAAAATAATCGCCAGGGTGATTTTTGAATAAACTCAATTTTTGTAAATAAAATACAGATATTTTGACTTTTTTATTTCCAATTTAATTTTTTTTTTGTTTAAGTTATATATCTTATTAATAAAAACGACAAAATCTATTCAATGGATGTAAATTGAAACTCGTAAACCGTTGACATGAGTAAAATCAAATTTTTTTGGTCCAAAATAACTATCCACGGAATGACTTCTAAGGGACAGCTTAGTTTTTAAATTAGATTCTACAATCTTTGCGTTTTTTGTAGCGACTCGTAAAGATGAAGCAATAGCGAGTGTCTTTCTTTGGCTCAAATGCAAACTTGATTGAAACCATCAACTGGAAACAATAACTTTGTTTTTCCTTAGCAAAGTAAACAACTTTTAGTTTGGGATTTAGCCTTCTGCATTTTTACTAACCTTAAGTTTCATATTTGTTGATTTATGGTATTCAGGCAACTAAATACGAAAACAAAACGAAATTTCCATTATAAAAACATCTTAACTGTCAATATAAAAAAGACAAAACTAATAACTTTCGGATGTTATGCGGATAGCGTACCTTTAATAAATAATATTACGTTCGATGTTAATGGAAATTACATAGAAATCGAAAGAGTTAACTCTATTAAATATTTAGGCATAACTGTTGATAGTCATCTGAGATGGAGAGAGCATGTAACTGCGATTACCAAAAAACTAAGGCATTTTCCATACATTTTCACAAAACTGCGAAATTTTTTAAATTTAAAAAACCTACGGCAAATTTACTACGCGCTATTTGACTCAATAATAAGGTATGCCATAATTGCTTGGGGTGGTACATTTAACAATGTAGTAAAACCCTTAGAAGTCCTGCAGAAAAGAATTATTAAACGGATATATAACAAAAACAACTTGTTTCCAACGAATGAATTATTTCTAATTAGCAATATTCTGGATATACGGAAAACCTTCTGTTATGAAGCTGCTCTGTATCTAATCAAAGATAAATCCATAATTTTTAAGCAACATTTTCAAAACACACGTAGTAAGGAAAAATTTTTAGCACAAATTCCAAAATGATCTAAAACTATTGGGCAAAGAGCATATGATTATATAGGACTTAAAATTTTAAATGTACTACCTCAATCAATACGTACTGCAAGTAAGGTAACAAGCTACATTAAAAAAACCATTGTAATACATATTAAGGAATCAAATACCACTGCAAAACATCTGTTCCAATAATCGATAGGCATTCACTAAGTTGTTATATTATATAAAATGTTTTATAACAATTATATTTTTAATAATTTATTGTTATCGAACCCCCAGGGTATCTTAAACGATTTTGTTTACGATATTTATCCATGATATTTGTGACATATTTCAATTTGTTAACCAGCTTTTGTATGCAGACGATTTAAATCTTTATGCAATTATAAAGTCTCCCTTTGATGTCTTTAAATTACAGGGTGATTTACATAATTTGGTTTCTTGATGAACCGCTAACTGCTTATATATAAATGAAGGTAAATGTAAGCTGTTGCACTAGCACGCTTGTGAGGTTATTTAATCAATGTGTAGTAACAGGTGTTTTCCCATCTATGCTAAAAAATGCAACTGTAATTCCAATTCATAAAAATGGCGACAAAAAACTGGTAGACAATTATAAACTTATTTCCCTGGTATTTCCGGCTGATAAAATTATTAAATAAATATAATATATTGCACATTGCGCAGTCTGGTTTTAGAGAGAAAAAATCAAATTTGAATTCTATAGGCACATTTGCGAAAAAAGTTCACGATGCTCTTGATGAGGGAATACTAACCATTCGCCTTTTCTGATTTAATTGTTTAAATATATTATAAACAATAGTAAGACATTTTGTTAAGTTTCTATGATTTCAAAATTACTTCTGAATCTGTATGGAAGCTGCAGAAAAAAATTAAGATTGAATAGCGGAGTTTGAATCCTCTAAAAGGTATTTTTACATTTAAGTTGAGAACCATTGCTTTTTCGAATCTGTTGTTGCGAATCTGCTGCCAGTTTCACTGTCATAATTTATGCAGAATTCAAAAATACAATCACGATAATGAATGAAATTAATATGCTAGATCATTATCACGATAATCGATATCAGAAATGAAACGTACTTAAACGTACGATTGTGTAATAGACAGTACCAATTTAGATTAACTGTATTTATGAATTTTTTGTTAAGTTTAAAATTATGCCGTTTCTAACAAACTTATTTTTTATTTTTCAAATTCAGACCAAAAAATGCCCTGACCTGTATCAATAAGAAAATTGTACACGAAAATCCACACACTGCTCTCTTTGGCTTATTGGTAAGTTATTCAATGGCAATTTGCAAATCATTTTTACGTTGAGTCTACCACTATCCTACGATAACCAAATTATTGATTAATTACTGGAGAATAAATGTATTCTGTTAGGTACTTGAGTCTTGCATGAAGAATTGCGGAGCTCTTATTCATGACGAAGTCTGCACCAAGCAGTATATGGAACAACTGAAAGAGGTTGTAAAGAGCACTAAACAAGATCAAGTAAAAAGTAAAATTCTAGAGTTGATGCAAGCCTGGGCCTTTGCTTTCAGAAACAATCCAAAGTATCGAGCAGTGCAGGTATATTACGGCAACAAGAAAACTTATCGTAGGAATGAATTTCATTAAATAAAATATCCAATTTTTCAGGATATCGTACATATTCTAAAAGCAGAAAATTATACTTTTCCAACGTTGAAAGAGAGTGATGCAATGTTCAGTTCGAACAATGCACCTGTATGGGTCGATGGTGAAGTTTGCCACCGATGTCGAGTAACTTTTACTGTGATTCAACGAAAGCATCATTGCAGAGCTTGTGGTCAAGTATTCTGCGCTGCCTGTTCCGGCAAACTTTCAGTCCTTCCAAAGTTCGGCATTGAAAAAGAGGTTCGAGTATGCGACACCTGCTACGATTCTATTCACAAGTAAGTTTTTCTCATTACCATTTTTTTTTTATATATGATTTTTATATGCAGCTAAATTTTTTGAAAATTCAATAGGCCATCGTCTTCAACATCGAAGGAAACTGACCTTCCAGCTGAATATCTGTCTAGTTCTTTAGCACAGCAGCAGCAGGTAAGTTTCCGTTGAAAAAATGTTTCGATATTAATTATTGATGCGAAATATTTACAAACTCAGGTTCCTCCAAGAAAAACAGACGAAGAGTTGCGGGAAGAAGAGGAATTACAATTGGCTCTTGTTTTGAGTCAAAGTGAAGCTGAGCATAAGGAGAAGGAGAAGAAACGAGCGACTAGTGCAATTCGTGCAAGTGCTGCAGCATTTTCTAAAGCTACGTACTCCCCACCGTCTTCTCCTGTAAGTTAATTGACTTTTTTTAATACACTTTAGAACTAACGAAAGTATTTTTGCAATAGGGACCAAGCCCTTCGAGAATTCAAGATGAGGATGACGAGCCAGAAATGGCGAAATACATGAACCGTGAATACTGGGAGCAAAGGCATTCGATGCTAGAAGAGCAGAATTCTCGAACTTCCGTAACGAGTCCCTCTGCACCAAACATTAGCAGTCCAATGCCGCAAAAAGTGATTGCCGCTAAGGAGCAAAATGGTGAAATCGACACCCAAATGGAAGCATTCGTAAAGATGCTGAAGTCTAATGTGGAAATTTTTGTTAATCGAATGAAAAGTGACTCGTCGCGAGGAAGGTCCATTGCTAACGACAGTTCAGTCCAGAACCTCTTCGGCAACATTACAAACATGCACTCGATGTAAGTAAAAAAATACAAAATTTGGGGAACATAATGATTCATGTTTATTTATTTTAGGCTTCTGCGACATATTCAAGATCAGGAAGACAAAAGAGTTCGGTTCGAGCTCCTGCAGGACAAACTGGTGCAGATAAAAGATGCTCGAGCAGCCTTAGATGACCTTCGAGCTGAGCATCGAGACAAGTTACGCCAGCAGGCAGAAGAGGCTGAACGCCAGCGACAGCAACAGATGGCACAGAAATTGGAGATCATGCGAAAGAAAAAGCAAGAGTACCTTCAGTACCAACACGAACTCATGATGCAACGAATGGAGGAGGAAAAACGCGAGATGCAAATGCGACAGGAACAACAAAAACAACAATACATGATGGGCAAGTATTTGACGCAGTCACAATCAGTAAAGTCTGAAACACGCTTAAACCACTTTCCTGCCGCATGTACTCATCCTTGCACGAAACATTTTTTTCTAACATTTCCACTTACGTTAAGTTATAATTATTATTTTTAAAGTATTGCTAACACAAGAAATGTTCTTCCGAACAGGAAGTTACCAAGCGGTTTCAGGCTTTATGGGGGGACCTCCGACTCAGGGATCGCCGGTACGACATGTGCAATATCCGCAAGCAGCTGGCAACATTCCATATAACGGTATGTCTCCAACGAATCAGGGAGTCTACGGTTACCCACCCGTAGGAATGAGCCAATATCCGATGCCCGGTTACGGAATGCCTCAGCAACCTCATCCAATGTCTGGACATCAGCCACGTATGATGGAGACCGGTCCCGGAACCATGGAGCAAACACCGGCCGATCCTTCGGTGCAGGCAAGGGAGAGCCTCGGTCGTGTCACTGTCTCCGGACCTGGAATGGTAAGCAAAGATTAAATTTAATTAAATATACTGATAATTTGTAGGTATCGACAAATATTAAGTAGCTAATTTGGCAAAGTTTCCTGCATGGTGGCCACCGTCAGGGAAAACCGGGAAATCAGGGAAAAGTCAGGGAATTTCAAAATTGGTCAGGGAAAAAGTAAATTGTAGACAAATCTTGAAAAAGTGAAAAACATTATTTAACAAAAAATCGCACAATTTCATATTCAGAAAAATGCTTTATTTTATCGTGTTTCGCATAAAATTCTTTTAAATGATTTTAAATGCTTTCTCACAAATTTAAACAAATATTGACGTTTTTTATCAATAACATATTTCAGTTTTGAACATTTTCGACCGATCTCACCAAAAACCAACAATTTTGAGAAAAAAAATAATCTTAAATTAAATATATTTGTGGTACTGCTCAGTTTTAAACGTTCTGGTACATTGCAACAAAAATAAACACGTTTAACAATAACACATTTCGCTATTGAATATATTCTAACAGATTTGAATAAAATTTAATAGTTTAACAAAAATAAATGCAAACAATTTTATATTCAAAGATATTTATCTTTCTATAAAGATACTTTACAGAATATTTCAAAAATATTTGCCATACTAATTCTCTATTTAAACAAATATTTGTATAAATAAAACCTTTTGAAAATGATAGAAAACTTTCATACATTTTTTTAAATCTTCAAAAATCTTTGAAATTGCATAAAAAGGCTAAAAATCGTAGAAAAATTTTTAAAATGTTAAAAACAGCACAAAACTCCCAAATTTTGAGAATATTAATTTGTTTAAATGATTATTTTACCATTTCTATTTTAAGTAGTTGATATTTGTCCAATAGTATTTGAAAAATATAAAATTTATGGCAATTTTTTGTTATTGTCAACATTCGTAAGAATTTTAACAATACTTTGAATATACTGTTCAAAATCGCCTAAATTCTAAAATTTATCAACATTTATAATTATTGTCTAACATATTACCGCAGAACTTGACATTTTATAACAAATTTTGAGAACCCTCAACAAATTTTCTACTATTATTATGAATTAAACACGAAAAAATCCGCAGGAACATGAGTTTTTTTTTCTGGTTTTTTATAGATAATATGTTTTAGAATATACTACTCGTTGTTGATTGAAAAAATAAAGAATTTATTGAAAATGTGTAGCTGTTTTTAAAACATTTTTATCCGTATTGTTTATTTTTAATAGATATCATTAAAATATTGGTCAGGGAAAAATCTGGGAAAAGTCAGGGAATTTTTTTCCGAGAAAAAAGCGGCCACCATGTCCTGATTTCTTAGTTGTTTAGTTTAAAGTTTCTTAATTGTTGATATAAACTTAAAAAAAATAAATTTCCAATTACACAATTCTACTTTTTTCTTTTTTATTAATTTAGAGTAATAATAAAATAATAGTACAAAGAACATTGAGAAGGTGAATTGAATGAATTATTAATTTTTGTCAGAAAGTTTCAAAAAACTTGTAGAAAAAGTTTACTTTTACATGGTAAATGCGCTTATTAATATAAATACCTATAGCGTTTTATTTAAATCTCATAAAATTCGATTATACTTACAAATACGCAATCATTAAAGAGAATTTGTTATTTATTTCGCATAAAATCACGAATTAATTTATTTACAAAATCTCAAATGTTCAATTGTGCACTAAATATGCAGGATCGTCAAACAAATTAAGTTTATTTCTACTAAAGTAATAAAAATTGTCGATAAATGGATACGCTTGCTTGCTCGGACCAATAACCGAAACCACAACATCTTAAATTATTTAAGCAATGTTTTGTATGTTTCAATAAAACGTGGAGTTTTAATGTTTCGGATATCTCAGATGTTGCTCTAAAGCTTTATCTAATTCTGCTAAACGTATGTTCGAGTATGGTCCAATTTTCGTCGAGGTTCGAATTTGTCAGGTTCGTTCAAAAGTTTTCAGCAGGCATTTATTTATTTTCATTTATTCATTAATTATATTATAGCAATTAAAGTTGAAAATCATGTTTGAAAACTAAATATAAATATGATTAATTTAAACAAAATGTGTATTTTGTAGATATAATTTGTGGTTTTATGTGAAATAAATAACGAATTCTGTTTTATATAACGATTGCATATGGGTGATTCTCCGGAAACAGGGCATTTTCGTGTCTTTACATTATATCTTACAAAAACTTTGACAATAAATTATTAAATTTCAATAGAAATGTTAAATAAATATCCCTGGCCCATGTTAATTTGAAAAAATAATACTTTTGTTACAAAAAACTGGTGTAAAATGACATTTAAAGACTAAAAGTAGCATTTTTGATATGTCCAAACCTCTAAGTTCAAAACTTTAAAATATTAGCGCTATTAAGAAACCGAATTATTTTAATTTATTCAAATAATATTTCTATAGCTCAAACTGTACAATTTCTCTCTGTATAATATTTAATTAAATCAATATATATACTTATAATTATTGAAATATTAATGTCTTAAGAAATTTCTCTGAGGTAACGACAATGCGTAAACTGGTATAAATCAACTGGAAATAATTAACTAAAACTTATGAGAAAATCAAAGAAAAAACACTACACTTTACTAATCCTCCATAGAAATTTGAAAAGAGAACATATTTACCTCATGAACAAGTAAAAACTGTATAAAAATACCACGTATTTTTATTAAATTAATTGTCGTCCTAATTTTGGTATTTTGATACAAACAGCAATTAAAAAACGATGAAAACTTAAAGATTAAAGGAATAAACGTTACTGCCAATTTGTTTTTAATTTATTATTGTTTAAAATATGTAAAATTGGATTTTTTTACAAATTTTCATTGTCGTCACCTTCATTATCGTTACCAAACATTTGGCGTATCAGGTACGAAACAAGAACAAAGTGTAACCCGTAGCAGAAAATATTTTTCAAATCATAAATAACATTTATATTTCTCTTCCTCTTAGACATTTATTTAAATAAAATTTAAAAAACCACAAAATTAAACTTTATATTTGTTACAACGTTATGAATCAAGTTTATTATGAAATAATATTGTTTATTAAAATTATGAATATAATATTATCATTGTAGTTACTAACCAACGACACATTAACTTTAATAAATTTATTTTGTCTAAAACTTCTTCAAAAATTCACGTGTTTTTCTTAATTTTTTAATTATTACTTAATAAATAGTTTTCAATTATTCACAAAAATGCACTAAATCAGATATGTACATTATGTTTTTGACTCTTTAGAGTTATTTTTTTCAAGTTTTTAACAAGCAATTGTTGGTTTATATAGCCGTATGAAAATGCGTTATAGTAAAAGTCTTCCCCTTTCCTTTAAAATAATTTTGTAGCGTGACTACTTTAACAATAACTTAACTTGGTGCTAATAAGCAAGAATCCATTAAAAAAAAACGAATTTACAGTAACTTAAAAAAAAAAATTTTCATTCTTGAAAATGCCCTGTTTTTGGAGAATCACCCATATGTGTAAGTATAATACAACTTTATGAGATTTAAACAGAACGCTATAGGGATTTATATTAACTCATTAACGCCTGAAATGACAATTTTTATACTTCATTTTCAATCAAGTATTTCGTATCAAAATCAAAGTTGAAAACAATTGAGAGGTACGTGTCCTACTGTTTTCGAGGTCGCTCTTCAAGATTCCGAGGTCAAAATTGAGTTTCAGCCATCAGGAATTCCAATATGGCGCCGAATATGAAAAAAATTTCCAAAAAATTGGGAATTTCTTATTCTTATCAATTTTTTTCGAGCTATTAGAATATTGGAATTTTCTTGAAACCTTGCATAATGGTGCATAAAATAGTTGAATTTTAAGAAAAAATTTTACTTTTATACACGGAGAGAAATCTGAAAGGATGAAACTGTAGGTATTCCTTCGCCACTGTACTAAGATTTGGTGCTGGTGCTGCACCATGTGTCGCGTGATATCAATGTAAGAAACCCACAGTCTCAGACTGTGAAAACGCTTAGGATGAGACTGCAAAACTGCGATGCTTTCTTCGAGGCTTTCTCCCGCCTAAATTTTACTTTTTAGACTAGGGCTCTCCCGGACTTTTTTGTAGGAAATTTCCTCCTCTACAAAAAGGTTTAGTAAATTTTTGCTCTATCTTGCACCGTTTTCGATACGGAAGCGATAGAACGAAGAACATCGAGTTTTTAAAACAAAAGATAAACATGGCGTCGGACGCTGAATACGTTGTTTTTCCTTCTATTGCTTCCGTATCGAAAACGGTGCAAGATAGAGCAAAAATTTACTAAACCTTTTTTGTAGAGGAGGAAATTTCCTACAAAAAAGTCCCCGAGAGCCCTAGTCTAAAAAGTAAAACTTAGGCGGGAGAAAGCCTCGAAGAAAGAATCGCAGTTTTGCAGTCTCATCCTAAGCGTTTTCACAGTCTGAGACTGTGGGTTTCTTACATTGATATCACGCGACACATGGTGCAGCACCAGCACCAAATCTTAGTACAGTGGCGAAGGAATACCTACAGTTTCATCCTTTCAGATTTCTCTCCGTGTACCCTACATTTTTCCAACGACCTCAAATGGCGTCAACAATAAAAATTTCTTTGAGAAATCTCTGGACGCTCTAACTCAAAAACTACGAACTTTTAAAAAAAATTACCAGAATGAAAAATTCTTAAAATTCATTAAGCGATATAGTGGAATTTTTTCAAAATTTTTTGATGACATTTTGAGAAATTTTTTTCAACATTTTTTTCAAAATTGTAATTTATTTACAAAAAATTCTGAAAAATATTTAGTGTATTCTCTGATGAATTGTAAGAGTTATTTATTCTTTGCAATTTTTTTGAAAAGTTGATAGTTTTCGAGGAAATGAATTTCAAATATTATAGTTTAGGATTTTTTCCCCCAAAAAACTATCAACTATTGGAAAAAATTGCAAAGAACAAAAAACTCGTAGAATTCATAATTGAATACACCAAATTTTTTCAGAATTTTTCATAAATAAAGTATAATTTTGAAAAAAATTTTGAAAAAAAATTTCTCAAAATGTCATCACAAAAATCTGAAAAAATTCCTCCATATTTCTCGATTAATTCTAAGAACATTTCATTCTTAGCATTTTTTATAACAGCACGTAGGTTTTGAGGTAGAACGTTCAGAAATTTTTCAAAGAAATTTTCATTGTTGACGCCATTTTGAGGTCGTTAGAATGATGTAGGGTATAAAAGTAAAATTTTTTCTTAAAATTCAACTGTTTTATGCACCATTATGCAAGGTCCCAATAGAATTCCAATATTCTAATAGCTCGAAAAAAATTGATAGGAATAAATAATTCCCAATTTTTTGGACTTTTTAAAAAAATTCGGCGCCATATTGGCATTCCTGATGGCTGAAACTCAATTTTGACCTCGGAATCTTGAAGAGCGACCTCGAAAACAATAGGATTTGTACCTTTCAATTGTTTTCAACTTCAATTTTGATATGAAATACTTGATTGAAAATGAAGTATAAAAAATGCCGTTTCAGGCGTTAATGGGTTAATAAGCGTACTTAGTATGTAAAAGTACACTTTTTATTCAAATTTTATGAAACTTTCTGACAAAAGTAATTAATTCAATTCACCTTCCCAATACACGTTCTTTTTACTATTATTTTATTATTACTATGAATTAATAAAAATTAAAAAAGTAGAATTGTGTCGTTGGAAATTTTTTTTTCAATTTATACGAACAATTAAGCAGATATGATTTCAAATGAAATTGATTTTTACATTTAATGACATTTACAATAAGATCCCATGGTCAGATTTGGTTGACAATTTGTGTGAACTTTAAACTTGTTCAAGAACACTGTGCTTAGTGCAAGCTTAATAATTATGACAGATTAAAACACACAGGCATTTCATTGCACGTCTTTGGGTTTGTGACATGCCAAAGAACTGACGTTTTGGGAACATTTATTGCTTTTTTACAAACTTTTATTTCAAACAAATAGCCTAACTTTGGTCACCGAATAAAATACTATGAATTGTTTTAAAATAAAATAAAATATTAAAAAAATATGACAACACTTCATTCCTACTGACTGATGACATAGAGTTACCCATTATTTGTAGAATTACCCATATTTAGAAACATTAATTTATCATCAGACGATTGAAAGAAATTTTATCTACTGAAAATGGATAAAAAAACATAAAAACATAATGGAATCGAAAAAATGTCCAAAGAAACATTTCTGGATTTATTTAAATAATTAACAATAATTTTCTTACGGCAATATGGCTGTAATGTTAGTAAACATTGATATAATTGCATTTTGTAGCAAATGCCACCGATGGCAGGAGCACCGTCGCAACCAATGCCACCCGGTCACAAGGGGCCGCCACCAGGCATGATGCCTCACATGGGTATGGTAGGTCAACCACCGCCAGGTCACATGATGCAACCACCGGTAGGTCCAAATCCAATGGGAGGTGCGGTACAAATCGTGCCAAATCAAATGTTGCCCAGGCAACCGATGATGATGCCAGGACAAAACGTCGTGCCGGGTCAAATCGCTCAGCAACAACATGCACAGCAGCCTCACGGCCCTGGCGCTAACATTCCCGTACCTGGTGCTGGTCAAATGCTGACGAGCAATGGACCTATGCCCAATACACAATCCGTGCCTACAATGCCAGGGGGTTTGCAACCGATGCAGGCACCAGCTCCAGTTGCAGCTCAGGGACCATCGATGCCATTCCAACCACCGGCGAAGGAAGATCCGAAACCCGATACCGCCGAACTCATTTCTTTCGACTGAACCGACGGGGTAAACACTCCAAGGAATTTTCGATCGACGAGATTTCCGAGGTGGTGCAGATGTCGTTTTCCAAGTTCAATACTCTGGAACTTCCTTCGGTTTCTCAAGTTTTGTAAAATTACGTCGCTTTTGTAAAGCTGCAACGACGTATTCCGAATAAATCTGACTGGATTCACGATTATACAAGACTTACATTGCCTGTGTTGTTTTTTAAATGTTTCCAGAATTTCTTTTTCACAAAATAAATATATGTTACCTTTACATTAGCACCATCGTTCAGGCGAAATTTGGGTAAGTGTAAACGATAATAATTTAAGTTTAAGATATGGTTGGGAAAAGCTGAATAGTGCTATTCAATATTTTATATTTCTGTAAAAATTCATTAAAAAATTATTAAAATGCCAATATTTACTATTTTGAGAATGTATTGAATACAAATTTAAAAAACTATTTGTGTAGATATAATAATTCCTGAACATTAATTACGCTGATTTTAATTCAAAAGCGTTTCTTCAGTTACATAGTTCTTTCACTTCAAGTAATCGCATGTAATTTCTAATAATTTCCCTTCCGAAAATGAAACTCTTTAAGGTGGGGGGAGGGGAGATGTGATGGTCCTAATAGCACAGAACCTTGAGTTAATGTTACATGAAGGTTACAAGGTTAAAGCTTAAAACGAAACATGGTCATAACGTTAATAAAATGTTTCAGAAATGTACCTTAATGTGTAATGTTAATATAATATGCCACTAATTTGACAATAAAGTTTAATCTACACTGAGAAAAAAAAGACGCCGAGTTTTCGTCGCATTGATCAACCAAAACAGATAATCACGTGTAACGCCGAAACGACCGGCCAGTGCAACTAGATTGGCGTTACTTATTACATTATTTCCGCGGAACGATTGTGCTGCCAAAGTAACGGTTATACATATGGGACGTTCCATGCCAAACGGGCCACTTTTTTTGACAAAATTTTTAATTTCAATTTTACTTATATGTACTTGAAGAGACTCGGAAATGTAACAACTTTGACCATTGAAACCATAAAAATTCCGACTTATGATAATTTTAGAGCGTGTTTGATATTTTGCATTTTAAAGGTAACCATTGATTATCTTTATTTTTACAGAGAAGGAAATGAGCTGGAAAAATAATATGTGACATGAATTTTGTAGACTTTTGGATGACCTTTGTGGTAAAAATATTAATTTTCATATATGTAAATAAATTGAGGGTAAAAAACGTAATTTAATTTTTGAAATCACTTTTTCGAAATGTTCGTATCCTCCAAATATTTTAACAAAAATACAGAAAAATAGCTCATTCAAGTAAGAAACTGTTAGTTAAATGCAGAACTCTGGTATACGCAGCTTAATACACACGAAAAATCAGTTAGAAACGGACTGTCAGAATAGAAGGCCCCTGGATTATATGTAAATGCATTATAAAACAGGGGCCATCTTACTCGTACATTCAACTGCGCGTATCTCCCTTCAACTGCAACGCATCTAAACAAATTTTTTTTTTTCATTTTGAACAGAATTTAATTCTCTTTCAGGTAAAAATACAATAATTATGATTAGAAGTGTCTAACTATGTCAAAATATACGAAAACTTTTAGTAACAAATTTTTTGCGTTTCTCGCAAAATTACAGCTTTTCTTACTCTTTTCTTACGAGATTTTCTTTAAATAGTGTGCTATTTTAATGATTCTGTTCTTCCAGTACATTATATAATTGTAACATTCTATTGCCGTCGGCGTTAGCATTACCCAAGATGTACCGCGTGGAGGTCGCTCGATAGGACTTACATCTCTTCGGGGTGCTAGATTATTGTGAGTCCCTTGCCTCTCACATATGGATATGCTTACATAGCTGATGGGATCGAAGTTGTTTTTCGCCTTTTTTTCGGTTTTTCTCGAGGAAAAATGGAGTAGTTTCCAGAGGCTGAAATTCTTCTGATCATCAATTTTTTCTCTCCATTAACCTCAGTTGTTGGTATGAAACTGTGAAATTTTTGCGTCGCTGGCACGGTTTTAGCTGTAGCAAATCTTGTCTGCAATTGTTCTTTTGTAGCTTCATATTCATTATTGGTCGCGAAAAAAACATCGGTTTGCTTCAGGCTTTTTATGGCCCATTGAAAAAGAGCATGCGGTGTAAGAATGGGCTCGCCAGATGTTATCTGCAAACTAGCACGTCGTGCTCCTCTTTTTAATATTGCACCAATGCCATCGCAAGCACCCTTTCCATGCGCTGTGGCATGAAAGTGCCACTCCGCTTGTATTCCAAAGTCTTCTTCATGACACATCAAGTTCGCAAACTGGAAGCGATTTTTGTACTGCTGTGCCGCTCCATCAGTTACATAAATCACTTTTTCTACTAAACATTCTGCTGATGTGTCATGAAGAAGACAATCGGACAATACAACTAGGCTTTTATGCTTCAATTCCATTTTTTCATCACGGTAGTAATAAACAATCGGATGAACAGTGCACTGGCTGTTATTAAAATGAAATGCCTGAGCAGCATCCTGAGCGACAAAGGCGTAATTTTCAGAGAAATCCATGTGAATAAGAACTTCACCTCTTTGCAGTGTTTCCTTTCTGCTTGCCACATAGGCCGCTTGTTGCTTGGCAATAAAGTGATGCGATTTTAGAATGGACAGGGACTTGCAGAATTCATCTACAAACTCGTGAATTTCCATCGTTTGCTTCAGCAGTGTTGACCTATCAACTGTTTTGCCATTTGTGAAACTGAATGTTCTCAACTTCAGCTTTCTCAAATAAGTCTTCTAGTCTGGTAGTAAACGGTTCTACACCAGGGCATGTCATACACTCATCAAAATAGCATTTTTCCGTGGGATTGGAACAAACGATACTGGCATGCAATCTTTGTAGGTTCGCAAAGGTGAATCGGAGTCTGCTGTCAGCTCCGCTAATTGTGCAGCATCTACCATCAACTTAAAATTTTGATGATATGTACAGACGCATACACTGTGTGTACCACTTGCCCCTGCAAAGAACACAGTTTGGAGGTCGAAGTGCAGCAAACTTACTGAATCCGACAGGATTGTTCGGGTATTTTTCAACGTTACAAACGATATAGTTTCCCGTAAGTTGCATAAAACCAAACGTTTTTGCAGCTTCACTTTCTCACCATTGACTCTAACTGACACAGTATCTTTAATACCAGGCATCATACGGCTATTTCCATCATCGTCATAGAAACGACGTACAACTTCCACAGTTTCGTCTAACAGTTGCCGACCAGGACGAAGTGTTGGGAACGAAAATATGCCACCCATGGACACAAGCGTTTTAGCTGCTTTCGCCATTCGCCTAGAAGTGTTAAATTCCTTAGCGAGTTGACGTTCACTCCAAGACTTCGGAGCGATTGTCAACATGCAAATTCGTTCAGCATGAGTGGTATTACTGTCAGCGAATTTAAGCTTCAGGTTCTCCAACATCTTATGTAATTCATTCATCTCTTGAGAGTGGCTTTTTTTTTTGGTGAGTATTCAGAGGCACAAAATCATCATCACCAATCATCATTACTCTCATCATCATCCGCATCATTGTCACCAACAACATCATCATCAACACCACCTTCAGCAACAGCAGCAGCAGCAGCAGCATTGTCAGTGTTACAATTAATTTCAGACTGGTCGCATAAAACGCCATTCATTTCATCATCTGGCCTGTAATAAATGAGAAGACGAGTGGGAGGTTGAAGGATGAGAGGGAGTAACTTGCTTTATTGCCATACGTCGACACTTTGAACAAATCATGCATTTATTAGATAATGAAGGAAGAATTTGTCGCAAATTCGCAGAAGGATGCCGAAGATCTCCTCCTTTATGCCCCTTCACTCCTAATGTCTTGAAGGGATTGATGCATTTATTATAACGCGGCATGACCTATCATCAATCGAATGGCTAAATATTATGGACGACCTGCACTTCGATAACAGATACTTTTTTTTGCACGAAGACTTATGGCGGGCTGATTCACAGATCTATTCAATATAGAAACCAATATTGAAAAAGGTAATCGAATAATAAATATTCGGTATGTAAAAAATGTTCGTATATCAATTCATTATGTACTAAATTAAAGTTCACTTTGTTAGCGGGTTATCACAAAACGCTATAGCCACCTAGTGACAGAAGGGAGTTTTCAAGTTATACATCTTGATACAACAAAAGAATGTCGTTCCTACACGGAGAGGAACAAACACGACCGAGTCCTTTCTAGACAGGACTGGTTACTGCAAGGCCGGTTCGTAAATACTTTTTATTTCAACTCACTACAACTCAGTCAATTTAGAGAATTTTAAAACGAATAATAAAAAACGAAATTGGTCATGACAGTTTCCCGCATCTAGTGCAAGAAGAAAAAATCTTATATTTCAATAAACAAAAAAGTTATTAATTTTTTAATGCGAAACTGTGAAATTTACGTTTTTATACATTCAGGCGCTTCGTTTATCGAGCGAAATTCAAGCAAGCAAAAAACTTTTCAGCGAGAAAGTTGTTCATTTAGGTATGAAAAACTTTTCTGGAAAGTTTCATCTTCATTGCATTAATAGTTTAAAAGTAATGAATGTTTAAAGTTGGTAGTGTAAAAGCTGTAATTTTGCGAGAAACGCAAAAAATTTGTTACTAAAAGTTTTCGTATATTTTGACATAGTTAGACACTTCTAATCGTAATTATTGTATTTTTGCCTGAAAGAGAATTAAATTCTGTTCAAAATGAAAAAAAAATTTGTTTAGATGCGTTGCAGTTGAAGGGAGATACGCGCAGTTGAATGTACGAGTACGATGGCCCCTGTTTTATATGCATTTACATATAATCCAGGGGCCTTCTATTCTGACAGTCCGTTTCTAACTGATTTTTCGTGTGTATTAGCTGCGTATACCAGAGTTCTGCATTAACTAACAGTTTCTTACTTGAATGAGCTATTTTTCTGTATTTTTGTTAAAATATTTGGAGGGTACGAACATTTCGAAAAAGTGATTTCAAAAATTAAATTACGTTTTTTACCCTCAATTTATTTACATATATGAAAATTAATATTTTTACCACAAAGGTCATCCAAAAGTCTACAAAATTCATGTCACATATTATTTTTCCAGCTCATTTCCTTCTCTGTAAAAATAAAGATAATCAATGGTTACCTTTAAAATGAAAAATATCAAACACGCTCTAAAATTATCATAAGTCGGAATTTTTATGGTTTCAATGGTCAAAGTTGTTACATTTCCGAGTCTCTTCAAGTACATATAAGTAAAATTGAAATTAAAAATTTTGTCAAAAAAAGTGGCCCGTTTGGCATGGAACGTCCCATATGCTAACGACGGAACGGCGGGAGCGCATGTCGCATCAAAGAGGTTATGTATTGTGGATGCAAACTGTCACTGCGTGCACAAAATCAACGAATAGAGACGCGTACATAGAAGCACAGAGCGGATAGGGCAGACGAGACGCATTTTGGGGTACCAGATTACATAGGCAGGCATATAAGTAGTAAGAGTCTCCCTCACTCTTATATGGGGAACCTCTCGAAGTGCGCATAGCCACTAAACACCGCTCGGGCTGTCTAGTAGCGTCTATATTCCTTGACAAAATTCCTGTTCGTACTCGCATTGACTAACTTTTTTCTTATATTTTCTTATATTTCTTATACTTCTTAGATATAAGTTAAAACTGTCTTTTTATGGTTACCTTAATTAAGATAAAATGTGAGGTTATGACAATGACATTTCGACAGCACCGCGCCTTATGTAGCGTCTCTATATAAAAATTATTTTCCGTGTACGGTTGTACACAAATCTAATAAGCTTTTATTCATACTTTATAATCATGACTTTATTCATATCATTAAAACGCACTAACAACCAAAATCGTTTAGTTGGTAGAACCAAATGTTTTTTTCAGTGTATGTAATAAAGTCTTATAACATTTTCCGTTTTAAAAATGAACATTGTACAACATTTTTTATATTTAAACATTTGAATTGCGATAACTTCTTAAATTTAAATAAGATTTTGAATGCTTCTTTTATTTTTTTTCATAACCTATGCTTTTTAATGTATAAATTCATAGACGTGATTACTTTAATGCTAACATATCGATGAACAGAAGTGTGGCCGTTTTAGAGTCATAACGGCGAAATAGCGTAACATTTGTGCAGCCAAAACTACTGGCGAGTCATACACCATTGCGACGTATCGCCTATTTATCCGAGTGTGCCGCTAAATCGACGTTACTTTCCGGATAAAGTGGCGTCTTTTTTTTCAGTGTATAACATTACTGAAATATCCACACAATATACTATTAAGTTTAATGTAATGCTGTTGCCAATCATTCGTATGGAGAAAATCGAAATAACATACGATTTTTAAATAGTTAGAGATGTTTTTCAATAAATTGACGTTTAGAAATTAGTTTGCGATTTTTTAGAGTATCTTTATAATATATTAAATAATATAAAACAAATTAAATAATACAAAACAAAAATATATCTACATATTAATTTAAGGGAATTCCAGTCAACTCAGCGAAATTAATTCCGAATTGATTTTGCAGAATAGACGATTTTTACTTATTCTAAAAAAAATCCTCCGTTAATTCTCAATTAATAACTTTGGTGTTTTTTAAGAGGACGAAGAAAGTAACTACTGGTACAGAATCCAAATTTTGAAAAATCTATTCAATCATCATTAACCCATTAACGCCTGAAATGGCATTTTTTATACTTCATTTTCAATCAAGTATTTTATATCAAAATCGAAGTTGAAAACAATTGAAAGGTACATATGCTATTGTTTTCGAGGTCGCTCTTCAAGATTCCGAGGTCGAAATTGAGTTTCAGCCATCAGGAATTCCAATATGGCGCCGAACTTTTAACAAATTTCCAAAAAATTGGGAATTTTTTATACTTATCAATTTTTGTCCAGCTATTAGAATATTGGGATTCTATTGAAACTCTGAACAAAGGTGAACAAAATACTTCAATTTTAAGGAAAAATTTTACTTTTATACCCTATATCATTCTAACGACCTCAAAATGGCGTCAACAATGAAAATGTCTTTGAGAAATTTCTGGACGCTCTAACTCAAAAACTACGAACTTTAAAAAAAAAATGCCCAGAATGAAAAGTTTTTAAAATTCATCAAGCGATATAGTGGAATTTTTTCAAAATTTTTTGATGACATTTTGAGAAATTTTTTTCAACATTTTTTTCAAAATTGTAATTTATTTACAAAAAATTCTGAAAAATATTTAGTGTATTCTCTGATGAATTGTAAGAGTTATTTATTCTTTGCAATTTTTTCGAAAAGTTGATAGTTTTCGAGGAAATGAATTTCAAATATTATAGTTTAGGATTTTTCCCCCCAAAAACCATCAACTTTTGGCAAAAATTGCAAAAAACAAAAAACTCGTAGAATTCATAAGTGAATACACCAAATTTTGTTCAGAATTTTTCATAAATAAATTATAATTTTGAAAAAGATTTTGCAAAAAAAATTTCTCAAAATGTCATCACAAAAATTCGAAAAAATTCCACTATAATTTTCGATTAATTCTAAGAACTTTTCATTCTGGGCATTTTTTTTAACAGTGCGTAGTTTTTGAGTTAGAGCGTCCTGAAATTTCTCAAAGACATTTTGATTGTTGACGCCATTTTGAGGTCGTTAGAATGATGTAGGGTATAAAAGTAAAATTTTTTCTTAAAATTCAACTGTTTTATGCAGCATTATGCAAGGTTCCAATAGAATTCCAATATTCTAATAGCTCGAAAAAAATTGATAAGTATAAAAAATTCCCAATTTTTTGGAAATTTTTTTCATATTCGGCGCCATATTGGAATTTCTGATGACTGAAACTCAATTTTGACCTCGGAATCTTGAAGAGCGACCTCGAAAACAGTAGGATACGCACCTCTCAATTGTTTTCAATTTTGATTTTGATACGAAATACTTGATTGAAAATGAAGTATAAAAATTGTTATTTCAGGCGTTAATGGGTTAATTTACATTTATTACATTATTTACTACCCTATCGGCCGACCCAACTGAATCGCCTTTATTAACACCCTGTTGATATAAGGTTAGGTTTGGATAATGTTGTATTAATATCAAAAAACCTTAAATTAATCTTACCATACAATGCCCCTGGGAGGAATTTGGGCTTTTTTTTTTCATGTTAAGTAACGTGCACGTGAGGTTATTTAAAGATTTTTTACTCTCCAGCTAATGTTACAACCCCGCATTTAAGGTTATTGTAACTTTGTAAAGTTCATGTGCTATTAGGGGGGATAACCGGTTCAAAAATTCGAATTTTTGTTTAGTTTTTTATCTGAAAATACAACTTCTTAGAAATCTTGTCCTAAAATGCCAAACAAAGGACTACGTAGCTTATGAAAGGCCCCTCAGGGGGTCTATGATTTGGTGAATTAGAATTCATTAGGTGCAATTAAACATCTGGTATAAGCCCATCCTAATTTTTACTATTTTTATAAAGCCTGCATTTTTTTCAAAATTTTATTTTTGTTTCAGACAACATTTTGAGGTCGTTCCAATAAAGTAAGGAAAAGAAGTAACTGATTTTATAGAATATACATAATATCATAAAATAAATTCAATTATAATTAAAACTAGTGTTGGCGTGGTGCCTCGCTCGCTCAGAAACTTCGACCTAATGGAGAGTCGGCTATTCCTTAATAATCGTTTGTTTACTAACAGCTTTCAATTATATTATAAAATTATATTGATATTTGGGGGTCCAATCATATTTAGGTCCAAGTCGCTTGGATAGATATGTTACAACAATATAGTGTTTCTTATATGTATGAAAATTGAAAATGAGCATTTTCAAAACTTCGACCCTAACAACAGGCCAGCCGAAGTATTAATAAATAAAAGTTGCAAAACACTTACTTCATGCAGTTGTATTCTAATAGACTATTCGATGCATATTACATGTTTACTGTGTTTTTTTTTCTAATTACTGTCTGTATCATTATGATCTTATATATATACAATATATATACGTATAATTCGTCAAAGATATCTTGAAAGTTTCGAAAAGATCTCTGACGGATATCTTTTCGATATCTATAAGACATCTTAGATATATCGAAATAGTTAGTTTCGTATCAAGGGCGTAAAAGAACTTATGCGCCCGAGGGGCTTTCGAAGACTACCCCTGGGGGTAGGAGGTCGAAACGTCGAAATTTGATGAAAAACTGTAGGGTAATTTTTTTACCGAGGTGACCAAATTCAATACTTTTTCAGACAATAGTCATAAGCATTTTAACCAGTTTTATGGCATTATCGTTGACTTTAGGAAGAAAATGCAGAAAACCTTTTTTGAAGAGAGTTTCATGCTCTATCTTTTTTGTTTGAAATATTTTTTAAAGAAATGTGTATTTTTACAAAATACATGCAAAAAACTACAAAGAAACTTAATTGGGGCTAATGTTTTTTAGTAATGGACGGATGCATCTGCGCCAAAATCTAATCAGATCTAAGTTATGCCAAGATACGTATTTAAAAAAAAAAATTATGTCAATAGGCTTATCCATACGCGAGTTATCGCGAGACAAAAAAACGGGACGTACGTACGTACAAGATCACGGACACAAATTTTTTTATTGTTTATTTGGGCTCCTTAAGGTCTGAAACGTCGACATTTGATGAAAAACTATAGGGTAATTTTTATGCCGAAAGTGACCAAATTCAATACTTCGTCCAGACTTGGTCTGGGTCGAAGTAATTAAAATAAATATGGAAGTATAAGCACAATTTCTGTACCATGAAGGTTGAAAGTATCGTGGACTTGTCCTTATGACTGTTAATTTGAGGGTTGAACGAAACTTTCCAAATCTATTTGAATATTCAGATTTTTTTTTTGTATGATATACTTTCTCATGAACTAATCAAGAATTTATCAGATCGTAACTAGTTGAAATTCTTTGCTTTTTTGGCTATCCACGTAAGGGGGAAATGTGCTCGTAAAAGTTTAAGCGCACGTCGAAGGACCTTGCAGCGATTGTGGTCCAAACCGCCGTCGTCAAATGCGGAGCTACTCTTTTTACGAGGGGCACTCTTGAGCAATAAGTGCGTCTTCGACTTCGGATAGTAGAGGTTCGCTTTTAACTCTACACATACATATATATATATATATATATGTATACTCTATGTACATACGTGATGTACATACCTATATAAGTAATCCTCTGCAGTAGTTTTAAGTGATGTGCATCTCTGCACATTCAAGCAATTGGAATTAATTACAAAGTATATTTAGTTAAATATAAGAGGATTTAAGAATAATTAAAATCATACATAATGTAGATGGGTGATTTAAAAAGAAACTGTTACACTTTGAATCTTGTGTAAAAATGAAATAATAGTATTTTATTCGGTACATGTGAAAACTATAAATATAAAAACTATTTTCAAGGTTCTCCAGATTGAAATATAAGCAAAATTCCGCCAGTCTGTTTTTTAATATCGATAAAATGGTTACATATCTAATTGACACAAAACAAACTCGACGTACAAATTCAACATTTTCAAACTCAACATTTACCAAACTCGACATTTGACAAACTCAACATTTTCGAACTCAAAATTTGACTAAATCAACAAATAATATAAATAATATAAAAAATAATTAAATTATTAAAATGTCATGTACATTCAAAACAATCGTGTTACATTAATACATGCCGTTCAACAGCATATCTATCATTATATAACCTAATCTAACATAACCTAACCTGTCCTAACCTAACCTAACGGAAATTCTAATTTAATGGAATTTCATTTAAGCCTTACTGGAAATTTGTATCACGTCGTATTTTTTAGTCATGGGGATTACAAAAATGCTAAAAAAGCAATTTTTTCGCGCTTTCATCTCGATTTGCATAGAACTGACCGAAAGAAAAAAGATTTGTAACCTCTTTTTTGTTAACTGAGACCTAAAGATTCAATAAACATAACAATTTTAAGATAAACAAGAATTTACTTTATATTTATTAGACAGTGTTATTCATTAATGTGTCTCTAATATTAACAGAGTAGCAGCACCTGCATCCTGTCAAATAAAAACGTAACTGTTTTAAAAATTGCACCTTTTTGTACGGCACATCTACAATTCCAGCTTAATTGCTTTAATGTATAGTGTATAACCACTATATTTTAACTTGAATTATCACAGCGAACACAAGCCGTATAAATATCGTCATTCTAAAAAATGTTATTATATTAACAATATTTAAAAAAAATGTAATCTCTTGAGTGACATTAGATTTTTGTTTATTCTCGATCTTTTTCGACCATTTTCTATTTTTCTCTGAGGCTGGAATTTTTGGACGCGACTCAGTCTCAAACTCAGACTCGAGTCTCCGAATCGCATTCGATATCTCGTAACTTGTCAGCTCTTGGGTATCCGGCAAAATGCCGTAATGTCGCACAGGTTACTGGATCGAAAAAGGTTAGTGTTTCATATTTTTAAGTAATAAATACTAAATAACGTTTAAAATGAAGGGAATTTACTTAATAATAATTGATTTCTTAAAATTGTGCAAAATATTTGAAGCAAATAAGTGCACTTATCGTTATTTTGTAAAAAATTATTTGTTTACCTTTTAATATTTTTGTATTTATGTGTGGTCGCACACTCCCAAAAGGAAATTTTGTATGGAAAATATAATAGATTATGGGTATTGAACCTAATCTAATAATAGACATAAAAAAATTCTCAATACGTATCAGAGTAATATGTAGGTTATAAGATTGATATAAGAGGTTAACTAATAAATTTATCGATAAGTGTGGGTTTTTACTATTTCAGCAATGTTAAAAGAAGAGAAATATGTATCTGGAATAAATCGAGAGGATATATTCAGATGAGTACTATTTTATTATCATAACAATTATGCCACAAAATTATAATAAGATTCTTTGTAAAATGTTAATGTTTATTTGCAGGTACTAAGGATACGAAATCCCTTCGCGTTTGAATTGTGAAAATAGATTTTCACAAAAGATTGTCGAAATCTCTCCCAGCAATCCGGAACTCTGAGGCTGATCCTGTCGCTGATACATAAACATCATATGAGCCACACTATAGAAAAGAGGTAATTGCAAAGTTTTAGCATTTATAATTTTTTATATATAATACATTTTTCAACTACAATTTTGATAAAGCTATATCTAAAATTTTTGTTTAAAGAATATACCATCGTGTGGGAGAATATTTCACGGTTCATTTAAAAAAAAATTTACGGAGTCTTTTTCCGTTCTGAACTTATGATTCTTTTAAGAGCACAATTCTGAGATTTCGTTATTCGCTATGTCGCGCGGCGGCGAATGTCAGTACTAAGCTACTGATTTACACAGGTTTTCAGTACTCATTGTTAGTACTGCTTCAGTATTTTTACAGTGGCGCAGGCAGTACCAATTCCTTTCCAAAAATCAGTAAGTCCCTCTAAACTCGGATTTTTATGCACAGAAGTGACATCTTTTTGGATTTTTCGGATTTCTTGTGATTTATTTGCATATCAACAAAATCCGTGGTATCAATAATAAATTATATTGGTATCCGTACAGCATCAAATATTTAATTATATAATAGTACTAAATCTCGGACTTTGAAATCTCAATGAAAGCAACACTCAAATTTATGTTGCTTCGACCCATCATCCATTATTACGTGCTTTTCAAATTGAATATATTCGGTTTAATTACAATTTTTAGAGTTTTGCTGGGCGTATGTAAGCAAATAGTTAATCTAGAATATTACAGAATTAATAGTAGGCAGGGAAAGATAAGGAGGGAAAAGGTCTGCACAGAAATTGTTAAAACACATTTTCGATTTTCTTAAAATCGTCGATTTTTTATATTTATTGTATAAAACTATAATACAAAATAATACAATTAAGCTTAGGGGAAATATGACTTAAGAGAAAGCGCCCTCATCTTGTTGGCCTCGAGCATACAACTTAAAAAACTAATATTTCAGAAATCTTCTATGCGGGTTTCTCTTCCAATGTCTCTTTGTCATATGGTCCAAATAAGTTTTTACACAATAAAACCGTTTATTACATTTTTTACAAATGTATGTTACCGGCATTTTGAACATTTCTTTACTGCAACGTTGGTCCTTTAGTGGGATTACTTCGAGATATGCATACATCTTCGATGAATTCAAAAATTGATTGAAGAAAGAGAGCTGCAGAAGTAAAATATTAAAACTATTCAATTTCATTTGTTCCCTGATGTAGACTACCATATCATCCAGAAGATGATAATGTAATTCAAACTAACCCGTTCCGACATAGCGAATGACGAAATCTCAGAGTTGTGCTCTTAAAAGAATCATAAGTTCAGAACGGAAAAAGACTCCGTCAATTTTTTTTTAAATGAACCGTGAAATATTCTCCCACATGATGGTATATTCTTTAAACAAAAATTGTAGGTATAGCTTTATCAAAATTGTAGTTGAAAAATGTATTATATATAAAAAGTTATAACTGATAAAACTTTGCAGTTACCTCTGTTCTATAGTGTCGCTCATATGATGTTTATATGCATCAGCGACAGGATCAGCCTCACCATTTTTAAATATTTTCACAATTCAAACGAGTAGGGATTTCGTATCCTTAGTACCTGCAAATAAATATTAAAATTTTACAAAGAACCTTATTATAATTTTGTGGCATAATTGTTATGATAATAAAATAGTACTCATCTGAATATATCCTCTCGATTTATTCCAGATACATATTTCTCTTCTTTTAACATTGCTGAAACAGTAAAAACCCACACTTATCGATAAATTTATTAGTTAACCTCTTATATCAATCGTATAACCTACATATTACTCTGATACGTATTGACAATTTTTTTTATGTCTATTATTAGGTTCAATATCCATAATCTATTATATTTTCCACACAAAATTTCCTTTTCGGAGTGTGCGACCACACATAAATACAAAAATATTAAATGGTAAATAAATAATTTTTTACAAAATAACGATAAGTGCACTTAATTGCTTCAAATATTTTGCACAATTTTAAGAAATCAATTATTATTAAGTAAATTCCCTTCATTTTAAACGTTATTTAGTATTTATTACTTAAAAATATGAAACACTAACCTTTTTCGATCCAGTAACCTGTGCGACATTACGGCATTTTGCCGGATACCCAAGAGCTGACAAGTTGCGAGATATCGAATGCGATTCGGAGACTCGAGTGGGAGTTTGAGACTGAGTCGCGTCCAAAAATTCCAGCCGTACGTTCACAATCTTTTTCGATCTTTTTCGATATATAATATAGATCCTCCTTTCTATATATAATTTTTTTTTCACCTGGGCATGTCAGCTCAGAAATTATAAATGTTGACTATGAATTTATGATCACCAACCTTAAAAACCCTGAAGTACCATGTTTCATCACAATCAAATTATTGACAGTCATTTTATATCCTGAAGTACATAAAATAGATAATACTAAAACCTCATCTTAAGGGCGTTTTATGAAAATGAGTAACGAGTCCTAATTATTACTCCTAAACGATAGTTGACTACGTATGCTCAAGAACAACGATGTGCTTCGAATTAATAAAAAAATATTAGTAGCGAAAGACAAAGTTTGATGGATTTGCCCATATTACGTAACATTGTATTTCCGTATTTATTATAAGATCTTTCATGACTTCCAATTTTCAATCCTTTTTGCTACACTATTTGTAAGTGCAAAATGTGTATATTAGGTAATATGTGCAACTATTGTCTCATAAAGCCTACTATTATAATGCAAAATACGGCAGGTAGATGTCAGTAACATCGAAATTTGCTGGGGTGGAAAATCGAAGAGATTTAGAGGCATTAAACTTTGATCCTTGTTGGGCATTCAATGAGAAGAATATACGTCGCAGTTCCAAAGTGTCCTAACGAGGAGTTAGATAAATTATTTTTATCAACAACAATTGGATCATGATATTGAAATTCAGCATTCAGAAATGCAAAATTTGCAAGCAATCGCACTAAAATACATAAAATCGATTATGGTTTTGTCATTGACATACTTTTGGAATGTAAATCATTCAAATTGATTGAGAAATATCAACTGAATTTAATCCATTAACCGTCAATGTCATTTTGCGATTATTTTCTCATATGAAACAAATAAGAAAAGAAAACACAGGATTCTATTGTTTGAAGGTTTAAAACAATTGAAATTTTCAGTATAATGATCAGACACATTTCATAACTCATGAAATTTATTGTCACAACCCGTTTCTTTTGACTTTAGTTAAATCACTGATATCAGCGAAAGGAATCGGTCATACTATATTTTTACTTTTATTATCTTATTAACAAAATGACGTCGGAATATTTGTTAGTTTTTCAAAATTGCAATAAATAGGATACGAAAGTAATTTTGCTAGAATAAAACTCTTTACCGAGTTTTTTTGCTGATTACGAACTGGATGTTAGTTTTGTTAAATTATAGGTGGTTGAAATATAGCGGTACTAAAATATTTAATATTTATCGATATTTATAGTGTTAAGTATTCCTACGATTTAAATTAGTTCAAATAATTACAAAAAAATCAGTTTCGTGTCTAATTTAGTGCAATTCAACAAAAAATTATTCTGCGAGCACATCCGAAAATTATGATTCTTTTAAGAAAATAGAAATGCATATTTGTAAAAAATTGTAGGAGAAATGACAAAAATTGTCGGTGTTTGAAAATGTTTTTTGAAACTGAAAACCTATTTTCATATACAATATTTGAAAATTTAATATATATTAAATTTAACTTTTTTTTAATATTACTGCAAAACAGTGTATGAAATTGTTAAAAACATGAGCTTGATTTTCAATTATTCTGAAGTGAAATTTAAATGCCACTTCACATTTAAAATTAAAAATGGTTTTTGTGATATTTAGAGAATATGTATTAAAATTAGTAATTGTGCAATCATTTTAAAACGCTGGCACCTTCTTAATATATTAATATACAACTTTTGTAAATTTCATATTCAAAACAATATACATACGCATTGTTTTTAATATAAATTGTATTAAATTTAATTCATAATTTTGAAAATGTAGGTACTTACATTAATTTTAATAGATATGTAATTAAAAATTTATTTAAGTACTATATTTATAAAATTAATATACACCAGTCACTTAAATTTACAGGTTTTTTTAATAGTGTACATTTAAAATTTCTTTTACTGCATTCTTTAATTTTTGTAAATTGCATTTGTTTTTTTTATGTACAAAGTTCTTTAATTAAAAGGCAAAATGCAGAAAGAAAAGGTCGAAATGGAGGGAAGCCATACCGCAGTTATTCGCATTATTCATTTTGGTGTATATTTATCACGTTTTTCAATATGGTTCATATGGTAATTAATCTAATTTCAATATCAGATTCTTGGAACACGCACCCGGTAAATTTGCCCTCGTTTTCAAATATTCATTCCGTACCAAGGAGTTTCGTGAGGCTATCTTGAACACATTACATGTAAACTTGATCTATTTCAGTCTTGAGATAAAACAGTATGATATATCCAAAATGTCTAGTGTAAACAGTCAATAATATTATGATATTTAAATTAATATAAATTAAAATTAATCTATCCAAACATAATATTTTGCTAATATTTTGTCATTCTTTTTAAAAGACTACAATTTTCTTTAGGAATTTTCTGAAACATGTGAGGAAACTTTTTGCCGTTTCATAATTTTCTCAAACAAAATTTGAAATTTGATTATTATTAGTTATAGTAACAGAACTTTGGAAGGTGAAGAAAATGTGCTAGCTTCATTAAATAATTTAACAACAACAAAAATATTTCATACAGTTATGCAAACAAATTCTTAGTAATTTAAGTTTATTGGTTGTTAATTACATAAGTATTAGTTCAATAAACATGTGAAGTTTATTGAACTCTATTCAAATATGACATGCTTCATGCACTGAAGCATGATATCGAATCCAAATCCAACTTCTACGACAGAAATCACTGGCGCCTTTTGTAAGAATGCTAAGGTCTCGTCTGCGCCTGGCGGCTACAAACCGAACTATTGTCACCCAGAAATAAATTGTTACGGTAATTTATGAAGATGCATCTTATTCTGTACAGTAACAAAACTAAATTTTTTTTTTCACTGCAACATTTTCGACTAAGAACTGCGCTCATATACGTAAATTCGGTCATTTTATCGATTGCAACTTTCTACTTTCGGTTAAGGAGGATATTTAATGAATAAGCTTTGTTTGTGGGACCAGTAATGCGTACTGGAATATTTATTTTTATTGTTTTTGGGAGCAACAAATTTCTATGCCATTGCATTTTTATTTGATTGATGCAATATATTTTTCGGCTTAGAGTTTGGTAGTTTTATCTTAAGCTAGCAAACCCTAGGGTGTTTTTAAAATAATTAAGTAACAAAATCGACACTTGCAGTACCTCTTAGCAACAAAAAAGTAAGAAATATTCCACCTGTTTCCGTTTGGTTTCGACGTGTCCAAGTATGTTTCTTAATTAGGGTTTGGCAGCTTCAGCTTAGGCTGACCATTTTTTTTTAATATTTTGTGCAACAAAATCGGCACTAGGGTAACATATTATCAACAAAAAGTAACAAATTTTAGGCCTAGTTTGGTTTGGTTTTGGTGACTTTGACTTTGCAGCTTTAATGACCTTGGAGGTAAAGATGACCCTAAAGGGTCACCAAAAACTGGTTTGTATGTAACGTTGCGGAGTTTAAAATATGTCGAATTCAAAACTAATTGTAATCCTGTACAAAATTCATCGTTAGGAATGTTGATAAAATTTATTAATTTACTTTAAAAGTACTAACTCTGCAGAAACATCTGAAAACAAGGCAACTACATCTAGTGAGATCAAAACATGATTTTGTGGAGCCATAAAATTTTTTATTTTTAGATGAAAATCCCAAGTATCTTTTATATGTTTTGGTTTTTGAGAAATTAGTGAAGACAGTATTCCTCCATTAGTGGGTTAATAGAGTACTTATCAGTAACAATAGTTACAATGCTTACAGAAATACCAAATTACATACTGACTTTTGCGTAATAACATAACAATTTTTATAACAAGTTGATTTAAAAAAAATCTGTATTTAATTCAAATTTCCTCGGCGATGAAAAATCTTTTCAAAAGGTCACTTATTGATCATACAAAAATACTGTGGATTTTACAATGGGATAAATATATCGAAACGAATACAGAACTGAAATTCTAAAGCTCCATATGCTCGTTTTGGGAGATGGTAAAAGAAAACGACTCTATGAATATAACCATATTGCCGTTTCAATTTCTATAAAGAAAACTTCGACGGGTCAGTCAGCAGCATGTTACTGTCAAATTATTCGGTTACATTTGCCAACACTTGCGTTATTTCTATAGAAAGGAAAAAGATTGTTCAAACAATATAAGAATATTGTTCAATTCAATAAGATTTCATTAAAAAAATGAAAATTCCTGGAGAGGGAATAATGAACGCAACCAAGCAAAAACATAAAAAATTATATAAATAAATCGGAAATGCACAAAAGTTACTAAAACCAAATGTCCCAAAACAAAAACCGAATTTATTAAAATTGATACGATAAGAAAAGTTGAAAGGAATTTAAAATTGGAGCACTTTCAATAATAACGGCATAGATGGGGTTAAAATGAATAATTTAATAAATTTGTTAATTATACGTATGATATTTTATGGAGTTTGTGTAATATTTAATAATTAATAGAATTTCTCGACCCTTGTAAATAATATTGTATGAGTAGCGTTTTAAAAAAGGTCACCATAAAAAGAAAGTAAAAAAAGGGTTTTAAATAAAAATTACAGAATAAAATTAAAAATAAAAATAAAAATACGTTTCGGCTCTCGGATTGAAGCCCTCTTCAGATAAAAGCAATTATGATTGTGTAATACGTTAAACAAAATGATAAGTAATAATTCTGATTTAAAAATAAAATTAGGCGAACTACAATTGACATAATGATACTTGGGTCAGCTTTTTACGTTTATTTGTTTACTATACCAGAAACAATATCATATATTAATGCCCAATAATGAAAGAAGATTGATATGCAACCAACATTTTCTGTCAACATTTCTGAAGTCGGAAATTCATGTACGTAATTCAAAATTATTTGTAACATGTTGGAAAAAGTTAAATTCTAAAATTGGTCCCCGGTTAAATGACAACATGAAACGAAAGGCGCTGGGTTCGATTCCCGGCGCGGAAATCCTTTTAATTTTTTATTAAATTATAAAAATCCTCTAAAAAAAGTCGAAAAAATCTGAATTCCGAAGACGCGTTTCAGATTTTCGCAGGGAAGTTATTAAAGAAATAATAATTAGATATTTCATCAAGGAATTATTTTGACAGTCTACTTTATATGTTATATATTTTTGTTGGACTGAATATTTGGAAAAAGCCTGCGTTATCTTCGATTCGTTTAGGCTGTGTCATGTCAACAATCGTTTATCGAATTTATATAGAATTTCTTTCAATTTTTTTGGTTAATATTAATTGAATTTTATCTTTTCATTGTTTCCTCATAAAGGTAGCGTCGATGCGTTATTTCATTGATTTTTAAATCGACAACGTTATCGTCAAGGGAAACCACCCGCTTGGCCGATCGACCGCGAAACTAATGTTTCCTATTGCTTTACCGCCATTTCCACAATCGTTGACTGAAATTCCCTGGTGGACTTTGAGGATTTACAATTTAAACGGGATTTCTGCCAAACGGCACAAGTGGCCTCCTTCGAAATCACTCGGAGTGAAATGGATTTTAAAAGTTTCACAAAAAATGAACTCTTTTAATATTTCGGAAATTATATGATTTCTGGTATTGAAATATCCTTTTAAATACATAAGTTCAAGATTTATATTACGTCATCACTTCAATCGTTTTCAATTTCGAAGAAATTGTGTCACGCAAACGACTTTTTATCTGAGGAAAATAAATTGAATTTTTTTATCAGATATTTCTCTCTGATTTACCGTTTGTCGTTTCTTAATCGTATTTTTTTATTCTCACCTCTTTTGTAGTATATGCAATAGTAGACAATTAACGGAATGTGGGTAGAAATAAATGTTAAGTTACATTTCTCTAGAATGTTTTTCGAATATGGCACCCAGAACTGAAAAAAGCGTTAAAATAGTATTTTCTTAGATGGAAAGACGTTTTTTGAAGACATTGCCCGAATAAAACGTACATTTGCATTGGGTGATGTAGTCATGACAAAAGTTTATATCGTGCACATCTTCGAAATCAAAATGTTCTTCTCGAAAAATATTTTGTTTTTTAATTTACGGATATTTTTTCGTAACAAATAATAAAGTAAAATTTTCTCAATTCTGATAACGAATATGTAATTTTTTTTTAACGAAAATTCCAAATGTTTACCAATTTTCGTAAAAATGTCTAAAAATCACTTTTTAACTACTTTTTTAGAGCTCTCTAGATGTGATAGATAAATTTGGGCTTCAACAATTTTTGAACATTATGAAATTGACAGTTTTTTTATCGATCTTTTCAATGGTAATATCCAAAATTGGAAAAAAAATAAAAAATGAGTTTAATTGAAAAAAATACCGAAAATACCAAATTTTTTTTGTTTAAATTGAATTTTGTAACATTTTTATGGAATTACCTTAAAACCAATTTAGATGGTGGAGTGAATGACTGACCTTTAAAAAACTATATTTTGAGAGTTAATTTTATCACCTGAAAAATCCAAAATGGCGTCCGAAACGAGAAGTTACGCTCGTTATATTTAGGACGTTTTAACTAAAAAACTATAAACTTTTCGACGAAAATTATAATTACAGAAAAGGCTAAGAATTCACCAAAGAAATTATTAGAATGTTTGCAGAATTTTTTTAGACAATTTTGAACATTTTAATTCATGAATTTTTTCATAAATTTAACAAAATTCAAGAAAATTGTAATTGATTAATTCTAAACACTTTTTATTTATTGTTACCGTTATTGTTTATTCTATCTTAAATTTTAAGAAAATTTTGTCGACTTTTTTTTCAAAATCACGATAATTCAAAATGTTGCATTTAATATGGTGGATATTTTCTATCGAAAATTTTACTCCTCTTAGATTTTGTAATATAGGAAACGATGAGAAAATAATTCTAGGAAAAAACGAAATTTTTAAAAATAGTAAATTGTGTTAAATAACGATAATTTAGTTGTTTTTAAATTTGTATTTTTCGATACACCATTTAAACGTACGTAATTCAAATCATTAAAAACGACTATTTCAGAAATTTTATCTTTAGAGTGTAAAAGTCTTGACAAATTTTTCGCAACTTTCTCGTGATTTTCTTTGTGCAAAAATTAAAAAAAAAATTTCAAAAAAAAATTGCCAACGGAAATATTTATTCTCATCAGTTTTTTTTCGAGCTATTAGAATGTTGGCATTTCATACAAACTCTGCATAACATTTTTCAGTTACTACTACAATTTTCATTGAAGACGCCATTTTGAGGTCATTTTGAGGTATTAAACTAACGTTTTTTTCTTAAAATCTAATGTTTTCACCACTTTCGTACGTAGATTGAAAGGAATCCCGACATTCGAATAGCTCAAAAAAATTGGTGAGTATAAATATGCAAATATTTTGGCCATTTTTTTGATCGGATTTAGAGGAAATCCTGGTGGCTGAAACTCATTTTTGACCTTGAAATTTTAAAGAGTGACCTCAAAAATAGTAGGATACACATCTTTCAAATTTGTTCAGCTTTGATTTTGATACGAAATACTTGAACTGAAGCAAGACATGACCATTTCGGCATTGACGGGTTAAAAATAATCAGATTTGTTGTATTTTGTTAAGAAAAAAATAAATGTAGAGAATTATATTAAAAATTTGGAAGTCGAATATACTGTATAAAAAATTAAATAAACTTTATAGAAAAGAATTTTCCTCTCCATGTTATTTATTTGAAACGTTTTCTTTTTCTTGCACTTGTATTAAAGAACTAAAAAAAATATACTTTTTTTCAGTGTTTTCCAGCTGATATCTTGAATCTCAGACCGTCAAATCTTATTATTACATTCGAGAAAAGAGGTTGCAAAAGTATCTTCCCATTTTTTAAAGGAAGTAGTCTTTCCAACAGTTGAATACAAAAAATTTTTGTTATAATAATAAGTCCCCAATTTATCATGAACCTTTTCCTCCGTGTAACCATGGCAAAATAGTTCATTCCGTCTCTTATATTAGTTATATCTTCGATGTTTAACTCAACTGGCAGCGTTCCAGTCTCACTATAAGAGCCCGTGCTCCCTAATTGATCACATACCTCGAGCAGAGGGAAGTCGAAACTCCGTAATTGATCATTTCCTACCGTCGAGATTCGATCTAACGCACTTCAGTTTTTGCAATAGATGGCGTGGGCGTGGAGGATTTTTACATAAGGGAGGGAGAATAAGATCTAGAAGTACAGAGTTTTCAACGTGATCAAAGAGCTTTTCATTTCGATCCATAATTATTGTGGGTGGAATCAATAAGGAAGGTTGGACTATACTAACAATCCAGTAGCGCCACCTATATGTAAGACACAGGGCGATCGATATGTTAAATATGAGACTAATTTCTCCTATGTGAAAATAATTTTTTATACTGAATACTGAATGAAACTTTTATAATTCTTATATATTGTAAAAAATCATAAAAAGAAAGATTGCTAATCTTGAAAAATGTATATTATATATATTATCTTACGTATTTTAGATCGATAACTACGAATTCAATGTGACAATTTGGCAGTGGAGCATATCTTGACGATATACTAGTATGCGAAATTTTAAAACTTCACGCGATATCTGAATGAAAATAAAAATTTCGCCTCGCAATAATAAAAATAACGTTATGGTATGTGATTTTCATATTATGACGATTGTTTTGGAGATTCGAAAAGTTAGCCTCGACACAGTATAGTTGGCGAACTTCCTAGAAATTTATCGTTAAGGTCAGGCTACATCCAATAAAATATTTCAGCTTTAATTGATGATACCTCTAGAAAATTCTGAAATTTTGAATTTTTAACATGTCAGCTAGATCCTTATCATCTATTGTAGGGATTTGTGGCAGCCTAAATGTAAAATGAAATATAGAGTACACAATGAAATATCTTATATTTTTAATTATGGCTTGTTTTTGTTATTTTCACTCTTTTAAAAACATCGTATAATTTATACCCAAACCATAATTCTTTCACTTGAAACGACATTGCAATATTTTCTTTATACAAAAAAAAAACATTAATTATTTCTTGATCTCGTGAAAACAATGCTTTTGTTTCCGCCCCTCGATCTACCAGTTAATTTCATAACTCTAATGTTTCGATACTTCACTAAATGGTGAGGATAATATATATTTAGTTGACACGAGAGCATACAAACCGTATCTCAGCACTTTACTGTTATTGAACTGGATAATACCTACGTTACTAATTTGAAAGAAATTTAAAAATATTAAGACATTTTTATCCGCTTATAACATTTGAGTTATTGCATTTCTCTACGGGGCATTCGTCATTTTCATTAGCTCATTTCAATCGAAAACGATTACGCGCATAACCACTCACCAAAATTGAAATTATCAATACTTTAGAATGTTATTTCTTATTCCTAGTAAAACTATTAGTACACTGAAAAAAATTTACTTTACAAATTCAACTACCATTGAGAAGTCGAGTCGAGAGTAGTTAAAAGAAATACTTTTTTTGTTAGTATAAATAGTTAATTTTACTATTTTTACTTAAGTTAATATTATTTAACCAGTAAACGAAAAAGTATTCCGAATGATTGGAGATCAATAAATGCGATACTATATATGCATAAAACTCCAAAAAGCATGCACTAATACAATAAAAAAGCAAGCCAGCTGCACTAAACATAATTCCAGTAAAAAAATGTCTATAAAAATTCTTAGATGATTTGAATACTTTTTAACTACGCAGAGTAGTTCGGTACGCTTCAAGAAAATTTTCGAAGTTGTAGTTACTACCGTAAAGAAGTTCAATCAAGTAAAAATGTAGTTCTCCTCAATTCAATTAAAAATATATCGCTCCAGCATGTTGAATAGTTTTGAGTGTACTAGGTAGTTAGACCTTAAAAAATGTTTTTAAATATAGTAGAATCAACAGCCAAAATGTCGTTTTTATAACTATATTTTATGTTGATTTAACTCCTTTATGGTTGTAACTATAACCTATAAAATTCCGTTGAGGACCAATCGAAATACTTTCAGGAAATAAAATATTCAAATCAACTAAGACTTTTTTTTTCAGTGTTAGTTTAAAATGCAGAGAATTTGAATGTTTCTGAATTCCTCTCTTTCTAATAGGATTCTTTCTCCGTATATACAAAAATATATATTTATTTTTAACTTTTTATTTAATTTAATTTTACTATTTCTTGTATTTGTTTATATGTAAATTATACCATTTTTAAGTTTTTCGGGATTATCCGAAGGGAGTTGAGTATATTAAAAATGCCGAAAATTCTTAAATATTTCGAAAATAATAAGAGACAAGTGAAATATGACAAAATTTAAGGGGCAGATAAATGGATTTTAAAAATATGTGTAAACAGAAAATTTACAAAATTGTTCAATATCTGGAAAACGACAAGGGATACTCTGAATTATCGATTCAGAAAATAAACCGAATAAATTTGTAACTGATTTGAAAGCTCTAAATAAACAAAAAAAAAATAATTAAAATAAACAATTGTTATATACATCAATATTTCCAGGGGAATTCAGAATCCTTTTAAAACTGTTGAACGGCAATAAGCATTCAGAAGGATATAGAATATTGGAACACCCAGTAAAACAAATTATTAAGAAGAATTAAACATTTTTAATTCATCTTAATCTTTCTGTATCCAAATTCTTGGTCCCTATTTTAAGATTCTGAGGTATTGAAAATTTATGATATTTTAAAATTTCTTTATCCGTTTTCAAGAATAAAGTTTAAATTGTTCGAATCCTTTTCAATGCATGGACAGGAATGGAAAATATTCTCTTTTATCATTGATTTAAAAATAAGAAACGAAATCTTAGCTTCCTTCTTTTATAATTTCTGTATTTTACACTACATGATATCTTTTACGTTTATAATATTGTGAGTAACTTTTATTAATTGGAAATATTGGATGTGTTTAGGAAATTTAAAAAGAGCATCGGTTATTCTTTTTAATAATTTATTTATTTATTCCTTGAGGAGTTTACTATTGGAGATCTTCTGCAGTACGTAAAATAAATAAAATAATATTAATTTTACATTTCTGTATATTTAGAAATAACAAATATATGCAACATTGCTTAAAAAATGGAGATACTTGTTAAAGTATAACCAGTAATAATCTCATTTTAAGCATTTTCGACCATGTGAGAGGTTCCTAAAATCAAAAAACTATTTTCCTTATTGAAAAGAACAACAAAATTATGTTTTTTATCATTTTTTTGTGGATAAAAGAGTATTCGATTATACCAATATTAAATTAGTATTGAGGAATATTAAATCGACAACATTTCAATTAATTTTGTCGTTCGCTGCGCACCCAATTCTGAAATAGTCTCTATTATTATATATTTAATGAAGCATTTCGTTGTAGAGAATTATGTACAGGCTCAGCAATGTTTTGTATTTGCAGAAATAGAAGAAATATTTACTAGACAAGTAGTCGCAAGCGAATAAATTAAAGAAAATCGTTTTCATTTTACTGCGATGTCATTGTGCAGAAAGCATTTCTTATTTATTAATTACGTAATGTGTTTTCAATGTGATTTAACTCAGAACTCTTTTCAGTCGGCTGCAATTATGTTGTGTTTTTTAAATTGGTTCCATCTTATGTTGCAACAATGTATGTATGGGTGATTCTCTCCAAAGAACAAATGCCTCGTTTATGCCAGTTTTCTTAAAAATTATTTAAAATTGTTAACAAGTACAACGGTCATATGAAAGTATTTGTAAATATTATTTTAGCTAATATGTAAAAAAAGAACTGGAAATTTTATACTATCCCAAATAATCAAGTTTATGCGGTGTGAAACCTAATTTACACCTCATAAATTTGAACATCTTCTAATAATAATCCTTTGTCAAGTGATATTTATTGGTAATAGAATCGTAATCGGTCACAAAAACAAGTAATAAATGTAAACAAATGTGTTAAATAAAGAATATAATGAATAATTAAATCTATTCGCTAATAGTGTCGGTCACTATAATAAAATTACAAACTAAAAACACCATTGTTCGTCATTTTTTTTCAGATACTTCTCTGTAAAATAAATATTGTCAATTTTTAAAATAACTTGTTAACGAGGGATAATTTTTCAAAGTTATAGATTTTTAAAAACTTTGTTCTGTTTGTTTACATACTTTTTTTTTATATTTTAAGTAATAAATGTAAGATTTTGCCAATGGGACATTTTTAATTTCTTATTACTATATTCACAAAAAAACTGCAGAAAATAACGAACAATTTGTATTTTAATAATTTAATGTATTTAAAAAAATTTTGTTTTTTTAATTTTTTGAAAGAATCTGAAGATTTGATACCCTGGAAACAATTTTATAATATTGATTATGGAAAGTAAATATAGTGTTTTCTAAAGCCAACCTTGAACTCTTTTTAAATTCAGTTTTTGGAATCGAGGTTTTTTCAATTATTTCAGTCCATTTGTTGTCAATTATCGCAATTGTATCGACTGAAATATTTGTAAATGGAGATTACATTTAAGGACATTTTTTTAAAAGTTTCTAATGATTTTAGTTTATTTCTGCATTGCCAACTATCTGCAACATATGAAGATGTTTTACCTATGACGTTTTGAAAAATCTCGTCAAGTAATCAGTTGGAGAATTAATATTGTTGACACTATCAATCGCAAGTTTATATCAATAGTTTGGATTGGCCGAGTAAACGGTAAATTCCACTCTCGACTTTCCAGTTTTTTGAAAATAATGTCAAATAACTGTTAAATCCCAAAATTATTAAAAATCACACCTTTCTGCTCGGGACAGTTTACAATTTATGTTTTCTGTTGGGAGTGAACTATAAGCAAATAAAATTATGATATTCAATCAAGTTGCAATTAATGAAAATGATGAAGAAAACTTATTGTCCGTTCTGAGCATATAATCTAACGAAATAATTGATAAAAATGTTAACGATAATAACAACAATAACCGTGATGATAATGATAACAATGATAATGAGGATCTTAAAACAGTTTTCAGCTACCTCGAAAACATAATGGAAACGGGGTATGGACTTCTGAGGGAAAATTATTCTCTATTTTAACATATTAAGTCGAATTATGGGATTGTGTCTAAAACCTGACGTAATGGAGTTAAATGGATTCGGAAGTAGCGTCCCCAAAAACATATTGTAGACATAATGTTTGTGTATATTACCTATACTGTGGGCTGGAAACATTCTGTGTATAATCATATGCAGAAACAGAAGTATTTAAATTCTATCCAAAAAATTTTTATATTTGTGTGGAAAAATTGGTCAATAATTAGACGAAATTTCTACCAGGGTTAATTGAATCGTGTATTTAAAATAATTACATTTCCATATTTATATTTCCATTAAGCTTTGCAATTCAGCTGGATGATCAAATTTTGATTTACATCTAACCCATCATGGATCATTTTGAATGCCAAATGGATCACAATGAATAAATTGTATACTCATTGTCAGTCGCGATTTGATATATCGACGAGAAAATAAAGTTGCTCAAAATTTAACCTATTTTTGACCTTTTTTTTTTTGTATTTAAGTAATCTAAATAAGGTTTAACAAGTTTAAGTGTAATTGCATGACATTGGAAAATGATCATTTTTTAATCATAATTAAATATGGCCGGGGAACAAAGTTCTGAAAATCAAAACCCCGAAGGCTAACATTTCGATATTACGTGAGTCCAAGGTATTTTAATTTACTTTCTTTTTGCCAAATTTTCAAAGACAAAGTGAAGAAAATCATACTGGAACTACGCTATATAGAAATATTGGCCTTTCGGTGTGTTGATTTTCGGAATTTTGTTCCCTGGCCTTAAATATATGTATATGAAATGTGATCGACGAGTCAGGAACCTTCCAAATTCAGCGTTTTGGAATCACAAAAAGATTTGATTATAATTGCTCTTAAACTTCCCCGGAAGGAGTATAACAATAAAATATTCGACTCGTTTGAGGTCGAAAAAAGATCATTTTGCGATGAAAATCATATATGGTGAGTATCGATATAACCAATGCCCTACATTTTAAATTGAGGTAAAAACAATAATTGTGAACTTTGTTAACGATCTCTTCTTCACCACTTTCAAATCTGCCCAGTCAACACAGATTTGTCACACGTATGTAAATATTGTGTAACACTGTTTCTTCCTTAACAGTTATGTAATTTGTAGGGCGCATAAAGAATACCTGTAAAATGTTCGCCACATTGCGAGTAACACGTATGTCATGGTGACAGATCGGGAAAAAATGGATTATATATAATTATATATAAATTTAGATGCATTTATACATAATAATATATAATTATATATGTTTATATACGATTATATATAATTATATACAATTTTTGATACAATTAGATCCAATTATATATTATTATATAATTATATATGGATTTTGGCCGTATATAATTATATACAAAGCCGTCAATTATATACAATTATATATGCTAATATATAATTATATATGTTTATATACGATTGTATATAATTATATACGGCCAAAATCCATATATAATTATATATAATTGGATCTAATTGTATCAAAAATTGTATATAATTATATATAATCCATTTTTTCCCGGGAGAACAATTTTACATAACTAAGATGTAACATTAATGTAACAGATCTATAAAAGGCAATTAAAAATTATATACAATATTTGTCATTACAGAAATATTTATGTATATTCTTATGCTACGTTTACACTATTAATTTAACATATTCGCATATAAATATGTAACGCCCGCAAACAAATCTGAAAAAAACTCGCTCCGACGGGGAATCGAACCTGGGTCTCTCGATTACTGACTAAAGCCATAACTATTAAGCTACGCTCGCACGCTAATATATTTGAATCATTCCAAGATTAATAAATTTGTTTATATTGTTTTTAATGCATCTAAAACTGTTATATCTGTCGTCTAATAATGTATCCTTGTATTGCATATTACGAACGCGTAGTTCACTTTTATATATAGAACATCGCGTTTGTGTATTTATCATTCGAAAAATAATTTTTTAAAGTAATTTGATTACACATTATATCGTATCGAATTTTGAGCTAAACTTCGTTGAATTTTGTTTGGCTTTATGAGAATATATAATCTTCGTTTGTAAATTATCTCCATTTGTGCTGTATCAACTACAAAATGTAATACTCAGAGAATGAAGATGTGTTACTTAAATATTACATACTAACGTTACATACCGGTTAAATGACATTATTTATGTACTAAATACATTACTTTTAAAGATTGTTCATCGAGAGAACATTTGTTACATAAATGTTACATAAACTTGCCACATAATTGTTACGTAATGGTATATATGTAAATACTTCATAATCGTGATGTATCTCCTTTTCGGTATGTATACATTGTTTTATAAATACTATATAACAGTTTTTATGTAGCAGTGATATCAATAATCTTTTGTGGATAATGAGGAGCGAAATGGGACAATTTTCCGTACAAATACAATGATCAGTGGTTGATCACTTTTGAACGAGTTTGAAAATCGAGAAGCGTTTTACCAGCAAGTAATATTGATAGAAAATTTGACCGATTTTTTATCAAATTCACTAAGATATCCAAGTGATCTAAATAAGGTCCTACACAGAAAAAAAAGTATTAAAATTGTTACATCTCAAATTAAGCACTGTAAAAGGCTTAATTTCAGTCAAAAATTGAGCTAATTTTCCTAAATTAAGTCAATATTTCCGCGGAAAGTCTTACTTTCAGACAGCAAAGTTTAATTTTAGTCGAGATTTATGCTTAAAGAAGAATTTTCCGAGCTTGTCACACCTAAGTTAGAGAATTCTTATTTCGAACCTGAATATTGAACAAAAGTAAGTTTCCTAAACGAAAAACAAGGTTCGAAGCTCAAATATTGACTCAATTAAAAAAATTAGCACAATTTTAGGCTGAAATTAAGCCTTTGACGGTGCTGATTTGAATATGTAACAATTTTAAGACTTTTTTTTTACTGTGTACAGATTTGACACATTCCAGGATCAAATTTAGACCAGTTTACTAGCTAAAAACAACTTGTTATCAGAATTAAACATGTATGAAATGTGATCGACGAATCGGGAACCTTCAAAATTGAGTATTTTGGAATCACTTTATGGTCTAAAAAAAGTATATAAAAATATTATGGTTTAGTTCAAGTTTCTGTAATATTAAACCGAACATGCTTGTTTTGTTGAAACTTATTTTAAATTTCTGTTATTGTGGACCGTTATAACGAAATTTTCAAAAATGATTAATTTTTTTATGTAATTTGTTCAAGTAGTCAAGCAACTTATTTCGTCACTATACCATCAATTACAATTTTAGAAACGGTGATAAAAGGTAGGAAAAGTAAACAAAACAGAATATATTGACATGAAATGATATTGATGCAATTAAAGATGGTAAATTTAACAACATATTATTGGAATATTAAATATACTATTAAATTATGTGATCCAATTTATAGGAGAAAGAATTTAAGAATCGCTAAACAAATTTTACTGGATAATGGTTATACTTTGCATATTATCGACGATAGTATCAAGAAAAGAGTTTATAAATTATATAATACAAATAATATTCAAAAAGAGGATAAATTCTCAAAAACCGTTAGTATTCCATAAGTTAACGGAGTTTCTTGTAAAATTTAAAAAATCTTAGAAGATAATAAAATTAGAATTATCCACAAACCTTTTAATGGCAATTTTGTAAAAGTGTTTATATAGGAAAAACTGGCAGACTATTAAAAAATCGAATTTCTGAACATAAAAAGTATATTTTTGAAAAAGTTGAAAAATATATACTGGTTTAACTGTCCACAGAATCAATACAGGACATTATTTTGATTATATCAATATTAAAATTTTAGCTCAAGAACATAATTTACTAAAAAGAAAACATATAGAAAATTATTTTATCAAAAACAACAAAAATTCTATCAATATTAGATTTGAACAATCCTAGCTTCCTCATATATATTTTTCACTCATTAAAGTTTAAAATCTTTTTTTTTGACTGTCATAACATACATATTCGAATTTTCATAATTTTGATACAACATCGGTTTTGAGTCTATAGGCAGTGTTTACAACCTTGAACGATATTATTTGAAATGTAAAAGTTCAAATGATTTTTCAGTGTTCATTACTCGATTATTACAAATAATTCGATATATTCACTCATAGGTTTTTTCATTTTCAGTTTTTAAATTATTCTCCTGAGTTTTTTTCTTAAACTTATTTATTTAATTCTTTTTAGGTTTTTATAAAAACAGTGCACTTATTTTTAGCCGATGGATTTTCATACTCTTTTACAAATTCTTCTAATTCAGATATATACTTCAAAGTTTTTAAGATAACAATTTATAAAAATTTTTTGTTTTAAAATGGACTCTTACACTTCTTACAAAGTTTTTCGGTCAATCATATTGGACCAGATAGGTAAGGGGAATCTTTTTAATGCATTTAATTCTTTTTTACTAAAATTTCATGCTGAAAAGTTATTTGAACTTCGAATTAATTTGATCAAATTTTGTATTTTATATAAACTTATTTTGTATATGATTTTAGTTATTTGTAATACATTTCTGGTGAGGTTGAACCGTTAATATATGAAGATTTTACTTTGTCTCTAACTCCAAGAACTTCTATTAAGAATTTTGTCACTTAAGAAAACTACTACCGAAAAGAAGATTTTATTTATTTACATATTATTGGGATGTTGCAAAAATAAAACTGAAAAAAAAACATCATTAATGTTAGTAATACTAAATAAACAGTTTAAAAACGAATAAATTAACTATTTGCTAGATGAATTGAAGAGTTGATAAAAATCGCAAATCTTGACTGATAAATGATTAAAATTCCGTGAAAAAGCAAGTTTAATATTCAGAACTAATGGATACATTTGAATTTACAGCATTAATCATTTCTTTGCCTTTGTCGTACACGTTGCACTGAAAATTATTGACTTTCTTATTCCGAAAGATAATATAGCCCCAGGCTTTTCGATGTAATATGGAATAATTATGATTTTACACGATTAATTGCTCCGTTAGTATGCGAAGCTCATTTCCTATATATTATTTTTCTTCGCAAACTAAATCGTATTAACAGCAGATAAATCAGTTATTTAAACGGAAATGAAAATTCCAGTGTTACTTTAAGTTTGAGTTTCAATTCCAGATATAATTGTTTGGCCTAGTACGAAATTGCTTGGCTTCAATCGGTAATATTCTCTGTGTATTTCATAGAGTGAAAATTCCCTTTTTATAGATTAAAAATTAAGTCACTTGTTAATTTTCGCTATCATTATATGAGAAGAACATATAAAACCTGTATGCAGGACTAATTTGTGCACCATTCAACAAAGCAATTTATGAAAACATTTTCTTTTACTTTCGTGGGAATCGTAATTTAATTAACTAATTTAGTACATTTGTTTTTATGATTATCAAAACAAACCAAAATAGGAAACATGACTCATGAGAGGTACAGAAAAATATCGGTATTATGCATGGTGACAATTTGTGATAAAAACCACGAATAGATTACTGCAATTTCTAGTTAGTATTATTTTTAATTAACAATAAATTAAGAATTTTTACTTTTTTTTTGCTTCAAGAGTCTATCAATTTAGTAACGTAAAATATAGCACGCTTATATATCGCTCGTATTATCGATCGAACAGGTGTGAACAGGTCGTAACTTTAGATTAAATTTTAATCTTTCAACAAGTACAGACCATCCGAAAAATTCGGAAAAAGATAATTTTTCTTTAGGCATTGATTAGTGGTAATTTCCGATTGAATTTTTAAGTTGTTGCTACTAAAAATCATTGATACTAACGAAGCTGAAATCCTAACCCGTCTGGTAAAAATAATTATCAAACTTCGTTTTTCAGATTCACGTATAACCTACAAAATTTTCAGTTAAGTAAATATAAAGTTAAATAAAAGTCGTCTATGCGGGACGTATTTTACTACTGGATATCGATTCGGACAGAACTACGTTTTCCGGAAATTTCGTTACACTCTTTTCAATTCGTGGTGAAAGTATTACTTTTCACAAACCTTTGCACATAATGCATAAAATGGAAGATAAACTTGTCGATCTGGGTCACTGTACTATCAAATTCTGAATTCTTGAAAACGAAACTCGTCGGATCGTAAGGTTGTTCATCCTTCTGAAAATAATTTCGTTGATGAGGACGTAAAAGTATTAGGCAATATATAAAAGAAATCGCATACTATTTATTAGTGAGAAATATTGTCCCTCTCATGGCGATGTATATAATCAAGGTCCATTTCATTCATCGATAGTTCACTACATTCGTTATCTTGAAACTTTCGTTTTATTTTACCCTAGAATTATTATCATTTGCCGCATTTTCTTTAGAAAAAATACCTCGCATATTGCTTCATTAAATGTTGCTATTAATTTATTTAGTTACTTTGCATTAACTTTCAAAAACTTTCCAAACTTTTTAAATTCGTTTGAAAACCGTCATCGCACCTGATTTAATATAACAAATTGTTGGTAATTAATATTTATTAAGTTAACGGCTTACACCTACAAATTACATTAGATGTTAAAATGTTATAGTTTGGAAATTTTTAAACATTTCAAACATCAGGCGTCGTATTAGCTCGGATTCTCAAAACAGTAGGCCTTGTCGAAAGATTTATAATCTCAACTAGTGACGAAATTAACAACGAAAAGAGAAAAAAAACAAAAAAAAGAAGAAAAAAGGAAAATTATTATAAAAATCCTTAATAAAATATCTTTAAATCCTTAATAAAGTATCGTTTTTATTTTTAATTTTTTGTTTACTTTTTATTTATTATTTTTTTTTTATTTCTTACTTTCTATTATAAAAAATATTTTTGCATGTCTATATTTTTTTGGTTTTTTGTTTTCATGGTTATTATTTTTATATATTTGCCTTTTTCTTTTTTTTAGATTTATTATAATTTTTCTTTAAATTATATTTGCATGCTAACAAATCATATTCATATACCAGTCCGTTCCAAGTAACTGTCAAATCGAAATTTTATTAACGATTTTTTACTTTACAGTTATGAATATAATTTTTCTTTCTTTTCCCCTTTTTTCTTTCTTTTCCCCTTTTTTCTTTTTTTCTTCTTTTTTTCTTTTTTTCTTCTTTTTTTCTTTTAAGAATCCGAGTGATAACGACGCAAGGTGTTTGAAATGTTTAGACATTTTCAAACTATAGCATTTTAATATCTACTTTAATTTGTAAGTTAAGTCTTTAATTACATTAATTTTTAAATGCACCTACGTTAAATTTAAATTTGATGGTAACGTAAGTGAAAATGCCTTAAGTTAAACCAAACCATTACAGAAAGTATTTCATATATTAATCAATTGCAGGAATTAAAACTGTTGTAATACCGATCAAAATTAAGTAAACAAAGCAAATCTAAGGACATTTATATAAATAAAATTTATGAACCTAAAAAGTGGTTTTACTTCTATGCTTGCATTTTTAAAGTTATCTCATTTCGGCAACATTCTTTTTTTGGTTAAGTGATCCACATTTCTGAGATCTAAGTTTCTTCTGAAGACACTAGTTGGCGTTAAAATCCAAAAGTAGACTTTCCAGTCGTTTACTTTATGTGCAGATAGGAAGATGATATAATTATGAAATGAAGAAATTAAGTTTGAGATTACTTATTATTTTGTGATTTTCCTTCTTTTTATGATAGTTGTCATCATAATCGTTATACAACAGTAGATATAGGAAAAATAAAAGATCTAGGCCTTTAAAGAGAAATGTACATAAATTTACGTTTTGCAATACATTTTAGTAGTAAAACGAAGTGAAAACAAACGTTAAAATTGAAGGTTTTCATTGCCCAAGCCCCTCTATTTCGAATTGGTGTAGCAAAAAATTCCCAAAATTTAAAAGAAAACAAATTACGAACATTTATTTAACAAAAATGTTTGAGGTTATATTCACTTATCGTTATTCTGTTATTCTTTCCAAAGTAGATTTTTATTTAAAATATTAGTCGCATGTATTCAATCGATTGGCCCAAATGAAATCGCTTCAATAAATAAATAATTAAAAAGTTCGAAAAAGATAAATGAACTTTCGAATCCTATATTAGAATTTTGGAAAAACGGAATCAAAAAACACTTTTCCTAATTAGTTAAAAAAAAATAGATTTGTTTTGCTTTTCTTTTTTGCTTTTGGAAAAAAGTTCTGGTATTCCACAGAATATTTTAAAAAATTTGTTGAACCCTGAATGTTTTGAAAAAGTTATAAAAGCGTTCGAAACATTCCGCAAAAATTTCAGGGCATTCTTTGACTGATTTTCTTAATTCTTCGTTCAAAAACATTTTTTATGAAGTTTATCATTTTAAAATAAATATACCTGAACATTTCGCCATTTTTTTCGTATTTAGGACGCAATTTTTTATGCTTCCACTTTTATTTTTGAAATGTTAACACATTTTTTAAGATCACATATTGAAGACGCGAATTCTATTACTGAGTTCAACGGAAAAAAAAGAAACTAAAAAACATTGAGAAACCCACCGAAGAAAATTCACTGGAAAAATTCCATTCTGGACTTAATGGGTGAAGAACTTTAGAATTTTTAAGACACCTTAAAGTCTCTTAAAAAGTAACTTTTGGTGTTGGGTTTGATTATGTTCACTGATCAAACAGATTTTCGTTTACAATGAATCATAGATCATTTCAAAGAACTCTGAAAGATGTCTTTTTTCTGGGTTTGAGTTATTCATTAAGCTATATTTATAATGAAATGAATAATTCTTTTTTGTAATGTAAAAAATATAATGTAATATCTGTAACATTAGCTAAGAGCACTAAACTAATATATAAAATAGTAAGTTTTCACATTAGTTTAATTTTTGATTTTTTAATTATTACATTTTTTATCGATTATTCTCTCAATGATGATGTGTCTTAAACATGATACAAATATACCTGTTACTGTGTTTATGACCTGTGATTTTAATATTGTGCTGTTTAAACTTAACTTTAGTGTCCAAAATAAGAAAAAAATTCCAGTAATATGTCGGAAAATTTGTTAAAAATTAGCTACCAATTTATTCATTTTTTTGGTACTTTTAATCTATTTATCTTTGAAAAATATTTCATATATGGGATTGATTAATAAATCCCCCACCGTACCCCACCAATCAATAGTAGAGAAATGGCTACAGAGCTTAACGTCGACAAAGCTGCTACAGATACCGGAAAATATAACAATGAATTCATTCGGAATCTCCCCAAACGTAACGAAGCCGAATTTTGTATTAGACGCTAAATTTATTATCATTTTCTAGAATATAGTAATTCCTGGATTTAATCCAAGGGGAAGAAAGTTGTCCCTTTCTTCTCACTTTCACGTTTGATGACGAGTGTCAATATCCTGATTGCGGATAAAAGTTGACAGCTTCCGTTTAATTAATTGATATTTAATTTACACCATTTGACATACGTTGACGTCTTATTCAGTGATAAATGAACGGTGACAAAATATTTCGACAATAATTGATGTTTCACGATAGCTTTTCCTTCTATTTAGTTTCTATTCAACACTTGCCAAGCGATGTTGTACGTTTTAAATTTTCCATTTCATTCTTGTGGGACCTTGCGCAGGTTCGAAATTCAATTCCATGCATTGTTTGTTTCTGATGGCTAAAATTCGGCTTGTTTGATATTCCGCGCATTTGATAACGGAAGTAAGAGATTATTTTCTATACAATTCTCAAAAAATGTCAGCGATTATGCCAGATTGCTATCTATTGTCCTCCTCCCTCCCTCCCTCTGCTTTTGTAATGGTGGGTTTTTTTTATTGAATTTTGGTTCTTTAGGTCATAAATGGTGTATATAAATTTGATTGCCCTTAAATTGTTCACCTGTTGTTAAAAAAACTCGTTTGAAATAAGTTTTTCTTTCAAAATATTCACACTTCTTTAATAGCCAAATAATAAATGTTCAAAAACGTACAAGGTATAAATTCACATTATAGACCATTTGTGAAATATACCTTGTACAGTTTGTGTAAAGTTAACATATGAACATAGAGACAAAAAATATATTTATTCTTGTATATGCTCCCAACGTCATGATATACACAGAAGCGTTTACTGCATTCATTTGACATTGTGATTGCAATTGATAAACGAAATTTTATTAAACCAAATTAAACTAAAAAGATATAATAATTTTTGGTGATTTTTTGAACTTCTAGTTGATTGGCCAAAAAATTTTCAGACGATTTTTCACCAAAATCAACAAATTCTATATTCAACAATATGTTTTCTGACTACCCGTATTAACGAAAAATTAACCAAACAAGGCAATATTGAAAATTCCTAGAAATAAAAAAATACTCTAAACATTTTTTATGGAGGAATAAAAATTGTTTGTGTTGACTAAAAGTCCACATTTACATACCCGAGTATAATATGTGATGAACATAAAAATTAAAAAATACGTCAAAAAAGTGGTTCATTGTACACGGAATGCCCCATATACATATTCTAAGACCATTTTAAAAATCGACTTATAAAATAGAAAAGAAAAATTTTTAAAACTGTTGGAGTATGAAAAGAAAATATGAAAAAGATTACAGGATGTGTGATTTCTTCCAATGTACATTAATTAAAATTGAATATTTTAATTAAGAGATTAATGACCGGTGAATAATCGTGAAGGAACAATGTACATATACACGGCCATTGACTTAAAACCAAAACAATAACAACAACAAAAACATAAGATCTATTGTAAAGTTTCGGTATATTATAAATTAAAATTAAACAGGAAGTATTAAATAACAAATATTTTTAAACAAAAGAAGAGACAAAAAATGAAATAAATTTTGGTAAAAATTAAATTAAATTTTTGGCTAGGAATTATGGCCCTCTTCAAAAAAGTGAAAATATATATGAAGCAATCCATCCACTTCTCTCTCAAATTTTCTTATAAGTTAATTCTGGATAATTATATACATAGGAAAGAAGGAATTTAATTAGCAATCTAACAGAAATAATAAGAAATTATAGTTTGAGAAACAATTTTTTCATAAGAATACTGTGCTCTGGCAGTGTAGTTTTTTCATGTATAATATTGACAGTATTTGCAGTATTTTTGATGTAAACATTTTGAATTTCTTTTCTTTTGAAAATTTCAATTTCTTTTGAATTGTTCAGAAATGTTTGTCGCTTTTGCCAGTTTTTTTATAAAAATGTAAATAAAAAGGTCTAAAAAATCCATTATACTTTTTTGACTAGCAGTGTTTCTACATAGAATGTAGTTTAATTAAATAGTAGAGATTGGATTGTGCGAAGATTTGACCGTCTGCGCTCTCTAAATCTCAATTAGGTAAAATTGGTGCTACCAATAAGAAAATGAAAAGTAATGCACCAAATGAATTAATAATCGTTTTTGTTAGTAAAAAGTTAAAACCTACTAATTTATTACTAACTCTACAAACTACTAAACTAAAAAAGTGAATCTCTACTTGTAGATTAGTAGAATTTTATTAATGAATTAGTATTTTCGTACTATTTGTCAGTAAAAAACTTACTAATTGATGGCAACTCACTTGTTCCGGATCGCCACGCGACGAAACTCCTAATAATCGTTTAGGTCGAGTGGGATAATATTATAATAAAATTCCTGTAGAATTAGGAGGAAAATATGAATTAACTTCTTTGCAATTAGTTTGTTTTGGGGCGTGGTTGTTGTTTTCCGAAGTCCTGCCTCTTAGTAAACAAATAATCCGAACCCGAATGAACGGGCCTGTGGAAGGCACCTTCAGTTAGTTGATCGTGGGGTTCCGAGACGTTCGGACCAGTTTATCATTATAGTTCGGGTATATCAGAGACAGAACCTTGAGACTCGCTTCGCGGTCTCATCGGTGGGTGAGTAATATTCGACATATTTATTATATTGTGTATTATGTTATTTATTTATATATTATATAAAAATGAGATATCTGTTGGCGAGATATGTCTGGGGCAGGGTCCGCTCATAAGCCCCACTGAAGAGTCCGTGAGCGGACCCGGGACGAAACATCAGCCAACTTTTTTATTTATATTTTTGTAATATTTGCATGTGACCTAGCATTTATCGAAATATATATTCGACCCCTATAACTGCGTGACCAACCCCCTTCCCTGTAAGTAACACCACTTTTCGCTCTAGATAAGTCGGTTTTGATTAATTCAAGTTTAGAGAGCGATAATCTACAAATTGAAAATCTCTAAATTCAAAATCGCATTCAACTAAAATCATCAACACCTAGATATTAGGCAGTATTATGCAAAAAGTCATATCATGATTGTACACGATTTGTTATGTAAGGTTAGTTTAGGTCAAGTTATGTTATGTTAGGTCATGATAGGTTAAGTTAGAACAATATTTGCGTCTCAGTGTTGCAATTATAGAAGATTTTGTAAAACCACTTAGCCGAATTCTTTACAAGGTATTGCCATTTATATATAAAATAAATGTATATCAGTGTAAATGTTTGTCTTTCTGAATTAGTACGAAGATCAGATGTATTTTACTTTGTTTCCCAAATAATATTAATTTTTTATTATATTTACCTCATGTTTATATTATAAATTCCCAATCCGAGTAGGGATTTAATCAGAAATATAAATTGGTAGAGATATTAAATCGAGGATTTTGGTATGAACCGACTTTGGGGGTTTGGAATTCGGGGATTTTATTAGGTGGATTATGTCGCATTGGATTTGGGTTCGAGGATTCCGCATAGTAATCAAAATAATATTAAACAGTAAGAAAAATACGGAGGTGCCCTCCAAGTCCCAGTCAGAATAGTAACATTTATTACATTTTCATCCGCGTATCCACTGTATCACATCAGGAATGCACAACACGTGATTTTTATATTTAAAAAATATAATAGGCGTCTATCTCTTGCATTAAGTTAATCAATTGTATTTTTAATTTTTGTTTAATTGGATTACATCCATATTACTACTGAGTAATATTTGGCGTGACTAATTGTAAAACTGATGCAGATTGGATGTTATGTTTCTGGGCTACGCATATGCAAGGATCATGAATAGTAAACGGAACAATATTATGGTCTTATTTAACTACCGAAATAGTTACTTTAGCTATTTTTGTGATCCCGTGAGTTAGTTTCGTAAAATGGTTCGATTAACTCTATTTGATTGGCATCCGATATTTTTTCGAAAATGGATATCTTTGTATGATAAAAAATGCGTTTATACTTCAAAAAACGGGTGTCTTATTTTGAAAAATTTCGTCCTCACTTTTAAGACGTTTTTGGGTGTCTCAAAGAAAGACGTTATAAATGACTTCTTTTGAGACGCTGGAAGTGTCTTCAACCGCAATCTTGATACATAACCTAAAAGTATATGTGAGAAAGTTGTGTGTATGTGAAAATGGATCAACATTCGTGCTCCGTTTGCCATTTTCGGGCTAATTTGATAATTTTGCATCCTTCATTTATGCAACAAGACATAATTTTTTCATACACATACGGGATTTACGAACACAATAATGAACCGTTGAAACCACATCAACCGAACCACCGCACATCAACAGAATAGGTTATATAGCTTTTATCCAGACGTTTTGTCGAGTCTGTAGTTTCCGAATATTCACGAAGAAATTCGAATTGGCAATGTATCTGCTCAATTTGCAAGTGTCTCAACACATAAATGTCTTAAATTAGCTAAAACGATTTAAATGTAGACACTTTTACCGTCTTCAACATACGTCTCAGATTATAAGACACGAAAATGTCTTACTTACGATCGATAGATGCAAATAATGTCTCAAAAATTTCAGACACTTTGCAACGAATACACACATATTAAGACGTTAATTCTGACAAGACATTTTTGAAGTGTTTATATAATTTCTTTAAATAAGAAGTTCAGACGCGAGTTTTTGCAGTTTAATACGACATTGTAAGGTAAAATCGGTTGATAATTCGAAAATATGAAATTTGCAACAAAATGGAGAAGCAAAATGCAGGAGTAATATGCTTAGAACATAAACGTACCAGTTACGCAATACTAAACATTGTGAGTAATTTTTATTTTATCGTCAATGTCACGTCAGAAATGAATGGTTTAGAATGTTTTCAGCACTCGGATATATATGATAAACAGACGTTGAAAACTTCCATGAAAAACTGTCCGTTTGGTCCTTAAGAGTTTAAGGGAATTTTTGCAAAGTTTCTAAAATCAGCATGGTATATTCAATGTGGATCAAGTAATTTTTTACATTTGCATTGGCCGTCTTGAATTCTTCACTTTGAATTCTTCAATTCCGAAGTTAGATTCGTGATCAGCGACCCCGAAAACTCTCGACAAACAAATTTCAGATGTTTATATTACTTATATAAAACTGCATATTGATATGATTTAACGTTCATAAATTTTGGTAAACACATCCAACCAGAAGTCGCCTAACACTATACTGTTAACAATTTCCTGAAAGAGTAACCGAAGTTTTTAATCGTTACGGTTTCAGAATTTTACGAAACAGAGTTTTATAATATTTTGGTAATTTTCTAAAATTTTTTCGTAATTTTTTGAAAATATATCTTAATTTTGTTTCGTAAAATTCTAAAACGGTAACAGTAAAAAACTTCAGTTACTATTTCAGAAAATTTCTAAATAAAATTCTAACAGTGTAATAATGTAGAAAATGCTTATGACAATCCTAGGTTCCGCATATAATATAACTCTAAAAAAAATAAGTGTTAAATTAAGACCAATAGTTAGCTAATTTTATGGTGTAGCAAAAATAATTGTTGTTCGACTGAATAGTAGACTTCTTTAAAAGTCTCAAAACTACTCTACCATGCAACTAAAATGTAGTACCAAAAATTAGATATTGTCCAGAATTTGGGCTTAAATTAAACCGGTTGAGAATTTTAGATTTAGATTATTTAGACTAAAATCAAACCATCATACACTGAAAAAAATTCATTGCAGCATAAAACGTACAACTTATTCTATTTTTCCATCAAACAAGATTGTATTTGCCATTTAATTTGCGTCTTTCTTGCGGCTTGATGAAAAATTGACCCAGAAAGCTTAAATCTCATTTTAAGCTGTTAATAAAGCCTACTTCGCACGGAAAAAAATGAAATACTTGGAATTACTAACTAGATAGTAGGATGAAACACAGTCATCGTATTTATTTAATTTTACTATTTAGTGATCTTGACAAATTAGATAACCAAGCCTACTATATAAATATTAAAATGAACTAGAAAACGTAGTTGTGCTATTTTTTAGAGTAAAAACCAGCTATTTATTTTTCTCCACCATCACATAAATACTTTCTTTAACTTATATAAAGGAATATCTTTATCTTTTATTAATTTATGAACTCAAAATAAGGTTGCAAATGAGAGGGATTCATTCGAATTTTTAATATTCAGGGTACAGACAAATGTGACAACTGAAACTTTAGTCAACGTTCATCTATGCTATTTATAACTAAAAAAACATATGGGATACTTCTTTTCAATGGGAATTAATATTAATTGGCCATTATCGTAATGAAAAACGCCAAATATATAGAATTTCTCAACTATTTTATTGGGTAGTCATTGAAAATTAATTTGTGAAGTTGCAGTTTTATTCACACTTACATAGCACCTTCTACAATGGGAACAGTTATTAAAAATATAGTACGAAAATATAATACTCCTATAGAAGACAAGAAAAATGCTTAGAAGTAAGCGTTAATCAGTTTTTGAGAAATTCTGTTTTACTTAAATTGTGCCCATCATTAAAAAATGTATCTTTCAGTTTAATATTTTATTTTACGGAAATGTATGCATCCTAAATAAGGAATAAAACACATTTTTGTAGAAGTGTGTGTCTTTTTTAGAATTCTGTCAATATCAAGAGTGTAACATCATTAATGATGGCATTAATTTATTAATGGCACATCAATATAGTTGTCAAGAAACAATTGCAAGATATTGCCCATTTTTCATAAGCCTGTTTGGAACGATATGTCGCTTGGTGTATTTTAATATTTAACGTAGTAATTGAAAGAATTGAATTTTTGCTTATTTCGGTTCCGATCTATAAATGATAGAATTGTGACTTTAACACCCTTTAACGATAAATGTGCACAATTCGCAGATGAATTTTAGTGTCGTTTTATTTATGCAATTCAAAATTTGTTGTTAAACAGACACTTCCATTTCAGATTGGTTTTGATGTCACTCTTTCAAATGGTGCTGGTCAAACTTTCGAAAAACGATGCTTAACAAATTTGTTTTCAAAAATACTGAAAAAACCCCGATTTTTTAGGTATGATTTTTTTAGAATGCAATTTCTTATCAGAAACGTGTCCTCGACCGTTTTACTTTGAAACCACACATACACATGTAAAAGGTTTAAGGGAGTACTTTGTAAAATATAAACCATAAAATTGCTACAATATTAAATTATTAAAAAAAATAAATTTGTAAATAAATATAATTAAAAATATAAAGTTATAATTCATAAATATTGTAACAAACAGAAGAAATAAATTGTTTGTCGTAACAAAATTTAAAACAATTTTCTGCTAATTAGATAAACAATTTTATCATTTAAAGATGTAATTTATGGGAAATTGTATTTCTATATTATATATTCTATCATTTTAATATACATATAAATCCGTTGAAAATTAATTTCAAATTCTTATTATTTATTACGCTGCGTATTAAAAATATTTCAAATATAATTTGTGAGTTGTGTTTAATTAACATTATAATAAGTACATGCAGATTAATTATATATTCAATTATATTTGAATATTTTAAAAACAAAGTACCAGTAAAAAAGTATTTCGAATTATTCGTCCTGGAATATCGTACTTTTTGAAAAAGTATTTAAACACGAGGTATGTTGATGCTTAAAAAATAGGTTACGCGGAACAAATGTCGTTCTATAAATAAGTAAATTTTATAATTCAGTATATTTTATCTGTTCTTTTCATTTTTACCTCATTTTGTGTATTATGTAATTTACCTAATAATAAGTTCAATATGTTTCTCTCACTGTACCTCGATTAAACTCTCATAAATGACTATCGCTATTTTATTTAATGTAATGCTAAATATCCCTTCAATACAAGATAATCAAGTCATAAATATATTTTCTAAAATAAATAGGTATATATAAATATACCTAAATGTTTAATAAATACGCGAACAATATTTTTTCTACTATAGTGAATATAAAAAATGTGTTTTTAGTATCAAGGGCGCAAAATAGTGTTTTTGCGCATATGCGTGATTAAAAATGTTTTTTATATTACAAGTAAATTTTCAATCGTAAATTTAAATGCACTAATATTACATACGTGCAGATCGAGGTACGTTTATGAAAAACTTACAATGATATATAAACTCGATTAAAGTGAAATTGAAATTATTATAAGAAATTAAAATATTTACACGTTTTTTTTTTGGATCAAAATTTGGAAAATTTAATGTACAAGTGATATGAAATCATTTACATATACACGTATTACGTTTAATATACAGGTGTACAATTAATTCACGTGTAAATAAAATTTAATAAGTGTATATAATATTGTATTGTATGAGTTAATTTATTACTTAATAAAGACGATTATAATTATTATTATTTAATGTTTATAAATTGAACATATTTTTATATATTTTACCCAACGTTTACATATATTTTTTATCTAAATAAATAAGAAAAAAATCACGCCCCGGGGGGAATTGAACCCGGATCTCTCGCATTCTGTACGCTGTCAGCTTAAAACTGGAGTCCTGCTAATTAACCACAACGCTGCTCACTCTATTGACATTATTTAAAAGCGGGTACTTTTATAGGAGCAGAAGAGTAATCAGGATATTAATATTAAAAGGATATTACAGCTATGACATTGTTAACAGTTTATATTGGTGACATGAAAGTATATTATATTCTGGGATTTAGTATCTTTCACTTTTTTTTTTGTAAATTACCTGTATGGATCTTGAGACGTACCGCTTTAAAAGGTCGACTCCACATTTTAGCTTTTGCCACTAACGCTTTCCGCCCATTTTAAAGTGCATTCACCAGAGAGGATACGCTTCATTTCTTTTTGTTACTGATATAGCAGAAATTTACCGCTATTTCTGAGCTTTTTCAAAATCAGGCATTTTCTTTGGTTCCCTCTTTTTCACGTCATTTGTTTCATAATTGTTTTTATTGCGTTGAATAGACTTCCTTCTGTTATATATTTTGCTAATTTTTTAACAATATGACATAATTTGTCAAGGTATTGCACTTAAAATAATGTAAAAATTCACTTCACGATTGTTATAATACTAAGAAAAAATCATTAATGGAAGCGTTTAATATAAATTCTCTACATCAAAGTTCAACGTTAACCTTCAATATTGGTGAATAGATATTCAGTGAATGGTTTTTCGCCACAAATCAATTTGAGTTTGGTTAGAATTTATCCGGCTTGTTGTATTTCGAATGTTTTTATATTGGTTCATCAAAGCAATTGTTACTATCGAATGCGACAGATACGTGAAATCCCTTACAAACTCCATGGACGTGCAAAGCTATTTTATAACATAATGATCTATTAACCAAAGAATATCTCCTGTTAGTTATTATAGATTTTTATGTGCAAATTTTTCTGCATTTGCGCACACGAGGACTCATAGTGAGCTCATCATGAGAAGCATAACACGAACGTGATTTCACTATGAGACGCAATACGCGTCGCATTACGCTGCGTTCATGAATTCATCCGTGATGGAATTTCTCACGCGTGAATTCATCGTGATTTCATTGCGATATCATTTTGTTATCTGCGTCATTACGCCACGGGATTCTGTGGCCCGATACGATCCCAGAACAACAAAAATTGAAGTTTACTTAACAATTTTTAGATTTTTTCAATTTTTTCTTTCGTTTAAAGAAAATAAATTTTCTTTCACTGGAAATGTGTTTTTTTTTTAGAAAATTACTTAAAATATAAGAATATTATGAAACTTAAGATTTGCTTCCAAAATCTTAACGTACACATTTTTAAAATCATCGGAAACTTATAAAACTGAATGTTTTAGGTACATTTAAATTCTTAATCGGCCATTTTATGCTTCACCATGTTAGTTTTTGTTTTACTATAACATATTTATAAACCAGAATCATATGTAAAGTTAGAAAAGTCCTTTTTATGTTAGAAAATAATCTAATTAAACCTGGTTGATCAAAGATAATCACAAAGTGTGAGATTTAATAATATAAAAGTTTATTGTTCAAGAAATTATGAAAATAGATTTATGATAATTCTAACTAATATTAGTGGCTTAAAAGATAACGTAGTCATAATAAAACTTTTTTGTACTGGGATAAGTTTAAAATTAGTTAGTCATATTTAAAATCTATCTAGTTGTTGTTTTTTTCATATAATCTGAATAGTGATAAATATTATTAATTTTAAATCATTTTTAGTCATGCCATATAAAGGTATTTTTTCTTTTTCAGAGAATCGGCCATATGCACCAGGCTAAACTGCAGAGATCCCTCGGGATAAAGCGCCCCTCTTATCTTATTAATTTAATAAATGAAATCTATTTTCAAAAACGTGTTTTCCACAATTTCTGATCGTAAAAACATCAGAAATATTCTTATCTAGATTTTTTAATCTTTCGTAAGGGAGAAAGTAATATCATTATGTAATCAGGTAATTCATAATAGTACTAAAAATTTAAAATACTCAAGAGTAACATATTTACACTAATTTACTAACTATAAATAATTACATTTTGTTATTCTATTAATTGTTTCTAATTTCTATTAATTTCGTGCATGACATGCAGTTAGCGTTCTATACTTTTATTAAGATTGATTTTCATGAGTACACTCTACAATTTTTAAAGTGAAAACTCTGAAATCTTTCTGCATAAAATATATTGTTTAAAAGTGCTAATTTTATTACTTTAATTAGCACTTTAATAGGTACCTTTATACAGTGAGATTTTACATTTCCCACTTCAAAAATTGTAGAGAGTATATTATGCTGATTAATATATTGAGTTCGAAACTTTTTGGGTCATCATTACAAACCATTAAGTTATTCAGGGTGTGCTGAAATTGTATTTGGGTAGTTATACGAACGAGGGAATTGCGTGGTCAAGCGTATTTTATATAATAATTTTTAAAAAAACATCTTTTCTCATAATGAAAATGGTTTAATAAAATGACTGATCAAACATCATGGACGAATTTTCAAAAATTTGAACAGATTCGTTTGAAACTTGTTATTTGGGTTTTTTTTACGTCGTTGATTATGAATCTTATGTCAAACTTTCAAAATTCAAAATGGCGGATCAAATATGGTGGACAAATTTTAAAACAATTGATCAAATTCATTTGTCACTTGTTATTAAGCGATTTTCGAGTTCTTTGATTATAAATCCGATGTAACGTTAATACATTTGATAAAAACACATCTCCACGAAGAAAATAAACTATGAAATACACGAAACAATAAAATTGCTGAAAAAGGATCAACTGATCCACTTGTCATATTTGTGAGATAGAATAATTATTTGTTTTTTATAAATATTCATATTCCAATTAATTGTCTTTTAACCACTTCTGAAATTATGAACTTGTATACAGGGTGTACGAAAAGTCCCGGGACGGTTGAATAACTTTCGAAAGAATAAAAATTTCAAAAATCGCCGAAACACGTGATTCGATTTTTCAAACAAGCTATCTTTTGAGGGGGGTTTTCGGCCCCCCAACCTCAAGGGGGGCGGGGGGCACGAGGGGGGCCAAAAATCTTAAATGGCAACATGGTTTGAGTGGGGGCTCATTTGAAAGGTATTTTCGAGACGAATCCAGATCACTGATCATAGAGGGCGCTGCGATCATTTTTCGGAGAGATACAAGTAAAAGAGGTTTTCAATATAACGTTCAGAAACGGGTTGACACCCGTTTAAGAATATTGTTTTACACGATTTTAAGTTTTTTAAGTTTTTTAAGAATATTGAATTACACGATTCGGCGACTTCGAAATTTTCATTTTTTCAAACGTTAGTACGTCTAAGATCTGAAAAAGTAAAAAATCTCTGCGAAAAATGATCGCAGCGCCCTCTATGACCAGTGATCTGAATTCATCTCGAAAATACCTTTCAAATGAGCCCCCACTCAAACCATGTTGCCATTTAAGATTTTTGGCCCCCCTCGTGCCCCCCGACCCCCTTGAGGTTGGGGGGCCGAAACCCCCCCTCAAAAGATAAGTTGTTTGAAAAATCGAATCACGTGTTTCGGCGATTTTTGAAAATTTTATTCTTTCGAAAGTTATTCAACCGTCCCGGGACTTTTCGTACACCCTGTATAATTGAAATAAAAATTAATCAGAAATATTTTGGTGAGTTAATTTTCTGTTCGTGATCTTAGCGTCCTGGAATGGTTCAAAATGACTAAAATTGTTAATTGTTCAACTGGATAAGCTCACATATTTTTTAAAAGATCGCTAAATTAAATTAAATGACTTGAACTTAACACTGACTTGTAAGTCCAAAAAGTCATTTACTCTCTATTTTCATCTTCATAGATACAAGAGTACAAATTTTGAATTAGATTTTTTGACGTAAAAATGCATCATTAAGATTTACATATTTTTAAAATTTTTCAATACGGCGCGCGTTTTATAACACCAAACAAAATGCTTACAAATTCGTCCGCCATGTTGGGTCCTCCATTTTGAATTTAAAAACTGACATAGGATTTGCAATAAGCAACTCTCCAAAACATCCAAGTAAGCAAATTGTAGGGGATATTCAGTAACTTTTTAAAATTTCAGTCACCATATTATATTCTCCATTTTGAATTTTGAATATCTGACATCGGAATTATCGATCATAATCAGCGACACTGAAAACCCAAAGTAAGTAGTTTGCACTAAATCTAATGTGATTTTAAAGTCGTCCATTATAAACTGACATTAGATTCGTATTCAGCGATCCTTAAAACCCCCTGGTAATATATTTTATAAACAATTCCATTCGTCGTATTTTGTATTTTTACTAATTTCCTTTCCGTTGCTTGCACCAGAACTCTTAAATGGCTCTAGAATTTTTAATTCTTAATTTTTTGTCTGCCCATTTTCATGAAGTTTAGTAGATGTCATGTGTTTTATTAATTATAAATTATTATAGTTTAAAATGTTTTCGTTCCAAATATCGTATATCCTTTCTTTAAAAAAATAATTTCTTTTTGTAAAATTTAATTGCTTTCACAAAAGAAAACGTTGCCCAAAGGGACACAAATTTTTTGCATTCAACATTATTGCATTTTATGGAAATAATTTCTTCCATAATAAAGTTTCGCCGGAAAGTGTCAACCTTATTTTTGTATTTTCACTGTCATAATAAAATTGTATTTTAATAAGTCACGTTCAAAAATATATGTACTCATTCTATTCATTCTGATGTTATACATAACATACGAAAATAACTTACAGAATGAATTATCATTCCAAATTTGACAATTAAACGAGTATCATGTGTGAACTTTATTTTTTTTTGTCAAAAAGAAAAGATCAGTGGATTTGCCCGATACGAAAGTGAGCAGATCTACTGGGTGGCAACTACATAAAAATCCGATACTACGCATACGTTATGCAATCAAAAAATCAATAGTCTGTATCATTAGCAACTATTTTATTTAGTGATTTAACAATACTATCGATACTTCGTTAGTATACAAAAATAAATATATTATATAATTTCAAAACTCACACGTAAACTCTCACACATCACACATACACACACATACATACACATACAAACAAACACACACGCACACACACACACATCTGCATATACCTTCAAAGCACACACGTACACATACACATACACAAACACACGTCTGCATATAATTTCAAAACTCACACGTACACTCCCGCACACACACACACACACACACACACACACACACACACAAACACACACACACACACACACACACACCCACACACACACACACACACACACACATCACACATACACATACGCACACACACACGCACACGCACACTCCCGCACAAACACACACACACACACATACACAAACACACGTCTGCATATAATTTCAAAACTCACACGTACACTCCCGCACAAACAAACACACACAAGCGCACCTCGGCATATAATTTCAAAACTCACACGTACACTCCCACAAATACACACGCACATAGACACACACAGAAATACGCGGGAGCACACACACGCACACATACGCACACACACTCGCGCGCGCACACACACACACACACACACACACACACACACACACACACACAAAATCACACATCTGCATATACCATTTTATTTGTATTTGATAATTCGTGTTCAAAATTTATACGTCCGAGTTTAACCCTTTGAACCCCTAATTTTTCTAGAAATTACATGTTCATGAAAATTAGTAAACAGGGTTATCACTACTTATAAATCCCTTGGTTTTTTTAAATTAAATATGACCGATTTAATATGGCGGACGAACCGATAAAATTTTAATAAAAATTTACAAAGCTTACTACTTAGGGTTTTTCGGGGTGCGGGTCGAAAAACCGACAAATCAAAAAGCCGACAGGTCGAAAAATCGACAGTCAAAAAACCAACAATCGAAAAGCCGACAGTCAAAAAACCGACAGTTCAAAGAATGACTGTCCTCCTGACGATGTGTCTCTTTTTTTATGTGTCGGCATTTCGACTGTCGGTTTTTTGACTGTCGGCTTTATGACTGTCGGTTTTTTGACCTGTCGGCTTTTTGATTTGTCGGTTTTTCGAACCGCACCCGTTTTTCGAGGTCACTGATCTCGAATATGGTATGCATTATGGATTTTTCAGAATGGTAGATTAAACCTTGTGGATAAAATAAAAAACTTTACCTGCTATTAGCGGCGATCGACGGGAATTCCAAAATCCGCAGATATTAGAAATTCGTCCATTTTGTATTTTTAAAAGTCAATCTCAGATTAATTATGTTTTATTTATTTCATACGTCATATTAGATTCACCGTTCCGAATTTCTAAAATACCGAAAACGGATTCGAATTCAGTGGCTTTTAAACCCCCAATGTACCCAGTTTCAAAATAGTTAAGGAAAATGAATTGTTACGAAAATAACTCAATTTTTCAATACTTATTTATTCTAAATAACACATTTTTAACGTTATTTTGTATTTATAAACATTTTGGAAGGGTAATCCCACGTAAAAATGTTTTATAAAGTTTTTATAATATCTTTATATAACTTTTATAAAGAAATGATTCTATAAACATTTTATAATGTTTTTATAAAAGTTTTCAATTACAAATTTTCTACAATTTTAATAAAAAATGTTCTTGTTATCTGAATACACAAAATTCGATTCTGTTGGCAATTTGGGCCTTTCTTGTAGTGTGCAAATTTGTTTGTTCTGCAACACTTTCGCATAAATCTCTCTAATAGTAAACGACAATTTCTATTTCGACCAGTTTAGTTAGTCTTACTTCTGGTCATGTAATTAAACGAATATTGATCGAAATAAAACCTGTTTGGTGACAACGTGATTGTACGAATGAGCTAGATGTCGGCAACTAACTATTTGGTTTTAAGTCCACAGGGCTACATGACTAAATAACTTTGCAAAAATAACTTTGACAAAAATAACTTCCGAAAAAATAACTTTAATAATAATAACTTCAAATACCTCTTCAACTCAACACAACATTATTTGCGAATTATACATATCTCAACGCGTCTGTACATGCATTAACAAAAATTACAAAAAATAACATTTCGAAAAAATATATCCGTTCAAAACTAACTGCTTTTGGTTTTTTTGACTTAGAACAAAATTTAATGCCATTTTGTTACACAAATATCGTTATTCATAATGATTGATGTAGAAAGTACAAACTGATGAAAATGTAAACATATATTCATGTTCACTCATTTCCATGAATTGCTTCAATAATTTATGAATAGTGGTTAAAAATGCAATGAACAATATGTATTCAGGAATATTTGAAGTTATTCTTGTTAAAGTTATTTTTCCTAAAGTTATTTTTGTCAGAGTTAGTTAGTCGTGGTATCGTCCACAGGATTTAAAAGATTTCATTTTCGGTTAATCGAATTGAACTGGATGGTTTGAGTAAACAAACAGTGTTGTCATCGTAAACCAACTACTCCGTAACATCAATTATTTATACAAAAATAATCCTCAACTAAACCAGTACGTATTGTGGCAGAATTTTTTGTTTCAACCCAATGCAAACTTATCGCATGTATATTTCTCCTTACGATTGCACACAAATTGTCTTTGTACTCTCTAAAATTATTGAATTGTGAACTTAATGCATAAAGAGTGACTTATTAGTTCAATAAATTTGAGAAAATTGAATTTTTCGCAAACAAATGGAGAAATAGTTATTTTTGTGATAAGAGCGTAAAATTACCTTTTAGTTACGGTGAAAACATAGTTTACACCCATGTGACGAACAAAATGTTTTGTCATAAAGGTTATAAATTTCGAGTTTACGTGTCTAATTTCAAACTCGAAGAGTGAGGATCTTCTAGGGCGTGAAAGGCTATCTTATTCCCGAAAATCCGTTGCACAAACCCGAATTTTTTAACTTTGACTCACGAAAAGCAATTTTTATCAAAATTGTATAAAATTTATATGTCTATATAAAAACTTTATAAAAACTTTATAAAATTTGTATAGAAGCATTTCTTTATAAAAGTTGTATAAAGATTTTATAAAAACTTTATAAAGCATTTTTACCTGGGATGTGTTAAAAACTGCTTTAAAATCGTTCCTTTAGTACCGTAAGAAATGATTTCCAAAACAGATGGAATACTGGTAGCTGACTGTGGCTCAAATGAGTTAGAAACTGCACATATTCAACTGTAAACTTCTAAACTCAAGTCAAATCGGTGTTTTCGAAGGATTTTGACGATTGAATATTTAGAACAGCCGATTGAAATATTTTTTTCCAACGTAATTTCCATTTCGCACATTTAAAATGGCAGTTACGTTTCACAAAATGGCCGCCACATTAATCGATAAATAAGAAATAACTTGGCGTGGGTTCATAAAATGTAAATAAATGTGCATAAACGTCATCTTCTTATTTTTTTCCCGAAATTTTTTACCACCACACGCACGACTGATTTTCGGCGTGGGTGGAAAGCGCGGCTCGCCAAAAACTCGAAACGGCATCCGGACGACGAATCGTTCGTCTTGAATGCCGTCGGGGTAGTCCTCGGCATCCCCATTGGTCGAGGGCTCATCATGACGTCACGGAAGTAACGTGCACGTACATAGAGGAACGAAACACGCGGAGCTTCAGTCCACCTCAGTCTGCCCTCATCCGCCGGTTCGAAACGAGCGCGCGAGCTCCGAACCCCTCCGGTACACCTTTTTCACCCTTATCGCACACTAGCAGCCAAGGTAAGTTTCGAAAAAATTTGTATATTTTGAAAAAAAATTGGCCCCCCAATTTAAAATTTTCTAATCCTATTAACGGTCACTGATTTTTAGTAAGAAAGTATCCACTATATGTTCGAGGCTTTTTTTTCTATTGTCAATTGGTGAAAGTGTCAAAATTTTATTTTTGTTAGTATATTACCAGTGAGGCAACTGTTCAAAAATTTTTATTCCGAATGTATCGGTTTTTTTTCGGAAAATGTGTCCCAAAAGTTTTGACAAGCAGCGTAAGAACTTTTTAAGTAGTGAAAGAAAGTTTACATCAGACATCTTTAACTATAATATTTTACAACATACAAAAAAAAATTTGATTTATACTTTCTCTGATCAGTTGAATGTATCGGTTTTTTGGAAAATGTGTCCCAAGTCATAACAAGCATTGTAAGAACTTTTTAAGTAGTGAAAGAAAGTTTACATCAGACATTCCTGACTAATATTTTACAAGATACGACCAAAATATTTTATTTATACTTTCTCTGATTAGTTCAATGTGTCGTAGTTAGATGAAGTGTTTCAAACAGACAAAGTTTAAAGTTTACTTAAATCTTGGAGACTTCTAGTGCAGCTTGCAGATATTTAATAATGATTTTAATAAAAAGAATTGCCGATGGCTTTTAGTTAGTCGTTATTAACTATTACAAAAGTGGAGAATTTTCTGCTAAAGATTTCACACAGTTTTTACTGAGAAAGGATTCCTCCAGTCTGACAGAAACAATCTTATACTACTTAAAACGTTCAAGTTGTCACTTCGAAGATTTACGACATTTTACAAAAATAGGTATATACACTCTTATTAGAGCTCATTCCAATTTGTTATATTAAGAATATAAACCTTTTTATTTGTCTTAGCGTCATTAGTTTATGAAAATACGTCTTAAATGTTTTCCTTTCGGGTTATCAAAATTACTTAAAGAATATTGTATATGATGATGAATATTCAATGTTCTAAGATATGTGTAAACTTGGTAGCTTTTGTTTTCTTATTCAATATACTACTTGCTATCATGAAGGGGAATACAATAATATATTTACATTTATACACATTTATATTCTACAATAATGTAAAAACTTTTACATGACTTTTTAGTATAATTTTGCTGAATATTTCTTTAAAACTTAATACTTTTTGATGTCCCAGCGGTTAAATATTTACGCATTTGTTTATTATATTTATAACGTGAAAATAGAATTAAATTTAGTGTCAAAACTTAAAATTGCATCATATTTAATATATCCCTTGGAACTTTCTTTGCAATTCCTGTGTTTACAGAAATGGGTAAAAAAGTGTATTCTTGATAGATTTGTAAATAATCTTGACAATTTTTTCATACATAATCAATGCTTTACTATTGGTAAATGTTAAAAACAGTTGATTATTGCATGAATCCAGTGGAATATTAAGAAATTGTAATTATGCAATATTGTACATAAATTTAAAACTTCTACAAGGTCTTGTCTAATTCATTTTGAATTTGCTCGACTTGTTCGTTTTATGACATCTTCTTCGCGGCTTTAATAATTACTCAAAACTTAATTTTCTTCCTGACTGTAAAGTAATTTGCAACCAACTAGTCGCTTCAAACTGTGTTAATTTCTATAAATTATTTTTGAATAGATTTGCGATTCTAGAATTGCCATGTGTTAACTAACTGATGCAAAATGTATATCAATTAAAAATTACTCAATTTATTATAATTATTTTATCTTATTCAAATTTTAAATAACAAAAAATTGTTATGAACTAAATAATTTTAATTTTCTTGATTATAAAAGTATTTATAATTTCTAGTTCTCTACGCATTTTTATACATTTTTGTTCTCTAATCGTGCATGCCTTGAAATTTCGGAATATTAAAAATTCTCAAGCGTCCGAAAATTTATTATCGACCAACAAAGAATACCAACTAGTATTATAATACACTGAGTTTTATTGTTAGTTAATTAGAAAATAAGTAAAAAGTTCTTCAGAAATGTTACGTAACAGTAAAATGACAGTAATTCTTTCATTATAAACACAAGTTCAGAACTATGAATCTGAAAATTAATTAAAAGTTAAAAAAAAATTAATTAAACATGTGGTGAAATACGTATGAGATTACCAGATTATCTGTAACGAGATTAGCACGTTTGTGAAATGTTCATTTAACGCGTAGGAGGATGAAAAATTCAATATGATTAGCAAGGCTTTATCTAACTGAAATCCCATTACGCTTATATATGATCATTTTTATAACCAATCAAAAAATTGTCAAACACTGTAAAATAGAAGGTTCATTGTATAAAATTCTAGAGAAATTCTTTCTCCCGTGAATGTTTTACTTGCTCCAAAAGTTAACTCGATTACTTAACTACACTTCGTGATAAGACATACTTTTTTACCTTAATTTTAATCACGATTAACAATTTTAGAACAGTTTTAACTATTCGTACGACCGATATTTTAATATAAGTTTTGGTTGGATAAAGTTTTGACAAATAGAAACGAGGTTTTAACAAAAAGTAACAGCAAAAGCGAACAAATATGTTAGGTTATTAATAATTATAATGAACATCGACTTTATTTAATACTATATCCGCAAAGGTTATCAGTTAGTGAATGTTTAATCTAGTGTTTTTATAAAACATGACAGATTTGTACACATTAATACGTTCTAAGTCAGAATTAGTAGAAAATACTAATATAAAATGAAACGTGGATTACTTCGAATTAGTTCAGTTTTTATTAAGATATAATAAAATATCACTAATATATTAGTAAAATTATACTAATGAAAGTATTTGACCAATGAAATACTAATTTTCACTTCTTATTAACAAAATTTAATACTAATTTGGTGAATAATTTTTTCTTACGAACGACCAATTTTCAACTAATTCCAACCACCAGGTTCTTTCGCTTTTAATATTTTTATAATGACATTTTGAAATATAATTATATTATTTACAAAAAAAAAAATAAAAAGAAGAAAATCACTTGATATTATTATTTAATTGGATATATTTTGGATTTTACATTCAATGAAATTCTTGAAATTTAATTTAGATTGACGCGATTAGTAATCTGGATCGATGATGTCTCATTTTATACAACTTAGTCAATTTTTTAAATTGTGAGATTTAATCAATACGTTTTAGTAATAAAATTTGATATTAGTAGACTTTGACTACTGAATTAGTAGTTGTTCACTCTTCAATAGCAAATTTCTGGTCTAGTTCAGTCACTGACTTCTTCAATAGGAGTTTTTAAACATTTCAGGAATTAACACCTGCAATGCCAGATTTTAGTTCATTATAGTTTACATAAAAGCGGAAGTTGAAAACTAAAGAACACCAGTCAATATTTGTTTGAATCATTCACGTTCAAAAGATTTACTTGAATCGTAATACTTGAATGAGAGGAAAATATTTGCATGATGAAAATAAATATTTACTTGAACCTTCAAACAGATTCTTACAGTGTAGTAAATCATACGGACAAGATCTGCATTATAAATATTAATACTAAAATTACATGTAAAATAGGAAACAATTACGTCACACAAATTTATTTTTTCTAAAAGTTATCAATCGAGAATATTTAAATGTTTAATTTCATAATTGTTTTTTTTTTATTACGAGAAACACAATTTTCTAACACGTATTTCAATGAAATCTGAAATAATCACACCAAAAGCAAAAAGACTTCTTTAAGAGCTCTTTATGACGCGTTAAATGCTGCTCAGAAGGAGCTCGTAAAGTAATATTTAAAGAGATTTGTACGTTGGTTTTAAGAGGTTTACAAGACTTTTCATAAATGAGATTAAATGAGCTCTTATTGAAGCTTTTAGTATCACTATAAAATAATTTAATTAACAATTTAATTTCTTAGTATTATAACTATTTTCTAGTTGTAATTAATACAATATTATTAAGACGGGATCAGATCAATAAGAATACATTTTTGGCATTTGAAGTACATTTCATGCAAATGTTTTTTATTCCAACGTCATCCACTCCCAAGAAAAAACTTATTTTGGAATTAAAGACTTCCTTATAAACTAATTCGGATTATCCCAACTAAGACCACTTCAACAGGACCTTTTGGAGATGTCTTTGAAAAGAACTCCGGAAGACCTCTTTCAGAAGAAAAAGTATGTTTTGCAAAAGAATACACGATGTAAAAATTTAATTTCATTTTATTGCAAACCAAAAAATGTTTGCATGTATATTTTAATTTCAAACCAGGTACACTCGAGCATAATCTACATAGTCGTTTAGTATAGACGCCTGGGTGATATCTAAATTAAAATTATGACGTTTTTAAAGATGAAAATAAAGTAAAGATTGTAATTAGAATAAAGCAATTTTATTTTGCATTATGTTTACCTTCGAAATTGACGCATAAATTAAATCTTCCGCTTTAATTTCCCTTTGTAAATGACTGATACAAAACCAAGAAATAACTATCAGTATATATTAGTGCAACTACTAAAAATCCTCTGATTAACAATTAATAGCATTGGATGTTCTACAAAAAGTTTATACGATACTTTAGCGATTTGACATTTTATGGGATTTTATTTGAACCTTTCCCAAAGAAGGAAAATGCATTACCTGCGATAGGAAGGATTATGTAGCGGTTTTGTAATGTATTTAGTTATGGATACGAAATTAAACAGTTCAAAATGATTACATTTTAATAGATGTTAAGATTTTCCATTATACTTCTTTCACAAAATAATTAATATTTAAAATTTGACTTAATTTTAAAAGAAATTTGATGGATTTGTTATCGAAACATTACAAAATACTTACAAATAATATTGACTAATTATATTTATTACTTTTATTGTAACAACTCAGTGTGAATAAACAAATACCACAATATAAATCATGCCGGCAGTTAAAATCGGATTTTTATCTAATTATTACACTTATTTATATAAATATTGTAACTCTTGTGTCGATTTTAAAATGATTAAATGTTTGCTTTCGCAAACTGTTGAACAATACCTAATAATAATTTTCAATTACAGAAAATATTTTAATAAATCACTCTCTCAGAATTTTAATTACATTATGTAGGTTATATTTATCATGTGACTACTGGGTTTTTGTTATACACTTACGTAATTTAAAAACACACATTTAGTAAATTATTTATTAGTAAAATTGTTTTACATGAAATCACAAAAATGGTATGCATCAGAATTTAGGTTATTTTTATTCATGTTTTTTTTTATTTGTGGATTTTGTCGAATATTAATACTATATATTTTATCAATTACAGTAAAAGTTATTAGGGCAAGTTAAGCTTTATGTGGTTTAATTTAATCGATAGGGAATTTTATTTTTTTACAAGTGACGATTTGTTTTCAATTTGTGTTTTATTTTGAGGTAAATGCAATCGATGTTTGTACCAATCTACTATTTTAAATATCGTTTATTAACTATTGCAACAAGGTGTCCATGCGAGCACAGGTAATTTACATTGTTCAGTGGTCGCTAAATTAGACATAATATACCTCGAATTGTATCAAGTGCGTTCATTTCTATATGAATATGTAAAGAATATGAATTAATGTCCAAAAACAGTCTAACTTTAGTGATTTAATACAACGAAAACATTGAAGAATCCAAATAGAAATTTATAGTGATCTACATTAATCTAATGCAAACATTACGATTAAATCAAGCAAAATCAATAAGAAATTTACTTTCGTTTCTTTTGAAAACAATTTTATTTTTGCAACATTGCAATTTCATATAATTAGAAGGTTAAAATATAATGTATCTGAAGAATATTTTCTTTCTTATTTATTGAAAAAAAAATCGATGTGGATGTAGAAATTAATATTTCAAAATAAGTAATTATGCTATTTTTCCGTAGATGATTATAAGATTATCAGATAAAAAGAGTTAAAAATATACATCTATCGATTTTACCTCAGAATACTAAGAATTAAGATTGCTATCTTTTCAAGATATTACGATTAAGTTATTAAATTAATTTTTACTACATGCTCAATTTTGATGATTATAGCATATTACCATCCTATTTTATAAATATCTTATTTATCGCATAAGAAACTCGAGTAAAGTCAAAGGAAAAGACAATAAATTTTAAATACGAGAAAAGAAAAGATTTCTGTTCTTAATCCGGAGTTTAATACAATGAGTGCTCGCAGATTTTCATATCTTGGTGCATGAGCGTAATTTTTTAGGAAAGCAAGCTATTCAGTGCTTCAGGAAACAGTTGAAATTTTTAATTTTCCCCAAGGAGTCAAACACTTTTTATAATTTCGACGTAGGTTAACTTTATTCCTTTCTTCGTAAAGTTTTTAAATACTTTATTCCTTATAAAAGATTATTAAATGCGCAATTTGCAATTAAATTATATAATAACATTAAATGCCTTCCAACTATTTAAGCACTAAACAATATTTAATTTTACAGAATTCATTAGCAATTGTATCATATTTATAAAGCATCTGCTTTGATTATTAAAGATGGAATATGCATAACTCTGATTTAATAATTAATAAAATATTGAATTAAAAATGTCACATTTAAATCTAACAGTAGGTGTACATTTAAATGGAATTACTAACTAATCGAAGTAAAAATAGATCGTAAAAAAATACTTTCCGCCCTTGCATAACATAATATACAAGAAGTCGTAGATTTTGTCAATTAGTTAAAATAAATTAACAGTAACCGCCATCGGTAATATATTTCAGCATGTTTATTACATAAATTAACCAATTTATTTTTGTTTTTGAGTAACTTCGAACTACGAAGGTTGCTTGTAGATAATTGAACAAGTCAGAAACTTCGTTTTAACAAAAAAATTTGTTAAATATTGTTGTGAAATCGACGCATTTTATTGTAACTTTATATTTTAACTTTGCATTAATATTTAATATTTCGTGAATTATGTTATAAATCAGTCCGATCCTTCAATAATGTAGAACATTTTTGTGGGTCCCTGTGGATGTATTTAATAATTAAAATTGTTCATTAAACTAAAAGGTATTCTTCAAATATTTTGTAGATTTTAACTGACAGACTTCCGATAGTCGTGTTGCAGATAGTTAATTAATATGCTTTAATACTTTTAAAATCAATATTTTAAAATAGTTAAGGTGCTATTGAGAACTATTTGCCTACCACGTGTTCTGCATGATCTCCATCAAGCAGAAATAATTTTGATTAAAATCTAGACATAAACGAATGAAGATAATCGTATAAATATTTTTTGACATGATTTATTTTAGGATGACGTTATTCAACGCATTCGCATTGAAATGATTAACGAACCATAAATGATTATCTTAATGCTAGCCAAAAGTGCTCATCAAAGCTTTATGAAATACTTTATGAAATGAGTCGAGTGCATTCATTTTTTTTTCGTTTTGAATATCTTTGCTATTCAATATGAAAATATTTATGAAATATTCATATTTATTTATGAAAATCACCAAGATATAGCAAAATCTGCATTTCGTTTTCAGAAGCAGATCGAAGTGACTAGTTATCTTAAATATTCACCAATGTATTTTCAAAAATTATAAGAAATTATATACATTATTACAAGAAAATTTGTATAGTAACTAAAAAATCGTGAAGTGACTTGTCTTTAAAAAAAGTCATAATTAAGATGTTACTTATTTTTCTTTAAATTATTAATTTAAAAATCTTTTAAGATAATTTTAAGATCATTGAATACCATTTTATAATAAAAAAAGTGTAAAACTTCATTTAAATCCGAAATTGATTGAGTTTTTTAAAATTAAAATTATGTTTAGGCTTACTTCAAGATAGTAAAGGTTGAGTAACTTTAGACTTTGAAATTTAGAGGAAAACATTTTCAGACTTTTCTGTCTTTCTTGATTTTAGATCCTACAACATAATTAAAATATATTCGTGGGATCTGCATCAGAAAAATTGTCGAACAAAATGTTTTTCCATAATGTTGGTAGTAACTGCTTAATAGAGTGATTCTATTGAAACGGACCTGGTTTCGGAAAATTGTTATAAAAGCTTTTTTTTTAAATAGAATATTTTTAGTGCTGAAGTATGTTAAGGACACATTATAAAGTTAAAATCTAAAGTGGTCCAAAATTCATTGTTATTATTATAAATTGTATATCTCTTCGTAAATGATCATGTATTATACACATTTAACATTGTGTTAAGGATCAAATGTACCAAAATTTAACCCGAAGTTGAATAGTACTTATTAGTATTAAAACGCAATAAACACCATTTTGTTGTACATGTATTTTATGTCTCAAACCCTATTCTTTTGAATGGCGTATCAGAAAATACTGCAAATTGAAAAATAAAAAAATTACACGTGGTTAATGATTAAAAAAAAATACAAAAGGGTTCTTTTTCATTTATCGTTTTTTAAAAATAATTTCCCGCATTAGAATATTTTACACAGGTATAAATAACGCTTTGAAAATGTCTGAGCTTCAATATGGTGAAGTCTATTTTTAAAAAATTCAATATGGCGGTTTCCAAAACAGAAGCCGAATTAAAAATTTGGTTGAAAATTTTCAGGATGCCCTAACTTTAAAACAATCAGCTTTTTCAAATAAATGCTAAGAATAAAAGTTCTTAGAATGAGGAATACATCGAAATTTTTTCGTTTGAAATTTTGAAAATATTTAGAATTTTCCGATGAATTCTGAACAAATTCTAATATATACCTTGATAAATTTTAAGAATTTTTTGTACTTGACAATTTTTTATAAAAGTTGCTACTGTTCTAGGAAAAATGCTTAAAATAGATATAGGATTAACTAGAATTTTTCAGAATTATAATGTTTCAAAATTTTTAATTAACAGATTTTTGTTTTAAAAAAAAAAAACAATTTTTTCAAAAATTCTCCAAAAAATCTGAAAAAATCCCGTGTATTCTTCATTTGATTATAAGAACTTTTAATTATTGGCATTTATTCGATAAAGCTGATTGTTTTAGAAATTGGGGATCCTGAAACAAAGTTTCAGTTCGGACCCCATTTTGGGGCCAATGTATTGAATTTTTTCAAAATACGCTTCATAATATTGGATCTCAGACATTTTTGACATGTTATTTACATTAATTTAAGATATTGTAACGCGGGAAATGATAAAAAAATAACAATGAGTGAAAAAGAAACCTTGAAAATTAGTGATTTTTTTATAATTAAGGAATTGAAAAAGTGGAGATTGGGCCATAAACAGCTTCTACCACAAAATCTTTTTCATTGCGTTTTAATATTAAACAGTGCTGCCCAATTTCATGTTAAACTTTTGTACGTTTGGTCTTTAATGGGTTAACGCAAAATTTGATATTTGGGGAATTTCGGGGTTGCTGATTTTGAATCCGATGTCAAATTTTCGAAATTCAAAATGGCGAATCCAATATGGGATTCCCAGAGAGGTTAAGTAAATTATAAGCAAGAATATTAAACGTACATTCAAAAAAATTGATAAAAAGCACAAAAAACAAGTAGATTTACAGTACAGATACATTCTTTTTAATATGACTTGTGCAAAATACGTTCTCTGAAAAATCTTGTTTGTATTTCGGATAGTGTTGCTCTTATCTTACAACCAGTGTTAAATACATAAACAATGTAATGTATTATAGTTTATTAACTTATCCACAAATGTGAATATATCATCTAACTCAGGACATGAAATATTATATAACCTTATTTATTAATCAATTTCAACGCGTAACAGGTTTCAACAGAATTCAAGGATTCCAAAAAAATATGTTCGCCATATTGGATATGCTACTTTGAATTTTTAAAAATGGACTTCATAATCAGCGATCCCAAAAACCCAAGTGTTCCCAGTCTTACAAATGTTGGTAGCATTAAAAATCCTTTTTTGATCCACATTTCAGATTTTTCTCCTCACAGCGAAGGGGTTAATTTAATGTATTGAATTGTAAACGTATTTACATAATGCAATAAATTTTTATACTCTTATGCGCACGCGCACTTACCCAATTTCAGTGTATAATATTAATAATTTTGTCTTCTCAGTGTTTAGTCGTTGTGTTTCGTTTTGTTTCATTTTTATGTGAGGTTGGGCGAACTGATATTTTTAATCCGCTCAGATTGTAATGCTTAGAGTTGTCTATACTTGCGCAGTCGTAACAACTCATGTCATTAAATTTAATAATAAAGTAAATTCTCCCTTTTTATCCGACATGTTAATACAGTTGTCTTGAATTTATGAAATTAATCTTTAGTTTCATAATAACCAACCTCAAAAAACCATATTGGATCCGTCATTTGGAATTTTTAAAATTTGACTTCAGATTAATAAATTCAGTGACCTCAATAATATCTGCATAGCAACTTGCAAGTTAATCGTACGTCAGGAAAAATAGTTACGAAATTCAAAGGCTTCGGTAATAATGGTTTTGGTAAATGACCAAATGTACTTTCTGACACTAACGATGGGTATAGTGAACTCTAACAATTTGTTTTATGGTATATATTATACAGAAATAAAGGAACCAAAGTATTATAACAAAATTCCATTGTAAAACTATGACTTTTCGTTGGCGAAATGTTTCGGGCTCCCTTTCAGCAATGACCCAACATAGAAAAAAATGATCATTCCATAGGTCAAACTCTAAAGCAGTTTGTGGGGTGGCTTACCTTTTGTATATTTCATGTACAATAAATACAATATTATTACTATTATTATTATTATTATATTAAAAAATAAACATCGGTTTATTTGTGAAAAAAAGTTCAGCTTTGCCCCGGCAAAAATTTAGTCCAGTTTTATTGTATACAGTCAAATTTCCCCCAATTTTATCCATACTGTTAAAAATGTCTAGAATTTTGTTCCCAAAATTTTTAGAGATAGCTGTCAAAATGTCATCTACGTATCTGTAATCGAATGGAACAGTAAAAGGTAATTTGCTGATAAGTATATTTTCAATAAAATCTAAAACTAAGTCAGATATAATCGGAGAAAGAGGGAACCCCGTAGGGACACCAAAAACCTGCTTATAAGTTACATTTTCGAAATTAAAATATGTATAGTCTAAAATAAGTTTAGTGTACTATAAAATTCATTTTTAGGAATATTAGTAAAATTTTTAATTTGATTCCATTTCTTTTTTAAAATATAAATAGCAAGATCAGTAGAAATATTTGTAAAAAGTGAGACTACGTCAAGAGAAATTAAAATGAAATCATTATCTGACAAAAAATGTTTTAAACAAAAATTGTAAAGCGGAAATATAAATTTGTTTCGTTATCCCAACGGTAAGGCTGCAAATGAGCGCCGAAAGTGCGTATAATGTGTTTTAGCAAGTTATAGGTACGTTGATAAAGTAGGTTCCCTTCAAAAAATTAAATCAGACGAAAGTTGTAGGAAGTGAACCCGGCTTTTTGATGATGCCCTTCGTTTACCCTCCTACCTGCATTTGAAGGTTAGTCCAATATAAAAAGGAGGGTCTGGGGGCGGAGCCCCCCCCCCCCCCCAGCACGCAAGCACTCCCTAGGTTCACGCATCACCTTTCGAACGGAAGGAAATAATATGTTGTGAAATCTTAAGGCAATGGGTACACCTTTGCGTACTGGGGGGCTCCGCTTCCCAGACCCTCCTTTTTTATACTAGTCTAACCTCCAACCATGGAGATATGGAAGACAATCGAACCCACGTGATATTTGGTGTCCGTGTGGAGGTCAAAGTAGGGTAATCGTCTGCGATACCGGGAGGTGGATTCTTCCGGGCGAGGATTAGAGGGGCACCGAATGGTAACGTGGATTCGATTGTCTTTCATATCTTCATGGTTGGAGGTTAGGCTAGTATAAAAAAGGGGGTTCTGCGGGGCGGAGCCCCCTAGCACGCAAGCACTCCCAAGGTTTACGCATTGTCTTAAGATTTTTTATAATAGCCTACATATCCGGAGTCACAATACCTTGCAGAAACCCATTATGGGTACTTTCGGCGCTCATTTTCAGCCTTACTGTTGGGATAATGAAAAAAATGTATACAACCTTTTTTGTAGAGAATTTTCCGCTCTACAATTTTTCGTCAGAGGTGTATTTGTTTGAGATAAATGCAAAAAAAACTAAAAAAATCACGTTTTTTGGCTGTTTTATCAAAATAGCGGCCAAGATATTGCCAGCGCCAATTTTTATCATCATATTCATTTTCAGGAGACAAAAATACATCGAAATAGTGTAACACAATTTTCTTTTACGAGAATGCCCGTTTTCCGAAGGTTTACCCCGTTTCGTAACTAGCAGAAACCCATTATGGGTACTTTCGTCGCTCATTTACAGCCTTAACATTAGGATAATGAAAAAAATGTATACAACCTTTTTTGTAGAGAATTTTCCGCTCTACAATTTTTCGTCAGAGGTGTATTTGTTTGAGATAAATGCAAAAAAAACTAAAAAAATCACGTTTTTTGGCTGTTTTATCAAAATAGCGGCCAAGATATTGCCAGCGCCAATTTTTATCATCATATTCATTTTCAGGAGACAAAAATACATCGAAATAGTGTAACACAATTTTCTTTTACGAGAATGCCCGTTTTCCGAAGGTTTACCCCGTTTCGTAACTATCTGAAACAAAATTTAGCGATTTTTCGTTACAGTAACAGAAATATGTAAGATGAATAAAAAAATTCATTGGTTTCACTAAATAATTAATTAGCATGTCTGATATAGTTATATACGTAAAGTCTTAGTAATTTAAGTCGATTTGTTGTTAATTGCGCAAATAAATTTGATAAAACATATGACATTTATTGAACCGATACTGGCACATAAATGTCTAGCATATAATGAGATATTATCCATATATTGTCATTGTTTTCAGACGTATCAACGTCATAATGATTTTATGCTATTCTGATATGAAATGCTTTTTATATTGAAGCTAGATTATGGAATCCCTTACGATCTAATCAAAATCCAATTTCTTCAACGCGAATCATGTAAAGATGATAATGTCGCGTCTGCGTCTGGCGGCGACGAACTGCACTAACTTTACCTTCGCTCGTTGATTCATATTCATATTTCTGTTACTGTATTATAAAATAAGAAATTGAAAAAAAAATTCTACCTAAAAAAAATGAAAAAAAAAATTTTTTTGATTTTGAGAATTTTGACCTTATTCTGATATTTTCTACCTAAAAACGAGTATTTTTTGTAGGTAACATTTTTTTCTATCTCTCTTAGTTTTTGAGATAATAAGAAAATTTTAAAAATCATGTTTTTCTATAAAAATAGTCATAACTGCGGTCATAAAGGTCGCACAAAAATGGACGAGCGATCATTTTAAAGGTAAAAACCATAGCTTTAAAACCCCGTTAGTTTCATTACCCTACTATTATTCGTTTCAAATTAGCAAACAATTAACTAAAGATAAAAAATATCGAATTTTTTCTTGTTGGTTTTTTATCGATAAAAATCTGAATTTTGCGTATTTTCGATTTTTTCTCTGCTCAAATGAAAGCAATTGCAATAACCTTTCAAATGCCGTTCGATTTTTTAAGCTACGATAATTTTTCGCAAAGATATTAAACTTTGAAGTTTAATAAATTTCGTCTTTGGCATGGCAAAAGTGATTGCCGGGGAGTGTATATGTTGGCACAAAAAATACCTCTTTTACTTTGAGGTTAGAATATATAAGTAAGTAATGCACTTCATCTTTTTTTTTGAAATGTTTTATAAGTAATTTTTCAAGTTAAAATCGATCCGTCTTTATTTTAACTTGTTTTTTTATCTGGTTCGCAACTTTGAAGTCAAGAAACTGTAAAAGTATTTTTTTAGGTTATATTTACCCAATTTTCTACTTATCCTTTCGTCTTCTAATCTTGGCTTGGGCAGTATACAGTTGCATAATTGGAAAAATAAATTCAAGTTTAAATTTAACAAATCAATAGCAACTAAAACTACATTAGCTGAACATAAACAATTGTTACAACAAAGTCAGTGAAGAATACTTATTTAGATAATAGAATCATATAAAATTATTGTAATTATTTTCATGAAATTTATTTTTTTTTATTGGTTTTGAATACGCCACTTTTTTATTTTGAAATCTTTAATGCAAATGTATCACTAAGCAGACTTCATTGTCGTTATAGTTAATACAGGCAACTCGTATTAACTACGTCCTAGCTTCAATTATGATCTACCTGAGCCGAATACCGATGTAAGGCGGTACTATAATGTAACTATTCATTAGTATTTAACTTCATACTAGGGAAGTGCGCAGTGTTTTATTTAAGGGAATATAAAAAATTATAGTACAACTTCTCGAGTATCCTACTTTTTTTATTCTATTAAATTATTTAAAAGATTATAAATCCGCTATAATAATATTTTTGTTGCAACTTTTACAGTTACTTCTTTTGATGATACTAATCCTACAGAAATAAAGGATTTTTTGTACATAAACTTACAAAGTTTTCAATCTGCCTTTATATCATTAATTTACCCATCGTTCTCCAAGTGTACATCTTTCAATCACAGAAAATTATAAGCTGCTTTAAAATTTTACATTTTCCATTCTAAAAAAAGGTATTTTAACGACAAATTGACGTAAAAACGTGCGCGGAAACAGGACAATTTATATGCGTTTATCCATGCGGGGAAATGTCGGAGTAATGTGATTCTAGTAACATACGCTTGTGTCAAGCCACGAGTCGATAAATGGGAAACTTAATATAAACGCGGCCGGTGCATTATGGGAAAGCCAAAATCGACTTTCTTCGTTGGTAACTTTAGCGTAATTTTCGTTTAATAGAATTCTGTGTTATTTCTCTTCATAAACGAAGTTTGTACATTGCAATTAATTGACACTAATTTTAAACTGAGTGCAAAATGAAGATTATAAGTTTGGAAAATGTTATTGATGTCACTATCTTTTGATTTCGAATTAGAATAACTTTTCTACTAATGTACCATCCATCATTGTCATTTGTTATCAACCTAGAAACAAGAAAGGAAAACATTTTTAAAATCGAAACCTGTATTGATTCAGACTGCGAAATAGAAAAGAGTTCAGAATGAGTTTGAAATGTGCTCTAAAAGATGTCAGATAACCCACGTTCTGAGGGTTACCTGAACATGAGTTCATAAAGATCTCATAATGACACCAGGTTCAGAAAGCTCTGAGAAACTGCGTCATCTGATTTCTTTTAGAGGACGTTTTGAAATCATTGTATAGGAGACATTTAAAATGGGTTTGTTTTTAGGATCTTTGGCTGCGAATCTGTTTTTAAATTTTGAATACTGGAAACAGGACTCGACTCCAAACAGCATATACCTCTAGAGAGGTCGTCCAGAGCTCATTCCAAAGATATCTCGAAAAAGACCTCCTGAAGAGGTTTTAGTTAGGATATGCTAAAAAAAAACGACCTCTTGAAGAAGTCTTACTTATGACGTTTTCAAGTAGTACTCTCTAAGAGGTCTTATGTTGGATCTTTTAAATATATCTTCCAAGATTGCAGAATAAAAAATATTTCAGAATGATCTCATAATAGGTTCTACAAGAGAGTAAGATATGTCAAATTATAAGGATTTTCTGAGCCTGAGCTGGCCGATCGTTAATTTCTATTATCATATTCGTAATCAGGAGGCAAAAATATGATAAAATTGTATATTAGATATATATATTTAAGCTACTATAAAAAATCCTTCTTCAAAAGTCATTGGCGCAACCTTTTTCTTACTCTTTTAAACCCTCCAAATAAAACGCCATATGGTTAGATGTGCCATCAACAGAAACATATTTTTGAAGACCAAATATTCCATTTTCCAGAGAAACCTTATATATGTTCTTGTCTTTTAAATTAAAGAAGCATAAAAAATCGTTATACAATTCCAAAAATTAAAATAGTCTAGGTTGCAGTGCACAGGGAAAAATTTAGTTCAAAACTTCTTTACTTTACTGAACAAATTTGTTAGTATTGAGTAGTAAAATATAAAAGTATGTATGAGAATTTAACTGCATATTTGGGAAATTTAATTACTAATCGTTACTTTAATAAAAAGTATTAAAATTAACTACATCAACGGGATTTACCTACAAAATGCAGTTATTACTACTAATTGTTGCTACTGTTTAAGTGCATTAGTTTGGTTCCCGAAATTCCAGTGAGAATCGCAATATTTCTTATAAATTTTCTCTCAGTGTAAAAGTAAATGAAAAACAATTTAAAATTGCATTTAATGTACGTTTAATTAAAACTGATTTTGGCAGAATTAAGATAAGAGAGATTATGGATATGTCTTCATATTTTCATGTTATTACGTATTGTAACAGTTGTGAATTAGTATTCTTTATGAAAATAAATCAATTTTTCTAGAAGGTTTAAATGTTACTAAAAGATTAATAACATTTTTCTAACGAAAGTTTAGGATTCATAATTAATCAGTTCGGTTGAACCATTAGAAATAATAATTTTGGTTGTAACGACCGGAAACTTTTTTGACTTGACAGAACAAAAACGTGCTTCAAGCGTCTACTTAATTGGTAAGGAACGATACAGCTAATCATTTGCAGTTGTTCTATTTTAATTGGGAACCACTTAAGTAGAAACAGCAATCACAAAATTTATGTATTATCGTCGAACTACTGATTTATATATTGTAAACTAATACGTCTATCAAAGAATTTTGATGTTAAAAATAAAAGTACCTTAATTTTTCTGTTTCATAACAAATTGATTGCAGGAGAGAGTGTAAAAATTCGTATATGCATTACATAATTGCGAGGATATTGAATTGACTGTGGGATGATTAATAATAGTACATACAGTTTCTGCGTATTCCTTGCATGAACGTAATTCGCACAAAATATATTTAATTAATGGTTCTCAAAAGTAATCGCCCATACTGATATCGAATGACATTGAATAAATGTTATATGATAAAGATTAATTTCAGTCGATAAAATAAATTCGCTAAATGATAAAAATTAATTGAAAATTAAAATATTGATAAAATCTGAACTGTATAACCCCAACGGAATCGTAAATTGCTATTAAATAATTTCAAATAAAAACTCATTCTATGCAGATAATATCATGATATTTTACACACTGCGTAAATTTACTAAAAATCCGATAGAAATAAAAGAGGGAAAGCGAACAACAAGCTTTTGGTGTTCAGCAGTTACAAATATCATTTTCCGCGTGAAAGAATATTTTTTGATCCAGTGGCAATATAAACTTCCGCATATTTCAAATTCGTGCACGAAATGCAATCTTGTCACTCTTTGAGATGCATTTACCAAAATTAATTATATCGCAATTAAATGCAGGGCAATATCGTTACTGTGAATCAAGTTTTCTGTCAAACTGTCATCGTTGGACGCGTATTTTATGCGAGTTACGACATTATGTTGGTCCATGAAAATTTGTTTCAAACGAAATTACGTCATAATACAATTATATAATAAAGATCTACAATTAATTGCCGGAAACAGTAAAAGATGTTTTCTGAATCCATAAATTCAATACAAGAAATGAGACCAATGTTACCTGAAAATTTTCAACGTTTTTGTTAATTGATGAAAGTGACAGATTTATAATCGGTCTTCATTACAGTAATTAAATGTTACCGTGATTTATATACATTTTCATTTTTATATATATTTTAAATATCAAATTGAAATCTCTTATTTACTCGGATTAAATTATGGTTAAACTGATCATTAAATATTTTCTGAGAAATTTGATTCTGTTTGATAAGATTTGGTAATAATTAACGAATTGTTTGATACTGCTAAATGAATATTAAATTACTCGCCATTAGGTTCAGAAAACTCTGAATTTTAGAGCATTAACTAAAACTTTTAATTAGTTCGATCGGTTTTACCTCAGAGATTAAATTCGTTGCTGCTATTTTTTAAATTTGGAACATTTTTTCTGATTACTTTTAATCCAGAGACCAATTTCAGGAAATACTGTCCGGTGTTAATTTCAATAAAAAAACCAAACCAATAAGTTTTTGTTAGGAGAATAACTATTCCTATAGTCGCGAATTCTAATGACATTTTTCTCCTAAAAAATGTCCAAAATATTACAAATAATTATTTAAATGTGAACTGGAAATAAAAACCGTAACATATGGAAAAATAATAAAAGAGAAATAGTAAATCTACGCTATTAGTATCGTTTTACTCTTTTTACAAATCACTCTACACAGAGTGAACATAAAAAGTAACAATTCGTTTTGTTAATAGAATGGTTTACTCAAGGGAGTAACTTTTCTTCAATCAGTAATTTTTATCACTTTAGTCATAATTCTGTAACAATAGATAGTAGCGACTTTGTTAAAAATAGGTTTGAAGGGTTTTGTAGTAATTTAATTGGTAATTATTTTTGTAAATTTAGTAAGAACTTTTTAATAATGCCACAAAGAAAATTCATAAATTAAAGTTTTTTGGTTTAATCGCACATAAATGTCTAAATCGAAAAAATAGCAGAATTATCTCTTAAAATGACAGATAAATTCTGTAATAACAGCAGATACATTTTCGATTGTAGCTTTCGGTAAAATCAATATATTTTCTCCACAATTTGCCTAATAGTTTTAATCATGTAATTTTACGAAAATGTTAATATATTTCAGATATTTCTTTTGTTACTTTCTGGAAAATATTATTTTTCTGTATGTATAAAATAAAACCAGTCAAAGGTAACAATAGTTGATGGAGAAATGCTCAATCTTTTAAAAAAATTTGACAAATCTGATTTAACAAGACGACTAGAATTGCTAGAATAAGCGAAAAATGACTGAAAACCGTGTTAAAAGAATAGAAAGGATTGAAAGTATCCAAGAAAATTGTCATGGTGTCAACCAGTTGGATATTTGAACGTTCTCAATTTCACCTAATACAAAAAAATATTATTTTAGAAATTCAATATCAGAAGAAATGGTAATGTTATTGTCTTGGATCACTTTGATTGAACTAAATCAGATACTTTCAAAGAATTAGAAAAAATTATATTTTTTAAATCGTAGTTAAAAGATATAATTAAACCCAAATATAAATAATTTATTTATTTTCCTGTTTTTTTATGTTAGTGTATGAATTATGTTTACTATTTGGTCATAGAACGATTATGTAATATTTATGTATAAGCAAAAATAATAACTTATGTACTTTGCGTTTTATTGGTATAGTTTAGTGTACTCGTTAATTTAGAATATTTACTAATTTATATTGTGTTTATATATTAAATGGTCAGTCTGTAAAACAGCATTTTTAAGCTGTGACTTGCCCTTTGTCTAGGTTTAAGTTGTATCATTATGTACAATTCGTTTTTCCTTGGCAATAAAGTCGATATTATTATTATTATTATTATTAAATACATTATTCGAAAATATACACTTTAGTTAAACGCTTTATTAGTTTATCTGTTTATAAATTACTTCTGAAATAGTTATATGACGATTAAAAGATAATCAATGAGGAGTAATGTGTCAAACCAATTATTGTAGGTTGTGATTGCAATTGGTTTTAACGGCTTTTTGCATTCTGTAACAAAACTTCCGAGTTTAATTCACAATAAGTAAATGAAGTTCATGTAAATTAATAATTGCGCTCAATCAGTATGGTTAAATTTTAAAAAATGTATTAAGATCTGAAAATACTTTTTTCTTCCTCATATTCCTAAATGTTTAACATTCTGCTGTAGTTATATTAATATTATTAATATATTCTTAAACAGCTTTGTTTTTTTTCGGTCATATAAATAATAGAAATTAAAAATGGTTGAGTTTAAAAAATTTAAAAATTAGGGGAACACGAAAAAAAAATTTAACTCAACCATTTTAATTTCTATTATTTAATGACTATAAAAACCAAAACCGTTTAAGAATACATTAATTTATAAACCGTTTGAAAAATTAAAACCTATCAAATGTATATTAATATTTTACTGCTTTAATTAATTGTTAATAAATCTTTTTAAATTATACTATTAGATACATCCTTCCAAGATAGTCCGTAATAATTAAATTACATTTATCGCACAATTAAAACATATTACAATATTTTTTTAATTTGAATTATAAAATAAAATTCATGAATTTAATAATTCAAAGCCCTTAATTTCCTTGACTAAATCTGGATTATTCGCAATTCAATCTTTAATGAATCCCTTATTCTAACTTCATTTTATCGCTGATGTTTATCGTTACCAGGGATGTTTCAAAATTCAATTCAGTTAGATAAATGCAGTTTACTGAAAAAGATATCAATTGTAGAATTTATAAAACAATTAATATTAGACTTGATTTTTAAAATTCTACCGTATTTAATTAATATATATTATGGGGCTGTACTAGTAAATTACTTGGCTATTTCGACAATGTTCCTTCTGTCATTTTAAAAACGAACAGTTTTAAACTTAAGTTTAAAAATAAAGAATCGATTATCTATTGTACTTACTTTTCATTTCAGAACATTATTAATAGTGTAATAAAAAGATACTTGTCATCGAAATTATGTTAGGAGTTTCTAATTAATGTAGGAGCGCAATTAAAAATTGCACAAGGTAGTGTAAAAGTCTTGTTACCGTTAGAGAGTTGAAAATTACTTTTGATACTATGTATTTCGTGCAGTACTGCTAAATAAAACTAATTATCTTAAAAGAAAAATGAAAATAAATATTAAACATACAGAAGTATCTAATGGTGAAAATTTTACTGACCTTATAACATACGACAGGTTTTGTTGCATGTAAAACTTAATTTTGAAAATTATGAAAACAAAGACAAATTTAGTGATTTTTAAGAAAGGAGATAAATGAATTTCAACGGTAATAATTTTCCAATATTAGGAAAAATGTGTTCTAGAAAATGGCTGGTAAAATATTGATTTTATACAATGTTTTTTTATACATATTTTCCGTGGAATACATGTCCCAGAATAGAAATTTTCGATCAAGACATTGATGCGTGGTGTAAACGTTATTGATTGAATATATAAATAGTTAGAACCATAGGTATCTACTAGCTTTGACATTTGATTCTCCTAAATTTGCGACAAGAATAGCGATGCTCAAAGTTAGCCTACATTCATGTTTAACTATATACATTTATATTAACCAATACCTGTATAAACTAATAGAAATCGTTAACAACGATCTGAACTATATTAAAAAATAAAAAATTATCTTAATTCATAAAAGCCACGAGTAATTATTATACCTACTACGCCTACTTTAAGTACATAAGCTGGTAAACATATAATTATGTCAAAGTGTAATAAACGTAATTATAAACACAAAATCGATGCATTTCATTATCTTCGTATAATATGTAGCATATTAGCGGAAAATAGTGTACATAGATAGTACGTAGAGTGTTTTGCATTATCGAGCTTCTCCTTATTAAGATCGTGTTTGTAAATTAATTCATTGTTGCAACCCTGCAAAACAAGTTTTACTCCCATTACACTGTTTTTTATGAAACGATTTCAAATTTTTAATGCTTGTTATACTTAGTATTAACAAATTTTAAAAAGTCTTGATTTAGTTTATTTCGAAGCGTGAATGTTATAAACAGAAGGATGAAAATAAATTGGTTATTATGGTTCCATTAATTCATTTCGATCTACCCTACGGACAATTGTTTGATGTCCTCTTCAGGTGTTAACCCTAAAATCATAACAATTGCATAATTATAAAAAATACATAAATAAATTAACAATATAATATTTGAGAAAAATAGAATGTTCTAAAAACCACCCTATGTGGTAGTGAGTTATGTCACTCGAGGAAGGAACTAATAAGTGTCAGAATCTGCCAACAATCATAATCATACAAGAAAACAATTTAAATAGGTTAAGTAAATGAGAATACTAAAAAAATGAAAAATATAAACAAATTTAGTTTTTAATCAATCTTTATTTTTATCACAAACAAATTTTATTTCTGTACAAACAATAACAGAACTAGAACTCGATTTTTAGTGTTATCAAATATTATCATCTTATATTGATTCCTTAAATATTTTTCATGTACTAATAATAAAAATTGTATTGATATTGACACAAGAAATCGTACCGATTATGAGCAAACTCATTAAGCAACTAATTCTATCCCCTCGCCATCAAAGTCTTATATATTCGACAGGTCTTATTACTGTTTTGGAGTCACTTTGTCACATACCCTTGTAGATTTGAGGTCATCTCATCGCGGTCATCTGTTTAGACAGTAATATAGTTTTATTTCACACCATTATCTCCTATACGAGATTACCATTTCATAATACATTGCTGATTAACTAAATCACTATCGTCGTAGAGATTTTGAGATTTACTTGTCAGTGTTAAACGCCATACAGAACATTTTCCGAAATTTCTTCACTGCTTTTTACTTAAGAGATTAGGGTTCAAATCTTGGGGAGAACCATTATTTAAGGTTTGTTTTCAATTTATTTTTATCTGTAGGATTAACAAAAATAATTTTAATAAAAGAATTAACGAATTTTACCTAAATCTGTATTATGGTTTTTAATTTTTTCATTTTTAAATTAAATAATATCACTAAAATGCATAAATAAAAACAGAATACTAGATATAATTTCATATGAATGCAAAATGAAATATATTAATTCAGACTTATTAGTTATTTCAAATATTGTTTACAAAGTGTATTTTTTGAGCTTTATGAAGATTATGTATAGAAAATCTGATTTCTTAAGGAGATTATTATCATTTTGAGTTTATACAATGCATGCATATCTTTATTTGTGATCGTAACGTTATTGCAAGAACCCGCTCCGCCATTTTAAATTTCATATAATTTTCTAAATTGTATTTACACGTATAATAAACATTTTGTATTATATTAATCTGATGAAAAATAACGACATCATTTTAGACGGTTCGATTATCACGGTGATGAATTTCATGTTTCAAATAAGTTTATACAAATTCGAAAAAGTATCTGCAGTTTACGAATGAATAATAAATGTGTTTTGCATTAGATATCTATGTTACTATTTTTACATTTGTATTGAACTATATTTTTGTATGGATAAAGATTTTAAATTAGAAATTCACACTATTTCTCGTTACCCGAAACTACAGCAGCATAATTTCTCACTTTGTGAATGGTGATTTTGGAGCGTTTCAATTAGTCAATTTAGGATAGCTCGCTGTTGGAATTCCGTGCCGTGAATCAAATTTTCGCAAAGTTTATTGTGTTTCGAAGTTGACTTGAAATTTGAAAATTTATTCAAAATTGCATCGACCAGAACTGCATGTTTATCAATCGTAGTGAAAACAAAATGCACTTTTTTCGTTCGTATGAAATGGTCGTGTGTCAGCGGTTATTAAATTGACAAAATTTGTATTATGATAGATTCCTATGAATAGAAAAAAAATGTTTGCGATAGTAAATTTATGCCATACCAGGTTTTTTTTCTTATGTAAAACAAATAAAAAGTCTTTGTTTTGAATTTCCTCTACATCATACCATTTCCGAGAAAAATATTTACCGTAAAGAAACATCGAGAGATGTTCTCCGACATTTTCCTCCCGCTATTTTGAATTTTGAAAATCTGATGACAATTTCGCTACCAGCAATCCAACAAAATACAGACAAAACATACTGTCGAAGAATATTTTATTTTTGGGCTCGCCATTTTGAATCGCCCATCTTGAATTTAGAAAATTTGATCTCTAATTTGGAATCCGCAACTCAAAAACCATAAGGATATTGAAAATCAGAAAAATCGAATATTTAATATGTTAGCTCTGCCGTATTGGATCTGATAGCTTGAAAAACTAACATCATGTTCGTAAGTAACAACCTCAGAAGCCATTTTGTTAATAAGATAATAAAATAAACTCTAAAGTTGACGTGAAATTCTAGTGCAATTGGCGGTTAACCCATTAACGTCAACGCGGACACTTTTTTCACCATTTTTCACACCTCTACATCGGATAAATTTATGCCTCAACAATTTTTAAAGGAATGAAATTGATCGATTTATTATGGATCTTTACAATAGTGATATCTCAAATATTAGAAACTAAAACAATTATTACTCAAAAATGAGTTTAAAAATACGGATTTTTTTTTTAAACAAAAAGAAAATGTGTGTGTTATGAAATCATCTTGAAACCAATATATATGGTGGAGGGAATGTCTGAACTGCACAGAACTGTACTTGGAAAGTGCATTTTGTCACCTAAATGATCCAAAATGACGTCCAAAATGAGAATTGTCGCTCAATATGTTTAGGACGTTTTGACTGAAAAACTATAAGCTTTTCACAATTTTGAATTTAGATTTTCAAGGATGTTAAGTCAACTCGATTGTTCAGATTTATTAAGCGTACACTCTAAATTTCTTAAAGTGAAAATTGAGTCACTTTCAACTAAAAGTGACTTTTTCACTATTTCTAAAAAGTAAATCTTACTTTATTAAAAGTAGATGGAAATATTTCACTCCAATAAAGTGAAATTTCATCTTTAGAAATAGTGAAAAAGTCATCTTTAGCAGAGAGTGGCTCAATATTCCCATTAAGTACTTTAATGTACAATCATCAGAGCCCTTTTGTTTTCTGAAAAAGGAGGACGGAAAATTAGTGATTCTTGCGAAGGAACTTCGAAAAAGCGGTATTTTTCGAAAAAATTATCATTACTTATTTTTTTTTTATTTCGCCAGCTCTTTCTGCCCAAGGCTATCGATCTTTACTTTTTTAACGGCGTTGAAAACAAAATTTATAGTGCTGGAAATTGCAACCAAAAGCATTTTTTATCTGATCTTGTTTTCCACGTAATGAGGTTAAAGTTGAAATAAATGCTATTTTCTTCAATGTTTGATATAAAAAGAAATGCGATAAAGTTTATAAATTCTACTTCGCCAATAGAAATTATAATACGACATAGTAAAAACTATTGCTACAAGTAATTATTTATATTTATGTTGTAAATTTCGTCTTTTCTGACCTATCTATTACTGTCCGACACTGATTTTGCCTTTGACAAGTGAAATATCGTTTCTGAAGTATTTTTTTCATGCTGAAAACGATGGCGCCAGCAGAATTTTGCTATGACTTCATATTTGGAGAAAAACCTGGTTAAGTTTAACCTCATTTTTTAACCACATTTAACCTCATTTTTCTCCGACATGTGACGTGATAGCGAAATTCTGTGAGTGCCATCGTTTTCAGTGTAAAAAATACGTTGGAAATGATACTTCATTTGTCAAAAATGAATTCTCTTCTGCTACAAAGTAAACCGAAATACGGTGAAAACCCCTATTTTTGACACATTTAATCTCATTTTTCTTTAAAATGTGAAGTGAAAGCAAATTTCTGATAGCACCATCGTTTTCAGTGCAAAAAAATACTTCGGAAATGATACTTTGCTTGTCAAATTTAAATTCCCTTTTGTAACAATAAAAATCCTGATTTTGATACATTTCACCACGTTTTTCTTCAAAATGTAACATGATAGTAAAACTCTGCTAGCGCCATCATTTTCAACACGAAAAAATACGTCGGAAATGATACTTTGCTTTTCATAATCGTCATATGGATAAGATGCACTTTATTTTTTAAAATATAAGAAAAATGATGATTTTCGATGATAAACATTGAATTTTAATTAAGTTTAAAAAAAGTGATTGGAGGTAAATCTGCAAAAACGTGTTAGAAGTTCCCAAGGTAAAATGTATTTTAAATGCAGGGACTAATCATTGCATAACTACTAACCAATATCAAAAAGAAACCCTCTCAGGTAGGATTGTCACATTTCACATCATACGGAAACCCACAACGTTACTATTGTCTACATCTTAGTGATAAACTTTTAATTACATTATTAAGGCTGGATTAAATTTATTAGACATTTATTCGAACGACCATGATAGCTCTCGTCCGCTGAACCTTAATTTTAAAAATAGAATACTAATCCCTATTCTAAAAAATATACTATAAAACATTTGTATAAAATAAAATTTCTTTTTATTTATAACATTACATTGTAGACTATCTTAAAGGTTAGTTGCTAAATATCGAGCTTTGCGCAGCAGTAGTAACAACCAGTTTGAGTAGGGCAAAATTTTGACATAAAAACAAGTAACCATTTACTGCAATATTTTTTACTAAGTCGTATTACGATTTCTCTTTATGAAATAGCAGATATTTACTTCTCCTATTAGATGTTGACAAAGGTTATTGTATTATTATCACTATTAAATGCAATGTACTTTGAAGTTTTTAGTAACTAAATGCAGTGCTCGATACTTCGACATCAGGTTCGCAACTAAACTGACCGTTCTAAACTTTTGCTTAATTATATTAAACACTATCAATATCTAAAAAATCATTAAGGCTGATACAGCTAGTAACTTATCAAATTTATTGAAAATGATACATTTTGCAATATCGTTTGGGTGGTTATAAATGGTGAAATATACTTCGTTAATAAACATACAAAATTACATGGGGTTTAATCTATTATTAGATGTGGAATTGTCCTGACATTTGGTTCATGTTGTTCCATGTATTACTTCATCAGTGAGATTATCGATCTCTTGTGAAAATTATTGCTTGCTATTGTAACATCATCCACTCCCAAGTTGGCAAATCATTCGATCATAAATGTAACCATAACAATCACTTATTTTATACGGCCATAACATCTATAAAGGATCGATTGATTGGATATAACGACGTAACATTATTGCTGCATGATGCAGACAACAATAATGTCATTAAAATCTCTTAATTATCAATTACTTTTCATTATTTTTCCAATGTACATGTATACATTTTTGTAGTATTAGACAAAACGTCGAATATTTTGAATTGGGACGGACAAACATTTCTTTAATTTCATTTTTTATAATTAACTCACAAAATCAATTCAACAGTTGCATTCTGTCTGAATACTCTAAAATTGTTACACATTCTGCAAACTGCAACTGATACCAATGGCTATTATAAGTTCCAATTGATTACGATATATTCCTGGTATAGGATTTACGTGGACGGGGGATAGTTTTGCAGCCAAACAAATATGAAAGACCAATTACAAAATAATTGCGATAGCCACGATTATATTACGTCGAAACACGCAATAGGGGCAGATGAAAATGTCGTAAATAATTTTCGAAGTTATAAATGAAAAGTTCTATTCATTTATTTAAATTCAAAGAAACAAATCAAATATTTATAAATACATAAATATGCTACGATTATCATTATTTTTAATGTATTAATTGGAGACCGGATTCAACGTCGAAGATCTCGTGAAATTGCATATATTAATTTTTTAATTCAACATTTTTGAATTCCATCCTTAAGATAAGACCTAAATACTGAAATGTTTTTTCGAAATCGAAAATTAGATAATAGAAGTTTACTCTTTACTTGAATTAATAAAAAACGACTTATCTATAGCGAAGTTTTTTTACAAATAGTACGAAAATACTAATTCATTAGTAAAATAATTCTACTAATCTTCAAGTAGATGTTGACTATTTTTTACTTTTTGAGTTTTGAATATTTATTTCAGTAGTTTATAGAATTAGTAATAAAGTAGCAGAATTTAACTTTTTATTAGCAAAAATGATTACTAATTCATTTGGTGATTCACTTTTCATTGTCTTATTTTTAGTATTAAATATAATGCAGATTTAGGGAGTAGATAGTTCAATATGAGTTCAGTCCAACAATGACTTTCGTTTGTCACATAATACAATAGTATATCATTAATTATGCTGTTATTGTTGTTATTGCGATACTATTTTACATAGTAAATAATTATTTCAACGATACTTTGTGTAACACATAAAAACTTACCCGATATAATATTTTTTTCATAACAATCACCATTTTTGCTGAACTGACATAGCAATAATTTAGATATTACAGCATTAGACAAGAAATTATTGTTTAAAGAACAATTTCAGTTACATGAATGTTTTTACCTTGCGAGAATTCATTATCCTTATGTTCTGGAAAACATATTAATGAAATATTTTTTAAATTCTCAGTCATGTGTACATTATAGTCAGTAGTAGTTAATGTACACTTAATGTCCGCTTTTAAGCTACGACGCTTAAATTTTAGCAGTGGTTTCCATGGAAGCTAAAATTTTGCACTCTAAGATGCATTCGGTATGCAATAACCTTACCTCATCTTAAATTTGCCATGCTCGTAAGTCGAAGTTACTTAAGCATGCACGAATGGGCTTGCATACATGAGCTTTTATCATACGATAATGTGACAACGCTCAGTAATATTGTACTGCTTGATGTAATGCTGCGGATACTAACATTTATTAGATAGTTACGAAGATCCCGTAATGTACATTTCCCACCCAAAAGTTAGCGAATGCTTGAGTTCTTCAAACAATGTTACACATCCAAATCTTCTGACGACATTCAAAAAACTAAAATCACTACACTCTAAAGTTCTTAAAGTGAAAGTTGAGCCACTCTCTGCTAAAAGTGACTTTCTCACTGTTTCTAAAGTGGAAATTTCACTTTATTAGAGTGACATATTTCCATCCACTATTAGTAAAGTGAAATTTCCATTTTAAAAATAGTGAAAAAGCACTTTTATTAGAAAGTGGCTCAACTTAAGAAATTTAGAGTGTACTTTTAAAATATAGGAACGAAGCTTTTAGTTTTGGATCCAACATTATTTTGAATTACTTGAGGCGTTTTCAATATGGTGTTGTTGTGATGAAAAAGTATCTATTTATTTAAAATTGTGTTTCCGGGATTTTCGAAGCCGCGAATTATTGCATCAGATGAAAGGTCCAATTAAAAGCGGATTTTTAAATTGGTTTGATTAACATAGAATTTGTATTCACCTACTCTATAAACCTTTCTTCTTACGATGCATCTGGAAGGGCGAACCTGGACTGCAATTACGGAATATTTTGGGACTACAATTATGGATGGAATTAGGAAGACAACAGTTATGAAGGGAAACAATTACGGAGGGAGGATTACAGAACAATTATTGAAACGCACGTCATGGGATTATTTTTTTTGTCTTGGGGTTTTTGACGCTATGTTCTTTTGTCCTGCCACCGTACTTTTGTGGCATGTTATTTCATGCTATCGTGACTTAAGGTTTCTCTGCAATGCAAAACGTGATATCAAATTTAATTGCTCTTATATACGCTTGATTTTTGTAACAAGAAAGAAAGCGAATTCCCTTTGCATAATACTTATTACGTGTAATAAAGATGAATATGATCTGCCAAGAATTTTTCAGGTTAGACGTCGCTGGTGGCAAATAAAAGATGAATCGGCGACCCACTTTCGATGCATCATAGAAATTTTGAATTATTTTATCGCAAATACCCTTTACCGCAAGTAACGAGAAAGTATAATTCTTATTTAATATACGTGTATTGTGGAATTTAATTTTCTCGTATGATATTAAGTGAATATCGATGAGAAAAGTGGAATTTCAATTCAAGCATATTTTAGTGTAATCATCTCAGATAAAAATTTTTAATTAGAATTATAATTAATAGCAATTCAGATGCTTGTTAATTACAACTATGTGCCATAAATATTTTAGATCATAAGCGAAAATAGTCATTTCACGAATATGATTCTATACATAATTAAAAAATCCCGGAAATTTCAATAGCATTTTTTTGCGAAGAAATCTTGCCGTATTTTAATGTACATATTATCGATAATAGAAATATATGATTTTTTAAAGTAATTAAGTAAAATCCGTAGAATATTAAGTTCCGTTTTTGCTATTATTACGTCGATACTCGATAATGGATTCTCATGAGCGAAACTGTATTGCATGACTTTTCGATTCCGATTATGTCAAACAGTACACATTCCAAAATGAAAATTAACAAGAAAAATTTTTGTTTTTCTTCTTTTTGTATTCCGTTTCTGCTGTCAAATTGTAGTGAAATATTAATAATTATTGTCATTTTTATTTTTCTGAATTAATAAGAAAGGCAAGGTGATCAAATATATTTGATAATATATCTAAGACGTACGCATTGAAAACTTCTAACAAATACAGTTTAAAAAAATTAAAAGTAAATATTTTAAAGTTACAAAAAGAGTTGTCTTTGTTCGAAATTATAAACAGATCACGTTGGGCTTAAAACAACTTTCAATACAAACTTTTCCGAAATAGAATTTTCTTGCTGATTCTCGTACTGATGACCTTCCCGAGTATTTTCGTTAAAAATGTAAAAAATCTGTCGAGCCGTTTTTTTAACTGGCTTTTTACAGTGAAATTAGTATAACGTAAATTAATGAAACAATAAATCATTAGTAGTTCTGATTGAAATATTTATTTTAACTTTTTTATTTATCGATCACAATAAACATTAAAAGTGGAGACCATTAAATTCGCAAGTAGCTTGTAATAAATGTGGGTTGTAGTCCGAATGCGTGGGCCCAAATATATTCGATGTACTCTGAAATTTTACTGAACATGAATCAATTCAACACGTATTTTAAAAATCCTAATAGGCAATTATTACAAAAATTGTCGAATAATTTTTAAAGGAGTTCACATTAAGCTTGCGCCACCAAACGTAATTTTACGTTCAACGTTTTGCCCAGGATAATGTTGTTTCCTCAAATTCTGTCTACATCCGACTAAATAAACTATTTACTACTCCTAATAGTAATTTTCTAAGTTTACTGTAAAAAGTAAATTTAAAAAAAATGGCCCTACGATTTTTATAATTTTTTATTGTCAGTCGACTATAAAAGTAGACTGTCAGTTGACTGTAAATGACAAAAGTTAGGGAAAATTATCTATGTGCTATAAAACAAATAAATAAAAATAAAAAAAACACTTTAATTATAAGAAAAATGTTAAAATTGTTGTATATCAATATTTCTCCACATTTTCGGTAGATAAGAAATATTCTTATTCTGGAATAGCCCACTGTAAGTCATCTGTAGTCGATTAAAAGTCCGAAAACCGGCTTTTTGAATGTCGATTATAATGTTGCCCAATAGACGTCTATAATGTTGACTGAAAGTCGACAACGAACATTATGATACTCTGTCTAGTTAACACGAGCTACAGAAAGTCATAGAGTTGCCATTTTCAAGACGACTTAAAAATAATGTCCAAAAGTTAACAAAGCCGTCGAAAACTGTGTTTGCTAGGTCGTCCAAACAACGTCTTATTTATCGCATCTTAAAGTGACTATAAAACAATGCATAAATGACGGCTTTACTGCCTTGGTCATAAAAACAATTAGCTTTCTCGCAAGTGGCAAACTTTTAAGTACAACAGTATCTATATGTCGTCCGGTGATGTTTACTAATAACATTTATATGTACATCTATAAAGTACGCTCATACATGAGTCCTTAGAAGGCGTGCAGATGTCAACATTTAGATGACGTACCGAAGACATAATGATGTGATAGCGATCTGGCCCTATTAAGAAGACGTAGCACAGGTTCAGGTTGTCCAACAAAAGCTCTTCCGACGAGGCTTTAAATTTTCTTTCAAAACAATTATTAGAAAAAATTCTCCATGATGTAATAATATCGGAAAAACATTGTCAAAATTGAAATTAATGAACAAATAAACATCAAGGAACTAACTCAGCACTGGCAACCAGTACGGATTAATGCAAATGAGTTAGTACTGGCGAAACGCAGGAGAACAGATGATTCAGTACTGGTATCCAGTACTTTTTGGGACAATAAAACAGTACTGCCAATAATATGGCCAAAGTACTGACCCAGTACAGGTAGCCTGATTGTATTCGCTATTAAACGAATATCGATTATCAGTACTACATTGGAGTTTGTCAGTACTATCCCAAAAAGGTAACCAGTACTACTTTCCATAATAAATCAGTACTGCCTGACATAGCAAATAAGCACTCACCCAATACTGATTACCAGTACTATTTTCAGTGTTAAATTAATTCCGATTGCCGAAATAAATCAATGTTGAAACAGTACTTAGTAATAGTGCTATATCATATTATATTATGTCATTATATAATTCGGTACCTATAGTTAGTACTGATGTCAGCATATACAATCGTAGTCAGGACAGTACTAACCAACAGGGTGAATAAGTTAGTAATAACAGGATGTATCAGCAACGGTTTGGCACTGTTTATTTGAGTCGAGTCAGTACTAATCCAAAACTAAACTCAATATCCCTAGGTTATCATTTCTGTATCAATCTCGTCATTTTTGGCCACATTTTGACATTTTGTCTGTGAAACTATCGTGTCACAATGTACTATTATCTGCCGTCTTAGAAACTAACAATTTTTAGCCATCTTCATTCAGATAACACGTCCTTGATAGCAGCACAGGTGTAGGTTTCAAATAAAGTTTGGGTTTTTATTTGGGCCCCTCCGACAGATAAACTGCATTCTGCAGACCGTGATTTTTTGAGTGATGTTACCTTAAGCTCGGCCAGTTTAAGCCAAAACTTCACTCTGTAGCTTGCAGTATACTTCCTATGCGGCATATCTTTCTAGGGACACATTGTGAAGCTTCTAAGTACGTGCTTTAGACATACTTCCATGCTGAAGTGAGCACAATGATAAAACGGATATTTGGGCATCCTGAGAAGGATGTGATGTAGGGGCTGCTACAGAAAATGTTGATGCCTGAGTGAATGTGTTGGAATCCGAGGAAATCGATTTTGGCAGGTACGTCCTTAACTCTAGTGTAATTAATATGGGTGCGACAGCTGTATCGTTTGGAACTGCACATTTATTTATGGCAGACAACGCGTTCTTTATAACACAAAACTCGGACTTTATATGCGTAGTAATACAAGAATAACACATTTTCGTACTTTTCTTTGGAAAATGACATTACATCACGGTGCATAATAACGAAGAAAGTACATTGTGACGTAACATTCCATTAACACATAAATTCCCGAGTGACGTATACAATTCGCCCGCGCAGCAATTGCGATAAAGTAAAGAGTCGTAACGACTTCCGCAGAAGCTCTTAAAATGGAGAATGTTTTGAAATCTGGAAGCGGGTATATGAAGTACCGTGGCATTGAAAAATACGGTCGCGTGATGGGTCGAGGAGAGTATATAAAATGCGTTTTATTGCGGTGTCGAACGACTGCCCGGATTTCTCGGATGTTGCTAGAGATTTACCGATGGGGCAGTTTCGAATAAGAACTTCCACCAACAGTGAAATGCAGGAAAGATGCGAAAAAACCACGAAAAGTGTTGCTAGAGATAGAGACAACAAAGACAGAAATATTTAACCACTCTGGCGTGGCGTGCTGGGAAATGTGACGTGCGCAAAACTTTTTACGCGGATGTTTTCGCCCTGGTGTGCTGCTCCTTGACTGATGTTGCTTTTTCTGATGTCACGTTTCCTTACGAATCTTCCCGAGATATTTCTTCCGGCACGCGAATTTTTGAGAGCGACTCGTGAGTGGCGTCTCAATCGATATTTTGATTCATCGGTATTGCGTGTTTTATTCGAAACCTCGAATCCGTTGATGATGCCGTCAAATATTCACACGTTCGAGCCTTCTCGCGTAGACTGATTTAATATTGATGTCTGGCAAGAAGTTAGATTAGTTTTTGTTTCAAGGAATCGTCCATATTGATTGCTTATGTGATTTCGGAAGTGGCATTCGTACTACGAACTTGTACGTGCTCTGATTTATACATGATGCATACGGTCAAATGGCATAATAATTTGTTGACCTTTACGTGAATCTTTAATAGTTAGATTACGGTACAACCATTCTTCAGAATCAGTGCGGACATCGCTGATATCAGGCCCTGATCAGAAATCAGGTTATGTCATTATATACCCGTCGCTTGTCTGTTTGGTGAAGAGACCTTTGCCTTAGGACGAACATCCAATAAGGCAAGCTATATTTAATTTTGATTAGTGTCTAATCAGGTCCCATAAAACTGCAGGATCAGGTCATGATCAATATTCATGAAGTCTGAAAAATATCTGTTTAAGCACTAAGACCAGAAAGTGTTGAAAGACCAATGTGTGTCTTGATTAACTCTCGCTCTTAATTGTAAGCCATTCAAATAATGTCAGGCTGTTTTAGGTGTCGGGACAATTAATGTTTGTATAGAATAAGTGAAAAAAAAAAGAATTTGAGTACCTGGAACTAACGTAAAGAAGGGATAGTCACTAGGGTATGACCTTAGATTATTTAGTGCATTTTTTAAATGTAAATTCCATGGAATGCATCAATTTTATTACGTGTATTGATTGACATTTCAGTTTATTTCTGTACCCTTGAGATTGTTTTGAAGCAGCAAATGGTTTACTTTAAATCAAATCACATTAGAGATTTTTTTATTTATGTAGTGATTATTCTAGATTGATACATTTTCTAACATTTTTATAGCGATAAAATCCAAGTAAAATGCGATTTCTACAATTTTCTAATGCTCAATTCATGTTTTGAATAAATTAGAGTTTTCAGATAGGAAGAGAATTGCATTGGAAAGTTTGTACTTATTTTCCAAGTTTCGTATTCTCGATGTGCTTGGTCTTCCTCCAATTTACAAAGTATTGATTTTACTTTCTGTGTTGCATTTACCCTTTTCGTTTCAGCGTATCAATGCATACGTCATTTCTTATTCGCCATTCATAGAACCAAAAATATTATTTTCTTATTCATGATTATTCTGTTATATTCGATTTGGACATGAGTTCATCAAAAGTATCGATAACGTCTAGACATAAAATAATACTTTGTATATATGTATACTACTTTCTAGTAAGATTATCGAATTTCCTCAGTTGTTTAGGGATTTGGGAAAACCATCACCAAAATTTGCTAGTTTTCGAAATGCGAGCTGTTGCTGTCTTGGGTTCGAATCTCCGACGGAGCAAACATTTTTTAAATTCGTTATTAATTTCCAAGCATCAAAAAATTCTAAAAAAATCGAAATTTTTCTCTGTTCCGTCAAAATTGCAAACGTAGAAAATAAGGAAATGAAAGGAATAAAATCTATTTTTAATTCTCAATTTATGAAAATTACGTAAATGGGTCAGGAAGTAGTTCTGAAATAATCTGTCAAATTATTTCTTAATAATCGAATAAATCCAGTAAATTTACTTACAAAATTATTTTCCTTGTAGTGCCTGTTACTAGACAATTCGATATTCCGTTGATGTTTGCGCGAATCTTCAACACATCTATAGTAATATAATACAAGGTAGAAATCGAAACCTATCTCGAGATGGCTCAGTTCTCAAAGCAATTGAATTACTTCACATATTATAAGTATGAGTGAAAATGTAGTTTTAAGTTAAGGATGTCATCCGACATACTTTCGCAAGTATAATTTTTGTTCAGTAGAAATATTTCTATCTTTTAGTCATATAAATATAACATCAACAACAAAAATTCTGGTATATATATTAAGGCACGCAATATATTCTGCAGATATATCTGCCGAAATTCCGTCAAGTAATAAATAATATGATTTACAGTTTACAGCATAATCCATTAAAATGCAGCAAAAGTAATCATAAAAATGTACCGTGTATGTCAGGATCTCGAGTGGAGGGTGCTGTTACAAAAAGCAGATATTCCCAGCGATTTTCCAACGAAATTAAAGGTGCACTGCATAACGTACCATTCTCCGGCGCATTGAAATCACCGCGGGGCAGAAGCCGGTAATTCCTCATTTTTTTTTTGATGCAACGCACTTCGTGTTATACCAAACAAGATATTTCCATGGTCCTTCTCTCTTAAATGCAAAACGGAAACCGTCGAATCCAGTTTTACGGTAATTTTTTTGCGACGTTCCCGCGTGAATTTTCTAAATGCAATAACAACACGGTACATTAGAGTTTACATGGCCATTTCGATAATAAAAACGTTCTGCTTGCGTCACTGAAAATAACATAAAATAAAAAAAAAAATAAAAAAGATAAAATTAAGTCGTTGTTATTTTAATTTGCTATCTTTTTGAAAAATTAAAAAAAAAAGGAACTTTTTAATGTAGAAACTGAAAGCTTTAAACTTCAGATTTGTAGCTCATTTTCAAAGCGCTGTAGCAAATCGAAAAATGAAAATCTCATAATGAAATCAACTCACTTCGATATTTTTAGATATGCTCTATTGATTTATGGGATCAAAATTGCATTTCCTTGCCGTAGAAAAACAATATAGCGGATTTTATTTGAAAAAGTACCAAAAAATCGCATTTTTTTTGACAATTTGTTACCAATGGATAGTGGATGGCGATCCATTCCAACTATGGGCAAACGTGGACAAGTAAGTTATAGTTTAAGAAAAAATTGTTTTTATTGAGCTCCATTCAGTTTATCTTATTCAAAATGGCGGAAAAGTGTATATATTTTAAAAAATTCGAGTTTTTCCTAAATATTTATGAAATAAATCGACATTAATTTAAATTTTTTTCTTAAAATGTAAAATTTCGGTTTACTAAATATTCATGGTCACTTTTTAATATATTTCACATGCCTCGTCGGTAAATGTTTCGGTGCTGTATTTTATTGCATTTCTTTATGTTTAGGATTATATTAAATCGAAATATAAAGAGGAATTTTCAAAATCCAAAATGGCTTGTAGAATATTGGAAATTACATTATTTCCGGATAAAACAGAAATTTCCATGAAAAAGTGTTTTTGTCTTTTGGTGAATGAATCGGCCATTATTAACATCGTCAAATATATTGAAAAGTGACCATCAATATTGAATAAACCGCAATTTTACATTTTAAGACAAAAATTTAGATTAATGTCGATTTATTTCGGAAATATTTAGTAAAAACACGTATTTTTAATCGGATGAACTGAATGGAGTTGAATTAAATAAAATTTCCCCTTAAACTGCAACTTATTTCTTCACGGTTGTCCACAGTTTGGAATGGATTACCATCCATTATCCATTTTTAACAAAATTGGCGAAACAAATATTTTTCCGAGTTTTCGGTTTATTTTTCAGATAAAATCCGCCATATTGTTTTTCTGGGGCAAGGACTCGCAATTTGGACCCCATAAATCGATAGAGCATACCCAAAATTAGTAATGTATATTGGTTTCATTATTACATTTTTATTTTTCGATTTCTTGAGAGTTTTGAAAATGAGTTAAAAATCTCGTCATCTTGGACATTAAAATGCAACTAATTTACATTACAACTACGTAATTTATGGGATCACAAATTTTTTCGATGACGCACATCTTAATATCATTTGAAAAATTCTATATGTCATATAGTTCCAGTCACAGAAGGTGCTTGCAAGTAATTATTTCATTATTCATCAAATTTTACTGTACTTCAGGTGCCCACTTTGGGTGGGGTTTATTATTTTATTGTAGTAGTTTATAGATTCAACCCTCTTATTATGGAGGTTTATTACACAGTTAAAACTTTTGTCACTCAAAATGACCAATGGCGTCGAATTTGATAATAAATCTGTTTTTCTCTTGGCTATTTGCGGGACTTCATGCCCCATGGTTCTTTGTCTTTTTCTCATTTAGAATTAAACAGAGATTGAATGATTTAAAAAAATGGGATAATTATTATGTTCTATTAGTTGCTCTTCTTTAATTTTCAGCGAAGTAAGCAAATCTTTCAATTTGGAACTGCATTATAACGTTTAACATTAGAATCGACCCACTGCGTTAAGGCACGATCGATGTAATCTTTCAAAATTTGTGTTTACCTAATTACGTTAAAGCTGTTGGTGTTTCTTTAAGAAGAAGTATAGTAACGAAAGCAAAGAAATTGCGCATCACCGGAAGACGGACGCGGCGAAAAATAACATCGGAACAAGGGAATTTTTTATTTTAGTCTCTTTTGGATGTCGGAGCTTGCGGAAGCTCCCGCGATTTTAACTCCGCCAATTCGAGCTCTTATTTACAATGGCCATTTTCATTTATACGTATCATTTCTAAAATTAAAGTAAGATAGTACATGTTGAAGTTTTCTATGTTAATATGCGCATTAGAATGAAGGAATTATCCTAACGCTAATTCGCTAAAAGGAATAATTTACTTTTATGGGGTGAACATTTTCAATTTTGTTTGACGGAGATAAAACGTTCAGTAGTATTTCACGAATAACATTGTAAATTTTAAATAAATATTTTAATACAATAATGAATATTTTCCTTTTCATCAAAATGATACTTTTGTAATAAAATGTAACCCGCAGATCTCGTTAATGTATATTTGTGTATGGCAAATAGATCGGAATTCAAATTCGAAAACAAACATAAGGACCACTTTTAAAGCGTTTTCGATGTTTAAACTATTTTAAAATATCTTGTTATTTAATATTTGATTGAAAATAAAACATATCTGAATATTTTATTTGTGGTTATGAATAGATTTTGTGAAAACAAACCATTTTTGTAATTTTAATATCAGTTGAATAATATCAGAGTGACTTATATTAAAAATAACGATATCAGATGTGAAAACTTTGCGTAATAAATAATTGCGTAAAAGGTAAATCGTTCCAGAAATGAACACTTATTTATTAATTCGTTTATTGAATGTGGCATACAGAAACGGACAATGACAATGAATACAATTGCTTTCTTTATGTAAAAAGTAATTACCTTTTCGCAGTTTCAGTTTTGCGAATTATTAGGTCATTCGAATTTTTAATAGCGGAATATTTGTGGGAATGGATATTAACTTAAAAGGAATTTATAAGTGAAAAAATGACCTAAAACACAATATTATTGAAATGTTTTGGAAAATAATAAATTCATACATACTAAAAAAGATGTTATCATGTATAAAGTACATTAATCACATAAAAAAAAGTTGATGAGATAAATTCAATTTTTAACAATAATCGACGTCACCAAAACAAATGAAATAAAATAGACCTCATCTGTTAATATCAATATATCATAATATAATAAAAAATATAAATTTAATAACCATTTCATGAAATTTGATTATTTAACGATTTTAAAACATTTAATTTTAATAAACGGAACTAAATGTTTAATAGTTTTTACAGCTGCATTTGTCCCTATTACGATAGAGGTCTCTGTTTCTGCTCTTCTTTTTCGCAAGCCAGAGGTTACTTCTGCGGTTCGTATTATTTATTACATACGGCAGTGCCCCCACTATACGAACAATCTCTGAAACAAAATATTGCGTATGGGTTAGTACCAAATAAAAACACAATAAAAGAAAATAAAGCGGGCAGAATTAGGATAGGCGTTTATTTGTTTACATCGCGAGTATGTTATTTCTTTCGGGATTCGCTGAATACGCCTTCGTCGACGAAAACATTGTTGATGCCCTCTGCTTCCTGTTATGCAACGTCTGTTTTACTTAAAACCTCAAGCGTGAGGAAAATTAAAAATCTTTTCGTATACCAACGAGTACAAATTCTGTCACTGCTAGTCGAGTGCTGCCCTTATTATTACTTATAAGTATTTATTAGTAAGTATTTATCAGAGTTTAAACAACTATTGGTATTTATAGGCTTTTTTAATAATATCTGTGAAAGTGGACGAAGATGTGTCTATAAAAGAAAACGACTTTGCAGTATTTAATTATGAAAAAGACCGATAAACATCTATACTTGTTCAAATTCTTGTAAATTTGGGATAATTACAGAAATGGTACTTATTTTTCGTGAATGTTTTCTTGAGGCTGAAGAACTAAACCGCATTGAGGCGTGTCGAGCACCTTGTACTTAATACGTTAAGCTGAATAGAACTTCGCAAGAGTGGGAATGAAATAGCAGAGAGTGGAAGGGGGAACAAAGTATTTGGGGCGCCATCGTGCGAATTAGTTCATTTTTTCGAAAACGTCAGCTGTGTGGGATTTGTTTTGGTTTTAACGAACTTCTATTTTATTTTTTACTGTAACTGTAATGTTTAAGTTGACATTACCGTAAAAATTCGACAGAATTATTTTCCCGAAATAATGTAATTTTTTTTTTAATACAAGCTTATCTTAAAACTACTGAATATTAAAATTTCTAAGACAATTCTCTCCGTGGTTTGGTTAAAAAACAGTCCATTTTATTGGTTTCTTACTGTTACGTTCCAGCTTTCACCTCGTTCTAACATTAACATAATCGTTTCTTAAATTTTTAAAATATATATGAATATTCATTACCAGGGATGTATTAAATTTAATACAGGCAACTGAGGATAAAGTCCTCAATAATTTTATATTAGTTTTCATTCATAATTTCGAACATTGTATAATATAAGGTTAAATCGCAAAATATTTAGCAAACGCTTAAAATCGTGATATTGCCAAAGTTCAAAACTGCGGCTTTCGACTATGGAAATATTTTACCACAACGTGTGACATTTAATAGAATCATGACTCTATTAGCCGTGACATACACTATTTCAAGGTTCAATTAATCTCCGGCATTAATCGAGTGCCATCCAATTATGTCCGGATTAGCATCCTAAGCGTCGCCGAGAAAACTCGCGCCTCCCACTTGATTAACCCTTAAGGACTTTGAGAATTGGCTTTTGCCGCGGGATACCTGCGGTGTGTTGAGGTAGCTGGTAATGTACTGGGTGAAAATTTACCAATTAAAACTTTCTAATTAGCGCCTCGGACAATCGGGAGTCGCATTGTGCGAAAGTCGCGGCTGAATAAGTGACGACATTGTTGCGCACGCCGTACCTTGTCGAGTACTTCCTGTATTCATATATTTACACCAATCATAGATGATTACGAATTATAAAAGCGCAATCATGTGTTATGGGACTTGGAAACCACCTGTCTGCTTTTCTCATATGCAGATAGTTAATTTGTTCTCATTTGGTTTGTAAATGGTGTTACATGTGTAAGGACTATAGAGGACCGCAAAGGAAAGAATTAAACAAACTAGGGTACACGGTGTACAATTTCCAGTCTTCAATATGACGAGCGCATATCTATGGAAACCTATCATCGGTTCTGAGGCAAGTTTCGCCTGAATATACAGTAGAGTCCCGATATATTTACCCCCTCGGTTCCTCGCCTTCCCCTCCTGTCGCGTTATATTTACGAAAAGGAAGGGAGTGCCGTTTCTCTCACTTCCATCAGTCGCATTATGTTCGTGACTTCACATCAGGCCCTTCTTGAGGCCCAAAAAGAGAGGGGCGTTAGGTAAATGTTACGAGACAGAACAGGGCAAATATGCTGGGACGTAGATATAGCGAGATGCAATTATACTGGGACTTTACTGTACTAATTCGCATGATGTAGCCGAGGAACCTTGTAAGCCTACTCGCTACTCATTTATTTCCCTCACCCCTCTCATACTTTCCTTGCCCCGCCCCCCTCCTGACATCACATATCACACACAACTATCAGATGACAGTCGACTTCAGAAAGTGACATCGAAATATCGACCAATGCCATAAGGAACATGAAAGTTAGTACAATGTTTCAAAAGGAGTTAATATGTCGATCAAAGCCAATTAAAAACTCCATTTTCCTCAAAGAGGTTCTAACTAAAGTAGTTTTTTATAAATTTTGAAAAAATGAATAGCTGTTTCAGCGTAAATAACTTTCTTAGTGCCTCAATACTTTGAATTTCCTTAAGAGTCTATCAAACATGATTGATCAATAACGGCATTACATTAACTAAATGATTAAAATTAAAGAAAATTTAAATTCGTAAATAATATATTATTTCTGGGTCATTTGTTCTGGTTTCGTCATTTCCAATTTTCCATGTATAGTACGAAGTAATATGTGTACAAAGAAGGTACTTTACAAGCCGCAAGATTATGAAAGCACCTGACAAAAATAGTTGTAGCACCTCTAAAAAAAATTTAATCAACTGTTGGTCTTTTTACATCACAAACGGGGTCATATTTCCGAGTCATGACCGTAACCCCCCACCCCAAGGTAAAACCTTTTCATCTTAGTAGCGCCACTAGACGCCAGTGTGTCTGATGTAAACTTCACGGCGTTGGCGCTTAAGTCGTCCCGATTCAATGAATGACCGCGACAGAGATATAGAGCCGTCAAGGCACCAACCCAGCTTCGTTCATTTTTATCGCCTCGTTTACGGGCTTTGTAGCCGGATAAATTCTTAGGGCTCGCAACTACTCGATATGCTTTACGAGGTGCTTCCCAAGTAGCCGGTCGTAAGTATATCTTTAAGGGGATAGCGCAAAAAGCGCGAGTGTCGAAATACGCCTACGATCATGGAAGATCGTAAATTGATCTATTAAAAATAACAGCCGTTTTTGTTTGATTTTTGTAATGGAGGTTTTAAGTATACCGTTTATTACTATTTGATTTTATATCGAGGCAATCTTCCTCTAACGAGGTTCGTATACTACTTTTTATGTGTAACATTGATTACATCATCCCCCGTCATAAGTTATGTAATCTTGTTTAAAGTTAATAGTTTATAAGTCTTTTTTCCCGTCTCCACCATCACATAATTTCGCAACGTTTCGCTAAACTCGCACTACTCGGCAAGGATCGGCAAACCTCGGAATGCTTGATCCATCGCGACGATCGTAAACGAAAATACGGGTGGGGAGTAGTGGGGGTAATAGGCTACTTCGCCATTTTTAAAGAACTGGGCGTAAATATAGCGTAAATTATTTTTGTCGCCTTTTTTTAAATTAACGACTGAATATGGTAGAATTGATATTAATTCTTTTATTTTTAACGCGTGCAGAACTTATATGGTTCATTTGGCTTTACATCAAGATTAAGAATAACGACTATGCTCGGTTTTATACACCTTCAGATTACAGTTTTCATATCCACGAGGAAACCCTGATATTATGGTTTATTATTCGTATTTAAGGTTTAGATAATTGATTTCTACCTTTTATTAAGTGGGGGAACTATGATAGAATTTTCAAAAACCAATAATTTTTTCTTCGGATGATTAGATATATTAAATATAATATGTAAGAATGACATCGCTAAAAACAGAGTAAATAAAGTACAAATGTTTCTCTTCGTTTAAAAAAGAAATTACACCTGTGCTAATTTGAAACCAAACTTGCAATAAACTATATTAAACGATAGTGACGTATACAGTAGAGTCCCGGTATAACTTCGTCTCGTTATATTTACGTCCCAGCATATTAGCTCGGTTCCGTCTCGTTATATTTACCTTTCGCTGCTCTCTTTTTCTCCCACCTTGCGGGCTGGGGCCTCAGGAAGGGCCTGCTGTGACGTCACGAACATAACGCGACGGTGGGTAGTGGGAGAAGTAACCTCCCTTCCTTTGATAAATATTGATTAAACGCTCTTTGAACTTACTTTATTTATGGTACTTCATAGACGATTTTTGACGTTTTAACTGTGTTTCGTATAACATACACTGATAAACGTGATTAATATACACTTATTCCGTGATGCACGGAATAAACAGTTTAATAAACGTGTTACTAATAAACTATAGTTTATACCTAAACCATTTTTAAACCAATTTTTTAAACCAAAATTTACGAATAATAAACGTATATGAAACGTTGTTTTTATTTTAGTGTGGTACACAGACAGTTGATAATCACAGAGTCATATCCATCGTATTAGTAGGAATATTACAATGATGTTCTACACTTTTTTATGGCAGAAAACAATGAAAAGAATTAATTATTTAAAAAATAGAATTAAATAATTTCTCCTACATATTTTTCATTTTTGTTTAAATTACCTTGGAAAATTAAAATAGTAGTTCGATTATTTAATTGCACTTGTATTGAAGACTTGTTTCATTATAATATTAATACATTTTATTTTCACAGTTAAGATAATTTTTAATTACTAGGCGATTTTCTCGTAACTGACCAAAGACAATTACTTCTGCGGGATTGAAAGTTTTAATTGGTATAATAAACACAACAAAAATATCAAATAACTAAATGAAAATGAATTTCGATAATTTAGTACAACGATTTAAAATTACCAATCGTTGATATTTAACAACAAATTCTGTAATTCAATGTATTTATTTATCGGTAAAAGCATGATGAGAAAGGAAATTGTAAACATGCGTTTGAATGTATGTACTTACTTATTGCGTTTTCAATATTAAATCAAATCCTTTTAATTTTGATTAATTTGTATTATATTATTTTGTAATCTTTTTAATTATAATGCTTTATAATAATTCAGCATAATAATTCAGCTACTTATGGGCAGTTTTAATGCTGAATTTTCGAAGCCGTTTTTTATTCATTTATTAATGATTCCAGTAATTTATTGATTTTATGAACAAAATAAACTGTTTTAAACTACACATACTTTCACAATATTGATAATGTCCAAATGATACCACGAAAATACTTATGAATTTATTCTAAAGTATTAATGTGATCTTCCCTTGATGATGTATTTTCTATTTCTTCAGAAATGCCTGGAACTTTGCATTTAACTTTTATAATTTTTAATAGCTTTTTAACTAGTTTCGTATATTAATTTACTTGTTGCTCAGTTCAAGTAGCCTTCAACATTTCAAAGAACCCTTCTGCTTATGATCAGCAAGTTTTAAATGATTTTTAATTTAATGTTCTGCATGTTGATGTACCATAAGATTTCATTTACACGTATTTTTCTGTTAAGTAATGGTCTATATTTTAAAATTACCTTCGTTTACGCATCTGTTGTATGAAATTAGTCATATATAGATTTATTTGAATAATCAATCAACTAAATGAAGGTTTTAAAATTATCCTAATTAATAAATGTTGCAGATTATATCAGATATCCTGCAACTGGTGGTATTTGTACGTTTAAAATTTCCAGAAAATATTTTAAACCTGTCGAAATTCTCATTAAATATATTAAAATAAACACTGAATTTAACTGAATTTCCATGAAATAAAAATTACCCAAATTACAATATTTTACAAAAAACGTAATTAAAATTTAAAACTTGTTTACCCTTTAAAGATATTATTGGCTGGAACACACCCAAACAGCAAAAAGACATATTAAAGAGCTCTTTAAGAAGTCTTAAAAATTGTAAGATGTCTTAAATACTTATCAGACAGAGCTCTTAAAGTAATCTTAATAAGACTTATACGTTTAAGATTACGATTTTAAGAAGTCCTTAGTAAGACATCTTTAAGAGCTCGTTTTCTAGATTACCATAATTGAGTCCTCTTCAGGTGGTCTTTTTGGAGATATCTTTGTACTGAGCTCTGGACGACCTCTGTAAGAGATATGTGCTGTATGGGAAGGGATAAAAAATTAACGAGTTGAATGCAAATTTCAATTTTTATCTCCCTTCAAACTTCGATTGAGTAGTTATGAGTAGTTATGGAATTAAGCCATTGATTTGTTGAGTCCTTTATATATGGCTCATTATAACATTGATTTGGATTTCACAAATTAAAAATAGCATAATAATTTATTTCAATCTTATTACCATATTGAAATCATAATTTTAAATTGCGTAAAGTGAAATTGCGTAAAGTGAAATTGCGTTAAAAACAGCCTCACTAATGAGTTTTTCGGATAAAAATGATTGGTTCATAGTTTTTTATTTGTGCAACCTAAACAATAAAAATTTATGTCTTATTTGACATTTTCATACATTATTTTATGACTAAACTATCAAAAATAGCAAAAAGGTTCAATGTTGTTAATCAGAATGTAAATAATAAAAATGTGACACAAAGGATTAAGTGAAAACATCCGAAACTGGTCAGGCAATAATTTTTTTTTCACTTTTTGGGAATGTTAATAAAGAGTGTAATTTATATTAAAAAAAAAACAAAATGAGAAGAATGTTATCTTAAATTATTTGTAACCGTAATATTCAAATATATGAGAGAGTTTTACATAAATTTAAACTAATCTGCTGAGCGTAAACTAAAATACTCGCCATTATGTTAACATTAAGGTTAAAGGCCTCACTTTTTCAACTGAAATCTAAATTATGCACCAGTATGCACAAAATGAATATGTAATTACTCATAATCATAAACTATGATATATGAAGACAAATGCATTTACGTTTTTATCTTCGCGCGACGCTAACGGTAGTTCGTAGTTTGCATACGCTGATTTGCCCAGGGATGATGAAACTTTGGTTTGTTTCACTTGCACTAGCAATTCGAGAATTGGTGCTCGGTAAGTAAACTTCCTGGGTAACCCGAGTCATCGGCGATTCATGAGGCGTCGTTCTCGCAAACTTTTCGTGATTGTCGAACCGAGCTTGCGATGAGTTAAAAGCTTTTTACATTATGCAGCTTCAATTCTTCTCGTGACATCTCAAGCGAAAAATTTATCCACCGTATCGGAATAATTTACGGGTACATGCAATTAGATACATGCTTGCAAAAACTTACAGGTCCCTCAAAACCTGGAATTTCATTTAAAAAAAAGTTACGAGGTACATTTACGAAGTAGTTCGATGACGTCCTGTAAATGTGGGCGGAGAAAATCAAACAATATTGTAGATGAATTGGAGGGAAAAATTAGTGGGTCGTGAAAATATTAATATAATTAGTTTAAAAATGATTTACGTAATGAATGGACAGCAACCATGAAAAAGATATCCAGAGGTAACAAAGTTAACAAAAGCCATTTAATCTATGTGAAAGCTTCAAAAAGTCTGGGAAATAAGTACAAGCGAAAATTCTCTCCAACGAAATTAATGAAAATTAGTAAAAACTAAAAGAAATTATAGAGAGTGAGATTAAGTAAAAAAGAAGGAAGAATTTTGCGAAATCATTGTAACGTAAAAAATTCCGTAAACATTTCGGAGAATATCCAGTCGGTAGAAAATTAATGAGAGAGCCTGCAAACTGCTATCTGGACAAAACATGTATATAAATTAAAATTTAACCGAAAATATTCGTATCTATCTAGCCATCAAATATTTTTTGGTATAAATGCCCTCCTGGGAAGAGAACTTTTTTTTGTTATCAATATCTGTCATAAAAAATGTACAAAAAATGAATTATGTTTCTATTGATACCTATTACAAAGACATCCGTCATAGTCTAAAACCTCTATTAGCCCCTTTTAAAATTTATAAATAATTTTATAAGATGGAACATTAACATTTCTGAATAGAAAGTAAATATTTTTTCATATATAGATTCAAAATGTGCAAATTCATTTTAGTAAATATTTTTTGAATTATCAACGATCAAATTAAACTAATAGAATCAAAATGGTATATTGTGCAACTAGGGACCGGGATAATAGCATTTTGCATTCGGAGGATTTACAAGTGCCAATTTAGCGAATTCTTTCGTCTAAAGCTGTTAGAACTAAAATGTGAGCTTTTAAAGAAGTCTCTTTTTTCATATAGTGATCTTGAATAGTATATTTAAGACCATTTGAGATAAACTTATCTGATTTTGGATAATTTTTTTTTGTAAATCGATTCACAGTTGTGAGCTTTGGGTTTCTTCACGAGACCACAAAAAAAATACATTGCAAATGCTTATGGTACACTACCCTACATGATTTTTTTTGCGAATAACATGCCACTCAGGGTTTCTCAATGAATTTTTCATGCTAAAAAAGGTGGCACCGAAAGAAATTTTCTATCACGATGGAATTTCTGAGAAAAATAAGGATAAATGTGTCAAAATGTGTGTTTTTTGACACATTTCGAATTGGACGCGGCAAAAGAAAATTGACAAGGACGAATTTTCCAGAAATCGGGTATTTTTGTTGATTACAAGTATGACATCAGATTTTTAAAATTTAAAATAGCGTACCGGATGTAGTAGACGGATTTTAAAAAATCGCTAAGAGATTCGCATATTTCAAACATTATCTCAGTTTTCCTAAATTCAAAATGACTAAACCAATGTGATGGTCGAATTTTCAAACTTCAGGACCCCAAACATAACGTCAATACTCTTTTGATACAATAAATTCGAAATATGAAAACATGAAAATATGAAATTATGGAAAGAAATTTGGAAATAAGAGAAAGAAATATGGAAGATGCATATTTAACAAGTTTAACATCATGTTTCACGAAAATGGGACATGATCGGAAACACTAAGTGACATTTTCTTTGCAGAAAAAAATGTAATTTACATATCGACTGAAGGCTTTCAGGACATATTCTTAAATAGTTTAGCAATCGATTAAGACTATTTAAAAATAATAAAATTTCTTTGACTCGGCATTCGTGTTACCTCCCATAACAAAAAAGTTGAATTTTGCAATATTTTTAGTCTATTTAACTCCGGAAAAACATTTAACAGTTTGTCTTGAATACTGATGACTTTTGCATTAATCCTACAACTTGTGACCTTTACAATTATTTTTGTAAAAGTCGTTATGTAATACTTAAGCACGCCCTGAAAAAAAGGCAAAATTAAACAAGTTTGTTTGATCTTTCAAAGAATCCCATCATTGCGATTTACGAAACATGACTAAAATGATGGATCGTGAACTTTTAATCTTTTTCATGAAATTGTGTCATCGAATAAACAAAACAGTTTCAAAAAAATTATTGATCAAAGAGGAATTACAAAATATCGTTTCGAAAAAGCGATTTTGAAGGCCTTCAGTTATTTGTTGAATAAAGTAATAGCCTGAAAAAGTTATGGAACTTTTAGTCGGTATTAAAAGTGGTAAAAATTATTTAACAACTTAACGCGAATTAAAAACGTAATTGGTGTACATACGAAAATGTATAATTTCAGTTTTTTATTTTCATCAGGGATTTTGGAATATGACAGATTACACAGGCCCACAACAAAATTGTTTCGTGATCATTTGAATCAGAAATAGTGGCTCTTATAGATTTTTGCCCGTTGAATTTTGCCCATCACATCAGGATTTCAAGATATCTGATCCGAAAAATATTCAAAAATATACTTTTTGGCAATTTAAGGTTAGGATATGTGAAATATCGGACGTCACGGGTCAAATTGGACAACTAATTTATTTTCAGCGACCAAAAATATGAAAGATTCAGTACCTCTGATTAGTTATCTCCCCTAAAAAAGTGTTTTTGTGTCCTGTGTAATTAATCACTGAAGGTACTTCTGGAAAAAAATAAAACAAGACCGCAAACATTTTTTGTTTGTTTGAAGAGCATTTACGAAATTTTGGTCCAGGTTGTATGTTTAAGAAAATGTAAATTAAACATATTTTTTAATTTTAATAAGAGGTATTACATTGTATAATTGAACTGAGTAAAGTTGTTATTGATGTTTATTGAAAGGTTAATAATTATTAGATGCTATTTAGGGTTATATAGATATTTTTACAAGAACCGATTGTATGGAATAACGTAATTTACGGCAATTGTTAGATTATGGAGCGTGTCCACAATTTTTATCGTCGTAATAACGTTTATTCTTCGCTTATCTTTACGACAAGTTTCCCTGCTGCGTTTTCTTCTTTAATGGCGATATGTTTTGATACTCCATTACCTGCTCCTAGAAAATTCGAGACACATCGCATAACTCCTGTAAAGCGATGCTAACATGAAATATGCAGGTACTCGCCGACCACTTTCTTATTTTGCGATGGTTTATTTTTAAAACCAACGATGCATAATAATTGATTAACAACAATAATAATATAGAAAATGTTTTAAAACTGCTGCAAGAAAAGTTGCTTTCTGGAAATATTTAAATATAGGTTTATGAATGACACAATAAATAAAGAGTTGTTGAGGATTTAAATAGCAGGTTAATTAATCAACGTACTAATTATATTTGATAAATCGATATCATATAAACAAAGAACGTAATAAATAAGAATGGAGGCTTTCATCTTGATAATAAAATTATCACATTTTATCTGTAAAAATCATCAATCTCAAGTTTTCCAATTTTTTAATTTAATTTACAATTAAATTTTAGTAGATTCCTGAGTAAGAATTATTAACTTCTTTATTTTTCGATTCCTCTATTACTATTATAGGTATATCATCTTATACATTTGGGTGATACTGAACGAAACGACTTTGAATAATTTCATAAGTTCCTCATTCATCAATCACTTCCTGTTTCATTTGCAGGAATTAAATTTTATGGAAACTTGTGAACGATGTTGGACGTTGAAATTTATAGTCTGCGATTTGTAATTTTTTATTCCATGAAATGAATTGCCTATGATAAAGTAATTATTGATCGAACAAGTTCTAACTCAGCTCTTATTAAATTTCAACTGATTTTCTGGAATAAATAATTTCTTATTTACGTAAAAATAGAAAACTGAGGATGCTACTTTAATAGTAAAATGCGATCCAATAAACATGCATCTAAATGAAATGAGAAATTTTGTTTCAACAAAAATTAAAGTTTTTACAATTTTGCTTCAGAAACGAATCTTATTTTTATATACAGAGGAATATTTCCCTTTAAATATGTCGACGAATTTTTTAATTTTCGCATCACTGTATTCCTCGTAAAAAATGACTAAAAAATAATTTTTTCAAATCTATTAAAAGTGTCTTTCATAGAAAATGTCACCGCAGTCTCCCCTTAACTATCACATTTGAATGACATTGATGATAAATTTCTTGTAACTCGCGTCAACTGTTCCATTAAGTCCATATTAATTGATGCTCCATATAAGAAATGTTTTACTAACAACTCACTTCAATATTAAACTACATTAATCCATCCGATTTCGAGATCACCTCCCTCAAACAAACATTGCGCCATCTAGCGCTCATTGCGGAAACGCATTATTAAATAAATACGTTTAATTGGATTTCGCCATGATATTTTTAAAATACCAATAAATTTTTAAGCACAAAATTATTTTTACTCCGTTATTAACTAATTTGTTTACATAACACCTTCATTTTTTATCAGAAACAGAAAATTAGATATTTTGTAATACGTTTTGGAAGTTATATTTTTTCATTGTACATCGCGGAATTGAGAGGAAAAACTACTTTCGAGGAACTTTAATTTCCAACTCTCGTTGAAAAATTCGTTTACTGCGCGGGATTGCCGTGTTAGCAAGTCAAAATTACTCCACTCGGAAGTCGCGGTAACCTTGACGAGGCGCTTAATTTCCAGGAATCTCTGTAGTTCATTAACAAATTACACCGTGTTACTTTTCTTGCAACCCAACAATTCATCGAGGGAATTCGTATGCATGTATTTGCTTATGATTACATCGCGCTAGTTTTGTTTCTGCTACTAAACATTTGTTATAATTAATTTAATTCAGAATGTGCGAAACTATTTTTGTGTACGAGTTTTACACATTTTGGTAGCAATTAGGGTAAACTCTAGTCGTAATCGAAGAAAAATGGTCTTTAGATTAAATTATATCTGGATTACGACAATATCTACATTATTATATTATTTACAGATATTACAAAATTTCATAAAATACTATTCCCAACAGCAAGGATGCATTTGTAAAAGATTATTGAGATGCATGATAATTTGTGTGAAGCCTTAAATACTGCTCATAAGATTTTGTAAATATGAGGTCCAAGAAAGGATCCTTAGAAAAGAGTACGGTATATATAAAGTTAATGCGCGAGTTCACTTTTGGAATCGGACGCCACCTATCGTCTATTGAAGAAACTTATATTTCAAAATGGCTTATTTGGACTTTCAGATGATGCGAAAAGAAATAAATGTATCGTTTTAAGAATAAAACCTCTTATAGGTTCATATTTTAAGAAGTCATAGGTTAGACGTCTTTAAGAATTCTTTAAGACGTCTTTAAATTAGGTATCGTAACAACTTAACATATGTGCACTTTATTCCATACTTAATTACTCCATATAAAGATCTACGATTGGTGTGCTAACATAAACAGGAGGACGAATTGGGAACGATATCATGTTAAATGTAATTCAAAATGATTTACAGCTGGTTCGATCAAGAATTTTTTTTTATCGTACGCAATTAATTTCCTCAAGTAAAGAATTATGAAGTTAAACTTCAACGTCCATCATCGTTTACGAGTGTCGATAAAATTTCCTTTCCTATGAGAGAATTTCATTTAAAATAAATCCATAATGCTAAATAATATAAGACAATACAGAAAATATATTTGTCAAATAAAAGGTTATTAATCTGATTTGTTTTTCGCTGAAAAAATGATAAGTGTCAGATTATTTCCAGCCAGAAAATAAAATCAGATCTCTCAGCGCAAATAATCGTGTAATTCCACGATGGATATCGCCTTCGGGGTTAAGCTGAATATTTTTATTATCAGTTTTTTATAAAATTTCCCCACTAGTAAGATTGTACATGTTTTATTTAGGACGTGGTTTTACGTCGTGTCTTTTACGATCGTTCAGCGAGATGCATTTGCACGTGATGTAATAACGGTTAAAGTCGTTTTCGAATGGCATGCATTAGACATGCTTGTTATCGGGCAACATTTTATCGATTCTATTTGTTTTACTTCCGTTTTAACGTATTTTTATTTATAAAATAAAACGTGCATATATGAGAAGCAGATGTTTTCAATATGAAACTATTCTATGCGATACTTCGATCTGTACCTGATATAAAAATATTTCAGATTTATTTGTTGGATTGCATTGAGTTCGGTGTTATTTCGTTCCTGGCAGATAGTAATTACTGTTTTTCAAACGACATCATTTTAAGCTATAAAACGATTATTGGATTATTTTCAATAGGAGTTTTGAAATCAGGATTACCAATAACATGTAAAATACTCTGAGAGAAATTAAACTGTGGCCCATTGTTAGAACTCTTTTTTTTTTATTAAATTACAATAACAACATTTGCTCTATGCGAATGTTGATAAATGAGTTTGTTTATTTCGATGTCAAAGAAATAAGCATTTATCGCCTTTGTTTTATCGGTTATCAAAAATAATATGTACTATATTTTCAAGTTCATTTAAAGGTCAAGATATTGAAATGATTTTGGCTGATATTTTGAATATCAAGTAGCTACATAGTAAAGTCATGTTTAAAAAGGACGTTTTCATTTTAACTCGTATTTTTAGAAAAGGAAACAAAAATTTCAGCCATGATCGGTTCAACTTTCCTGTAAAGCATCAGACGTGAAAGAAAATCAGCTTCATTCCCAAAGTAAACCGACTTGGTTGGGCACCAGTTTAGTTTCGGAGAAAATATTATAAGATTTAAAAAGTCCCAACCTAATCATTCACGGAATTTTTAATATTCACTCGTACTAAAGCGAATTCAAAACCAATACACTAGAAGGCAAATTATTTCACTCAATCTCACACAATATTTTGTTCCTTGACATGCCAGATTGGGCTAAAGGCTAACCAAATTGGTTTGTTCCAGCAACCAAACAAACGACATCCAAGCATGGTCAGTTTAAAATGAATGAAAACAGTTTTTGGTATCCTTTAAAATCTCCTTTTATTAGTATAGCTTGCTTTATACTTTGTCGAGTAATTTAGTAACGAAACTTAAATAAATTCTTATTATTTACAACAAAAATCAAATATATTATACCAATTTTAAGGTAAAACTCTATGAACTCCTTTATGTGTGATGTATTAGTGCAATTTTTTCAGTATTGTATAGCATTTAAAGTATTAATATGAGCAATCGCTGATTTTATGAATTTTATGTCTTTATAGATTATTTTTTATCGTATTAAAAATTTTACTGCCAACCGATTTCATTCTTCATTCACGACCGACTTGAAGGAATCTTATTTTACCATTAAGATTACGTTGTACCGTGTAAGCTCGTATAGGTCTTTTTCTTTCCTGTACCCTCCGATGGATTTCCACCCACTTAAGTCGTGTTCAACACGTGAATATATTGTACTATATACAACCTCGTGTGCACGCCATTGTTGAGAATCCTCCTCTTCTCACGGAGGTAGGAAATGGCTAAAAGTAGTAAATACACCGTCTTAAAGGATTATGTAATTTCTGCATTTTAACCAGAAAATGTATCAAATTTTAAAATTTATCAAAAGACATTCAAGTATAATTTAGTTGCATTATTTAGATATATTACGAACTTTGCAGGGGATTCTTGTTACGATTTTCGTCATTTTTCATACTGAAGAAACCCGTTGTAAATATTTATGAAAGGATAATCTAGGTTTGACCTAAAGATTATTATTTAAAAATAGTCAGATCAACGTATGGACCAGTTTGGTTGAAAATTCAATATGAAGAGAATTTCCAAATTTTCTCGTATCAATGTAATGAATTATGTTAATTCAACGAAAAATGTTCAAATTTATACATGCAGCGACTAAGAAATATTTACTAAATATAAGCAAAACATGTTGAATCATTTCGGAATCTTTATGACGTAAACAGATTATTCAATTTTCTTCAAAAGACGTTATTTTGACCCGTCAAGACTACAAAAATGAATAAATGTTGATTTTTTTATTATATGCAAGTATATTTGCGAAACTTTCTTAAAAGCTCACAAGATGGAAAACGCAGAATGCCAAGTTCTGTACTCGGGAAATGAAAAGATACGAGAAGAATAAATCATTCCGATTTTACATTTTGAGAGCACGTGTGTCAACGCACAGTGACTTGTTTATTTTTCATCAGCAAAAGTTGCAATCAATTAACAATAACATCCATTAAACACTACTTTTTATTTTTATTTTCAGTTACGTATCGTTTTTAAAAGCGAGTAAACAAATCAGTTAATGCACGTGCATGAACACATAAATATATCAGTTATATAATGAACAATCCTTCTGTGTGCATTAACTGTATTAAATACTCTGCATTTTCATTTTTTTTTAATGACCAATTAGTTGCGTATTAAAAATATACTTTTAAGTTTATTGGCGTTGAGAAAGCTATAAAAAATAACGAAATAAATTAATAAGAGAGCAAATTCAACTATTTCCATATGGTATATTTTAATTTCTTTTGTAATTTTGAAGTTAGGTTAATAAAATTTGTACTTTATGTCTCAATGAAGTTAATTTCTTAGATTAATGTAATATCAGCTGTTTTCCGATAGAGGGCTACATATCAATTATAAATTCTTGCAAGTGATTGATCCGTAAATCGGTAGTATATAGAAATAATCAATGAACTGACTTATAAACATGACACTTGTTCATATCGAAACATGATTAAAATGAAAGAAGAACAGAGTAAACTCACTAAATTATACGTATAACGGTTTCAATAATTTGTCTGCAAATCACACATAAATTAAGGATCAAGTAATTTCAGCCTTCTTCTGATAACTTATGTGATGTTATTCAAACTTGAATAAATTGGTGATTCAATTTGATACTAGGAATAAGCTTCTAATGAGTAATGCCAACTTTGAAAACGAAGTTCGGCAGCCGTAAACTTCCGTAAATGTAAGGTTATGTTAGTAATAACCACTAGTAAAATTTGCATGCACGCGTTAACTTGAAACTTTTCGGTTCGACAAGCGTTAAAAGCGAAAAAAAGAAGTTTAAGAGAGAGAAAAAAACCTCCGAGGCACGACCCTTCAGACCTTTCTGTGAACTACACTTACGTGTTTCTCAAGACGTGCTTTTTTCGCGTTTCTACGTCGGTGCGGAAGTTCTTTCCGAAAATTGTCTCTTACCATTTGAATAAGAGCTTGAGAGTGTCGTATGTAAAATGTTTAGCACATGCTGATTCCTATCTAAAGTAAAATAAAAACAAATATGTCCGTTTATATTTTTAATACTTACAACAAAATTCTTGTTTCTACTATCGTTTACAAAACATATTGATATGCAAATTTCTGGAAGTATAAAGAGAAACAATTTTCTTTCGAAAATGTCCAGAGATCGAAGAATGAAAATTTTCTGTAAGGAGAATGGTATACAGTAATTATGTAGGATAAAGTCTTTTTTCAAATATAACTTCGGGACGATAGGGTTTTTGAAGACTTGATACGTTACACAAATTACTTATTTTGTTAAAGGTACTTATTGACTTTGTCCCATGTGGTATGCTGTTCTCAAATGACGTCACACACAAAATAAAGTGTACAAATTATTAGACAAAATTCTGGTTTGAAATGTTCCACACGCAATAAAATTAAACTCCTTGCATAATTATTCTTTTCTCAAGAAACGCTACTTAGGACTTACCTGCAAAATATGCAAAAATGTGTTCATGTGACAGACTATTAACAAATGACATGTTATATCATGATATATACCAAATATCATCATATTTCACATGAAATATCGCATGGTATATCACAATATAAACCACGTAATATATCTCATAAAACATCCCACGTCAGATCACATAACATATGACACGTCACAAAATATGTCACACGATATATCATATGATACATCACATGCCATAACGCATTACATTTTATCTGATTTATCATAATATATATATTATCTGTGGTATCACAGGATATGTATCGTGATATATCACACGTAACATGGTACGTCAGTTCATAGAACACATAATGCGTCAAAAGTTATGTCACACGATATATCACATGATATATCACAGGATAGTCAAAAGATACATCACATGAAACACCACACGTCAGATCATACAATACATGACAATTCATAAGATATACTGCACGATATATCACATGATATATCACAGGATAGTCAAAAGATATATCATATAAAATAACACACGTCAGATCATACAATAGATGACAATTCATAAGCCATATCATATTATATATCGTATGTGACAAAGTGTATCATATTATATAACATATGTCACAAGGTATATAATATAATATATCACATGAAATATCGCAAGACAGATCATATACGGCATGGCAGGTCACAAAATATGCTACAGCATATGATATATCACAAGTAATATTATATTATATGTCACATGATATACCAAATTATATTTCATTTGATTTTTCATAAGATATATCACAGGGAATATCACATGGTGTATAACTTGTAACATCGCACAGCATATCATATAACACATGAATACAAACAAGATGTGCCACATGATTTATCATATGATATGTCACCAGATATCACGTGATATACCATATAATATTTCATGTGACATGTCATAAGATATATTACACGATGTACTACCTCATATCTTACAGGGCATATGTCACATGAAATAATACATATGAATATATTGTAACATATAACACATGATACGTTACAAAATACGCCATAAGATATATCAGAAATGTCACAAGGTATAAAATATGATAGATCATGTGTCACATTATATTTTCTATATAACTTATCAAAAGATATTGCAAACGATATAATACATGCCATGTCACGTGAGGTATCACGTGATGTGTCACAGAATATATTACACAATATATGACACGACATGTCACATGATGTAGGACATGAAATATCGTAAGTCAAATCATATAACATATCACACGTCAAGATATACCACATTATATATTACAAGATGTATTACTCGTTATCACATGTCGTTCCATATGACATCACTAATGAAGTGTCACAAGATATATTACACGAAAATATATCTGACATGACAAATATCATATACATTACTTGATTTATTATGAGGACGAAGACTTCACAGCCAAAATTCTGTACCATCATCATTATTTGTCATTTTGCAAGGTATACATTCACAAATCCACCAATTGAACTAATTACATTACAACATCTTGTGAATAACATTAACTATTTAATTGTTTATACCATTGCCATACAAGTTTTTTTGTCTCATATACAGGGCACAAACAATTATCACATTGGGTAATTTAATACTTGACATTATATCAGCTTTAAGAAGCAGATTCAATTTGAAAAAAAATCAAAAAAGCTCCGGGAAAATTCGTCGCTGAAGAGTGTACACTTTGATATAGGAACATAGAAAAGTCGAAGCTGTCTCTCTCTTGCATTATCTTTGATCGTTCGTGCGAAGCAACCTGGGTTCGACCGCACGTTCCCGCTGGGACCGTCCTAAATAGTGGATTACTTAGCCACACGACGTGCTTAGATACGTTACATCATGTTCAAGGCAACATATTATTTACGCTCCTACCTGACAAAACGCCCGTATCTTTTATGCGTTTCTATCGTGTCCATATTTTATCCAAGATTATGCGCCTGAGGCAACTACACCGCAATTGGTTTCCGTAACGCTGGGTAAATTAACGCGACTCCGGGGTGTTTACATCTATATTTCAGGTTTGAAGATGTATTGCATTGGTACTTTAATGTAAATCTACCTTAACGTGTCAACAAAAAATTGTTATATGCAGGATTAATTCGAAAGAACATTCAAGTAATCCTCACGTAAACGACACTCATCCGATTAAAAACAGTCATGTGTCATTTCTAGGTTCTCCATCTTAGTAGTAATATTTGAGTTCGAAATTTCATCCCATTAATATCTGAAACAGAGATTAAACAAAGTTTAAATGGGCGTAAATTTTATCTCTTTGCCTGTTCGTTGATCCAGGGATTGATAGTACACATGATCAGACGTGTAATGAGCATGCATCGCTGGTCATCTCTTTTATGTCCATTGCTCGATTTAAAATAAATGCCTCTTCATGGATGAATGCAGAACATCTAATACAGGTCCATTATCACCTGTGCTGACATGTATTGTATGCTCATGGAAGAATGCCCATGACAAGTCCATTTTCTGATCAACGGGAAATGCATTTCCATGAATGAAAAATTGATGTATACAATGTAGGTTTTTCTGCGTCCAACAAGAAATGTTACTATGGCCGGAGAACAAAGTTCCGAAAATCAAAACCCCGAAAGGCTAAAATTTAGATATTGCGCGAGTCCAAGGTATGTTAATTTGCTTTCTCTTGCCAAATTTTCAAAGACAAAGTGAAGAAAATCACGGTGGAGCCATGCTATATCGAAATTTTGGCCTTTCGGTTTGTTGACATTCGGATCTATGTTCCCCGGCCGTTACTAAGTGTCATTTTTCGAATATATTTGATATGCATGTTCACAAACATTATGTGAATATCTATGGACATTCCATGTACATCCAACTATGGACCATAACATCAAGGGAAAATGTAGTATTCCAACATCTAATGCACATCCATCTTTGCTTTTAAAGTCTGTTACTCAACTTTAAGTATATAAATATGCTACGCACATTTGAGGATGACCAAGATACGTCAATTGTCCGATCAACAGGAGTTTTATTTCCATGGATGATGGACGCATAATGGAAGAAAGTTTAGTCATCATTCATTTTTGGAAAGTATATGTACCAGTGCCAACAAACATGTAAAACTCTTTAGTGCTCCTGGGAACATCCCAATGGAAACTGAATAATTTGGGTTAGGAGAATCAATGTTCCAGCTATTCTTATTCTCTTCCTCATAAATGTGGAATTGGATTAAGGGGTTGGGTATGATTTGTTGAAACCATTGATCGAATGACACTTTCGAAATCCCATACTTCAATCGATGTACATCGGACTTTGTTCAGGACCAGATTAAGTCTCTAGACAAATAGATCAATGCGAATTTAATCTGGACTTCACTGGAACATAAACAGTGCTATTGACATCTTGTATTTTTTGTATTGGATTCCATGAGAAATCGGTAGAAAGTCTTGGAAATTTGTATCAGGTTCTTTATGAAGATTCTTCATAGAATCCGCTGAGTTAAATTCCCAGGTAATAATGACTGATCATAATCCTTGTCCAAAAATTACGAAACATTGACGGGACCATCTGAAAGAGTCCATCAACAAACCGATCGTAGCAATGGTCATCAGCATCTACTATTTTCAGTCATCTTCTTGATATATTCACATTTTACAAATTAACCAATCTATATAGTTTTCATTATTACCAATGAAATAATTTTATCGAAATATATAAGTTGAAGTGAAACTGAAATGCAGAGTTAAACTCTAGATCAATGAAATTAAAAAGTGTAAAACGATTGTATTAGAAAAAGTGTCACAACGAGATCAATTGGCAGGATTGCGGAAAAATGTGATTGGTGAAATTGAGCAAGATCACTCGACGCGATCTCGAAATTGGCGAAGCCGACAATTTAAAGTTGCCAGGACTGAAATGTGATAATACCGATCGACGACACGACGAATTCATCGTTCGGTTCTGCGGACAACGTAATGGCATCGTGACGTCGCGTGACATTCGATTATTCGCAATCGCAACAGTGGCGAAGCTCCGCCAATCTCTTTTTTATCCTCCACAGCTTTCTACGTCGTTTTTACCGTTTTATAATATGTATCATTTGACTTTAATTTAACGTAGCTTGTGGCTACGATTTCCTGATATGCAGAATACGGAAGCTAAAAATAATAATATTCTATAGGTTTCTATAGTTTTGGACACTCTAGAGATACCGATTATACTTTCAGATCGAAGTATGGCTGGTCCTCTGATACCAATCGTAATTTTTCTTTGTCAGATATCAACATCGATGACATAACCTATAATTTACTAAAATATTAAGTTGTCTTAACCTATAACGGGTGTAGTGTCATGTTCGAGGCTGTTTTGGAGACTTATTTCTGAATTTTTGTTAATGTCCATTTAGCACATGACATCATTTAAGGTAATAAATTCAGTTGACTATTAAATATTTTCATTAATAAATAACAATATGGCGGACTTGTAGACAAAAACATTGAAAAATCATATGCATTACGATGCACAAATTGTTGAATAAGAACAAAAAATTATTTTTGAAATGTAATAAAGTGGAACCCCTCGAGTTGGTACACATTGGGTTGCTCCCTCTCGCATTGAACAGTAGTACGCCCCGCCCATTTTACTGTCACGTGATGAAAAGCAGGCACTCGTTCGCGGTTGTGACACTCTTGAAAATGACGGGGGAGAGAAGAAAAGCATGAATAAAACGCTCATTCAAAATGGATTTTTTTTTCAAAACGGTTACAACTGAAGTGTTTAAGGAATGTAAAAATTTATAATTATTAGCAAAAGTAATGGCTATTCGACATGAAGGACTAGCGTTTTTTTACATTTATTTACAATTATCGTTTGATTCATATTTTTTTATTTTTATTCCAAATTTTGTTTTCGAAAGCACCGATAAAACGAAGAAAATTAGGAAAAAGAAATACATAGATTAAGCCAATATCTTATGTGCTGGATGTTTCGAGTATTATTCAAGTTATATTTGCGATTTATATTTAACATTATTTTGATGATAAATTACTAGTTTAAATTAAATTGTCATTCCTAAGATTTACCATTATTTATTATTATTCCATTATTTATTACCATTATTATTCCGGAGGGAACATTCTTATTACTAAGTAGTTCTAACTTGACGATAACTCGAAATGTAATTTGATACTAAAACAGTTTTGTACACAATATCAAGATTGGTTATTTGTGGTCTGAATATAAATTAACTACTGACAAATTTAATTTAATTTAATATTGTAAAATGGTACCGAAAAATATTTAGAATAATATATGGTGGGAAAAGAGCCTATCAAACTTATCGATCACGAGGAAGGCTTATTTTATCCTAATTGATAGTTTAAACGTAGCTATAAATGTCATTTGCAGTATTTATTTGTTGCGGATGATGTCTGGACAGGTATATATGATTAATGCAGTGATCATAATAATTTCTGAACAGTCGATTTCGGAACGACTTTTATTGATGGTGATCAATTCATGAGTAGCTCCTCTTTACATTTCAATCGTTGATGAGACACCATTTTTCACTTATCGGATCTGCTGGAATCTCACAGTTGTGCAAAATTGGATCAAGTAGAAAATCTTCATTCAAAATGGCTTTATTATGGGAATGTATTTCGATATCGTTAGATATTTTTATAAACTGATTTATAAAAATTAAAATTTCTTTGGCATCTTCTTCCGGTGCTAGTTTGTGAAAGTTCGTACAAAGTGACTGAGCGTATTAGTCATGAGATATATTTCATTTAAAGCATATTTTTGGTCACTTTTTGACCTTTTCTATACGTGATAGGTTTCACTCCATTGTCTGCAATCGAATAAGTTTTAAAACTGTGCATTAGATCCAAATTTGTCTTCCTTTATTCTCTCTAGTTCTCAATCGTGTTTTTTCCAGGTAATTACGTTCAAAATGAAGTTTACTTGCCAAAGTTTAGTTTGTCAGAAAAAAAAGTGATAAGTAGATTTTCCTACGCCTGAAAAATAAATATAAGTAGTTGTTCCACATCTAACAAAAAGACAAGAATATTTATTTTAAACCATTATATATATTTCATTGATGTATTTTCATTTCATGAATTTTTTTACAGATTTTAGTAAATAATTTTTCAAAAAATCAAGATTTTTCAAAGGATCAAGATAAATTACTGAAATGTAAATTTTGTTTTTATTAACCCATTTTAAAACATTCCTTTGACAGCTTCTGAGGTCGAATGTTACTGAGAAAAGTTTGAAAGTAATAATTCAATATCACTTTTGAAAAAAACTTCATAATAAACGCGAAATTTTTTTTTGAGAAATTCTTATATTTTATGGGAAATTATTTGTTTTTTCTTTATAAAGTCAGACGAAAAAGTGATTCCAATATCCAAAGAGTAAAATCATATCCATAAACTATTTCAAAATGTCTATTTGAAGGATTGTTCTTTATTTTTGTTTGTAATTTACTTGGTTTTTAAGCTCTTTCTTGCGGGTTTTGAAAGACAAAATATCATATATAGAGATTGCTGATTGTGATCACGGACCTCAAAAACCTCAATACATGTGGATTCCACAAGATACAACCAATTTGTTTAGAAATGAATACCATATTAGATTTCATGTATTGAATTTTTAACTGTAATAGCAGGATCGTGATAAATGACCTCAAAGCCCCTTATAAATGATATTTCATCTTCCGTAACGCCCAAAAAAATCTTTGAAAACCTTGAAGAAGTCGTGATAAAGAACAATCCTTTATGTCGATATTTTGAAACTGCCATTTTGACAAAAAAATATTTCAGGTTCCTTATATTCCTTTGATACAGAGGTCACGTTTTGGATGGACTTTAAGAAAATAAAAATTCGAAAGTTTGACCTCAACAAAATTCAAAGGAATAGGTTTTACATTTTTTTAACAATTCATAAAAAATCTTAAGACTGTACTAAACAAGAATTTTTTTTATTTTTATGACCTAACAAAATTCTACAACAATCTCTTCGTTTTCAATGACCAATTTCTTCTGGTTTGTAACAGAATATGCAAGTTAAAGCCACAATGAAATTAATATAAAAAAAAACAATAAAATATAATGAACAAAATTCTGTATTGAAAATTATCGAATAACATGCAAATACAAATTTCGGAAAGAACAAATGAAATTGTCATTTTAAATGAAATCGGTTTTCTGTGCTCCACATCCTTTTTATGAGTTCCAGTAACAGTTTGAAGCAAACGAGAAAATTAATATAGGTAGTGATTGCCTGTATACATTTTTTGAAAAGTCATAACTGAACTTCAAACGGCGATATGATGTGAATTTTATTGCATAATCGTATCAGTATAATTACGTTAAACTAACTTTAGAATGCATAAAAGAAAAAATCTTTTACAAACATACGTAAAGAAAGACTTTTTTACGAATGTATAGAAAATATATTTTTCTTATTATGTGAATATAATTCTACTATTTGTTTGTCTGTTCTTAAAATTTTAGAATAAATGAATTAACTTGAATACTGAGCGTTTATTAAAAATGAGAAAATTCAACAGTTAGTCCCTAAATATAGCTCCAGGAGTATAACTCGATTTTGCGCCCTGCAGTGAAATCTTCGGGCGCAAATTATCGAGCTCCACGGCCGTCGTATCAAAAAATCTTCGCACTCGCCGTAGGTACATATTTGCGCCCTTATTACATAACATACTATTATGAAACGACAATTAAACATCCAAAGTGAATTAAATTTTGTTTAATTCTGTTTAGTCGGTTTATATCTGTCTTTTCCATTAACGAAAACATAATTGTTCGTCGTAAATTAAGTTCCAAACGTACCATCTGATACATTGTCTTTTTATTATCAACGAGTCCTGAAAACGAGAGTTCCATAAATAATTAATTTAGCAATTTTAAAATACTTGAACGGTTTCAAAGTTATTCTACAAAAGATTCATCATTTTCAATCCCACAACGTCTAAAAAAGGACTTTCATTACGCATTTCCTTATTACGAATATCGATTTCGATGTTATTCTCGAGTACTATAAAAAAACATATTGGCAATACGTTATTAGAAACCAAGAGCTCTTTCGATTGCAAAGCGTAACTAAGTACCTTTCCTCTGTTTCTTAAAAAAATAATTTACAGTTGTAACTGTAAAATAATTTCATAAATTAAATTTATGAGTATTGGTAAATAACAAATTTTTAGAGATTGGACGTCATAAAGTTATTAAAAAATTAAAAATTATATCAGGACCAAAGAATCAATCTTTGTGAAGTGAAATTTAAAACCGATAAAGATTCGAATAAAAATTCAAGTCGAAATCGTTTCTGCATGAAAGAATACGTCGATGAAACGGACGTCAACACGATTCCGCGTGGGTGGTGAACTTGGGGTGAATCATGGTTTGTCAAAAAAAAAGAGAATAAAGGGCGAACAGAAGAACCTAACGTGTTTTATTGGCGTCAAGAAAAGAGATTGAAGATTTGATTGTTTTTTGCTTCCGGTTATTCACGATTGTGTCTTGGATTTCTTATCAGGAAATGCCTAATATGTGATTCAGTAAATTGTGATCGACAAAAAATTCTTTGTGCCACGTTAATAAATTTATGACCAGTCAGAAAATCAATGAAAATTACTTTTGATTAAAAAAATTATATTCTAAAATTTGTATAATGCATGTGCATCTGTTAAATTTTTAGTGTCTACTAAAAATTGTTTAAACTAAGAAGTTTTTTTAAATGAGCCCATTCTGGTCTTTGCATCTTCTTTTGACGTTGTCAAACATTTTGTTTGGCGGGGAAAGATATTCTTGGTAAATCGGTCGAGGCTATATCGATTAACTATATTTTTATAATAAAATGAAATGCGCAAATTGTTATGAAAGAAGAAATCACTTATTTGTAAGTGATTACTCGATATTTTTGGTTCTAATTTCGGAATTAGTTTTCCTTTGGCTACTTTTCTCATAGATGCCGAAATTAATTTACTCTCCAGATGAAATATTTTGTACACTCTCTACATTTCGATGTAAAATGAAAATACAAAATCAACAATTTTTTTTTGATTAACAATCTAAACTTATAAGTTTGACGTGATGCAGATATGATTTAAATATTTAGTACCCTAAAACGTAAGATTATATTTCACCACTGACTAAACTCCCAGTTATGTCTCGCAAGAGATCAATATTGTCTTATTTACATTGGTCACTTTGCACTTTGATTTGCAACCCCAACTTGTTGCTTTCACCCGAATAGAGTAGAGTTGCTAATGATATTTTACTTTATAAATTTAAGTAATTTTTACATGACGACTTCGACTGTTCAATATGACGACTTGATCCGTCATATTCAAACGTCAATATTTTATGAAAAACTATATACATAGTGTAATTTTTTGGTCGAGGTGATAAAATTGCATTATCTAGAACTGTGGTCTGGGCAATAGTAAAGCAAAGTAAATAACCCGAAACAATCGTTTGTTTATGATAAGATAATTTACATTTTTATATTATACTGTTATACAAACAATTTAATTGGCCTTCGGCGTTCATATATTTGCCTTTGCTCCTCTGTGATTACTTGTTGCATGATTATTGACATTCAATATTTGATGGAATGCTACTGATATGCTTGCAATAGCAATTTTTCCACAGGGAACAAAACAATTTACTAAAATAGAAGGAAATATTAAAATAAATGAAAGTCAATTCTTGAAGTACACAAAAAAAATAACATTTCTCGTACATTCTTGTCTAGTGTGGATACTAATAATGGCTTTTACACCAATTCACTTTCATTATTTTTAACGCGTAATGGTTAAAATTGAAAATATATAAATACTAAGGCAGTTATTTAGTTTTTAGTTCACCCGGGATACGAAAATGGTCTGAAAACAAATAATTCAATTTTGGGTTCAGTAATATGGATTGCTAATTTATTGAAAATTTATTGATATTCTGAACTCTTCTGTATTACTTCATATTAATTGTTCCACTCTAGTTTACATGCAATCAAATTATTCAGGATGCGGAAATTGCAATCGTTGAGTTTAATTTCAACAAACCGAATTTGTCTGACTTTACACGTTAATTTTTTGAAATTCACAGTGTTCCATTGAAAAGAATACACACACACAAATACATATATTATTGTTCATTTCTTTCGAAATCAGAATTGACCCTAATAAATTTTCGGAGAATAAATAAAATATGCTTAACTTGACCAAAAGAAATATTACTTTTTACAATTGTTTATTAAGTTCTAACAATTAAAAAATGACTTCTATAGCAACCTTTATTTACTTCTTTACATACTATTCAAACAAAGCTCTTAAAGTGATCTTCAGTTAAAACTTAAACTCCTTAGAATTATATATTCTATTTTTCCTCTTTATTCAATTATTATAATTACTGATTTTTTAATTTTTTGTTATTATATATATATATGCGTCCAAAACAATACAAATTACGTCAAGTGTCCTCTCAATACCAAAAAGGATTCATTACCTCATAGGCGTCGTCAATCAGTTGGTACATAGAATAAATGCCACGCGAGATCATTTTTTGATTCGAGCGCCATATAGCGTCCCTAGAAGAAACTCAGATCTTAAAATCATGGAGCGCTTTCCTAAAAAAATAGGTGATTCGAAATTACATGTATTTTATCTTAAGCATGAAATATATCTGCAATACTTTAAGATATCTTAATTAAGGCGACGCAAGATAACAATTTTATTACAGCGGTATTATAAAGTATGAATCTTGAACAACTTATTTGAGGAGCATTAATTATAATTTTTGATATATAATACTTTCTACCTAACAATGTAATTCATCCATTCTTAATTATCCTCTGTACAGAATTCATCTACTTCATATTCTTTTGCTATCTACAAATTAACTGTGAACTATTTTTATGAAACTAATTGCTAACCTGGAATATTCTGTGTAATATAGAGCTCCCTTGCGAGTTTGCAAATACATACCAGAATATTAGAATTTATAAATTACATTGACATTCTCACTCATTACATATACATGTTATATAATTACTTCGATGATAAATTTTACAAATGTTTATTTGAAGAACAAGTATCATTATTCGAAAAAAAATATAAGTAATTTCGTTATTACGATGAATTCAAGTTACTTAATTGCAAAAATGTGTTTTTTGCTATTTAAATTGCGTATAACGAACATGAGAGAAATTCCAGTAACATCATTTCGTGGTTCATGTACAATTTCTTTCAAATTACAAATTTTCTTTGAAGTACAAATTTTAAAAATAGTCTTGTGTTGTTATATCAAGATTAATTGTCGAATTTGGTCATTTCAAAATTTCAGAGTACCATAAAATAATTTCCACAGAAGTACCAATTATTTATGATCTACTTTCAATAGGATCAAGATCTTCAACGTTCGTAGTTTTCGAACTTCGTGAACATAAACCACATTAATTCGTTGTATGTGTAACACTCCTTGTAAGAGTAACTTTACGTGTAAAATTTCGGAAAAATGTTGCCTTCATTACTTAAGACGGTGACGGTAAAGAACAAGTGCTCGAAGAAAACCAATTTATTGCATGCGAACTTGGCAAAGAAACTTCATATATACACCTAGTGCATTTCACTCGCTCGGAAATCATTCTCTCAGGGGAGATCGAATTTCCCAGTGGCGTTGAACAACGCAATGCTAAAATTCAAAACTGATTTACTTGTCTCCTTGAGAACTTGTTGCGAGAAATACGAATTTCTTGTCTCGACTCCTTATTGCGATGAAGAATCAACCTTGACTAAGGTCTCACTTACCATACTATCTAGCAAACATTCAAATTCCTGTATGACAATCTACGTGCATTTTAGAAGAAAGTATTAGGGAGGGATTTAAAATAAAATTGGTCAAATTTTAATAAATTGGGACCATTTTTAATAAGATTCGGAGAAGCTGACATTTATAACCTCTTCTTCTCATCCTCTTCCCAGAGGTAAAAAATTGGTCTGCAGAAGACAAAATTTATTCTAATATGTTCAGTTATTCTAGAAAGTAGTGAAATAATGACTGGTAATATTATAGCACATATAGTAAATATTAATATATACTGAGAGAAATGTTTGTTTACAGTTAATGTAATAGTTTCATAGTAAAGCTAACAGAATTTAGATTTTGATCCTAAGGTAAGATACTTTATCCTGAAGTTTCCGTAATCTGAGATTCGTTTAAATTTGTTATTTTAATAGTTAATAGAAGAGTTTTAAATATTAATGTTAGGATTATTACGTGACATGTTGTACATTTACGCGCTTACATTTTCACCGAAACCGAGGTTTGATTTTTTGCGAATTTTTCGACGCATTGTTGACGTGCGCTGTTCAAACGACAGGATTCAATGTAGGATTTATTAACAGTTAAGGTTAGTTAATATACAATAACATTACAGGAAAGTCCAGGTATTTTCATCTGAAAGTTACCTGGCGTTTTTTACTTTACAGTTACTGTTATAACTTTAGAGTTATTGTAAGGGCCTTGAAAAGCTTACATTAACTATTAGTAAATAATTTCTCTCAGTGTACCTTTATCTCCGAGCAGCAAATAACAACCCAATAGGCAAACATTAGAAATAAGGAACTTTAAGTAGTTTCGAATGACCGAATTAAGTTAATACCTAAATTTTTCCAAATGTATTTTTAAAGTAATGAACATATATATATATAGGATAATAGTAGTCCTAATGTATTCTAACAAATTCATGATAATACTGGATGTTTCGAACGCCTACCGAATGATGGCGCATCAAGTGCATCTGACGCACCTCTATGTACAAAATCATTCTCGCAAGTGATTAAAACACGAATATTTCCGTACACAAGCACCGCGTTCTGTAATATAATAATAGTCAATACTGTATACGGAAATGCATTGTTTCAATATTTGCTTCTTTAAATACTTAAATTCTTTATGAACACGTTATAACTATTGAAGAATCTTTTACCCAATTGTTCAATAAAAAAGAATTCTTATCTAACTGTTAATTTAATAAATGTAGTGGACATTCGTTATATTCTTAGGCATGCAGAAAGAGTTCTTTTAGAATTTATCAAAGCATTCAAGAAATAGTTTTTGTTTAATGTTTCAACATTTTATATTGATTATTAGGAAAATACGACATGACTATTGCAGAATAATGAAGTATAATACGGATTTCTTTCGGAGCAGTATTAATGACATCATAAAGAGCTCTTTAAGATGTCCTTTTGCAGTTTAAGTAGTAGAACATTAATAATTTTGTAATTAAATCTAAAATTAAATGAGTTAATAAGAGAGTACTTTTACTTAAAAGATGTTCAACAAATGTAACACTTGCATATCTGCAAAGTTTATTTGATACAACCAATTTCTCTACAACTTTCGAAAAACACTGCAAAGGCTGCATTAATCGGAACCAGGAGTGGTGATGGCAGTGGGAAGAGTAAGCTCGTCAGACACTTTGTTGTCCTAAAATCATTTCAAAAATATCTGTTTATAACAATTATTAATAATGGAGTTACAATAATGTTTAATTAATAATTATTGTTAACAAATACATCAATTCGCATTAAATGTATATGGATACAGATGGAGTAAAATCATAATAATATGAAACTCATGAATCGCCCCGATTGTACATGAGAATGTATATTCCAAGATGAAAAAAGTTGTTGACATCGAGCCGACGAACGGTGAGAAAGTTCAACCGAGGAAACATTCTACGTAATTTTGCCGAGTGGCATTTAGCATAATTTTGTTTATGTTTATGTTACTGAATGTTGCTCTTTCACGTTACCGCGAATCACGTCATTTGCTTTGCTGCGTTTTTCCGGTAGGTAAACAAGCGTGTGTACTAAGGTACATAATATTTTATACGGACACCGAAAATAAACATACGTGGACGAATTTGTTTATTGTTTGTAACAAGATACGTTGATTTAATATTATCTTTACGTTATCAGATGTAGACTACAATGTTTAAAATATTGATTATTTATATGTTAGGTATCACATTTCGTAAACGCTACGTTGATCGATAAACGCCGTGTCACTTTTTCTGTTGTTCATCCTATTGGAGAAATTTAGAACTATTCAAAATATATTATTCTCATCCCAATATTATTTATTCTAAGCTTATTTATAATAATAGCTAGCTCTAGATATAAGTATGCAAAAATTAGGTTCTAAAATAAACTCCTCCTTGAAGCTTGAACCAAAAAACGTGGAGAAATAAACATAAAATAGAACGCCAGGCATATTACAAATTTTGTACACATGAATGTAAGAACTCATCAGATGGCGCTGTATCTACGTTCGTAAAAGATAAACGCAAGCAGAAGAAATTAATATAAAGAATAGGAGGAACTCCGAATAGTTGCGCCAGATTGAAAAGAAATAAACTGTAGGAAAATTACGATTTATGACATGATAGATTGATCCACAAATTAGTTTTATGATATATGTAAGTAAATGATATGATCCATTATGCGCTTTTAATTTCAAATAAAATATAACCTACATTTCAGTTTTAGTTTGTGAGTTTTGTACATTCAAGACTGACCACTTTAAAGCACATTCAAAGTTTTATTTTGTTGTAGAGAGGATATTTTGAAATTCATCAAATCAAAAGAAGAGAAATGTTAAAATATTTTTAAAATGCATTCCATACTTTTTATGAAAATGCAAATAAGAAACTAGCATTCCTCTTATTAATAAACTTTACAAAATTGAAAATACGAAACATTTTTAAGCTTACTGTAGCGTATAGATAAATGAAAGACCCGCGAAAAGAAAGGTTGAGGTTATGTTTTCATAAAAAGCTTCATTACTTTTCGTTGCATATGAAAGTTTCCTTTGCGGTCCGAATAAACAAATGCTGTTATTGCTGTGGAGATGAGTTCAAATTTCGATTTAAATGAGAAAAGATAAATCGACATTAATATGCTTTTCAAGATATTACACTGTTAGTTGTGTAATACATATTATGATTAGATGGAGAGCTCAAGATATTATATTTACCAGAAAATATTGCTCGGCTTGTGTGTATTTCAGTAGGGGCGGAAGCAATTTTGAATCGCAATTAAAATGGAACAAATATTATAAAGAGTAGTAGAAAAAGACTCGTTATACCGCGTTTTTAATTTACTGCGCGGGCATGTAGGTAAGCGTTCATATAAGCCATACTTGATAATGACAACGATGACAGTTGCACTGGCGATCAATGCTCTAATTCTAGAAACGTCGCCTTTTGTGGGGTCGGAAATAATTTCTTAACTTCACTCACAAAAGTGACGATTTACGGCATCATTACGATCTTAATGTATCCCATGGACTCTTAACCTCATTTGTTCTTGTAAATTTACAGTTTGCTCAAGCAAATTCCTCGGTCGACACCTGCCCTATTAAGAATATGTTTGTAATCAAAACACTATTACGCGGTTTTGAGTTAATTCATTTCACAAACATAATCCAGGAATATTTCATCGTTATTAAATCGTTCCATATTACGTTAAGAATTCTAATTCCAGCTTTAACAAATTTGGGTTAATCGCAATAAGTGCTATTTTTGTACGAGTTACGCAACTCACTTTTATACGTTTTTAATTAAACGAATGCAGTCTCGTAATTTAACGCTCGACCATAATGTAATTACTTATTAAATATGCGACTCAGTGGCATAAAGAGAGGGAACCCGTGTTAATCGGCACGTTTGTTCCATTCTTCGTGCACGTATCACATTCTTCAAGTAGAAAAACACATATGTTTTATGGCTTTTTTTATCCACGTCGTTCCCGGAAAGAACTTCTTTCCGACTAGTCACATTTAATCTATCACTATTTCATAGGACATAAGCTAAACCAAATGAAAAAAAAGAATTCTACGAGTAAAATTAAAAATATGCGCAAGTAACATTTCAACGAATTTTTATCACTGCAATATGAAGGTACACATTAACTAATTTCGAACTATACTTATAGTATTTAGGAAACTATATAATATGGTACTAATTAATTTTAACATCCAACGCAATCCCTACCTCGGAGTATTTTTTGAGGTTTTGAAACTGATAAAATCATCTGATAAAATGAGCCGTGCGATCCGTAAATTTTGTCTGAAAATGCGTTATTTACAATATAATTAAACGCATTCAAAAATATGGGGACAAGACATGCACTTTGTGACACTGAGATATCTTGATGTACGATAACAGACAATAACAAGAAGTATAGCATCATATTGTGTGATTAGTAATAATAAAATTTCATATCACCAGATAGAGTTTGCGATGGAAACAGATTGAGATACTATGCTGAAATTATTGATGTTAACATTCCGATCAAATAGATCGACAAGACGTCGAAATGTCAGCCACAATATATATATATATATATAATAATAATAATAATAATCGACTTTATTGCTTATATCAGGAATACACTATATACATGGGAGAGTTCACTTACTTACTAAATATATATAAGCAAAAGGCGAGACACAGCACCACTAAGCTGTTTTACAGTCTGACCCTAATATTTTCAATTAATTTAAAGCATGTATTTAGTTTTTTTTCGTAACATCCTAAAACGCCGACATATAGACATCAATTGAATAAATGAGGAAAAAATCATTTATTTCAATTATTTTATTTTTAAAAATGTATATATACGAAACTGTTTTTTATTATTTTCAAGTATGATAAAAATTTTAATTAAAATTTGTTCAATCTTCTTCAATTATCACATGCATTTTATGCAATAAAAGTAGTTCATTTCGTACTGAGGGCGTAAAAGAGTTTTACACCCGTGGCGCAAATAGTATTTTTAGATTCAGAAGGTGCAAAATGATCATTTTCCAGCAAAATCTTTATCTAATACAAAAGTCATGAAATGGACACTTCACGCCCTGAAAAGGAGGCGTAAAATAGCAATTGTCTGAATTGAAAAAAAAAATTGGTTGATACTTATACATGCGCAAAAAATAGTTGTTTTCACATTTCACTGTATTATCTTTGATATTGAATGTTAACTACTATGAAATAAACTCAATAAAAATGAAAACTCATAAAAAATACATTTTTTGAAATTCTTTATTTACAAAAAGAGAGTTTTAATTTTCGGCAAAAATAATTCATGACAGTTTTCTGTTTATTAAAGTAATTAAAATTAACATCTTAAATTTTTAGTGCTTCTTAAACCGAAACAATTTTGAGAATATAAAAAAAGTCACTCCCGCCGTCGCTCGTCTAAAAAAGTTAGGTTTTACTGGTACAAAACACAATTATTAAAATCCTCTAATTTCTTAAGTAATATATTTTTAAAATTCTTTTAAATTATTTATGAAAGGTAATTTAACATATTTAATTCATCGAGACATAATGAGAAACTGCGTATTTAACCCTTAGTTCCGACGGTTATTTAAAGCCTTTTTCCCCCACTGCCTGGATCAAATATGTCCTGCCGAAAATGCTTACAGTTGTGCAATAATTTATAAAGTACAATTTGAATTTTCTGTGGGTCGAAAACGACCCTGGAGTCGAGATTAAGGGTTAATATTAATTTAAAACCGAAAAGTTTAAAAAAGTATTTACACTACAGAAACATCAATCATTGTTAAGCTTTGTACAGTGACTGATACAAATTTTAATCTAGTGGCTTTAATTCAAGATGTCGTCATTCTTAATTTTGAAATTCTTACATCGGATTCGCAATCACCCACCCCAAAAAACATATAAACACCCATTGTTATTGGAGTTCAGCAATTGGAAGGTTGATTTAATTGGTCCAAGTGAAGATTGGAAAAGATAATTTCAAAATTTGAACCCCCATATTGGATCTGGGGTTTCGATTTTTTTAATTTTGTGAGGAGGGCAATGAAGGACGGATATTGTTCGGAGTGACTTAATGTTGATATTTAATGTATGTATAAAACTGATCATGTTCGTGTATGGTTAATGTTATATTCTGGTTTCTGGTAAATTTTCATTCATATATATTTGCATGGTTAATGTGCGGAGCTTAAAAAAATTTAATCTAAGCACGAAGTTACTTCAAAAAGTGGAAACTGCTAACCAGTAGCTTTGAAGTTTTATTCTTCTATATGCTGATCAACATTATTTGATTATTTCAACTGCATGTTTTGAAATGCAAAATTTCAATTTATTGCTTCTAATTATAATCTCTTGTTTTCATTTATACCAGAATACAATTTAAAAATTCATTAAAGTACGATTTTTTTACAGTCCAGTTATTTAATACCTTTTCACATCATTATGAGAAATTTTTTATATTATTATTATTCATACTGACTAAAAGCATAAGCATTTCTATACGAGTATTCTCGATGATAGTGCAATTTTGACAAATTTTACGTAAATTGCGAATACCTAACAACTAGTTCATGTAGAAAATCTATAAAATAGTTTGTGTAGAGACTGAAAGAAAAACTTAAAAAAAAAAAATACTTCATCAGCCGATACTAATAGGCTCCTAAAATCACCAGTACCCGCTACAATAAAAAATCTGTCGAATTACTCGTATATAAATAAACGAACGTAACTTGAGGTTTGACTATAAGTTACTTCTTCATCACACAGAAAACTTGGTCTAGTTGCCACAAGCATTGTAATATTGTTGATTGTACCGTATAGTTGAGATTACTATAAAAATCGTTGAAACCCTTGCCGAAAATGAAGCTAGTTCCTTGGCAGTTTTTATGGGTTTTTAACTTTATAGTTATAAATATAAGTTTTCTTTTTTTTTCTTTTTTTTTTCGTTGTTAATTTCATCACTAGTTGAGATTAAATATGTTTCGACCAGGCCTAGCGTTTTGAGATTCCGAGCGATTACGACGCAGGTGTTTGAATTGTTTAGAAATTTTTAAACTATAGCATTTTAACATCTAATGCAATTTGTAGGTATAAGCCGTTAACTATATTAATTGTTGTACATTATATACTATTTGTACAAGTTTTAAATTTTATTGATATAAAAATATCAGTACGTAAACTGTGTGTGACATAGCCCGTTTCAATTACTACAACTATATGTAGAAGACATTTTTTAAAATCGTTTTCAGTTCAAACAGTATGAATGACTTAAATAATGCATTATTTCTCACTAAATTAATACAAATATTTTTAAAGTAACAACAATTTTCGTTCGTTACAGAGTAAATGACTTCAGAATTCAATCTTAAGATGTGCAACTTACAGTTTACACTGACCTATTTCTGTAAATAATTCAGTAAGCGTGGTAGCGTTGAAGGAAACCAATTCTAGTTATCTACTATGATTGCGAGATTATGCGTGGGAGCTGCTGCATTATTTAGCAATCGGAAAACGCCCAGAGTACTGAATGTATTATCTATGTAAATGCTACTTTGGTCTAACTATGTCAATCTGTTAAAGGAATCTTTCTGAAAATTTTTATCAAAACTCTAGGATTGATTTTAATTCTTCACAAAATATTAATTCATCGTCTTCTTTAGGATTTTCCCACTAAAATTTGATTATTCTTGGATATTTCAAACTTTAATTATTTTTTATGAAAACTTACCAGAATACATTTGTTTGTCAAACAAAATACGATCTTTTAAAAACCTTTAATGTAAAAAAAGGAAGCAAAGATCTCTAAAAGTCAATTTAGTTTGGAAGTTCATTTTATACGGTGCATTATACACATAGTGCGTGTAGAGAAAGTTTAGGATACAAAATCATAAAGCCAGGTGGTTTCCTCTTAAAAGGTATCAAATCGAATGTGCTGGAGTAAAAGCACTGCTTATTGCTTTAGCGTTCGACATATTCGATAGAATGTTTTAAAAGTTTTTCTTTCAGTCTTTACACATTTATTAGTGTTTGGCACTTTTATATTAACTTAGATGGACGCATTATTGTATTTATCGACAATTTCCAACGAGATTTTGTTCATTACAGAATAACAATTCTTTTTCTAAATATTTTTCATTTCCTATATTGTATATATATTTAAAGATAAAATGAAAATTTGCATGGTATCATAGTAACTCGATTTATTTCTGATCGCGTGACACGCAGAGTATATTAAATAATTGCGTCGGCGCTTATGATACTTTTTCGTGCTTGTAATAAGTGGATCAATTTTTTCAAGGGGATATATGCATTTGTGATATCTTTCACTTGTATTTCTGAATCAGTGCAGCACTGCATTGAATCACTTACAGCAATAGTTCAGAGAAGTGTGCCCAAAAATATTTTTGATAAATTGTGACGAATTCTTTTCACCCATGAAATCTACACGTTTTATCTCATTCACAAGTGTCAATGATTTCAGAGGGTGGAAAATACTTTTTTTGTAACTTACCTGTTTAGCGTCACGCACGAAATCAGCCGCCGACGGAAACAAAGTCGTTAACTCGATCATTAAACCAATGGCAATCTAATGAGGCTATTAATGTTTTCTAAATGCGAGCAATTTATTTAGTAATTGCAACCATTTATCAAAATTGAGTAGTTATCTTCACACAATAAACTAATTTTATTGGCAAGATTAAATCTGAGAAATAATTATTAGTCATTGGTAAAATAATTTTTATATATTCGATATAAATTAGTAAATCTACATACGGACCGACGAGAATAAAGTCACGTATTCTACATTTACATCACAATTATAAAAATGCTTTATGATCGTTGTTTTGTTCTTCACATTTTTTCTATTGTCCTTCCATATCATATTATATTTTAAATGTCAAGTCTTCCAATACAAAGACTCCAAAATATGTCAACAAATTTCATAGAAGATATATGTCGCATTATCAACCATAGTCGATGTAAGGATCGCTGCAGCGATTCTTTTTATGAAATGGACTGCCAGTAGACTCGTCGGGATACCAAACTGGACTTTCAAATTTTTGGGTGTAAGTTACTTTGTAGCGAAATCCTTTTTCAGTATCGCCTTTGACCCGGCAATCAACGTTCGAGTAATTTTTGTAAAGTGATATAGGTGGTCCCTCTTCTCCGCTCGGGGGATATATCAACATCTTTTTCAAACATGATTTCTGCGAGCTACTTTTTACTACCCGTGGTGACTGAGCATTCAAAACCATCCTTGATATTCGTCGGTTCAGACTGGACGTGAGGCTTTTACTCCGAATGTTATTTCGGCGCAAACTTCTGCAAGAACAACACGGATCTTCTGCATTTAGGCTAGAAATACCAGTTTCCGAATCCGGACTGGTGCATTTGTTGATAGAACTGGAGTTACGCGTGCTCCCACCGGAAATGCGTTTAGATTCGTGAGCATTTTTTATCCCAGAGTGGTTTAAATTACGTTCGTAATTTTTCAAATTCTCTTGTTCGTCTAACTTAGCCGATCTATTTCTGGAGGAACATTGCCTTTTAGTATTGGAAAGATCTCCGTGGCACGTGTCGAGGTAATTGCTGGAAAGGGTGTCATTTCCAAGTTTGACGGGCGTTTGGGAACAGTTTCGAGAAGGCGCGTACAATGCTTTTATACGATTGCAAAAACTTTCTATGGTTTTAAGTGGATCCGAGTCGCAAGTATCACCCTCACTTTTCGCCTGTGAGTCGTTCGAAGTTTTTCTACATTTAGAATCAGGGGACCTCCGTCCATCCGTGAAACCTTTGGTACCGCAAGAATAACAATTATTCAAAGGTATATCATTATTAGAAGATTTTTTGGATAAATGTTTAGATTCACTTTCATAAATGTCTGGTGAATGTGATCGAAATTTTGAGCTCATTTGGTTGGGATGTCTTACGACATTTTTAATCGATTTCAACCGATTGGTTTTGATATTATTTTCATTGGGTAATGCAATAAAACGTTCTTTACACTGGGTCCAACGTTCAATTCTTTCAGATTTAGCATCGTTGAAACTGGAACCAGACGCAAGTCTTTTTTGCGGAATATAGTGACTTTCACTATCAGAAGACGAATTTCGTTCATGCTGTCCCTCACACTCCGGTGATAATTGATGAATTGGTTCATCATATTGATTCCTGCTTTGTAGCTTTTTTGGTTTGACAAAAGCATTTTGTTTTCCGAGTCTACAATCGTATAAGCAGCTTGTTTGGCAAACATTATCGTTCGATACTTTTATTAATTTTTTTACTTTGTTACAATCAGCTGGACACTCTGGCCGACAGTTTGTTTTCCCAAAGGGGCATTTTGGTTGGTTTCGCATACGACAACAGCAGTCGTTCTGATCTTCCTCCTCTGTATTGCAACAAGTAAATTTATAAAGCTGCTCTCTACGCTGCTTTGCCGCACCTGAATGTTGAAATAGCAATAAATGGATAATCTGGAATAAGGTCATATTCGTATTCTGCATATAAAATATCGCGAAAGTAGTATGTGCGAATATTTTATATGTCACTTTAGATATTTCACGACTCAAACTTTACCTCTTGCAGGCATAGTCTGCTTTGTAGGCGATATTGAATTTGAAATGTGAGCGGGATAGGAGTTCAAAACTGGAGAATTTTGCAATCGACAGGATATTCTGGAAACTTGCTCATGGCTTACTTCGCGCGGGTTTTTCGCGGGTAAACTCGTCCCTGAATATCGAACTCTTCCTTCCCTGTGTGCGGTTTTGTACCTTTCATTGTGGAATTTCTTGAAATCGGAAGCATTTTTCTTCTGCAAGTGGGTGGACGTGGATAGATCGGACTTTGACGTGTCCCGCGTTCGACAGGGCAGGCACTTTGAAATTTTCTTGTCAAGTATGGTGCTATATTTCAATGATATTTTTAGTTAACGACTGTCAGTCTTATTTTTAAAGGAAAATCTTATTCGAAATAACTCCGCGTTACGATTATACGTTACCGACTTTCATTTAAGTTGGTAAATTAACTTCCCGTACGGTATTCTCGACGATGGTTTGGCAATGTCATTCTCTTCGACGTTTCGGATAGCCTTTCTGTGGTCGTCCTGACAAGCGCAATGCAATCCTTCAACCGGTGAATCCGGGGAGCAATCGCAAATGGATTTGACCGATGTCGAAAATTCGTTGAGGCGAATATGCCGCATCTTCCCGGAATTTCTAAATACCTTCCATGATCCATGTGTCTTGCAGACGAGTTATGCGACATAACCTCAATATTGTACGTGCTCTATTTCGGCCACGCATTACACCAAATTATACTGGACGTTGCCTCCTTTCGCTAACTTTTATAAAACATTCATTAAAAGAAACGAATAAGAAAAAAAAATCATCAGAAAAATTTCGACGCAATAATCGAAGAGGAATTCGCGTGAAACTACATCGAATCGATCGATATCTCGAGAATTCGGGTATACACATATGTGCAATTTGTTTTCCCTTGCACACAACTTTTAGGTTAACAAAATTTTCGTATTATCTGTAATTTCATTTCACCGAGGAACGATGTTTCTACTCGATTTTTTGACAGGCCCAACTTCTCCGAGACTCTTCGTCGACAACGGAAGTAGGTACAGATGGATTTCTTACAAACAGGATCTCGAAAATTTCATTGAAACGAGGTACATCGAGATCGGAACTTTTATCATTTTCTTTTACATCTACTGGACCATCAATCGTGGAGAGGACGATCGTCGTTAAATCAATACCATACCGACAGTAAAGAAATGTTTATTACAAATTTACTAACTTATATTACAAAATTGAAGTTAAGTATTTGGTATTCTTCGCTTTCGTTTCAGTATGTGTGCTTTCTTTTTGGGGTCAGCATCAGGATACGAAGTCCACGATTGGAAAGAGGCCAACGATTCCGAGACAAATCTATAAAAACACATTACTCGTTAAATATTTATTGTCGGTTGCTACATTTTGAAATTTGTAGCACCATCCTCGAACGAGGTTCGAGGAAATTATAGGTTGTCTAGGATGAATTTATCGGAGAGCTTGAATTAGTAGTGCATTCGAAACTTATCAGACATGTGATGAAAATCGAAGCCTGTGATTCCTACTCAATGCAGTGTCGTATGACACGCTGTTAGGGGTTGTTTCCAAGGGGTTCGAATTTACAATACGAATAATTATTAAACAAATAAATTCTAAACAGTTAATTGTAGAAACAAAACTTAATAAATAAAATCTTAAATAAACTGCTGAATCTTTAAAATTGATCACTGGAATTTTCAGGTGATGAATTGAATAAAGTATAGGTAAATGTTGAAATGACGTATTTACTAGGATCGAATTGAAATTCTGCTCACCTATACAGGAAATTGGTTGAAATCCATTTTGTGGAGGGTTGGTGTTTCACGAGCGAAATCCCGTAAACTCTTCCAGCCTTAGTATCCCATTCCGCCCAAGGACCCAGCGTGATTATTAATGTGGCAAGGAAAAGACTCTGTATGAAAAGTGGCCAATGATTGTGTAGCAAATATCTTGACCATTTTTTCAACGTTTTTCTATCGTACTGCACAACATGATACATGAAAGCATCAACTGTTTACTCGGTAAATTCAAAGTAGTTTGTCCAAGACAAACAGCAATAAAAGAAAACATGAAATTCGAAAAAGACGCATGAACGGAAGCTCTTTTGACATTTTAAGTTGAAACCGATCTAAGGAGAAATCATTCAAACAATACATGAATGGACTATATTTAGACTTCATTTGAAAGAGCCTCGATATCAAGACTAGTATTGCTCGCTGCTATTTCGATTTAGATCTTGTCACATTGAGAAATTCCTTTCATGCTACTACCAAAGTTCTTCATATTTAAGTTTGTTGAAAAGTGGCAGTTATAAATGGGCACTTTTATGATTAATAGATTTTTAATTGAACCCACAGGCAAGAAATAATTATTGAAATCTTTCAATTTTTACTGTACCTTAATAGAATCGCAACTTTCACCTTTACAAAGTTCTTCCTTTTTTACCATCCTGATCTTTTCTTTATCCACTACTTGCCATTTTTGTTTCAATAATGGTTGCGTTTCAGTTATCCGTGCACAGCACTTCATTTTTTTCGAACAAACTTACAACTAAAAAATTTCGATGTAATTTTTTGTTACTCGCCGGAAAAGGAATTTGACGCGTTGACACCCTGAACGTTGCTTCAAACGAACGTACTTCATTTTATCATAAGTATTATTTTTTACAATAAATAATTTATTTACTATTGTGCTTTTAAAATCGTGATTTAATTTTTGTACGTATTTGATAACAGTCGGAAGGAATATTCGGTAAATCTTTCTCTGCTTCATTTCTGCATCAGCAATGAAAATTAATTCCCTCTCAGTGGGAAGCGTTTTTTTTTGAGATGAAAAAAATGATGAAAGTAACAAAAGAAAGTTTGCTGCGACATTGAAACTCGCCTGAATTGCAGCTCCCATTTACTCCGTTTTAAACGTCAACCGTTAACACCCACGCCATATAAATTTTTCTTTTTAGACAATGGAGGTGTGTTTTATCGCGGTACATTTCCCTCCGGCATTTTCGTTGATACTCTTTTGTGCTTTTACTACATTAATGAACACGTCGTAAACGATTATTAACATCGATCGAACATTAGTCTCATGCATTTTTTGATAATCGTTATGATATACTCATTGCTATTAATTACAAAATATATTTCATGTGTTCTCAAAATAAAATTAACTACCCATTAAAAGCAGGAATATTTCTGTATATGGACATTTTTGTCATAATTGAATGTACCTTAAAGTAATATTCACTTCGTTGTAATTATGATGGAACTATGAATTAACGCTGAAAAGCCCTTCATTTCAGTTTAATGTGCAATATACTGCCCGTAAAATGGTCCTCAAAGATTCGTCCTTACTAATTTTGATACCTTTGAGTCATGGTTGAAAATTGTGCATATTTCTATTTAATGTCTTCCATTTATGCTCCAGTTGAATTTCACTGCCGTTTTTGACCAACAAAACATACTTTTTGTGGAACAAATTATTGCCGAAATTATTTAGCAATAAAATTAATTAGAATTTCATTAATTTCAACTGGGTTTCATTACACTTATTGCAATTGACACGTCTTTAGTTTCTACACGGCAGAAGTTTACGATTCCACTTTGCTGAACTTGCTAGAGTTTTATGCATGTATTTTAAGATCGAAGAAGTTCGTAGGACGACATAGAAGAGGTATTATATATATACATCTAGCTCGTGAGAATATCGACGCGATGGAAGGTCTCGAGTAGTGCTTCGACTTTAAAGGAAAATTGAGTCATACAGAAACCGATGCTTACAACGATTACACGAGCGAACGGACTACAAGTTTATACATTGACGTATCGCACCCGCGGTGACGTAACAGTGGGGCGAATTTTCCAAGATGCACAATAATAATACTGATTCACGCATTTCCTTCGCGAACATTGTTCATTTCCCAGCACCGGCTGCATTTTGAATTCGAAATGCTTTCCGTATACGCATAGGGAATTTCAAAGAGTCGGTGAAAATCGGCAAGTTTAAGGGAGAAAATTATGTGGGCGTCGGATGATGTAAGTTAACGCGAGAAGATCTAGTTATTAATTTTGATATTAATAATCGTCTTTTTTTACTTGTATGTGATTTAATAGTGCATGATTAATGATCATCTCGGCGAGAGAAAAAAATAGCATACGTGTAATAAGAACTATTTTCTTGTCGATGGTCTGAGCTATAAAACAATAGATCTCAAACACTAAAATCGGTTGATATTACGTCAAACAGACTTTAGATCAGGTCCAAATACCGAAATGAACGGTTTGAAATATGAATATGAAAGATATCTCAGTGTGCTTAAGTGGCATCCCAACGGGCACGAAAGTCCCGAATGTTTCTAAAACGTTTTTAGAACGTTCCAGAAACGTTCCTAAAATGTTAAATGTCTGCAACTTTTACGGAACGTTTTATAAACGTTTCATCCATGTGGGTGAATACAATATAATTTCAATATTCATTTTTCCTTTAAAGTAATTATGTCAATCAAAGGTGTACAATAAAATCGACTAGCCTTAATTGACATGACCATAAATCATTGTTGAATAAAATTACTTGTTGATTATAAATGAAATTCCTCAACAAAAATAAATTTTCCGTGATTATTTTAATTTTGTCACCTTTAAGTTTGAAAATGGTCACTGGTTACTTTCAAATCAAGATTCGTAGATTTCGAAAATTTACTCGAATTTTCTTTCAGATTTTATAAAATCGGTACTCCATGATTTTTATGTAAATTACAGGTTTCGATGTGCTTTTCATCTTCGATTAGAATCCCAACGGACACGAAGGACCCAAATGTTGCTAAAACGTTTTTAGAATGTTCCAGAAACGTTCCTAAAACTTTAAATGTCTGCAACTTTTACGGAACGTTTTATAAACGTTTCATCCATGTTTCTGGAACATTCTAAAAACGTTTTAGCAACATTTGGGTCCTTCGTGCCCGTTGGGATTCTAATCGAAGGTGAAAAGCACATCGAAACCTGTAATTTACATAAAAATCATGGAGTACCGATTTTATAAAATCTGAAACGAAAATTCGAGTAAATTTTCGAAATCTACGAATCTTGATTTGAAAGTAACCAGTGACCATTTTCAAACTTAAAGGTGACAAAATTAAAATAATCACAGAAAATTTATTTTTGTTGAGGAATTTCATTTACGATCAACAAGTAATTTTATTCAACAATGATTTATGGTCATGTCAATTAAGGCTAGTCGATTTTATTGTACACCTTTGATTGACATAATTACTTTAAAAGTCTTGAAGAGACATTTGCATTTTTAACCAATTTAAATGTAATTTTGAATATACCGATCGAAAGAACATACTTGAAAATGAAGAAGTAGGTGACTTTCGTGTCAATATTAATCTTTCTGCAGTCGAGAATTAAACGTGAAAATCAACAAAAGCATCTCATCTCTGTGGGACTTGAGAAAATTAATATTTAATTCAAGTTAGAGAATAACGATGAAATTGCAAATAAGAACTGTTTTAGAAATAACCCATATACAGGGTATAAAAATGTCACGGTCTTTTTCTGCACCAAGCACATATCAGTGGCATGTCAACATTTCGTAAAGTTTTCTGATATTGATATACTTTATCATTCATCAATCAAATTTATATAAGAACCTACAAAAAGAAAAGTATCCCATGTAACTTAGCAATTTGCAGTGTACTCAACTACCTCCAGCACCGCTAATCCTGCCCCTTTACGAGAGGCGCTGAAATGGTTTCATTTGCTGAGCGAGTGTTTCCTTTCCGAAGAAAAATCCTTTTCGGAAAAAAATACCGATGCACTTTTAAACGTAAAAGCACCTCGTCTAAAAGGCACTAATTGTTTATTCGCAGCGGCAAAAAAATAGGACCACACGGATGCTCAAAGGGGATCGAACGTTCTTAATTAAAAGACGTAAAATATAAAAAAGTGACAGTATTTCATTAAAAAGCGCGGGAAATACAACAATTCTTAATTAAAAAGCCACCGGCGACTCGGCCACAATCGTAAATTCAAACCGAAACGCTGACGCATGGTTTAATCCACTGGAAAACGTGGACAGAGCGCAAGTGCCGATAAATCCGTCTGTAACGCGTAAGCGTAAATGTAAACGAGCACTTGCGGTGTTAAGATGTTAATTTGCTATCGGACGAATTCATCTTGCTGAAATATTCGCGATTTGAATCGAATTTTCCATCACATAAATCTTTGTTTCGCCGTATCGCGACTGTTGTTCACGAAAAAAAAGTAATTTCAATATTCATTTTTCCTATCCAGAATACTTAGCATTTCTTTGAAAAAACAAGATAACCACATGTGGGACTTTTTAAATTTTAACGACTATAAATTTGTTTTTCAATTGTGCAAAAGTAACCGAGCTTATGATTAAGAGTCTGCAAAAAAGGAAGTCTAGGGGTCTTTGAATATTCAAGTAGGAGGTTTTGCATGTTGCATTATGATGCAAGCGTCTGGCGAACATTAAAGATTAACATTTTATTTTAAAGTGCAAACTTTCGATTCCTTAGGGTACGCGGGAGTTTCTGATGTCTCAAGTTACTTTTCAAAGGTTGAAAGCATATCGTAGCATAGGTAACTTTCATCTGGACCATACCCTGATACCATGAATACACGGTGTATATCCTTGTTCAATACAGATATCACGTTTCCATCTCGAGCACCGTTTTGTGGAAATTTGCGTGAAATTCGAATAAACGGTTAGCGTTTATTAAAACTTCGAGATATTATGAATAGAAACATATTTATATACAGGGTGGCCGATTTATCTGAAGACATCGAAATATCTCGAGAACTATGCACAGAATCAAAAAAGTTGTCGGATGAAAGTTGTTCGACACGAAGGGGGGCATCCAGTGATAATTAAATTTACCCCCTCCCCCATCCCCTTGGGGTAGAGTGGGGGCAAAAACAATAAAACTTAAATAGGAACCCCCAGTTTTTATTACAGATTTGGATTCTCCGGAAAAAAGTACACCAATTTGACCTAGGTGCTATTGCATTTTGGTTCACAGGTGGCGCTGTAATCGATAAAAATCCAAATTTATCCGAAGACATTGAAGTACCTCGAGAACTATGCACAGAATCAAAAAAGTTGTCGGGTGAAAGTTGTTCGACACGAAGGGGGGCATCCAGTGATAATGAAATTTACCCCCTCTCCCATCCCCTGGGGGTGGAGTGGGGGCAAAAACAATAAAACTTAAATAGGAACCCCATTTTTTATTGCAGATTTGGATTCTCCGGAAAAAAGTTCACGAATTTGACCCTGGAGCTATTGCATTTTGGTTCACAGGTGGCGCTGTAATCGATAAAAATCCAAATTTATCCGAAGACATTGAAGTACCTCGAGAACTATGCACAGAATCAAAAAAGTTGTCGGGTGAAAGTTGTTCGACACGAAGGGGGGCATCCAGTGATAATGAAATTTACCCCCTCCCCCATCCCCTGGGGGTGGAGTGGGGGCAAAAACAATAAAACTTAAATAGGAACCCCATTTTTTATTGCAGATTTGGATTCTCCGGAAAAAAGTTCACGAATTTGACCTTGGAGCTATTGCATTTTGGTTCACAGGTGGCGCTGTAATCGATAAAAATCCAAATTTATCCGAAGACATTGAAATACCTCGAGAACTATGCACAGAATCAAAAAAGTTGTCGGATGAAAGTTGTTCGACACGAAGGGGGGCATCTAGGGGGCAAATAGGGACAATTTGATCCCTTTATGAAAATTTAGTAATATCAATTGCGAAAATTGTTATTCTGAATATGAAATTTTAATAATGTCCATTCGAAAAATTAAGATTATAAATAATTGATATTATTCATTTTATAAATAAGTTTTCTACCTTCAATAAAATTACATTTTAGGTTTTAAATTTATTATCTAATAAACAAAAAGAGGACATCACGCAATCCATTAAAAAACGCGTCATGTCCCTTCACTCAGCTCATTCATTCTCTCTCTGTATGTTTTTTCCGAAATGAGAATTAATAAGCTGAGCATTGACGGTCAAACCAGCTTATATTAAACAAAACGAAACTCTTACTTCATATGGGGATTTCGTCGCCAACTACCGGACCCCGAGAGAACTCACGTGGTTTCATACATGTACATCGCTTGCATTTCGGCCATCACCGGCGCCGGTTCTTTTACATAACGCTAGAGGGCGTTTAAAAAATCGAAATGATTCTTATTTATGGTGAATGTAAGAGGAATATTGACGATGCTGTTGCATTGTATGCTGAGCGTTTTCCAGATAATGCTCGCTCGCGTTCTTTTTTTTACAAAGTTGTGAATGCCTTCACTCTGATGGCAGCGTACAAATGAAAAAAAGGAAGCGAAGATTAACAGTTACAGGAGAAGCTAACGAAGTAGCTGTACTAATAGCTATTCACCAAAATCCACATGTAAGCACACGACAATTACATCGCGATTCCGGCATTTCCAGAGACAGTATTCAAAGAATATTGCATCGTCATAAGTTTCACCCATATCACATTTCACTGCACCAGGAACTAGATGGCGATGATTTTCATAACCGCGTGGTGTTTTGTGAATGGGCATTCAAGAAAAGCAAACGAACCACAATTTCTTTGCTAATGTATTATTTTCAGATGAATCTACATTCACGAACCATGGTGGCGTCAATAGGCATAATATGCATTATTGGAGCGTAGAAAATCCCCATTGGTTACGACAAGTTAATCATCAACGTCCTTGGTCGGTGAACGTTTGGTGTGGAATCATAGGAAATAAACTCATTGGTCCTTATTTCATTGAAGGTAATTTGAATGGAACAAAATATCGAGATTTCCTAGAACAAGAAGTACCATTACTACTTGAGGATGTTGCTATGGACGTCCGACGGACAATGTGGTTTCAGCATGATGGTTGCCCAGCACATTTTTCAAGAGTAGCAAGGGAAATACTAGACCGTGATTACAATGGTAGGTGGATTGGTAGAGGTGGCCCCATTAATTGGCCTGCGAGGTCACCTGATCTAACATCTCTGGATTTCTTCCTATGGGGTTACCTAAAAGGTAAGGTTTATGAACAAGTACCAACGACTCGTGAAAACATGGTGGAACGCATAAGAACTGCTTGCGCAGAAATTTCTGCAGATATGATTCTGTCATGTATAAAGTCATTTGAAGAAAGAATAAATAAATGCATTGAAGTGGAAGGTAAACATTTCGAACACTTACTCAAGTAAGTGAACAGTGAGACAGTGAGAGGCAAGGGGACTCACGTAAAACAAGCACCCCAAAGGGAACAGAAAAATACTACGTCAACGTCGTTGTTCCTGGGTAACGCTAAATGTATTTTTTCCCGGCTTTGTTAGAATGACCGTATTCCATATCCGCTACGCGGGCGAAAATTGTCAATATTGGAGAATCCAAATCTGCAATAAAAACTGGGGGTTCCTATTTAAGTTTTATTGTTTTTGCCCCCACTCCACCTCCAGGGGATGGGGGAGGGGGTAAATTTAATTATCACTGGATGCCCCCCGTCGTGTCGAACAACTTTCATCCGACAACTTTGTGGATTCTGTGCATAGTTCTCGAGGTACTTCAATGTCTTCGCATAAATTTGGATTTTTATCGATTACAGCGCCACCTGTGAACCAAAATGCAATAGCTCCAAGGTCAAATTCGTTTACTTTTTTCCGGAGAATCCAAATCTGCAATGAAAAATGGGGGTTCCTATTTAAGTTTTATTGTTTTTGCTCCCACTCCACCTCCAGGGGATGGGGGAGGGGGTAAATTTAATTATCACTGGATGCCCCCCTTCGTGTCGAACAACTTTCATCCGACAACTTTTTTGATTCTGTGCATAGTTCTCGAGGTACTTCAATGTCTTCAGATAAATCGGCCACCCTGTATACATACACTAAAACCTTCTAGGGATATTTTTTAGTAATCAAGTTAGTAGTGGTTGGTTTTATTATTTCAGCTACTTAAATACGGCACAAATATACAAATTACTCATGAAGAATTTACTCCAACCAATCAGAAAAATAGTAGGTGACACTTGTTACGTGTTATATTTGTATTATATAAATATTTATCTATATTCTATCTTCCGTTATTCATTACTTTATTCTGCACCACATACATATGAGAGCATGCATAGCAGTGCGTATTTCAAGTGAAAAGAGGCGCCATCATCGAGCCCCAATTAGCAGATTAGCAGTTTGCCATCTGCAATAACTGTGAGCTTCAAGGTAGTTCAGTTTAGGCGAACCAGAAGACAAAATATCTGTCATCTTTTGTCTCTAATGGCAGTAATATTGCTATCTTCTGTTACCTAAATTCGGACAAATATTTTGAGCACAAGTACACTGAGGCAAATTATTTACTAATAGTTAATGTAAGCTAATTTCAGGGCTCTTACCTGTAAAGCTATTAACTGCAAAGGTAACAGTAACTGTAAAGTCAAAACCTACAGGTTGCTTTGAGATGAAAATACCCGCACTTTGTTACAACGTTATTGTATATAAACTCGTATATTTTAACATTCAATGAGTGTTCGTTAACTGTTAATAAATCTTACCTTAAATTCTGTCGTTTGAACTGCGTAAGTCAACAATGTGTCGAAAAATTCGTAGAAAATCCGAATGACTTCGCGTGTGTATGTCTGTTTATCTCAGTTTCGGTGAAACTGTAAGCACGTAAATGCACTACATTTCACGTAATAATTCCAACATTAATATTTAAAATTCTTATATTAACTATTAACATAACAAATTTAACCGAATCTCAGATTATGATAACTTCAGGATGAAGCATCTTACCTTAAGATCAAAATCTAAATTCTGTTAGCTATACTATGAAGCTATTACATTAACTGTAAACAAACATTTCTTGTACTAACAAAAAAATAGTAGGATTTAACTGTGTTTTGGTAGATAGTGAAGAAATCCGTATTATATTTATTTTAGCGATTCTTACTATTTCTCAGTTATTGTGGTATCAAATCACCAATCATTCTAACAATACCTTTTAAATAGTAAGTACAATGAACTCCGTCTTTTCAACGAGGTAATGGAAACAAAGGCTCTGTTACAAATTTCATGAATAGACAGTTAACCTCTTTTAGCAAATCCCAAATCAAAGAGTCCTCCATAATTTATATTATATAAATATAAATATACACCGTATGTAGTAGACAGATTTTATTTTCAAATTATGACATAAAAGACACAAACGCACTTTGGTGAATGCTAGTAGATGTCGCTCCGCATCAGTTAATTATTTTCCCGCCTTTCGGTTTGTTTGTGGCTATTTGTCATGTCTTCCTTACCACATTAAACACAACAATTTACTTTAAATGGAAAACAGTACAGTGAATATTCAGGCTAATGTGTGAACCTTTTCGAATAAAGTTTCTCTACTTGTTTTCAGTATAGAAAGTTGAAAGTTCGAAGGTTAAATGTTGAGTTTACATATTTCGTACAATCGATCCTGTTATTAATTACGGAAGTTTCGATCATCGTGAAATATTATGTAACAAACGTTGTTATTTTGCACTAAGCTAAGAACACGTAAAGTCGCGTGTAGAAGTAAGTTATAGAAATTATAATTGCATGCGTACGCGTAAACTTTACTCATTATCCACAGCTTTCCGTAAATGCTCGCGTCGAGTGAAGTGAGATTTTATGTTACCGATATCTAAATAACACCTAACCCGAGAATTTCTTGAAAACTTCTTATATCAAAAATAGCTCCCTCTAATATTATTAGAAGATGTCCTCATTTTAATATATCTAATTTTACTACTAAATTATTCAAAATCTATACACAAATTTTAACGTGTTTTAAAATATATTGGGAATAAACAAATTTTCAATATTGACAAATGTTTTACGTGACGTTAATAAAATTTCTGCGATAAAATGTGCAAGTGTGTACATACGTGTTTATACCAAATAGACATATCTACACGGAAATACTTTTTGTTGGATTTGCGAAACTCGAGTTGGATTTTATGGCATTTGTAATATAGTTGATCACGAGGGTTTTAAAATAAAATATTAATGATTTTGTGATAGTTCAAAAGGGCCACCGTGGCATTGCAGAAGTCCATGAGAAAACCTTTAAATGACGTGGCTTCAAAGATGGATTAGCTAAATATTACTAAGGGCATATGTGCAAAAATGTAAAATAATATTTAGAGTAAATAATCAGAATAGTTTGTTGGAATGTAACATACATTGTCCGATAGGTCTGCTTAATTTTCAAAATGAATCCGATGAAATACGATGATTACCGAAATCAGCTCCATCCAGATCCGACGATTGTATTGGAATCTCTCAGTTGACTGATTTTCGAACTAGGCAAATCTTGCATTTGGAGAAATGTGATTGGGTCGGTTAATATGGCGGGCGACAAAAGCGCTAAATGTCAGATGCTAAAAGTACCAATTTTCGACAAATATAATCGATCTTGAAATGAGGTTATAAAGAGTAGTATTAATTTTAACTCAATAGATGAGCTGAGGTAGCAGATTCTCGCAAGCGGCACACCATTGTTATTGATATCACTGCACGATATCCTGAAAATTACAACAAAAAAATATTTCCACCTGGTAGACACGATAGATAACGAAAACTTGTTTAAAACAATATTAAACATAAATGGACCTGGGTTTGGAAACGTTCCCCATTGTTTATACAGAATAAAGTATATCAATTTATACAATTTCGTATATATAAGCGTACTCGATCTTTAATTTCGAAATTCCTTCGAATATGTCGGCAGAACGAAGGTTCAAAAGCAAACACAACTTGATTGCGCAGAACCCCTACCGCGTTTACAGGCAATCATAGATTTTCTGTTTGTCGAACAATCTCCCTTTCTGGAAGCAATTTCATAAATCTACTGGCTTTTACGGTATCCCTATATGTAATTTTGAATTTATCGACGATCGTTTTAATTACTATTGATTAATGAGTACGACACGCGAATGAAAATTTATAAACTTGTAATAGTAGTATTTTCTAAATAACAATGTATGCTCAAGGTAAAATGGAACGACAATACTTCAACCATTGACACGAATAGGGGAGGAGACTGGGGGACTTCAACATCTGTTCATTGTTTACAGTGTCTATTATTTTTCGTCTGTGCAAGAATGCGCTAGTAGTGGGAGATCCAATATGCGTTTACTTGACGGGATATTTATGTATCATTTCCTTGAAAATGCTTTCCGAAACGAGATTCGATTTCTTCAATTTTCTTATATTTTTCAAGATAAAGCCATGTATCTCGAAATCTTTGGATAAATTGCGACCTGTTGTAGTTTTTCGAATATGAACGTGAAAACGGCAGGAAAGAACTGTTTATTCTGACAATGAGAGAAGCGCAATGTTCACGAGAAAAGCAAATCGTACAAGAGCAAAAATGCATCTTTCTTTCGCTTCGACCACCACTTTCGTGGCTGTTAAACAGAACGGAATGAATGCGAGGTTCCTTTCTTTTTCCGGTTCCGGTAGAAGGAAGTACCCGGTGGAAGGATAAAAGGAACAGGATTTGCTAGTAAAATGGAAAAAAAATGATATAACTCGGCCCCAAGAAGGTCGTTAAAGTACGGCGGTACTGCTCAGATACTCGGAAATTTGAATTAACATTTTGTAATCTTAAGTCGTTTATGCGATCAAAGACTTTAATTATTATTTGATGTTTTATTATTTGAATTAGAGTAAAATATTATCTTTTTGTTTTTATGATTGAATAGAATTTTATATTTATAAATCGTGCATGGATAGTTGTATATAAAGAACAGCGATCTCGTAAACGCAACCATAAAAAGTTTTAAAATTTCGAAACCATGTTTAAAACTGACCTAGTATTCGAGCAGCAAATGTAAGTGGTCGGTGAGCTTTTAAATAATATATCAGAACATTTTACCAAACATGGGAATTTATGAGGAGCTATCGCTAAGTATTAAACATTCCAACGTTTGCCGTACTTAGACGAAATTATTCACGACACAAATTAAATTATTGATGGCTAGTCGGTTTTTAATATTTACGGATCTACGTCAGTGTTTAACGTCACATACCTTCGTATTTATAATCTTTATTGCAAAAATACTTCTAAGTCGCAATTATACGAATTCCACAAAGACGTAAAAGAATCAATCATTCGAAAGAGTCTTTATTATGTAAATTACTTTTCTGTATCAAATTAAATTTCCGATGAATCTGAAAATATGGAGTTTTTGTTGGAACGATTTGCATGTAATAATTGAAGATACCTTTAGAAAATCAATTTTAAGAATCTTTTTAATAAATGTAAATAGACCTGAAAGAAGTCCTTTAAGATCAAATAGCAGAGGTTTTTATCAGAAGTTACTGAAATCCGATTACCGAATTGCAAGGGTTTTCTTACACGAAGGAACTTCCAGAGAAAAATTTAAGTCGTGCTCATGAGATTGAATAATTCGCGAAAAGCGAGACGATGCGAAAGACATTCTGGCGCCGTGTTAAAAACGACTTTCCGTTGCTTGCCAAGTCAAATTGATGACTCTCCCGAAACATGAAAAGGAATAGGGCATCACTACAACAGCGTTAACGTTAACCATGGGTCTCGTAAATTGTACGGATTTACATTTTGCGCTAAAAAATGGATGTTGGTTAAAATAAAGAAGAATCATAAAAGAATATGTAAAATAGCAATGAATTTTATAAAATTGGAGAATTTTTAAAAACGGGATTTATTTCCTGAAATTTTTCAATACAAATAGAAGAGAATTCTTGTTTAAACGTCTTTTTGTGTAAATTACTGTAAATTCCTTTGAGAGGAGCAGAAGAAGACAAGAAAGCGAAGGAAAATCAGAATATAAGAAATAAAAATCCTGGAATCTGTTGCCGGATGTACATAGTGGAAATCCCATCGGGCTTTATTTACAAAGGTCTTCTTTAAAAGGAGCAACTTCACATTAAATAAAGAATCACGTAATTCATAGCAATTATATTACAAGCGTTCGAAAATCAATAGAACATCTTTTCCAAATTCCTAAGTGTATAATTCATTACTTGTGAGTTGATTACACAGAGCCACAAAAAAATTTGTTTCGACATCACTTGAATCAGAAATAGTGGATCTTATTTTATTATATAGATTTTTGGCTGCTGAAAACGAATCGGTTATTCGATTTGGCCTATCACGTCAGGATTTTAAGATATCTGATCAGAAAAATATACTTTTTGGCTGTTTAAGGTTAGAATATGTGAAATAACTGACGTCACGGGTCAAATTGGACAACCAATTTATTTTCAACGACTAAAAACCTATAAGATCCAGTACCTCTGATTCAAGTTATCTTCCTTAAAAAATTGTTTTGCGGTCCTGTGTAATTAATCACTGAAGGTACTTCTAGAACCAAAATATCACAAGACGGCAAAAATTTTTTTTTTTACACAACTTGAATCTAAAGTGGAGGATCTTACAGATTTTTTGTCGCTAAAAACGAATTTTTTGTCCAAGTTAACTCATCGTTTCAGATTTTTCACATATCCTAACCTTAAAGTACCAAAAAGTATATTTTTGAATATTTTTCTGATCAGATATCTTAAAATTCTGACGTGATGGACCAAACCGAATAACGGATTCGTTTTCAGTGCTAAAAATGTATAAGATCCACTATTTCTAATTCAAGTGATCTCGAAAAAAATTTTTTTTGTTAATAAATTAAATGCATTATTCGTCTTTATCACGCAAAGGTTTAAGGCATTCTACACGTCGTATGCAAGAAAAGTAAAAAAACGACTCAAATGTCGAAAATTGACAACATTTTTCGTCAGATTATGAAGATGATCAATCCATTAATATGCAATAATGCAAAGAAAGTAACAAGATTGTTGTGTTGATGACATTGACATTATTATCGTTTTATAACAAAATGGAAAATCTAAAATGACTGCAAAAATGTCGAAATTTGAAAACATGCGATTTATAAAAGAAAGTTAATCAATACGTTCGGATAACTCAATACTAATAAAATAAAAATCAAGCTTCTTTATTACTTTTTGAATATTTTTGTATTTTACAAATCCAATATGGCGAACGAATCACAATGTGAAGTGAAATTAGTGTTTTTGTAAATACTTCTTGGTGCAAACCCACACCTATTTGATGCCGAATATTATTTCATTGTTTCTAAATTAGTGTGCGTGAAACAAAAATTGTGGAACCAAAATGGCGAAGTATGTTCTTATTGAATGTCTTTAGCCCTTAAAGTATTCAAGATTCTCGATTCTCACCACACAAAATTTGTCGAAAATTGAAAACCATTTTTTAAATAATTTAAATTTTTTTTATTTTGATTGTTTTTTTGTTCAGTTTGTTTCCCTGGTAGAAATGACAACATTTTTTGTACAATTCTTGTATAATATTCTTATTTACCATGTTAAAGGTATCAGGAAATGGAGAGTGTAAGAAAAAAATGGACAAATTTCTACCAGGGTTGTATTGTTCTCTATTGTATATAGAAATATTATATAGTTTATATTTATTTATATTATACACAATCGATTAGGAATAATTTCATGTCTATTGAAATAAGAAAGCACAAGTTTTAGTGCAAGTTGATATTTTATAGACCATCTTGGATTTGCACATTACAATAATAATTCCAATTCATCTTATTATGTTAATTGGTACTTGATTTTGTATAGATCTCCATAAGATATTTTTAAGATGTCTTACCCAATAGTTTCTGATGTCTTTTAGATATCTATGAGACATCTTTTAGATATATCGAAAATATATTTTTGAAAAAAATTAACCGACAGATTAAACAACTGAAACAAATTTGGATAATTACTACCAACTCTTTTTTTAAATCAGTTTGAGTTTTTTGTTATATATTATTGTAAGTTCAAATAAGAATATGTTATAGTATTTTTATATTATTCTAAATATTCGAAAATAAACAAAGAAAGCTCGTAAACAAATAAGAAAAAACTTGTCCAATGGGGAATCGAACCCGGGTCTCTCGCTCAGTACGCTACGCCGTAACCACTTGCAGGCGAGAGAGAAAGCACCAGAATAATAATAAAACGGGATTTTTTTGGCTTTTTGAAGCTGTTTTTCCCAAAACCTCAACGTGATGGACTATTTTTTACCCCAGATTCGTGTTCAGCGATGAAAAATGTTTATAAGACAAATCTAGTCCAATGCTTCAATGCAATTTTTCGGCGAGCAGTTTAATTAGGCGTGGCATTTTTTGTTCAGGGTTTTGTATTAAAAAAAATCGTTTTACCATAAAATGCAAATAAACACGTTGAGACGTCATCTGATACAACTCATTATACACTTGCATAGAGCACATCCGAGAACCCTGATCGTGCGGAAGCGTATTTATAATACGTCACTTTCAGCCGTTGCATTTCAGAGTTTGCATCCTTTCTTATTCCGTTTTCGTAAGCATGACCACGCTTTAGATATTTCCCGTCGATATCATCCTCTATTGAAACTCGATCTCACGTGTTGACCATTCCCAGATGTCTGCAAGACAGAAATAATATATAAAATAGCTAAAACCTCACCCCAGAATCACTTCTTGAAATCACTATCATATTTAAGATCACTGCGCTTTGCGTGATGTATTATTTAAAACAGATTCTGAAAATATTTCTAAAATACTTGGGTCAGAAAATACCATACTTAAGGAAAACGCTCGCAGAAATATTGCACGAGTGAATGATATATTCTTATGTACTAGACATTCTATTTAAAAATTTAGATTTTAATAGAACGGGTAGAGATTACGCATAACGGAAAAGTGGGGAGGGATCTTTCAATGACGGGAAAAAATCGATCATTCACGAGTAACGCGGAGTCGATGGTATTTTAAACTTTTCTTTATAATAGTAATTCGAATTACAAAAATAAATTATCGATTATGTTCATTAATTAACTTGTAGTCCATATTAATCGTATACGTACAAGCAGCTCTCGTAAATGGACTTCACCGTCAATGAATGACTGGTGGAGAAATTTATAATCTTTTCTACTCATTTAACATTCGTAATTAATTTTTCAATTGACGTAGTTATTATAAATACGGTTCAGGATTTGACATATTGAAAGCGAATAATGGAACTAATTGCAATTTATTAAACGCCATAACAGTATTATTTATGTTGCATGTATAATATGAAATTATCAAATATTTCCGAAAATTTCAATTTTGGGGGGTTCATTTGTTAACCGCTTTGTTTAATATACTTTTCAGTTCTGACCTGGAATGTCACTACCAATATTCCTAGAATTGAAAGTTGATGAAAAATGATTCCATTTTAAATACTCGTCGTTTTGTTATTTAAGTTTTTTGAGTTTGATGGTCATCAATCTGGAGGCAGAATCAGTTATTTGATTCATCATTTTTAATGTAAAATACCTCACTATCACCATCAAAATTCCTAGAATGAAAAATCTGAATTATCGTAGAAATCTTCTTTCCAGTTCACAATTATCTTTAAAACAGTTTTTTAAATTTTCTAAACAATGTCTTATCAAGCATTTTATAGACAATTTACAGTAGAGTCCCGGAATAGTTACCCACGTGGTTCCTCGCCTCCCCCTCCCGTCTCGTTATATTTATCAAAATAAGGGGAGCGCCGCGTTTCTTATTCTCCTCATGCTCGTGACGTCACAACAGGCCCTTCCTGACGCCCAAGCCTGCAAGGTGGGAAAAGAGAAAAGACACAATTCTACCGGGACTCTACTAAAATCATTTGTATGGAATTGAGTTAATAATATCCCCCTTCAATGCACTGAGGCCAATTACTATAATTGTTTATTAAATATATATCTATGTATAAATAAAATGTGACACGTGATAAAAAGTATGCATTAATTCCCTTTCTTACAGTATGTTTAGCAGATCGATTATCTTGGCGACGGTTTTGATCGCTGTGTCCCATGCCGAGGACTCGATGTCCAATGAGGTTCCATCGGATAAACGAGCGTCGATGAAGGGCTTTCAAGGAATGCGGGGGAAGAAGGACGTCATGTCGTCCATGAGCAATTCACCCAGTAATCCACTTACCAGCATCGAGGTTCAACAAGCTTACAATTTTCTTAAACGCACACTAAGATTTAATTTCAGATAGTATTCGTTTCGATTTGCAAATCATATCACGAATGTAATATATGAACAATTTTGCAGTTATTACAAAATAAAAACTTTTCTTTTATGTATCCATTTTGGTTAAGTTCGCGATTTTGCAAATTTTTTAATTCAGAAATGTAATTTTTAGAATATTTTGATGTGTTTGTTGCAGGATGATCAAAGGAGAAATGACTTCCTCAATTCTGAATTTTTCGACAACTTTTTGTCGGATGATTTGGAAAAACGAGCATCGATGATGGGTTTTCAAGGAATGAGGGGTAAAAAGAGCAATTTCGATCCAGTTTTCGAAGATGCTTATTACAATAGCGATAAGAGAGCTCCTAGGGGTTTCCAAGGGACGCGGGGTAAGAAAAACTTTCTGGAGGAAGATTATGAAAAACGGGCACCAATGGGATTCCAAGGTGTAAGAGGAAAAAAATCACTGGATGAGGTAATTTCAACATTTGTACATATTGAAAATTGTATTATGCCTCATGCAGTAAAAGCGTACAAATATCTCTATACAAGATATATTTAAATCAAAGCATCCTAAACACGTGTCGTTAATTCCAAACAGGTACTAGACGAAATCGAAAAAAAAGCGACGATGGGTTTTCAGGGGAAAAACAGTTTGTCATTCCCTTATCTGGAGGATTACGACCGAACAGCGCTGAGAATCGGCGACGACGACTTCCCCACCGATTGGAGGAAAAGAGCTCCTATGGGATTCCATGGCATGAGAGGAAGGAAAAATTCTTTAGACGAACTCCTGGAACAGGAAAAACGGGCGCTACTTGGCTTTCATGTACTACTTCCAAGCATAATTAATTTTTTTTCTAAACGATTTAAATAATTTCAAATAATGATTGTTTTGATAAAAATTGAAGGATTTCATAAAATGATTTTATTTTTTGAAATTCAATTTTGTATTTGCAGGGTGTGAGGGGAAAACGCGATTATTTGAAACCACGGGTGTTATCGCCGGGGATGGCGGCTTTGTACAATAAACGGCCAATGATGGGATTTCACGGTATGCGAGGGAAAAGAAGTACGGATCAACTTTACGACGATCGGGACGAAACCGAGAAGAGATCGATGACCGACTATGAAGGTGAGGTCATGGATTTCAATATTCCTGTTGGCGGTTCATAAATATAAATTCATATAAACTTATTTCATACGTTTAGGATCCAAATAATAATCTGATACATCCACCTTTAAGAAGACCAATTTAAATAAGATTAGTCGAACCGTCTGTAATCGCTTGAAGACAGAAATTGATAGTTTTCATCTTCATTCGTGTTTTTAAGTCTTTTTTTTTACTGTTTTCGGTCAATTCGTATCGATGAACCATTTTTTGCCATTTTCCCCGTTTTACTTTTTTAGATCCTTTTGCCACACGAAACCATTTCATGAATTTATTGCGTTGGATAAAAATACCCGACGCTATGCATTGAACACATACATATTTCCCACGGAAATCGCAGAGAATAAATAGTAAATTGTTGTCGAAGTAGAAATTTCCGCATTGGTCGGAGACTATACATACCAAAGGCAAATACGGAAATTTGAACAAATTTCTTTTACCTAACGATACGTAAAATGTCTACGCGAATAACCTGCGAATATTCACTGTTGATTTAAACGAGTTATCTCTTACTAAAGAATGCCTTCCTCCAAAAGTATATTTACTTTTTAAATCTTTCCCCTTCTTGTTCAATAATGCTCATTTTTATTGTTACCAAAATGGCGGTATAATAGGAGTGTCCTATTTTAAGAATTGTTATTTCGAATTATACGTTTACAATTTTTGGAGTTTATTAAGTCGTATTCGACTGAAGTGCATTTGTAGTTGCATGATACTGTTTAACCCATTAACGCCCACTTCACTTGTGAAACTTTCGACGCTTAACAAACTATCAGAATTCAAGACTTGGTCGATAGAAACTTTGTGCATCTATGTTTTCGGGTCGCTTTTAAAGATTCTGGTGTTTATACAAAATGGGGATTCTTTTTCATGTATTTTGAGACTGAAAAGAGTTTTTTATGTTCTACTACAGCTTTGAAATGCGAGTTATTTTTATTGTAAATAATGCAGAAGTTAAATTTCAAGATGGTAAATCTAAAATATAGCTAATTTTTTTCATAACAAATTGGTTATTGTTTATTTTTATCATTTTTTTCCCGGTGATTATTGTAGAAAATTCTGGACAAAATTTACGAAAAAAAACTACTAGTTTGTAATTCTTATAATCTTCAGTTTAAATTTTTTAATGAATGTTTTAAGAAACAGCTACCAGATGTATTTTTAAAAAACATTTTAAAATTCAATAAAATGGGAAAACATGAAAATTGTATTATCGTAAAACATTGCAAAAAAATCTTCGTTTTTTTACTTAAAGCTACACGAATATATCATGGTCTTGAGTTCTGAGTTTGTTTCGCAAGAAAAGTTGTCGCTTTGGTCTTTGGTTTAACCGACCGTGAGATTTTTTTTAATTTAAGTTAAAACATACGAAAAGACACTTATATAGTGTTCTAGTGGCGTAATAACGAAAGGGAACTTCTTAGAATGAGCCCTTATGCAAATGACTGAAAGTAAAAAATATTAACCATATAAATGATGATCAAGTAAGACATCTCTATACAAGAAAATGAAAGGAAGGCTCAATCCACTTTTTCGAAATAAATTTTCTATATTATTTCTACCAGTAAGAGTAACTGATTTTACATAGGGCTTCTCCGTTAATGTCCCATTCATTCGTCTTATTTTAAGTTGCAACATTAAGTTTTCCTATCCTAAGAAAAAAAAATGGAAAAAGCTGCAATCAATTACACAAAAGAAGAAAATTTCCACTGCAAGTGCCAATCAAATTTATTTAAATTTATCTACAAGTTTTGTCAAGTTTTATCGTATTTTATCGACTTTATGGGAAACAACTATTTTTTGGATTCTATGCTGATGCATTTTAACGAAAACAGTGAATTTTACCACATTTCAAAAAGACATCTATAGTAAATTTTAATGAGTGAATAAAAGTTGTTCGGGACATATTCTTTTTTTCGATCAGCATTAATCTATAAACAACGTAATGCGGCGTTTTGTTTAAGTGTTTGTGATAATTCGTGAAATTTCTCTAGAAGAAGAACTACAAAATTTGAATTGTGTTCAGTAATAAATTCCTTTTGTCAAGAGTAGATATTTTAAAGAGCTACGTAGTTTTTTGAACGCCATCTAGGATCATAATCAATAATTATACCTATCAAATATAGATTTGTTATAATATTAATGTGTGGCTTACTAATAGGTAATATTCATTTATTTATTTATTTATTTAATAGAATCAACGGCACTAGAAGTGCCTTTAAACAAAAACATAATGAGGCGCTAATATTGACTAATTATAGATTTAAAGCTTTTATCTCACAATTTTTATTGTGATTATGAATAATCCAAAAATGCTTTTAAAATTTTATAACTCTTGAGGAATTAGAGAAAAAATTAAATATTTTGTAAACAGTCAACATTTCTATCAATCTAATCTATTCGACGTTTACCACATAGAAAAACATAAAATTTTTAAATACAACAAAAATGTTTATGGAGCAAGGTTTGATAGAAAATTTACCCAGGGAATACAAATTTTAAGTTCGTCGAATAACGTTATATCTCGAATGCAAAATATGTAAAATATGATGAAATTTGACGGCGTTTCTAAAGGTAAAATGCCTTGTCAAGGAAGTTCAGAGCTGTACAGAATTCTAAAATATTGTTGCAACTTAAAAACTAGAAGAAACATTGTTTTACTCTAACTTAAATAACGGATATATACACAAATATCCAAGTATGATTTAAGGAAATAATAATATCAAGATTTCGTTTTTATAAGGGTAGGACAACTTTGAAGAAAACGTGTAATTCGAGAAAGTTCTTATCAAATTTTAATTTCTTCAGTGGACCACATTATAAAAAGAGCTGTCTGGTAAACTTTTACTTTCGAAATATTAAACTAATTGTTAGATGATAAATAATATAGTTTTGATTATCAATGTTATCTAAATTTCATTATTTGTAGAGATTTTTTTAATTCGGATTACTTTCATATTTCACTTTCATTGGAGTGAAAAATTCACTCAGACGAAAAGTGAAATCTCACTCCAAGTTTCGAAAGTAGAATAGTTGATATCTTTTAAAAATATTCAAAATATCTTTGAAATATAAAAATATACATTTTTTATGACATTTTAAAGGCGAGAAAGTTTTGTAAAAACAAAGTAAATATTGAAAACGTTTCAGATATACTGTTGTTTTAATATTCAAAAGGCTGTTCTTTTACATACACGAATTTCATTTAAAATTTGTAAATAATTCTTTGGTTTCCAATCATAGGAGCATCAATAGTGGAAATGCTTGGAAACGGCGATTTTTGAGAAGTCTTAAAAAGAAAACTATTACGTTTTGATATTTGTATTCATGGATATATATGAAAAAGATATTATAATATCCTTGGATCAAACCGCCACTCTCTGTTTCAATGATATCGACATAATGGTTGAAATGAAAAAATTAAAAATTGTTGAAGGAAAAAAAGTTCATGGCTGATTTGACTTTCGAGTTATAACTGCAGCAAATTTGAAAAAAAATTTCGAGAAAAGAAAAAATAAATAAAAAGGACGGCTTTGTCCTACAATTTAAAGTATTGAAAATTTTTTTCTTCTGCGTTTCGAACAACTCGCGTTCATTTTCAAATAAAAAAAAATCAATACTTTAAATTGTAGGATAAAACCGACCTTTTTATTTATTTTTTCTTATTATATCCTCCCACACAACAGTTTATTTAGTTTCGAGAAAAGTTTACGTTGTTGATTTGAACCGATTGGCAGCTGCTCTTCAGATGGCTATAACTCAAAAAGTACTTGAGATACTAACATGAAATTTTAGTATGTTATTGAAAGTATGGAAATATGTTAGCAAAATGTATTCGAAATTTCACACTAGCGGAACTGTGGACAATAAGTATAGTCCCTTGTCCTATCCCTAAGTTACACCATCTTATGTTGTTCATTTGTCGTGTGCCAAAAGATCAGCAAGCGATTCGGTTTGCCAAGACGAACGTAAACCAAAATACGGAAGCGGACCCAAAAGGAATGTCTTTTGACAACTTTCCTCAATTTTGAAAAGATGGTTCGTATAACTTAGGACGTGGATTACTGTATTACATTCCCTTATTGATTAATTCAATATGTCTGAGATTAATGATCCATACTATCAGATCCTTACTAATTTTCCAAAGAGAATAACGGTTACATTTTTGAGTTATTGGTGTCAGAAAGGACAGTCCATAAAACGAAACACATTGAGGAACTGCGACATTAACGGAGAGCACTGTATCATCGAGATTTTTCAAGTTCCCATAAAAAATGTCTTTTTCTTTAAATCTCCGAACATATTCAGTCGAAAATTGTGGAAAATCAATTTGTTTCTCCCAAGCAGGATTCTTGGGAGGCGATTACGACATGCAGTCGAATCACAGAAGATTCGCGAAGAGATCCCCGTACCGATATTACGGGTTACGGGGTAAGAAAAATCCACGATGGGGATTTCGGGGAAAGTTCGTGGGTGTTCGAGGAAAGAAGTGGGCACCAGTTTTGAATCCGGAGCGCGGCAACCTCTACGACTATCTGTATGATAACGCCGAGGGCATTGTTGCGGCACCTGTTCGACATTAGGTAAATCTCGATGAACGACATTTCGTCGACTTCAAGACCACTTTTCTCCACAATTGTTGTCCTCTTGACTTCTCAAATCATGCAATTCTTATCTTTGGCACAATCTTTTCTTATTCACTTACGAGGAGTTAATCACTGTAAAGCTTTTTTTTGAAAAATTACAAAACTAATTTTTTAATACATTAATCCGTGATAAGTCACAATTTCCAGTTGGAGGTTAAACCCTCTTATAACCTCCAAAATATGACCGCAAATTCGCGATTTTACTTATGCCCAACATTAAACGTGCAAGGCGGATACTCGGAGAAAAGTATTATAATTTTTTATTAGGATTGTAAAGCGAGGACAGACTAGTCGTTCTCTTTCTATCACGCACTGAGAGAAAAAAAAACTAATTTCACGGCTCTTACATTAACTGTAAAGTTATAACAGTTACTGTAAAATTAAAAACCGACCGGTAACTTTGCGATGAAAATACCAGCACTTTCCTGCGTGTCATCAATATTATTGTATATTAACTCATATATTTTAACATTCAATGAGCGTTCGTTAACTGTTAATAAATCTTAAATTAAATTCTGTCGTTTGAACTGCCCGTGTCAACAATGCGTCGAAAGATTCACAGAATATCGAATGACTGCGCAAGTGTATGTTTGTCTATCTCTGTTTCGATGAAACTGTAAGCTCGTAAATATGTCACGTAATGATCCCAACATTAATATTTAAAATTCATGTATTAACTATTAACATAACAATTTAACCGAATATCAGAATACGGTAACTTCGAGAGAAAGTACCTTTAACCTTCAGATCTAATTCTAAATTCTGTTAGCTTTACTATGAACCTGTTACATTAACTATGAACAAACGTTTCTCTCAGTGCGAGTGCGAAAAGTAATGTGAGCAGCTCTGACGAGAGTCACGACTGCCCCTAACGGCGAAAAGAATAACTATACGACGCTTTGAGAACTTAGGTTTGACTGCAGTACCTAACAGTCTGTCCTCCAATTACCATCCACATTAGTAAAATTTCAAATTATCATACTAAAGTTTCAAATAAATTTTTCAGTAATGTAATTTATTCTAGTTACCCAACCAAAAAAGGTGCGGAAAACGAAGATTTTCAAAAAATCGTAAAAACTACAGTTTTAAATATTTCAAATCTTCTATTTTAAACACTTATTTCGAAAACGTACATTTTATTTAATGTGCATTAGGCTATCTCGAAACGGTCGAACTTTTAGTTTACATAAATTGTTGACTTCCTTAGCTTAGTTTACATTTCCGGGAAAAAATCTTCGTCATTAGCGTACTTAATTGTTTTTAAAGTCGCCCAGAAAGATTTTTCACAACCATTTTTTTAATTTTAATCAGTGCACATTAAGATATTTTTATTCTCTTACCAAAATATGAGTGCATATTGTGCTTAACAAAAATTACATTTTCGGGTGATTTTCGGATTTGAATAAACAATCGACTGAAACAAATGGCAATAAACTTGTCGATGGTATTCAACAGTTCTTATGATCGATGAAGTTCTCATTAGTATTGACGGATATTTAAAAAAAAGTTTCTTAAAAATTAATTACACTAGAAAAAACGTTTATCGTTAAAAAAATACATAAAAAATGTTCTTGAAAGATACCAGATAAATTTTTACAAATAATTCTAGTAAAATTTGGAAATAAATTCCGTCGACGTTTCTTCCAACAAAATTTAACAATCTTTCTAAAAATTGAAATTCTGCATTACCAACAGTTTTTAAAAATTTATATAAAAATATAGGTCTAACATTTTGTTTATTTAATAAAATACTTTTAGCAAAACGAATAATAAGTCGAGCACTGAATGAAAGGGATTTTCGGAAAAACCCGAAATCATTTCCAAAAAGTAGGGTTCAGAAAGATATTCGAACCTGTTCGTTTCACGACATGTTTTGGTCATATTTTAGCTACAATATTTATTTGAACGTAAAAAGGTTTACAACAAAATGTTTACATTTTTTATTTTGACAAAATTTTTTGTTGGCCATGCATTGATCGTTAATACATATAGGATTGTATCCGTAGAATTCGAATCTGTCTTAAAAATATTAGATTGCCTCTTGTTGTTGAGTAATTTAAGTTTACCAGTTACAAAAATGCACATTTTACATTCTTTGTGCTGTTCTAAAATAATAAAGCGCTAAACTAAAACTGTGTTTGTAGAACCGAAATGAAAGCATAAATATCGCCTCGAGCCAAAAAATTATTTTATTAAAATCCAGTTATTAATTTATTAAACATACCGTTCACGCTTTGATATATTCAAGCTACTATATTAGAAACACTTTTTAAGGGGGTCAGTGGGGAACTTGTGAATCACAAAACCAATTTCATACTATGAAAATGGCGCCTAAAGTATGGTGGCCACAAAAAGTAAAAAAAAAAAAGATTTTGTTTTTTTAATCTCAAAAGACAATGTTTCGTATTGTGCCGCTTTATTGTTTTACGCAGGTTTAAAAAATGCGTTTTTAACCCTTTTAAACCTAAATTGCACACAAACAAGCGCTAATCATATTTTCGAGAGCAGATTCGAATTCTGCAGACAAAATCCGAAAAGAATCAATTGTAGCACTTACAACATGGAGTTGTTGAGATTTTTTCTGGTTGTGTAATTAATACACGCTAGAACGGAAACCGAGAGATTGTTTTAAAAATAATTATCTTTAGAAGATAAAGTTCGTACAAAATAAGAAATTTAAACATTTTATTTAGAACATTTTTCCTATAAAAAAATATTAAATTAATATTTAAAAAAAAAAATAAAATAAAGATCAATATTTGAAAGTGTCAAAAGTACTCCAAAAATTATAAAAATGGGCTCTTTTCAACAAATGTTAGAAACGTTTCGAACAGATAATTATTTTTATTTTTATGTGAGAAATTTCACCCCATAGGAAATTACTTGTGTTATCGAATAGTTCGAGCGAACAATATCGATTTTGAACTGGAGATATATAAAATTGTATGTAATTTCAATGTTTGAGTTAATTGGTTTGATTGACAAATCCTACAAAGATTATTTTAAATTCGGGATCTAAAACTAGCTAATTGTTCATTGCGATTTCATGGAATTTCGTAAATGATTAATCAATGATTAATTAATGATTAATCCCTCGTTTTTCTACTTTCCTCAATTCTTTCTAAAGTTATTTTGATATCTGCACCTAATAAAATATTCATAGCAACTACATCAAATGTTATTGATTGTTTAAAAAAACTATTGACAACTGTGTTAACTCTTATTTTTAGATTTGATACTATCCATGTTACTATGATTCATATCAACTTTTCTACCGGTTTTTTAATTAGATCGCACTCAAATGTTTCAGTTTTGGTAGATTTTTTTAAAACTAGATCGATTACAGAAGAAAATAAAAACACTTGACTATAAAAACCATAAATTCTAAAATTACAGAAATTTTCATAAACGACCCTCGTAACTTGATAGTTACAGCTCTCTAAGGTCACATTTTACTTCTGTCATTTATCCCATAATATTTTATGGCAGCAATCTGCATGAAAACTTTTTGTAGATTACACCGCTTTTCACAAAATTGTTCGTTTTTCACTTTTATACCTCACTCTGTATTTACTTGCATTAGTTCGATTATCTAAATGTGATTTGTATTCAGTAAGTTTTTAAATGTTTGTGAATGTTTTAAAATAATACTGTATAGTTCGCATTTTCTATATTGCTGTAGTTTTGTATAATTAATTTTTCTAATCTCCTTTAAAAGACAACCGTTTTTATTTTCAGGTTAAATCATTAAAAATTTGAAGTTTTCAATGTATTTTTATAACTTATAAATTCATAAATTAACAATCAAAATTTCTGTAAACAATTAAGTATAAATATGTCAAAAATTTAAAATTTATGTACAAAAAATACAGCGATTCAATTTTTGTTCGTAAAATGTGAATAGTTAGAAAAGACAATAGTTTTTTTTAGAAGACCAAAAATGTAAAAGCATAAAATGAGAAAGATACTCATATTTCCATTTTAGAAGGAATTTAATTTCCCGATATAACAGTACCTGACATGATTGCCACTCATTGTATTTATAACAATCTCTTCGTATGAAGTTATTTGCTAAAGGGCTTTTGGAGCCAGTACGCTTTATTGTCATTGCGAACGCTGCAGGCTGGTGTTTCTAAATACAAAGCAATAGTCTAAAAAGACTCTTATGAGATGTCACTTTTAGTATATTTAGTGTCAACATCTTAGTAATATACTCTCGACAGTGCTGTACATTTTGTCAAGTTAGATTCTACTGAAATATTGCGTTTCTAAAATACTCAAAATATTACATGATAAAACTATGTTTAATAGAATATTACGAGGAATATATGATAATATGATGATGCGACTATTCAACACATAACTTTTAAACACAAGTATGTTTTCACCACATAATAACTTCATCATAAACATTTCAACATAAAATTTTTCAACAAATGACCATTTCAACATAATATATTAAGAATTTTAACAAAACATATTAAGTTAGGTTAGATTCGTTGGTAAGGTAAGGTTAGGTTAGGTTAGGTTAGATTTTTATATTATTTTGCGGGTATAATATATAATTGTTATTTTCAATTATTTTATTTAAATGCATTGTTTTTGGTTCGTGTTGAAATGGTCATGTGCTATAATGTTTGTGTTGAAATGATTGTACGTTGAAAAGTCGTATGTTGAACTGTCGTATGCAGAATTTCTGTGATGAAATGTCGTATGTTTAAAAGTGGTGTGTGGTATAATCGTAGTACCGATAGTATTATTATTATAAGAATATAGGAATATATGGGAAATTCTCTCGAACTTTTAATATTTAGAGTACAGATCAATTCAACGTTAATCTATGCTCTCTCTTTTGAACATTTGAAACAGTGAAAAGTCACTGATTCTCTGTGAATAGTCACAGATTGACATAGTCAAACAGGAGAAGCAGTGAATTTTGCTGTTTTAGTCAGTGAAACTATGTTGCTTTATGAGACAATATAATTGATTCCCTGCTTCAATCAGTGAAATTCGTTCACCGTTTCACTGTTTATGCAGTGAATATGATGAAAGTCACTGACTTAGTAGTGAGTATTCACTGATTTAAATAGTTTCTCACTGATTCGAATTAAGAGAGTTATAATACTTAAAACTACACGCCGAAAAAAATTACTGAAATCAGCGAAATATATAGCTTCAATCGCAAACAGCATTTTGACTATTTTAGGGGAGAGACTTAGATGGAGTCAATGTAGCAATCGTAATATATAATATTGGCTAAAGTGGAAAATTCGATCCAATATTCTGGTGTTAAAAAGTAGTGGTTCATATCCAGGGTAACTTAGCGCCGAAAAATACGAAAATTGACTATATTTATCTACTATAGCATCATGAATCGATAGTTAGAAGAAATTGTGTTGCATTGACATATTCTTCGGGTTTGTGCGGGAGTATGGAAAATACAAGTTTTCCTAATAACTTTTTATTAATATCTCAGAATCTTGACGTCGGATTCGAATTCTACATGTAAAATTACGTCGGAAATGGCCCACAGCTTCCCCACACTCTCCAAGCTTTTTCGTAGACCTGTGTTATTGTTCGTTAATCCAAATATTTCTCACAGTGTAACTAAAAAATCGAAATAATAAGTTTCCATGGGTTTATTGCTCAATATTGTAATTAAAAACTCCGGAAACATAGAATTTTTTAAGTATATGGTTCGTTACACATTGAAAATTAATTGTTTAAGTAGTTACAAAACAAATATACCAGCTGTAATTTTATTTACAATTACTAAGTATCTGCAATGATAGAAGTTTTTGGGAAATTCCGTTTAATTGATTATATGCATCATTAATAGTAGTTTTCGATACAAGGGCGTATGCGTAAAGAACTTTACACACACACACGTGTGCCGAAATATTGTTTACGTACGGCTTTTTCGTGCGTAAAGTATAATCGAGTGCGAAAAGTTTACTTTACGCACCGAAAAGACGTACATAAACAAATTTTATTGCAATATTTTGTTTTACGGAATGTATTCTTCACTAAATAAGAAACAAAACCCATTTTGGTAGAAGTATGTGGCTTAAAAACTCTGTCAATATCGACGAAAAAGTTACATCGTTGTCATGACGGATAAAAAAATCGTGATTTTTTAATGGCATATCGATACAGTGTTAAAAAATATTTCTAAGGTATTTTCCAATTATCTTAAACCTATCCGCAACGACATACCGTTTGTTGTACTTTAAAATTTGACGATGTAAGTGAAAAAATAGAATTTTAACTTCAGGGAGTATTTTTCTAAAAAATAATCTACAAATTTTATAAAATAAATCCAATAAAATTATTTGTATACAATTTCTTTAAAAAATATGCCGAAAAAACTTATAAAATAGTAGAAATAAATTGTTTCGCATTACCAAATGTTCTGTTGGTTAAATAAACAATTTTATCATTAAAAAATAAAATTTATTGAAAATTGTATTATCACGTAAATCATTGGAAATGAAACGACTACTAGTTTTTAATTTATATTAGAACTACACGAGCGAACCCCGTTCAAATCCCTCCGGAATATTTTTTAAACCCTATGTAAGGGTTAAAATTATTTTTAAAATATGTAAAAATTATGTAAGTTATGTGTAGAATTAATCAATATTTAAACGAATTACGTTATAAAAATAATTATCTTTTGAGAGACAGAAAAGCTTTAAATAATATTGCAAAAACTAGACTTTAACGAAACATATAATACGTTAATAAAATATTAGTGTAAACAATTTGAATTATTATTCGTTATAGAAAAAATTTAGGTGCCGCAGCTAACATCAGTTTCCAAATGCCAAAGTACTAATATAATTCAAAATGTTGCAGTCATTTTTCTAAACCAAAAATTGTTTGCAGAAATTAGTTTTTTTTTTCAAGCAATAAATAACCACAGCACATTTCCCATTAAAATATCACTTCTTCCATATCTAAACTTCAAAATGGGGAAAACGTATTTTTAATAATTTCGAGATGGCCGTTTTTTTACAAAATGCATTAATTTTTTTGACATTAAGTATTTAAATATTTTTTAAATTGATCGGGCCGTATTAAAACTTATTATTCAGGAAAACTTGTTCCTTGAGGGTTTTTAAAGAATAATTTTTTAACATTTTTTATATTCCAAAGAAAAGTAACCTTAAAAAATATTGATAAAAACTCTCCGTTTCGGCGTAAAATGGTTAATATTGAATTTAATGGATACTGTTGCTAGCTAAGTTACATTAACTTTGAATCTTACAATACGGCATTTCATACTAATGTACAGTAGTCCTTCCCTTATTCTAATTTTCTCCTCTCCCCCACTACTTAGATTTGTAGTCTCACTTTTATCTCTTTTTCTTTTGTTGCGCATGCGCCGTTATTTCTATTTAGAAAATCAACACAACAACACAAGTCAGTGAGGAGAACGCGTGAGGGGACACATTAGAATAGGAGAAGAGAAAAAATTAAAATAAGGGAAATTAGAATAAGGGAAGGAGTACTGTATATCTTTAATGAGTTATTTATTATGTGTATGAAATATAAGTACAATTTTAATTAAATTTACGAAACCAGAAATTATGTTTTTAATACCCTGCGTTCCTAATATCTATTTGTGTAGAAATGCAAATAAAAAACTCACAGTTGGCCATGAGATCACAAAAAAGGAATCGATACTTGTTTTGGGGAACTTATATTATTTCTTATCACAAATCATCCGCAACTTTTTTAACGATCCAAATAGAACGTGTTTAGTCTATTAAATTTTTTTGTAGTTGTTTCTGATCATCTCATCTACCAAATGATATTCTTTAATGATATTGCAGCTGAAAATTGCGAATTGTATATTTGATATAACATCAAAACTTTGGTTTTTCTGTAACGAAATGCAATTCTAGTTGAGAAGCGAAAAACACCGACATGACATTATTAAGTACCTTGACACAGGATGTGCGTGCGCTAATAAAACTTTGCAATGTAGTTGTAATTAGTAAAGTTGACGAGATGTTTGGATAGTTGTAGCTGTATGTAACTTGGATTCCATTGGAATGCATGCGTCGTTGCATCGAAATCAGATTTCTCCTGATTTTACGCGTGAACTTGAAATTCAGCAATCGTGGCTTGGCGCCGAGACGACGCCAACGTTCTACTTTCCATTAAAAACTTTTCTCGAACAATCGCTACGGAGTTCTGCTTTTCCAACGTTTGTTTCGTGACGTAAAAGCCTTGCGGCACTCGACGAAACGCAATAAAAGAGTCGCTCATCTTGTGATATTGTCGTCGACGACTTCTATCGTCGGAAGATCATCCGACATGATATATACCCAGCACTATACTGATTCACTTTCAACTTCAGTGCCGTTTATTTTCGAATTATCTGCTCACAAACAGATTTGATAAAAACATGCCAGACACACCAGAAATGGGTGATGTTTTCATGGCTGCCCAACCGCAAAAAAAAAATAGTTAGACCTGTCTGAAAGAATTCCATTCCATTTTTAATAGAATTCGCACCTAAACTGACTGTATTCTGACTTGTCGAATTTTCGGACTTTCAAATCAAATCTAACCTATATTAGTCTGAAAATTGATATTCTGGGAAGCTGGAATAGTTTGATATTTGTTAACGAAGTCTACCAGTCTCTCTAACATCCAGGTATGATAGTTACAGAAAGAATGGTCAATACCAAGTCGAAATCTGCCAATTTTTGTCGTGTTTAATTATTCTCCAAAATTTAGGAGATCTTTTCTTTTGCAACTCATATTATCAGGATTATAGTTTGATATTTACTAACGATTTCAAGCAGTTGCTCTAACATGCGCGGTTGAGACTATATTGCAAAAATTATCGATCTGGTCCAATACTATTTCGAAATCTGGACATCTTCTATGTTCTACGTTCCCCAAGTTTGGGAATACATTCCGTTTAAGAATTTGTCTCCTTAATTGTTTGAAGAATTTTCATCATACTTTTCATCAACTGTAAGTTTCCAGGATCACAGTTTGATATTCACTAACAAACTCGAGCAGTTGTTCTAACATCCGCAGTTGAGACTATGGATCTGGTTCAGTACTATTTCGAAATATGGACATCTTCAATGTTCTACGTTCTCCAAGTTTGGGAATACATTTCGTTTAAGAATTTATCTCCTTAATTGTTTGAATTATCATCATACTTTGCATCAACTGAAAGTTTCCAGGACCACAGTTTGATATTCACTAACGAACTCAAGCAGTTGCTCTAACATCCGCGGTTGAGACTATGTTAGCAAAACGACCTGATCAAATCCCAGTTCAAGTCTGAATATCATCGATTTTCCACATTTTCCAAGTTTGGAATTCCTTCTTTTAAGCGTTCATTTCTTTAATTGTTTGTAGGATCCTCAGGTTTTTATGAAAAATCATAACTATTCTAATTTTTGTCCTAATACAACCTTTTTTAACTTGAAAGCTGAAAAGTTTACCTTTCGACTGTCCATGTCTTGATGAAGTGAAAGCATACGAGACTATAGTTAAAGTATCGACGATTTTAGTCAACGAAAACACTGTTCCGGGCAAAGTGATTTAAAAATGACGGAATCTTACTATCTTATCCAAAACCTTCAGCTGGACAGAAACATTACGTGGTCATACAGCATGTTTGGTACAAACCCACTTGCCAGGTTCGGAGTAGTCTTAATTATACAAATAAATATACAAATATTAAGATATTCCAAGACCGATTCGTTTAGTTAAATTTGTACCGAACTTAAACAAATAGAATTCATCAAAACTTAGGTAACTATAGTACAACAATCATCTCAACATCTGCATTTCTAATCAGGTTTTGGCTCTCGTCATATGCGGATGGTTCGCAATTGTATGTGTTCTCTAACTGTAGATTAATTATAACGATTGATTATTTATTTATTCATTAAATTTAGTTGCCATGGCTGCAAACATGCTTGCCAAGAGTTCTTTATACCGAAGTAAAATAATGGGATTAGCTGATAATGATTTATTATTGTATTTCATTCTTTACCTAACCAAACTTATTTCTAAATACTTATGTATAATTCTATCACTTTATTCTCTGTGTTTTTAAAAAGTGATGATGATGTTTCTGTGGAATAATGTTTTAATTCCGTTTGTTACAGAATCGCAGTAGTGTCCAGGTGTTTGCCAAGTCGAACTTTTGGTTGGAAAATCAAACAAACAATGCTCTAGTCAACGGAAGGTCGACGAAAACGACTGTCACCATTAGCAGTATCATTTTCATTAAGGGTTGTTCATAATTATTTATCATTCAAATAAGGAAAATAACACCTTTCTTTCTTCATCTCTGATCTTCTTTCATAATATTTGAAGATTCAGTTAGGTACAAATTCCTCTTCCAAATAATGGCAGCGCCATTACATTTTCTTCGTCTTGAGTAATCCAACCTAAAAGAAATCAAGCACAAAATTGTAAGAAACTCTCCATTTTGCTAGTCATGAGTTTCTCTGATTGCAGATATATTTATAGTATAACGATCCTTCTATATTTGTTACATTTTAATGTTGATGTTAAACCATGTTTTGTATTGAAGTGCAATTTATTGATTTCTTTCTTATTAAGGATCGCGGATGGTTCTTAGATATAGAATTTAAAAAAAAGTAAATTTAAGATTATACTAAAATATAAAAAAAAAAATACCACGTGATAAAAATAAGTAATATATTTTTCTCTGAATGTTGAAAACGCTAACAGTACCTATATTCGTATCTGTTTACCTCGTCGATGCTGCGTATGTTGCGTATGTTTTTGCCATACTTCAGACATCGTATACGTGAAAGTCCTGTTCAAACGTTTTCATGATTAAAATATGTCGTTTTAGTTTTGTCGACGTCACTCTTAACGATATTCATTTTGAATTTACCACGTATCGTTCCTCAGTACGGGAAGAAGGCCCTCGAAAAATTCTACTTTTCATTGTATTATAATAGAACTGCGAACAGTTTTCGGGGGTCTTCTTTCGCAACGCTTGCGTAAGAAGTACGGCAAAAAGCGCGAGGCCTAAAATCAGAAAACGAACCAATATCAAGCGCAATAAACGTGCGAACATAACCTCGATTTCTTTGCTAGCATATTATACGTAGATATCATTGACACCTCCGCAATTTTATAAAAGCAATTCTTTCAACTAGTCGACAATTTTGTATAAATTACTCTCATTGGTGGGCATGTTCATTGCGCATGTTTCGTTTCTAATGCAAACGGAAAATAAGACAATGCAAAACTCTCTGAACTGAAATAAAATAAAAAAGCACGGGGCGTCGAGAGACGGTCTTAAAGACACGAAGGCGGGTGCCTTCGGTGTGTTGTTCCTTACGCACAAAAGACTCCTGAAATGAAAAATTGCAGGCTGGCCTTGCAGGGGCCTTTTTCGCGTTTTACGCAATGGCGAAGAAGGCACTCGGCTACGTGTCTTCTTGTTCGGGCACTCTCGATTGTTTTGATCTCGTCGACGGGTACGAAATGCATTTACATTAAAATAGGAAGATATGAAGTTGTAAGTGCGGAACTAGCACAAAACGAGAGAAAAAGCGAGACAGGAGATAGTGAGAGAGAATGTGTGTATGCAACAATGTCGCGTGCAAATGTATATATATATATATACATATATATTAACAGTCATGGCCGCCGGTATACGGCGGTCTATAAACAAAAGCCTATAGAAACGTCTAGAAGTTTGAAGATGCATGCACGACTAAAATTATTCCTGTCCACATATCGATGTATATTATGAAAAAAAAAATCAGAAATATAAGTGTCTACATACGGAAAAGACTATGAAACGCCGATAATAGCGATATTCGAAATCCGAGTTAGTTTAGTTTTTGAGAGTTTCTGGTAGTTTTGTACTTCACACATTTTTTTAACGGTTCTTTGCGATTGTTAAAGTAATTTCATAAGGAAAACAATTTTCTTTAAAACATTGATTATATTTGAATGTTCGTTTTCTTAATACAGACTTGCAATTGTGAATTCGTATAACAACCGTCATGAAAGTTCTGTCCAATTGATGAATATTCGTAATTTTGCGAGTCGCAAACTTTTACCGTTTTGGAATTTGTCTGTTTAAACACGATTTTGTGAAGTAACGTCTGAAATAAAGAGTTATTCATAAGCAAATACTGGGTTATTTACTTCTATTGACCTATCCTATACGTTCCGTTGCGGAGATTTTCATTTTGTGGTTCCAATAATATATTTTTCATGGTTCAATAATAAAAGAAGGCACGAGATGAACAGTTGTACATGTCAGAAAAAAATAGCTAATAGAATTATTTTACAAAAATAAAAATCCACTTCCGTTTACTCTTTGTCGCTCTTTAGGTTTTATACTACATACCCTATAAAATAAATTACACAATTAAATAGTCACTTAACATATTCCGGAGTAGTAAAATACATGTAATAAAATTGATGATAAGATATAGACTCATCAGACATATTTAGGTTATGGTAATCTACGATAGTCAACATTCTGTATAATCACCAAATAAACTTTAGATCCAATACATTCAAACATTAAATAATTTAATTAACAATTCATAAATAACATGAAATTAATAGTATTTTTCGTCCCTAGGGCGCAAAATGACATTTCGCGCCCCAGGGCGATCTCGCGCGCGGCCGGCCTCGAGGGCTCCGAGGGGCGAACAACATTTTTGTCGCAGCAGGTCACAAAATGCAATGAGCGCCCGTTGACGTCGACCAGACATCTCTGTGGTTACAAAACGGGGCGCAAAATCGCATTTGGCGGCCTACTGCGACGAAACTAACATTTATATTTCGACCTTTTTATCTTCGCTCTCTGCAGAATAAAAATTGAATTTAAAAAAAAAACAACAAAGAAGAAATATATCGCTTGGTATGTTTTGTCAATCAAAAGAAAAATATTTCTGTTAATTTAGTGACAAAAGAATATGGGTCATTCCATGTCAAGAATATTAAAGTAGTGATCCAATCTATTTTCCGAAACTTTTAAAACTTGGTGGCCATGATGTCATAGCTAATGTCTTAAATTTACGAAATTTATTTTCTTAATTATTGTCTTTAAATAAAACTAGATGAATTTCACGCATAGCATTAAGTTCCTACTTTTATTGCAAAATAAAATACTTTAAAAGATTGTCATTTTATCAAGACATTGACCAAAAATATGTTTCAGCTTAAATTTAGATATTGAGTTCATGTTTGTTTTATTAAATCGGATGTAGCGTCTAGTAGAAAATAATTTCACTTATTATTCCAAATAAAAAAGTTTACCGAAGCCCTTGTTCTTACGTTATTATTTTTGCAAGAGCGCAACCTACTGTGCTCATCTATGTTTAGGTAACTTTTACAAAACTTCAGGATCCAACAAACTTATACGAGCAAGGCCAATTTAATGACATTAAATTTTTAAAATTGGCGGTTGGATAAATCGAAGCCGATTTTTTGAAAAAGTGTGAAAACACTTTTTTGATTCTTTAATTTATAATACAATTACAGTAGAGTCCCGGTATATTTGCGTCTCGCTATATTTACATCCCAGCATATTAGTCCTGTTCCGTCTCGTTATATTTGTCCGCCGCCGCTCTCTTTATCCCCCACCTTGCGCACTGAGATCTCATGAAGGACCTGCTATGACGTCATGAACGTAAAGCGACTGAGGAGAGTGGGAGAAGCAACGCAAAATATCGATCTACGACAAGTGTGATTGTAACTCTCGCTTCGCTAGTGCGATAAACTTCGTCATCATTAAGTAGTAATTAATCTTCCCCAGTGCCAAGCGTATTTTAACAAGTGATTAATACATATTTGAAACTTTGCGAATGACTTCATTTTGGCGAGTCTGACAAACTTTTCCAAAGTCATTATGCCTTCTTCTACGTCCAAAAATCAGTCCGAGAATGTGATCAAAGCTTTCGTTTAAAACATAATACAATCAAAATTTTCGCTTTGATTAAATTGAAACTTTCCTAAAAACTTCTTCAATCCTAGATGATCAACTTTGTCAATGAAAGTTTTTTCAAACATAAACTTTCTTACACACTTTTTTCAAAGTTGAAAAATAATCAATATAATAAAAATATTCAATATCAGCACTCGACGTGTTGTATAATCGGTCCTATAAATTATGACCCTCAATGGGTCTGAGTTATTACTGTGTAGAAAATCCTATAAAAAAATATATTGTAGTAATCATAACCTTCATAAATATTTCTAAAGTCACAAAGTATCAAAATGTATATCATGCAACTGGAACATAAGTCAGTCTTGCACCCTCTCACACCTGGGATTGATTTAAAGGACGGAAAATCAATTAAAGTCGTTTGATGCCACAGAAATAAATTTCAGTTGTTTTCTAAGAACTAATGCTATATTAATTTTGGTAGAGACAGCGTATCAACAGCACATTGATTTACGAATTACTAATGGTAGTTTTCATACAATTTGCTCTTGATACACTAATAATATATTACATTGATGCATATGAAATATATCAATGGAGAAATAAAGTAATTAACTCGACTTTTCATAACAGTATATAACAGTAAAATTCAATAATACATTGAAATAAGATTAACTGTATATTGTAATAAGTAACAGTAATTATCTGTTCCATTTAGTATTCCTCGTGAATTAAGTAGGAAACTATGTAATAATACTATAATTACACACGTATAATTATTTCTTGGCTGGATGGTTTATTTACATTAGCGCCGGATCGACCAATCGGACCTGTAGGATTTATTTGGCTGTAAATCGGCCATTTCTAATAATGTTGAACTGAAACTTTAACTAAATACTTCTCATAGCATTCTGAGAATAATAATACAAACAAGAAAATATTTTTAAAATACATAACATTACTCTCTGCTTCCACTAAACATGGAACAGACCACTTGAAGAACAAAACACTACGCGCGTGTGTCCGAGCGCGCGCATGTGTGTGTATCCCAGCAAACCGAAAAGGATAGCAATGTTCACAAAAAGATTCAATTTTCATTTTTTGAATCCCATTTCTTGATTTTTCCAATCTTTTCTCGTGAATACAGTCAATAATAGTACACAATGCTTTTGTATACTTTCTATCTTTCCAGTACTTTTTAATTCAGCGAATGTGTTGTCACGTGACCAATCGCAGTCTTTATGAATACATTTAATCTTACTGTAAAAATAGCCATCGAGATTTTGAATCTATTTGTATATTAGAATTCTTTACAATACACTTGTATACTTATTTTGAATACATTTTAGTACTCTTAAAAAATGAATTGTATCCTTATGAATCATAGATCTATTCTGAATCGTTTCCTATGAAAATCGATATTTGATGGTTAGAATTCAAACCTTGTCTAATTGCATCGTCATCGAATCGTTTGCGAATGCTTCGTAATTCTTTTGGAAGCATATATGCGAATATTTTCAATGCTCACGGATACTTCTTTTTGAATACTTCTAGAGGCATTTGTGGGACTAATTTAAAATCTTCTCAATGCTTCATCGAGTCGTGTGATGCGAGTGCTTCTATCCTTCCTGAGTATTCCTGAAGTATGAACATTTTTAAATTGTTTTACTATCAAGATTTCGCTTATGTCTTGCCATTGTCGAGATATTTGAGAATTTTTAAAATTTTCAGGTTTGCAAATTTTTAAAATCTGTTTACATGTATGAATTAACCGACTGGAGGTCATCCCCCCTATCAATACACCCCCCAAAATTTTGTCAGATTTTACGTATCTCTTGCCTTTTCGAGATATTTGAGAATTTGGAAATTTTCAGTTTTGCAAATTTCAAAAATCAGTTTGCATGTATGAATTAATCGACTCCAGGTCATCCCCCCTATCGATGCACCCCCCAAAATTTTGTCAGATTTTACTTATCTCTTGCCGTTTTCGAGATATTTGAGATTTTGAAAATTTTCAGTTTTGCTAATTTTCAAAATTTGTTCGTATGTACGCATTAACCGACTCAATGGGAGTCCCCCTTTTGATAGCCTCCAAAATTTTGTCATATTTTGCTTATCTCTGGCCGTTTTTGAGATAATTAAGAATTTTTTTAAATTTTAATGTGTAACAGAATAGTATTTTATGTAACAAGGGCGCAATTATCGATCTCCGTCGATTGTGATTGTCACCCTCGCTCCGCTCGAGCGACAAACTTCACACTCGTCGAAGATCGATATTTCGCCCATGTTGCATACGATATTTTTTAATACGACGTGAGTAGAGCGCAATTTTACGTACATGAAAATTTCGCCCTAGTGCGTAAAATCGTGTTTTACGCACGGAGTGTTAAAAATATCATATTACGTTACTGATAGTGCTCGACAGTAGTAGACCAGTGGTCGGTGTCGCCCGCGATCGTTGTTTCTAGTCAAGTATTCTTGGTGGGGAACAGTACTTAGATAGGTGACCGCTTGAGAACAACTTTCTTAAGATAATTAAATCAACTAAAAAAAGTAAAAAATATTTGAATTAAATTAAAAATAATAATAAAATTAAAAATAAAAAAAAAATTTTTGTATACAAAGAGGAAAAAATTTAAAAACAAAAAATTAAATTTGCTATGCTTCTTAATTCTTACTGAAGGAATGAAATTCGTGACGAACGTAGTATAGAAAAATATCGAAACAAATCCTATCAATTTCTATTCACTTTAGTTAGGATAGAAAAATATAGAATTAATTCGTGCCAAAAATAGGATAGGAAAATATTGGAAAAAATCCTATACTTTTCTATCCTCCTTTTCGAGTAGGGTGGGTTATAAATGGGTATTTTCAGTTGCTACTGGAGCAACGATTTCATTACTAATGGATACATTAGACAATGGTTTCTTATATTTTAGAGGTCGCTGATTACGAATCTGATATCTAGTTTTCGAAATTCCAAATGGCGGCTCCAATATGGTAGACGAATTTTGTAAAACCAACTGGATTCTCTTGAAACTTACTACTAGGGGGTTTTCCAAGTCGCTGACTGCGAATCTGTGATCAGATTGGCAAAATTCAAAACGGCGCTAGGAATTAAATCAAATTTTGGTTCAATTTAATTAATAATAATGACATTTAATGAATACAAATTTTTATTAATATTGATGTACTTTTTTAAATTACGCAATATTTCTTCGTGTTACAAATATTATTCGGTCTATTTTATAAAATTTCAATTTTTAGAATGTTGACGAAAATACTACTATATGAAGGCTTTAGTCACTATTAAAAAGAACTTAACTATATTTGCACTACGTTAGGTTTAGTGTTTTCCATCACTATAAAATATTCGTTGATGAATATTTTTCATTCGAAAGAAGTGTATTTTATGTTACTGCTGATGTTGCTATTTTCTATTTAAAAAGATAAAAATATTGCTGTTGTTGGTTAAAGAATATTACCGACGTTCTGCGAGATTCGTCATCTACGACCCTGAAAATATAATAAACCATTGTCTAAGCTAAGTATTAGTAATGAAATGATTGCTCCAGTAGAAATTGAAAGTACCCATTTATAACCCACTGTTTACCGGAAGCAAAAAGTAATGTTATATATTTTTAAAATATTTTTTCATGTTTATTATTATTCTCAGAATGCTATGAGAAGTATTTAGTTAACATTTCACTTGCATTTAAAATAAATCCAGAAGCCAACTAAACTCCCACACACACTAAAATTATTGGAGTCAAATTTCACTCCAAAGGAGTCGAAAATGGGGTAGGCCGGGTTCGACTACATTTGAGTTCTTTGGAGTGAAAATATACTCCAATGGTGTCAATAAATACGGAAAAAGAGAAAGGCGGCTGAATGCCGTATAGACAGGACTAGTTACTACGCGGTCGCCTTTTTTTTCAACTCGCTATAACATAGCCAATTTTGAAGGTTTTGAAACGAATAAAAAAAGAAATTGTTCGTTAGAGATTTCCGCATCTAATGGTGAAATAATAAATTATATATCTCAATAAACAATAAAGTTATTAATTTTTTTCTTTGCAACTGCAATATATACCTTCTGGCTCTTCGTTTATCGAACAAATTTCGAGTATCCGAAAAGTGTCAGCGAGAAAGTTGTTCATAAAGGTATGAACAAATTTTCTGGAAAGTTTTATTTTTATTGGTCTAATAGTCAAAAAGTAATGAATGTTTAAAGTTGGTGGCAGCCGATCACCAACGCGTCATGTGCTTCGAGGCCCTGAAAAACTTCATTGTTTATTCAGATATATAATTTGTTCATTCTTCATTAGATGCAAAAAACTCTAACGAACAATTTCTTTTTTTATTCGTTTCAAAATTCTCAGAATTGAATAAGTTATAGCGAGTTGACACAAAACATGTTTGTCGGCCGGCCACGTAGTAACCAGTCTTCCTTGCAGAATATAACTACACCGGTAAAGGAGTCAAACCTAGCATGAAATACTCTAAAGGAGCGAATGTGACTCCGAGAGAGTGAAATTTACCGATTACTCTCTCTTGGACTCCGCAATTGACTCCAATCATTTTAGAGTGCAAGTCCAATTGTTCGATCCGGAGCTTTATTTGGGGAAAATAAACAAAATTGAAAAGTAAACAAGCGTACTATGATGCTATAGTTAACGCGACACTCAAAAATCTGTTCTCATATTGACTTTACTGCTATAAAAAAGAAGCTTATCCCTCCGTTATGTGGAAATAAAAAAAAAAAGTGTTTATAGGCGTTTCGCACCAGGCCATATAATTAATGATATTTTGCATATTTCGTTTCTTGCAAAGTTTGAGGATATAAAACTTGATTAAACCAAAAATGCATAATATAAAGTTTGGACGGTTGGTATTTATTCAACTGTTAATTGCTTTTATTAATTAATAATAATTACACTAAATATGTATAAATAATGTCATGACCGCTAATTAATATAATTATAAAATGTATAATTATTTCTTGGGTAGACGGTCTATTTATATTTGGGGAAAATAAACAAAATTGAAAAAAGTTAACAAGTATGTTATGTAACATTACATACATATAAAATAATTTAAATGGGAATATCTCTTTATGACGAATAAATATGAAAGAATCATACCAACAAAAAAAGTAAAGCATCAAATGTTCTACAAACAAAATTTATATGCATTCTCTTCGTTAAATTAACGGAAAGGCCGCAGAAGACGAATGAAGATGAAAATAATCAAGTTAATGTGTCCAGTATCTTCTAGCATAAAAGTTTTAAAAGAATATAGTGATCTGAGAATGGGCTTGCATATGCGAAGTAGAGATTTTTAGTTCTTAGTTTATTATTATTTATTTATTTAATACCATTAACGGCAGGAATGCTCTTTAATACAAAGAAAATTAAATCACCTAAGAAAATTCGAGTTTATAAATATATGTTAAATAGTAATGCTCCGGCTGACATATAGTGGGGGTCGAAGTTTTGAAAATTATCATTTTCAGTTTTTGTTTATTGTCAATTAAATGGCTGGATCCGATGTACAACCGAAGAGTACATGATTTAAAGGCCGCAGGGTCGAAGCGAGTATTTATTGATTTAACCTTTTGTCTCATAAACATAGTAATATAAAATTACATTTAGCAACGTACAAATTTGTAAATCTAATTTTCAAATTGTATTCCGCACAGGATTCATCTGAACTAGATCATACAGAAATTGTAGATTGAATTTCCTTTAACAAAAGCTTAATGCAAAAAATATAATGGATTGGAAACCGAAAATAAAATTGTATCTTTAATTTTCAGAATTTGCGAGAGGAACGGATGTATTACATGAAAAATACAAATAATTTTTATAAAACCTTTTTCCAGTGGTTTTTAAGGCTTACCTTTTCCAACATTTAATTTTTAAAAAGTTCAAATTTCAATTTACTATTAAGTCATGTAACAACTTAAAGGGTGCTACTAATATAAAGGAATGAATAACATAATATAAAATAATTAATTTTCTTCTTTTTTCTATTCGTCAAACTTTTTTTTAGCCGTAGTGACCTTTAGTAACTTGAGATTAGTGGCATGAACTGAAAAATACATATATCAAACAAAAAAAAAAGAGTAATGCATATTGTGGGTTTTCAAATTTTATTAATGGTGTGTCGAACAAAAATAACTTTTCGAAATGAGGGACGCACAGCGTAACGAGTTATAAAGCCCAACAATTTCTTTTGGTTAAAACGCACGGCAATTTTAACATTTTATTTTTAATGATTATTATGAAGAGAAAACACTCATGCATTGGAAACGTACATTTTTCAAAAATGGTATTTAAACAAAAACAATTGCTATGAAAATTTAGTTTCCTCTATTTTACTTCGACCCAGACCAAGTCTGGACGAAGTATTGAAGTTGGTCACTTCGGGCATAAAAATTACCCTATAATATTTCATCAAATGTCGACGTTTCAGACCATAAGGAACCCAAATCAACAATAAAAAAATTTGTGTCCGTGATCTTGTACGTACGTACGTCCCGTTTTTTTGTCTCGCGATAACTCGCGAACGGATAAGCGTATTGACAAAAATTTTTTTTTTAAAATACGCGTCTTGGCATAACTTAGATCTGAGTAGATTTTGGGGCAGATCCATCCGTCCATTACTAAATAAAATTAGCCCCAATTAAGTTTCTTTGTAGTTTTTTACATTTACTTTGAAAAATACAAATTTTATTAAAAAATATTTCAAACAAAAAAGATAGAGCATGAAATTCTTTACAAAAAAGGTTGTATGCATTTTCTTCCTAAAGTCAACGATAATGCCATAAAAACGGGTTTAAAATGCTTATGACTATATTGTCTGAAAAAGTATTCAATTTGGTCACCTCGGCCAAAACATTACCCTATAGTTTTTCATCAAATTTCGACGTTTCGACCCCCAGGAGTAGTCTTCGCCAGCCTCTCGGGCGCGGTGATCACCTACGGGCGCATAAGTCATTTTACGCCCTTGATACGAAAATAACTATTTCGATATATCTGGAAGATGTCTTAAAGATATCCGTCAGAGATCTTTTCGACACTTTCCAGATATCTTTGACGCATTATATGTATATATATTGTATATATAAGATCATAATGATACAGACAGTAATTAGTAAAACACTGTAAACATGTAATATGCATCGAATAGTCTATTACAATACAAGTGCTTGAAGTAAGTGTTTTGCAACTTTTATTTATTAATACTTCGGCTGGCTTGTTGTCGGGGTCGAAGTTTTGAAAATGCTCATTTTCAATTTTCATACATATAAGAAACACTATATTGTTGTAACATATCTATCACTTGCCTAGCCACTTGGACCTAAATATGATTGGACCCCCAAATATCAATATATTTTTATAATATAATTGAAAGCTCTTAGTAAACATGTGAGTATTAAGGAATAGCCGACTCTCTATCTGGGTCCAAGTTTCTGAGCGAGCGAAGCGAGCGAGGCACCACGCCAACACTAGTTTTATGTTATATTTTATTTCAGAAGACAGGTACCCACTCGCAAATTACTCGTTTTAAAGTATAACTAATGTGTGACATATTCCAAGATCCACTGTATATCAAAAAATATTTGTTCATCAATAATAGTAAATTTATCATTTTTATGTATTTTTTCCTAAATCTTAAACGTATCGCGTAATGTCTCATATACTAAAAAGTAAATAGTGCTGATGAAAAGCCATATGCTATATTAAATCATGTTGTTCTTTTATTTTTCTACATCATATTGTAACCAATTGTTAAAACCAATATGAATACTTGTATTAGCTTCATGAAGAATTTTCATTTGAATCGGAATACTCGGACTTATTTTCGGTAATCGTGTCGTGTATTTCACTTCTCAGAATGTTTTATTGCATAACACTGAAATTATCAATGACAGGACTCAAATTATAGAAATCACATACGTTCCAAATTCGATCCATGTGAAATTCAATATGAATTTGTTCAAAAGTTATTTCATATGAAGTTTATGTGTGCACTGTAAAGTAAAACCTCATTATAATTGCCCTGACGGTTCTCAATTTTCCCCTAAAATCTCGTTACTATGGCATGAGGAGGTATATATAATGCGTCCCCCACTCCGAAGGGCATGTGCACGTGTGACTGACGCATGTACAGACCACATGCATGCAAATGCATATCTGTACTCCGTAAGAACACAAGATTAGGGATGAAGGGGAAAGCATAGAACGCCATACTAACGCAAAGGCCATAATAATGAGTCACTATTATAATGAGAGGGCATTACAATGAGTCTTACTGTACTTCCGAAGAAAACGCAGCAAGAAGTTTGTCAGACAATCTGCCGAGTTTATTTTATAAATAATTACACGGACCCACACAAAAAATGGAAGGTTCGAAAGACCACAGAATCGTACCTATACTTTGGCTCGCTGAATCTGAATCCGGTGTCCGTTTGACCGATTGGATCTAGGTCAAGAACAAGCGGATATCACATGTAGAGAATCAATTTAAAATCAAAGTATATTATATAAATGTGATCGTTAAGTCCGAATTCCGTTTAGAAGTAACAGAACAGTCAAGGTCAGTCAAAGGTCAAATATGCGGAATTAGTATGATATCGGTTTAAACCAGATTATCCGTGTGTTTTTCAGATCGCTCAAGCCAAATACGGTACCTCTGCACCAGATGATGTCTACTAAATACTGTCCAGTTACAAATTTACAAGCAATTATGTAATAAACTAAAATTTAAACCAAATATGCTTTTAAACCACTATACCTGGGACTTCTACAGGACTACTACATTTTTTTAAAGTATTGAATTTTGTTATCAAAAGATCTGCAAAGCGGATTTCGAATGAGTTTTCTCGTTCTCGATGGTAAATCTCGTTTTAAAACACATTTATATCTCCCGTGGTACCGACGCTCCGTTTCTTTAATATCTTGGCTATTGGTATGGGTGCATAAACATTATATAGCAATATTGCAACAGAATAGTTTTCATACTTCTCTGTGACGAATCATAACTATTTCCCGCTCTAAGTAGGGACGTATAGTGATAAAAAATAGTTGGCTGAAAGTATACCTTATTACATGAAATATTTAAATTGTTTTTAATTTGCCACTTTATAGTATTTAGTAGACCTTTTCTGTTAAAGAGATACCGTATTTGGATTGAGTGATCTGGAACATATGCGGATACATTGGTTTAAATCGGTAGCATACTGATTCCTTATATTTGACCTTTGACTAACCTTGACTCAGATCTGCCGAAGTCAAACGGAAATTAAATTCCGATTCAGCGATCCCAAAAATGTACAAATATACTGGTTTACTTTGATATTAAATTGATTTTCTACATATGACCTTCAATTGCCTTTGACTTAGATCTAACGAGTTCAAAAGGACATCGGGATTTTGAGGTTGCCTTCTTAACCCTTTGAAACATACATTTTTATTTGCACGTAAAAAAAGGTGAAACTTGTTATTCGGGGGGCTTGGGGTCGCTGATCCCGAGTCTGACCTCAGATTTTCAAAAATCAAGGTGACAGATCCAAGATGGCCGACAAAATTGTAAATTTTTTTACATCGAGATGAAACTGGGTACTCGAGAATTTTCGGGATCGTAGATTACGAATCTAATCTAAGATTTTCAAAACGTTTAATGATGGATTCAATATGACAGCCAAAATATAACTGTTTTTGAGGTCGTAAAAGACGAACTATGACTGCTAAATTTTATCTTGAAAATGTTACGATATTCAGTATTCAGTTTGATTTCGTTCAAATAACTTTTTACATTTCGGACCGTCATGTGGAATTCGCTCGAAAACCCCCGAGTACCCCGTTTCATCTCGATCAAGTAAATTTTTACCTTTTGGTCAGCCATATTGGATCCGCTATATTGGATTTTGAAAATCTATGGCAAGATTCGCAATCAGTAATCTCAAAGACCCCCGAGTACCCAGTTTCGTCTTATTTCAACGACGGTTTCTTGTCAGCATACATTCTTTGTAAAAAAAAACACGTAATTTTTATACATTCTTCTTCATTATAAAGAATTTAACATAATAATTCATAACAAATATTAATTTATTTAGATTTATAAACATGTTATCAACGTACGGAAGAAAAATTTGTACTAAAATTCAATTTTTATTTACTGAAAAATAACAAAAATGAATTACAAAAAGATGTAGAAAGGATATCGGGTTTCAAAGGGTTAAACAATAGCGCAAACATAAACATTTATTGCAAAATACAACCTCTGAAAATTATGATAAAAGCGTGTTCTTTCAAAATGAAACCATTAAATTGTATTCCAATATACTAAATTGGAATAGACAAAACTCTATTAATTTTTTAATACCTTGATCTTAATATCATCGATTCCAGATAAGTAAATCTAATTATCATTATCATCTTTTTAGTGAACGTTAATGAACATACGAGAAGAAAAAAATTGCCTTTGGCAATTTCGTAGATGATAATTAGCCGATAGTTTATCTCTATATTTCACTTTTTACAACAAACATTAACAATCGCTAAAAGATTTAAAATGTCTACAAAGAGAGAAAAAAGAGGTTAATGGAACCATAAAGAAAAGGTAGAAATGATTATAATATTTCATAATAGTAAAATTAACATTGTGAAAATAGTGTAAATTCGCGAATTTTATTTAATTGTGAAAAGTTGTTGATAGTATCTTATTTTTATAAATCATAATATTGTAAAATGTAATATGCAGTAATTACTTTTTATGATGATAAGTAGTTATTTTCGTTTAATCACTTTTACTAAATCTATTTAACTGTGAAGCTATGGTACATTTGAGGTTATGAGCTATGCTGCTTATTTAAGTATCTGGAAATAATAAATGAACAATGTTTTTGTTTTGTTTTACTGTGGAAATGGTTAATTTAACAATTGTTTATAATCACGTATTTTACTTTATCAAATGGTTGTATTGACCTTTTTCGTTTTCTACTACTGGTTTTGAAAATATTTAAAAGTTTTTAGTATTTTATACAAGAAAACGTTTTTAAAACTCTACAAATTTGTACGAAACTCGTGGTAAATAACAATTAAAAAATACAGTTTTATTTCGTTCGTTTATTAATTCAGTCTATGTCATTATATTTAGTTTGTATTAATCAACATTTAAGAACTTGTTTAGTGTGTAATTTAGTAAATTTGTTATTTTTCATTTAAATGGTAAAAATGCATTTAATTTTTTTCAGGTTTGGATTTTAAGTGCGAAAATGGTTCGTTTATTATTATTTTGAAACAATATTACATTTTTCTGTGTCACTTGGAATCTTGTAGTGAATTATTCTATTATCGTTTGTCAACGATTGCAGTAACGATTAATAAACACTTTGTTTTATTTGTATTGAACGAAGGAGGGGATTGAGTCATACTTATTATACCTGATGTTAGTGGGTCAGTTTGAAAAGTCTTTTCCTAATATTTTTTTCGCACATCTAGGTTCATTAAATGCATCTTTTTATCATAAAGTAATCGCAAATTAATTAACAATGACCCCATATCGCTTTCAATTATCGCAGTCGGAATCATCGGAAATTTATATAAAATCTGAATCAAAACTATATCGAAAGACACTGCTTATGATAATTAAACGCAGAAATAATAAATAACATTTCATTTCAACAAAACGACAATGATAAATGATACAAATTAACGTTAAAGCCTTTTTAATAATATTTTCAAGAAATTTGACATTTTGCCCGCCTGAGACACCTTTAATAAATATTTATTTCAAGAGTGTATACTTAAACAATGTTATTTAACTTTAACGAATCGTTGAAAGTTAACTCATGTGTATTTAAAGTTACTCAACGATCAAGAAGCGGTTTTTATACGACTTTACACTCTTTACGTCTTGACTTAAATAATAATAATTATACAAGACATCCGAAGACGATAAATAAATATTTTTGTACTCAAAATTGATTGCCACTAATTGTTTGCTGTATTTCTTTATTTGGTATCTTTTAACTTCGAAAATATAGCGAATATATACAACTATTGTTTACAATAGCAAATAGCATTATCATGTTTTTGTATGGAAAATTCCCTAGCATAGAACTAAAAACATAGTTTAGATAAGAATTGTCATAACTTATTTTGGTATGTTGTCAACGCTATTTTAGATTCCATAAATGACGTTTATTCCATTATATCTAATGGAAAAGTATGTCTACTATTATAAACAATACTTTTTGTTTGCTTATGTTACCAAATTAATAACACAAACGTTTCTTAAAATGTTACTCCTCGTTGCGAGTTTTCTTAACAAAAAAACCTTATTGTCAACTGTACATCTCCAACGTCTCAAATTTGTGCAATATTTCATAGCCCCTTATGGTTGACATCCCTCCACACTCATATGTATGAAATGAAGGTTTGCAAAGGATAAGTAAGCGTATCTGAGTTACTTATTTCGATAAATGATTCTATTCTGATATCATCCATAACGATTATCGTAACTATGAAACTTTTAATACCAGCGTAATACACCTTATACTCGCAAATGATTGAGTTTTTACTTCACACTGTCCCCGAACACAGATGAAATCTACGAACCAAAAAACTTCGCAGAAAAATAATCATATATTAACGCAAATAAATTGAGTTATTCCATTACAATATCTGTAACAAACAAGTTTAGTGTTAACGTCTAATAATGGAAATCTTTATAACACAATACGGATAGGTACAGGGTAAATTTTTGTCTTAAGATCTCTAAATATCTAAAAAAATAGTAACGTATCAAAAAGTAACAATTCAAATTCATTACAAAATTTGGCTGTCATGTAAATAAGAATCGATTCTGATTCTTGCTCCAGAATCGACATATTACCGCCAAAATAGCCAATTGCCCTAGTTTTTGAGATATTCATGATCAAAGGGGTAAACAATTCGATTCTAGGCATTTATCACCATCTATTCAGAACCCCCCAAAAATGCTATTGTGCTACTAGTAAGAATCAATTCTGAAAGGATTTTTCCCACATAAATTAAATATGTACGCCAAAATATTGAATTGGATCGTCTTTTTCTCCAAATTGAAGATCAAGGGGTTGAAAAGTCGTGTTCTAAGATATTTTTTTCTGTTTTTCTCGAAAAGTAGCCAAGACGATAACGATTTTGAAGAGATTCAATTTCAAAAAGTTCATCGAACATATCGGATTCACCATTTTGCATTTCATGATATTTTGAGGTGCTTTAACCTTCAATTTATCCAAAAACTAGGTCCAGTTGGTTATTTTGGTGTACATATTTGATTTCTGATGGAAAAATCCTGTCAGAATTGATTCTTACTGATAAGACAGTATTTTTTTTTAGGCTGTGAATAGATGTACCCAATGCCTGAAATTTGATTTTTTACTCCTTTGATATTTAAAAGCAAGAGCCAATTGGATATTTTGGAGGTCATATTTGGATTCTGGAGCAAACATCCTACCAGAATCGATTCTTACTTATAGGGCAACGTGAAATTTTTTCATTTTTGTTGGTCTTTGCTATTGATCTAGTATCTAAAATCTTACTTTAGGGATTGAAAGGAGTACCTAATGTACGTAATTTCCAAGCACGTCCAAAATGAATCCTTTTGGAAATGAACCTGATACTTACGTCTTATTTTTTTTTTAAGGAAAATTCTTAATTTTAAATCAGATACTGATCAGCAAAACAATGTAGTTCCTTTTCTATAAACATTTCTTCATTCGTCATAATTCTTAAAAATATTACTAAATAATATCTTAAAATTAAAAACCCTCTGTGTAAACATTTTGAAATGAGTTAAAATCGAATTACCAGATAATGTCGATCAAAGGAAAATAATTCCAGGAAATGGAGAAACATTTTCAATTTTATATTTACCATGTTTATAAAACATTTCTGAAACGTTTAAGAAACATTTGTGGCCATTTTGGTGCCGTTTGGGATGTTATTCTCATGTTCATCTTACGATTACAACATTATATGATTGATATTTCCATCAAAAGAAATGCATGCAAAATTTCATGTAGAGAATTTAATTCTTTATGTTTTTTGTATGAAACTTGTTTTTGTCTAATTTGTATTTTTTTTTTATTATCTTATCAACAGGCGATATCGCCCTTTTCGCTGAATTTTGTAGATCAATTTCAATTCCTTATATTTGTGAGAGCTGCTTTTCGTCTTCAGAGATGGCGCCATACTTCACATTTGTGTATGAAATGTAGGAGCTGCAGAGACCTACACCAAGTACTGCATGGGTCTCGAGTCGATTTATTGCGAATAAATAAAAAAAACGTTTTTCATTTCTGATTCTGACCTTGAAAATTACCTCGTCGCCAATGTTCACTATGATATTTGTGATCAGCGCATCAAATTACGAAAGTATACGTAGTATAAAAAATATTGGAGGTATGGGTTTTTTCGGAAATACAACCAAATACGATTAGAAAAATTCGTCAAATTCTCTACAAACAAGGGTTTATGCAATTTCTTCATGGTATCAATCGAATTCCCGCAAAACATAGATTAACATGAGACTAATTTCAACTTGTAGTGTAATCACGTATAGAGAAGTAGTTACTGAGGACTCACATTTCAAGTGGATTGGATTACCCATACTTGTTGATTACAGGCTACGTTTAAATAATATAGTGGACAGCTGGGAATCTCCTAGGATGTAATTTCCTAGCTGCACCTATTATCATTATGGAAATTATAATCTATTTCTTTAAATTCAAACAAGAGATGCCTAAGGTACGGTTTCTTTCTATAGATGTCTATTTTTCGATATAGATTTTAAAAAAAGTTAGGCTTTTTGACAATTTCTCCCAGTTGGTGGCTGCAATATGTCCGACCGACAATTTTTAATGTCATATTCGAAATATGTTGGTCAAAATATATAAAAATAGTGTAGTACAAAGATTTCCCCAATTACATAGTAGGGGAAAATGACACTTTACGACGTAGATAATTCCCGAATTGAACTAGGAAAGTTGACATTGAAGGAAGCTTAATCTGTTGTCAAAAATAAATTCAAAATGACATCGATGAGATCCATTAAGAATTTCTATAAAAATCATTATGACATATAGGATTAACGGATTGTAGGCGTGTTGATAGTCGCGTACTATTTTCTTATGTTAGTATGTAAATTAGCCGGATATATGTTGAACATTTTAATGTAATGAACCCAAGGCTATATTTAATTTTACAATGATAATTAAACCGGCCATCATATATAAGAGTAAAAATTTATTTTAAAATTAATTTATTAAATTTAGGGCATAAAATAACCATTTTACACCGTCATCAAAACGTAATATTTGGACCACTGGCTTGGAATGTATGACTCGTCGGCAACTTCAATGCAATCGCAGTCCGAAGCGTAAAATTTCATTTTCCGCCCACGTTGCAAAAAATACTATTTCAGCGTAGTATGACTTCGAGTGTTATTTAAATATAATCTATATTTAAGGAAATAAATACAAATTCTCAATATTTGTGGTAATATAAATATTTATAAATAAAACGAGAAATATTTTTTGGAGTTCAGCCCTGGATATACAATCACCAACCGAGGCGTAAATTTGTCATTTTATGCCCTTGGTAAGAAAAGTACCATGCCAATTTCCCAATAGGATTTTTCTAAAATGTACGTTTTTGTAGTTACGTGCCTGTAAATATTTGATGCCTAAATAATTAATTTGTACTTTCCGCCCTTAAACGGTTATCAATACCATACGCCCGCCCTTTACGCACGCAATTACAAAAAATAGGATACTTAACAAGGGTATAAAGTACATTTTTACACACGGGTTCTAGAAGGCATCATACGTGCTGGTTACCTGCAGTGCATGAAAGTATATGTTATACTCTTGTTAGGTAACGTACCATTTTGACCTTGCAGATAATAATGAATATCATTCGGGTACAAATGAACTGAGAGTACAGTATCGTATAATTTCAATTTTTAAGCTTTATTTACAAAGGCTATTATTCTCATCTTTACCAAGAATCCGCGTATCTGCGTATTTAATGTAAACGGTCAAGAAATTTTGAAATGTTTTTCAAAACGGTATAAAACTTTTCTCGTAAAAATAAATTATGATTTGATATAAGAGAACCTGGTAGAAATCGATATAACAATGTAAATGCGCATTTTTTATTCCTATTGTTTACTTATCATCAGAAATCTATTTAAAGTGTATGGATTTTTCTTTATAAATGTACAATCCTTTTTTGTAACGATTGTACGTGTGACTGTTAAGATAGTAAGTGGTATATCTTCTAACTTAAAGCACTCATTATAAGCCCATTATCGTTAATAAAATAAACGCATGATTTTGACTTTCTTGGTACTTGGTATTAACATTCTAGCGATAGCAAGCATATAAATATAAAGCAGTGAGCAAGATATCATCGTACTCCAACAAAATGTCGTGGAACACAGTCGTTTTGCTGCTTGCAGTTTGCTGCTTTACTAAGTCGGCATTCTCTCGTGGGATCCACTCTGGCATTTCGGGTAAGTTTATGAATAAGAAATGAAGAACTTTTGTGCACTGTGCTGTCTGAAATTCATCAATAACCTACTTTAAAATTTCGTTTGAACATTACTCCAAATTTTGTTATTTGTTAAAACCAATAAAACATAGCGTATTATAAATAATTATATATGATTATAACAATCGACTTGTCATCTTTAGGAGAACATTCGGTTCTTGCGCTTACCTCGCTCGAAGGTGCCGGAAGTTTGGAGCACGATGACATTGAAAAACGCTCCAGTGAAGAAGACCAAACTGATGCAGCAAAATACGGAGTCAATACCATTGCGTTAAATCCGGGTCAGCAGGGCAAAATTTTGGATGGAATTAAGGCATTTGGTATTCGACAACCGATTTATGTAGTTAATATCGGCAAGGGCAGTGCTGAAATCGGTAGAATCTACAAGCCAGCCAGTGCCAATAAGGAAGATGTATGGAAATTGATCGATGATAAACGCATTATCCATTCAGGACAAAAGCATACATTTAATTTCGATCAAATGTTCGTTCGTTCGGCCATGGAAGTTAAAAATCCATCAGATACTAGAGTGATTTTGTACGCAGCGAGAGTGGGTGAAAAGTCCGGCTACAATACAATCGAACAAAAATACAAAGAACCGCTGTTCAATTTCGATAACATCGCATTAAAAGCAAGTAAATTTGTCCTGACCACAGGCACTAAATACGTCCCAGCAGTTGGACCAGCTCTAAGTGGCTTAATAAGCGCTCTTTGGCCCGAAAAAAGTCAGAAAATTATAGATCCATGGGCAGAAAGGCTGAAGAACGTGAAAAACTTGATCAGTCAAGCTAAATTCGATAGTGTTAATTTCATTCTTACAGGCAAATTGGAGGACTACCGCAGCAGTACCCAGGATTTGATGAGCAAAGTATATCGTTCGGATGTATCGAACGCCTACATGAGACACATTTATCAGCTGAGAACTGTACCAAACTACTTTAGTTGTATCGATAAATCAAAAGATGGAGAGATTTGTTACTCCGTCCTCCCACTTTTCACGCAATTGATAAATACGAATTTGGCATTTTACAATTGGGGAATCCAGTACGCTAAGAATATAAGTTTGTCAGAGTTGAATCTTCTTGATGTGACAACTTACAGAAATGATATGTTGCGAACAGCAATTGATTACATCAATGAGTTATATGAAACGAAAATTGAAGAAACGTACAACACTTGCCATCCTGATGAATTCTACAACAGTATGATGGATGTTCGACGTTATATGGCGCTATATGGTATAGAGTACATCACTCACTGGAAGAACATTCTGGATTCTGAATCGAAAATCGACTACAACCTGATCACCTATTCAGCATTCCACGGAATGTCTTCTGCGAATCTCTACAAACAGGCCATGTTGGAGTTCGGAACCGAACCTTTGACTCCTAAATTGATTACATCAGCATCTGGTGAACAAAGACGCAACAAATTAGTAGAGGTCCAGGCCAGTTATGGTACAAGTAACTATACTATTTATGGTATTACTTTGACATTCGAAGAAGGGGAACCCATAGAATTGGGCACAAAAATGAATCTCAAATCGCCATCGTTGCAGATGAAAGATAGAGTAATCGAGCATTTAGATGTTGACTTTGACAGTCACATTGACTGTTTGCGTTTCCACATGTCTGATGGTGAAAACATTGTATTTGGTACATGTTCGGGAAAAGGATCGAAACGGTTCCAACTTTCCGGTCATCATATTGCATCCTTGTTTGTAGCAAATGATATTCCATCCATGCAAGGTGCTCTTGCGAATATTGCTGTTTCATATCAACAAAAGCCTATTGATGAACCTACAGTTAATGTTTAAACTGGACTACAAAAATAATTTTGTCGAAATTTAAAAAATTATTTTGAGAGTTGTGATTTAGTCTGATGTCAACAGAAAGTTTGTTACATTTATTTTACAATGATGTATTCTAAGCGAAATTAGAATACGAAAGATCCTTTGCAGGAAAATTGGTTATTTTATGATGTATATATAACAATGTCGCACTTCATTACGTATCATTTTTCTTCATAACGCACATTCCATTGTACCTAATTTTAAGAATCGATTACATTGTATCAAATTTTATATTGGCTCTGTATTTTTCACTTTGTTATTGTTCGAATTTTTTATTATGATAAGTAATAAATTGATAGATACTTTGAATAATGAAACATTTTTTATCACTTTGAATGATATCAGTAAATGGTAAGGCGAATAAAAACATTTCTATTTATAAATGCTGTTTTTCTTATTAGGTTTACTGTCAATGTCGATGTTATGTGATTTACTGATTAAATTAATGGGTATTTAATATTATCAAATTAGTAGTTTCTGATAGAAACTTTGAAAACGTGCACGACAGCAGTAAATCATCACCTTGAATTTACGAATTTATACAAGTTCCAGTGACCCTGGGATAAACAGATAATCAGTTTAGTATCTTTAGTATTATTGTTTTAATTACACAAACAACAACCAGAAATGGTCAATGATTCCTTACTTTGTTGTATAACCATTGTTGTTTTTTACGATTGACGATCTGTTATATACTTCAGTAATCCGCATTTGTATACATTTGTATACGAATTCTAGAATTGAATTAAAACTGGAATCAGAAAATAAAGTAATCAAATAAGTTCAAATATATATTTCCCAATAAAAATTATTGTGGAACATATGAGCAAATCCATTGAACTTTTCATGATCGATATCTTTCAAGCACACTACTGACTTGTACGATGTGTTTTTATGTATAGTTTAGAAGTAATTATTCACAGGCGTGTAATATTTTTACTCGTCGGCTTTAGGGAACTAAATATCATAGTAAGAGCAAAAGGGGGAATTTTATTGAACTTTTCGAATTCGAGTGCTGGTAATTTTTTATTAATCGAGGTTCAGGGGGTTTATTAGTACCATGATAAAAATAAAAAATTGGGATACACTTCCAAAAAGTTAACACCTACAATTTTTATTGTAACTATAATGTCCAACGTTTCTTGCTGCGCTGATTACGAATATCACAATGAAAATTGTCAGCGAAGTCATTTTCAAGGTCAAAACTAAAAAAAAAACAAGAATTTCGGATTTTATTGCGTATGTTTTCAAGAAAACGACTAATTTTTATTGTATCTACGATGTCCGATGTATTTAGGTGCGCGGATTACGAATAACATGATGATGCAACGTTGCAAAGAGTAGATCTCGAAAAATAGATCATCAAAAATATAAACAGTTATAAGCATATAAAGGCTTCATTATTCGCGGAAGAATTATAAATGTCGATGAGAAAATTATACAGGCAAAAAAATTTGTATACAGAATAACCCGAGAATACTTTTCTGACAGCTTTCGTTGCGTCGAATTGGAACAAAATGTTTGTTCGCAATTTCGCAAAAGGCAGATTAAAGTACAATTCATCGGGTTTAAAGAACATTTTTACCAAGCCAATGAAAAAGAATAAGATCGAATTTAGAAATTACATTTCCAATCCGGTTTCTTGACATTTCGAATTGAGAAACGTCCCAACCCGATTCGAAGTTCATCGATTTAATACATTCACGCGAATTTGTGAATGTCTGAATTCGAAAAAATTCGTTTTAATACGTTGGGTTTTACTACCTTGATAAAAACCTGGATTAACTCAATGAAAAAAATCGTATCGGAATGACTACCTAACAAAGAAAAAAGAATTGAAACGAATTGAATATGTTTTATTTCGTTTTTATTTGCCATATATATTATATATTTTTATTACAAAGAAATAAGAAAAACAAATACCTTCACATATATTATTATTACTTAGTGCCTGTGAAATTCATTACATTATAGTTCATGTTTTCATGTAAAAACTAATAGCTAATGTTGTTTAGGTTATGTTTATGTTCTATTCATGTATTATATCGGATTAAAACGAAAGAATTTCAATGAAAATGGTCAAGAAGCCGAAATAAAACGTATTCAATTCGTTTTAATTCTTTTTCCTTTGTTGGGGTAGTCATTCCGATACGATTTTTTTCATTGAGTTATCCAAGGTTTTTGTCAAGGTATTTAGGAAAAGTATAATTGTATGAAAATAATTGACAAAATGAGGCCCACATTCTTGCTCAAAATTGTTCATTACATAAAAGGGCGAAAAACATATTTTTAAAACATAGTTTTTGAGGCGACAGAAAATTGTTGTTCGTAATTTGGCAAATATGATTACCTAGCAAATTCATTGAAATTCATTAAGTGATTTTGAATGAATCTCAATGGGTTTGAATTGGTTTTCTTAATCACTAAATATCAATAGAAATATTGTTTTAAAATCATTGATTTCAGTATGTGCTTATTATATCATGAAAATTGATTGAATTTCATTGGCTTTCGCATTTTTTACTCATTTTGTATTAATGAAAGGTTGTACAGTTTATATATTTATTTTTCTAATTATTTATTATTATATTATGTTACATCTTGTCACATGGGAAGGAAATATGATCGCTAACACTTAAATAGTAGTGATTTTCTAGTACCATGGTGTTTTTCGAGATTGCCTTAAGGGGGTACTATCAAGTAGTCATCAAAGCTAAAAAACTGTAATTGAATAAGTTGTTACTCATTTTTCAGTAATTGCAGAAAATTGGTGAATTCTCTACAAATATGTTTGATTTTTGTTTAAGGGAGTATACAAAATTGCTAGAATTACTTTTATGAAACTCAAATTTTGACAATTCGATTCAGCAATTTTCAATTTTGATTTTTAAGCGTAGATTACTACCTTATTGACATATCATATCAGAACCCCATTAATACGTGGTTCTAAATTGATTTAAACATTTCAAAAATTTGAGAAAAAAAAACACATTTCTTTTAAATTGCGGATAGTTTAAACAAAAATAAATTTAAAAAATGTTGGAAATTTTGTATTCCAACGCCACTGACATCAAAAGTTACTCAAGAAAGAATTTCTTGGACCCATTAATATTCGCTAAATTAATTTAAACATTAAACAAAGTTTGGTGAACAGAAAAACGTATTTCCCGAATATTACCCATATTTTTTTTTTTTTTTCAGGATTTTCAAAAATTCCATTTCTTTTCGAGGAAAAAATTGTTTTAGGTCAAAAAATTTGTTTGCAATTTTTATTATATTATCTTTGAATTCCTCGTCAAAAATTACTAAATAACCAATTTTTTTGTATTTTTTGAACGATTGTTTCATTTAAATATCTTATTTCCATTCAAAATCATTTACCTCCCAACCTTGCTATTAATAATAACCGATTCGATTTCATTCATATCAGCTACATTCTCATCTAATTTTTTTTCGATTCAAAATCATTAAAGTTGTAGTCCTGTAATAATTAACTATCCATTCAAATTCATTCGAGGCACCATATAACTATTTTTCCATTGAAATTTATTCAATTTGCAATCGTTCTATTCGCACGTTTCAATTGAAATTCATTCAATGAAACCATTTCATCATTCCATTCAAAATCATTAAATCGAACAACTTTTTATGAACTATTAACCATTAAAAATCATTGAAACACATTTTCTCATTGAAATGCATTGCAGAAGCTAAGAAAACGAATTCAAGAGTGATGCAACGAATGAATTTCAATGGATCTTCAATGAATTTTCGTTTGCTGGGCAATTTTTCCAAAATTATATATGAAAATATACTAATATATAATTGTACCCAAAAGAGTAGAACACTCCAGTGTCAAAAATGCCTAAATTGAGCCCCTTTGAATACATTTAAGTATAAAAGGTATTTTTAAAAAATGTACACCGACGTGTCGTTTTTCACATACGCGTCGTTATTCAATGCAAAAAGTGTAAAAAAATGTAAGCAATATTAAAATATTGTAGATTAAGCGTTGTAAAAACTTTTTAAAAATGGAACGCGTGTACAATTTCCGAAAATTGGTATTGCAGTTGGGTTTAGTATCCAATCTACGTTTTACCGATCGATAAATGTAAGAAGTTCCGAATGCACATAAGAGATGCCTCTACGTTCCACTTTCAGAAAGATTGCAGTTTGTTAATATGGCATCAATATAACCGCGGTTTTTTAAATAAAAAAAAATAAAAATCTATTTCTTGTCTATTTCATTTTATTATATAATTTTCATATAAACTGGTAATAAATTACAAGAAAGAAGAATACTCACTCTTGAGTGCAGTGAAACTACAAATTGTAAATTTTTTAATGAAAGTGAAATTTAAAAATATATTTAAAAATGTTAAATTAAAAAATTAATCGTTTCTTGTCTAAATGCGGCCACTTTGTAACCCTCTAAGGATGACTTATAATTATATTCTATGGCTACATTGGCATAATAGAAAGTTAAAAATAATCTCTGTAATGTAAAAAATTATCATCACTAGCAGCAAAAGTGATGCTCATTTGAGATCATATTTATGAACTCGTGAAATATTTTTATGGAAATATCAATTTAGTAATGTTAAATGTCACTTATTTTCACTCATCACTAAGAGTGAATTTTCATTCTAATAATCGGAATCAATTCTATCGCTTTTTTGTTCAAAGTGTCTCATATCACTCTTCTAAATTGGACTTTCATCTTTTTAGAGTGAGCATATTACTAACTCTGAGTTTGGAATGATAATTCTACTCCAAAAACTTTTGAAAGGATTCCATTTTCTAGAAGGATAATTTCGTTCTAAGAAATTTACGGAGTAGTCCCTTAATTATTGGAGTAATAATTTTCTCTTTCTGAAGTGAAAATTGAGCCATTCTGGGGAGAAAGGGAAATCTCACATTTTCTCCATGGAAAAATTCCATGTTATAGAGTAAATGTACTTTTAGTCTATTTTTTTACAAACTGAATTAAAAAATATTCTTCATTTTGACTACAAATAGCTGTAAAAATTATTATAATTAAACAAAAAATATTAGGATGTAAACAATAACGCTTCCTCTCTCTCTCTCTCTCTCTCTCTCTCTCTCTCTCTCTCTCCCTCTCTCTCTCTCTCTCTCTCTCTCTCTCTCTCACTCTCTCTCTCTCTCTCTCTCTCTCTCTCTCTCTCTCTCTCTCTCTCTCTCTCTCTCTCTCTCTCTCTCTCTTTCTGCATTTGTTGCCTTTAAGAGGTTCTAAAGTAGTTCAAAAGAAGAAAGTAGAGTTTATCAATGCATTCTGATAAAATTTGATAGTATTTTTTGACTCATTCAAAACCATTTTTGTTCTTAGAATATTTTCTCTAAAGTCTGTAGCATTCAAGAAAAAATTTCTCAAAAAATTCATTCATTTTTTCAACACATTGACGTTTAGATTTTGCACACTTTTGGTTGCAAATAGGCATCGATCCTACAACATTATTGATGAGAAAAAAAAATTACAAAAAACTAAACGCACGGAATTTTGTTCATTTTTAACTTAAAATGCGCCATATTGGTTTTTGAAGCAATTTAAATGCAATTTTGACCGCACGAATCGAAAGGGCATACTCGAATATGGTAAGATTGGTCACTTTTAAGCCAATATTTATCTTATTTCCTTTTAAGAATGAAGGTCGAAAACCAACTAAAAAATGTGCATCTCCGGGACTTAATGGGTTAATACAGAATTTTCGATTCAATAAACTTAGTGAGTAGAATACCTAATGGTAACTACCATGAAAACACAATGTTTTTTTTAATACTAAAAATACATACCCCGTAAGTATTTAGCTGTTTTTAAATTATATTTTAAACTAACAAATTATTTAAAATAAGGCTACATTACCTCAAACATTTTCTTTCGTTGATTTCTGATACAGCATAAATTTATTGTAATTTATAAGAATTCGATCAAGGAAGAACATTTAATCATTATACATAAATTACCATCAAATATGTTGACAAAGATTACATTACATAAGCAGAACACGCAAAAACCAATTTAAATTGGTTTCGTTATAACTAAGAAAAAATCTGCTGATCGAACCATTTTAATCTAACCTCCTCGAATAATTACAGATAAGGTTATAATCTTAAAAAAATGTAAAATTAATGATAATTGTTTTTTAGTGATTTTTTTTAGTTTAATCAAATTAATCACCAGCCTTATAATGAAAAAGTTGATATATTATTAATGGATAATATGACTAATCGCACAGAATCGCAATATATTATTGTTTACAAGAAAGATACTCTGTACATGTTATAGCTTGAAAATTCACTCTTTAAGGGGTAAAAATTGAGCTGCTGATTGGAAAAGCGAATTGTCACTCTATATAAGTGAGTTTTCACTCCATGAAAATTCACTCTTAGTCTTGATCGGAAATATACTTTAAAAAGAGTGAAATTGATCGTAACTAAAATATATGATAATTTGAGAACCACTTTTATTGTGAAAGATGACAATTTTTTACAATATTCGTTTTCATATTTTTAACTTTATAAATATCTCAATGTAATCATATAATGTTGTATTTTCTTGTATTTCAAAAATTCAAATCTGACGAAAAATGCACCAATCCAACTAATTTTATAAAAAAATTTAAACCTGGGACAAAAAACATCATGTATTTGGTATAATAACATACCTAAGTAAATTAACAAATTAAAGGCAGATATTATTTTGGATTATTATCATAATCCAAATACACATAATTAATTTTTATTTTTCTTAAAATTGGGTATAGAAATTCACTCTTCATGTACCCAGTTTACGTTCCGATTCTCTCCTTTGGAGTGGAAAATTGGAGCATATAAGGAGTGAATATTCAGTCCGTACATTGGTGGTTGGAATGTATTTCACACTATACGAGGGAAATTGAACTCTAAGAAATTTAGAGGGTAAACTTATTAGACTTAGATTTTATGTTATGAAATATTAATCATATATTCTATTTGGTGTTAATTACGTAAATGTTTTTATTTAGAATTAATTTTGTGGCATATGTAAAAAATTCAAAATTTATTTTCATCGTATTTTAAAAGATTTTATATTAGAAATGGCATGTTGATAATTCATAATTCAATAGTGTTTTGCGTTTATACTCTATAAATGTCTTAGAGTGAAAACCGAACTAAAATTCACTCTTTTAGAGTGCATTTTTACTCTTAATGGATTGAACACTCTTAATCAGGGAGTTGATTGTTGCGACTCTGGTTCTGGTATTTCATACCGAGAAATGTAGATTGTTTTTTTATTATAATTTTAATTATTATAAATAAGCGGAAAAAGTGGAGGATTGAAAATTTATAATAATAAGAACTTTAAACTTTTAGCTTCAAGTTCAGATACAACTCGTGAAGGACGCCTGCTACAGCCATAAATTTCTTTCCCTGACATAAGCCATTCCATGACCTTCCATTGATCAATAAATTTTTTACTGTTTTTAAACTCGTTAGAAAACTTCATTTCTAGGTAGATCGTTTTGAAACAACCTTAAATTATTTTTAAAAAGTGATCTTATTTTGATCATTCTTCGATTAATTTGTTTCCGGCCAAATTTGATAAAATTCCGCTGAATTTGTTGTTGCTCGGGTATGTTAATTGTTATCTATTAATCGTTTCCTACTCTGTATTCGAAATTAAGTTACTAAAATAAATAGCTTCGAATTAAAAAAGGTGTTAAAAAAAATGTTTACACAAACAGCTAAGATTTGTTGATTTTGAATCATCAAATGGTGTTTTCAAAAATGGCCTTTATATTTTGTCGGTGACGATTATGGTATTTAAACAAAATTACAAATTTAAAATAGTTGACGGCTTATACCTACAAATTGCATTAGATGTTAATATGCTATAGTTAGATAAAAAGATAAAAACATAAAAATATGAACAGATAACAAGATAACAAGATAACAAGATACAAATATAACAAGATAACATCCCGGGAAAAAATTGATTATATACAATTATATATTATTATATATAATTGGATCTAATTGTATCAAAAATTGTATATAATTATATATAATCCATTTTTTCCCGGGATATGTTGATAGATAAAAAGATAACAAGATAACATTTGCTAAAAAGATGGCAAGATGACAAGATGACCAGATGACAAGTATTTTCTTTTTATCTTTTTATCGTTTTGTTAATTTCATCATAGTTGAGATTATAAATGTTTCGACAAGGCCCTAGCATTTTGAGACGCAAGGTGTTTGAAATGTTTAGAAATTTTCAAACTATAGCATTTTAATATCAAATGCAATTTGTACGTATAAGCCGTTAACAGTATTCATTTTAAATACACTTGCGTTAAATTTATATTTAAACAAACTTAAGTTCCTTTGTAATGAACAATCTTATTTAAAAAACAAACTGTTACGAGCAATTAGAATTTCAAATTATGGGCATTTTGATCCCAAAATGATACCGTAAAAGATGACATTTGCACGGAATCGTACTCAATCTTTACTTTGCTTCAGGACCACCGTGACGTAATGCGATTAACTAGAATATTAAATACAACTTAAAAACCAATTAAAAATAATGATTTCTTCGATTTTAACCGTGTAGGTATTGCGAAATGAAGATATTCAGATTATTACAAACGTTTTTTAGCTTCCACAATTTTTATTTTTTGTAAAACGTGTAAAATTTTCAAAATAGTACAAGATGTGATTTGATCCTAGATATGGAATTTTGTGTGCACGTTTTGTTGATCACCTGAAACAAAAAGAGAACCATGAGACATGAATAGCTCTGTCAATAATCAAATTATCTTATGTCAGAAATATCTATAGGACTAATATTTTATATACTTCTACAATTTATGAATTTTAAATACCGGCTGCTTTATCAATCCCATTTTTAAATAAATATAAATTAATTCATACAAAAACATTTTCATTTTCCCACTCAAATCCAGATTTGACTATTTAAGCATCATTGATCGATTGTATACATCATTTATGGTTTCAAATTCAGTATAAAATCGTAACTATTCCAATTGGATATTTCGCCGGTCCGAATTAGATTTTGCGGGAAAAATTCTGTCAAAATTGACTTTTACGGGGTCGTCAATAGATGCTCACATTGCCTGAAATCCGATTTTTGATTGCTTTGACCTCTAATTTGTTCAAAAACCAGGTCTAATTGCTTATTTTGGTGTACTGATTTGGATGTCGCGGGAAAAATCCTATTAGAATTATCTTTTACTGGCTGAACAACAGCATTTTGTAGACTGTAAATAGATGTTCAAAATATCTGAAATCGGATTGTTTACCCCTTTGATCTTCAATATCTCGAAAAATAGAGCAAGTTGGATATTTCGGTGGTCATATTTGGATTCAGTTGCGATATGTAGCCCCCTTTTTTAAGGTTGGGAATAGCTTTTTTGTTGTTATTCCATCTTTACATCTAAGTAAACTTTTATCCCAACACCGTTTCTATTAATTTTTCTAGTTATTTCGTTTCTCGTATACTTTTGAATATACTTATTCCGTCCATGAAATTGTTTAATCTGGTTATTGAACAAAACAGTGACTCATACATACAACTGCATTCCATCAAGATTCATACTGAATTCTCTAAATCTGATTTAGTGAAAACTACTAATCAAAAGATGAAAACAGGTCACTAATTAAATTAGTAATAAATAATTAAAAACTACGAATTACTATTTTAAAAAAATACTAGTAGAGTTTTTAATAATTTCGTGATTTATTTTTTAGACAAAAGATGATTAATTGATAGTAACCTACTTTTTATTTCAGATTAGTAGTTTTATAGCTAATTCAGATTTAGAGACATACCATATTAATTGTTTTTAGAAATATATTTTAAGTCTTTGGATTTTCTCATTTCTCGAATTGAATATTTGGTAATTGCCCTTATATTAGATGCAATTAGAATTCAAAACAAACCTTTTATACATCGAAGACTTGAATAATCGAGGTAAAGACACATCGACATACTGGACACGTATTGTTTCGGAGATTCCTCGTGCATCCTTCGCAAATGCATCTGTGGCCGCAATATACGAATATGTGCGTAGCTTTGTTTTCCATGCAAACGCAACAAATTCCAGACGGTCCTTTGTTTTCATGATAACTACCTGGAAAATGTTTTTAATTTCATACATAATTCGTGATGCTTACAGTTATAATGGACTATATATCCCGATGCTCAAAAGTTTTCCACTCTATGCACGCAAATGGAAGGTAGAAAATATTTGGTAATAACTTTGTACAGTATGGAGGGTTCTAATTTACTTACCTGAAGGTCCGGTCTGTTCAAAACAATTTTCTACTGCTTTAGCAGGGTCACATCCATTTTTTTCGTCGCTTAAACTTAGAGCCAATGCTATCCGTAATTGTTCTTCCTCTGGAAGAGTATCGGGGACAGAAGTAAATTTTAATGACTGCTTCCGGTCTCCATCAATTATCGGCAAAGGACTTAGACTGCAAAAATAATTTTTAGTTATTAACTTTAATATTGTAATTTATAATATCTATCATATATTTTTACGATTTATATTAGGTCCAAGAATTTCGAAATTAATTACTGTAATACATAAAACAACAAATCAAGTTTGCTATTCCTATCTGACAAGTCTGTAGCTCGGTTCCACTGGAGAATTAAAACAATCTAATCAAACTGATGAAAACAGGAATTTAATGAAATTGATGTAAGATGATATCCGAAATTGTAATTAATAAATCTTAGAACCGAAATCTACTAACTTGTTGAGTTTCTCATAACAGGTTCTACAAATCGGATGATCTGGCAGAATACAAATGGGCCTCGAGCAGTAACTGGTGCAACGTTGGCAGTGTTCGAGGTCGATACTCCCTTTCAACTGTGTAAGAGGGTAAAATCGTTGAGTGTTTGGAAAAATGAAGCCATCTGCTATTAACATTTGTTGAGTTTCCTAAAATTTATACATCTGTAATTATTGTTCACGTCAATTTAGTAAACTTTAGTTTAAAATTGATTAAAAAGTCACTCTTTTGAAGCAAACCTTTAATATCTTGTACTTTGGCTCGTTGGTAAAATTGTACATCCAAATCTCAATCAATTTCAAAATCTTATGACGTATTCGCATATGCTTTGTTGTCTTTACAATCTCTCGAAGTTGTTCTAGATACCGAGCGGTACATATTTCTTCGTGTATGAGATTGTCACCATGTTTAACGCAGTATTCTAACACCTACTTGGAAATTAGTATAATTGTTACATTGAAAGTTACAAAAATATCAGTTATCATACCACCACGGCCGAAAATGCAGTCGTAAATTGCTTCTCCCTTATCTTTGCGTTTAAAGCGTAAAGCGCATCCTTAGGGCTGCGGCAGAAATATGGTAAGCTTTCAACGAATTGTCAGAAAATCTTGTGTTCTACTTACTGTTCAATTCCTCGACGAATAAGGTACAACAGGTCATACATCTGGTTTTTGTACGGGTATTCTTGTTGAGTTCTGGTAGCAGAATCTGGGTTGGTAAACAGTCGATTACCTCAGAGAATTGTTATTTTCAACTCACGAACTTACCGAGTAGCAGATTAAATTGTGACATTTTGAAGACTTAATTATAAATTCGCATTAAGACGGATTAGAAAACTTTTTTAATGTAAATTTCTACTGAATTACTGGATTTTTTTGACAACAAACGTTGCATCGTGTACCGGCGGCCGCCACGCCTACATTCCGGATGAAATCGATATTTCGTGCATCGTCCGAGATGGAGCAAATGGTGACAACATCGTCTTTCCTCTGAATCTTGATCGCTTCTGATACGAATATCGACAACTAGTTCCTAGATAAATTCCACTCATTCACAATGAATCAAAATAGAAATAAATTTGTCAAAATCAATTGGAATGTATATATCATTTCTCTGCGCAAGCGCCATATAGCCATCAGTTCTACATAACTAGAACCGCCAATATTTTGAAATTTGTTTACTTCATAAATTTGAATTATTTAAAAAAAAAGAATAGTTTATTTTTTAAGAATTCAATAGATTTCCAGAATTTATAATACGTGAAATGCATGGAAATAAAATTGAGTTTTAGTTTAAAGAAAAATGTTGTACAGTAAAATGATTAGGAAAATAATACAAACGCGGATGTTGTCTAAAATTTAGATTTACCACTCGAATATTCCTTCAAAGGAAAATTAAAAATGAACGAGTATTTCACTGTGCCCTTATCCGATCGGACTGCCGTAAAGTTGCCTCGCGAAGAAATTCCAGATCTGCTTAACTTATCGTCAGGACTGCGAGGTACGTTTCGAATGCAAAAAGTTGGATGTTAACATATCGTGAAAAGACTTGCATATCAAAGAGCAAAATTTCAACAAGAATTACTACTCCGGAAATGAAACGTTTTGTTGATATCCTCAAGATTTATGTATATGGATCAAAACAAAACATACCATCAATCGCGTCTTTGCATTAAATGTAGAGTACAATAGTTGGTATTTTGATCATTTACCAAATTAAATATTTTGATATTATAAAAGATGCATTATCTTCGTGAAAGGAAATAATTGGTTGGAGAAATCAAGTAATGCTGAGGAATTATAAATAAGTGAAATCATATACACATTTATTTCATTTTTTCCGTGGCACAAGAGATCCGGTATCGGGCGACAATCGTACATCAATATATATATAACACTATCGCGCAGACCGTATTTTGAAGTTTAATTCTAAACTTGGCATTAATATAGGAAAAATTAATTATGAGTACATATTAGTATACATCTATATACAGACTTTGAGCACGAAAATTACGTATCATCTGACGTTAAAAACCGCCATGCAATAAAATTCGTGACGCAAATTTTAAAGTATAATTATTTATAAATAAGTACGTTCTAGTAAACTTTAAATTAATTTATGTAATAGTTCATTTTGTCAAATATTGCAAACGAGTCCCATAACCGAAAACCCTGAATGTCGCATACAATTTTCTGTTGTAAAAATCGTACGGAGATTCTTTACAACAATTCAGTAAAAAAACTGTGTTGAAATTGATCATCGTTAAATATAAAGGTTCAGGTTGCACAGGAAATCATTAATGATCAGTTTCAGCACAGGGTACTTTCAGCGTACAAATCATGAAATTTGTTTCTAATAGCGTATAACTAAATTCGATATATCTAATCCGGCAGTGACGCGTCGGCACCACAATTTGTGAAATTTACTAATGTTCATTCACAACACAACGTAGACCTTGAACTGTCTGATGCATTATAAACTTTCACTCATCACCAACAATGTCAAATTAAACCCAGGTCTCTTCTCGATTTCAAACATAAATTTTCAGTACTAAGTTTTGTGATATTCTAGACGTCTAATGGAATCTCCCATCTGGTACTCCGCGTAACATTCATCCCTGGATTGACTGAACATGAGGCAAGTGCACTCGTGGGTTCGCACTGCTGCGAAACTGACGAATATGCCTCATCTGCTGGACATCTGTATATATAACCTTCTAACGAATTTCTTTCGTTGTTTTTACATTTGTAAAATGTGTTATCACATCCTTCGCTGTGTGCGAAATTACCAACGGCTGGACATAAAGGTTTCTCAGAAACCTTGACCTAAAACAAATGTTTCATTGTATATTGAACATAATTTATATTTTATCGTCATTTATAAATTTGAATAACTAAACAGAAATACTTACAGGAGTAACGGAATTATTTCCTAGATGTCTGTATAATCTTGCACCAGCAGTTGTTCCCATGCAAGCTTGACTACTTTCTTTTTGAGCTAAACATTGTACTTTCTGTTCGTCGAATACAGTTCCTTCGGGGCAAGCCAATACTAGAATTTTTATTTCCATACTTCCTGAGGATGTACATTGATAGAACAGATTGCAGAATTTAGGATGGCGACGGAAACCTGTTGGACAAACCAACAAAATTTGTCCCTCCGTAAGATTTGCGGATATTGGACAAGGCATACTAAATGCCGGTGGAGTAGATGAATCGCCAGGTATGGTAGTCACTTCTTGCGACATTGGCGTTGTATCCGGAATTGTCGTTGTAATTTCTTGTGAAATTGTTGTTATTTCTTGCGATGTTGTTGTAATTTCTTGTGGGGTTGTTGTAATTTCTTGAGACGTTGTTGTGGTTTCTTGCGAGGTTGTTGTCATTTCTTGCGTTATTGTTGTAGTCTCTTGCAATGTTGTTGAGTCTGGCATAATTGTTGTTGCATCTGAAGATAAGGTAACGCCTTCCGTTTCTGACATTGTCGAACCTGTAGGATTCGTTGACGATTCTTGAGAAACAGTTGTAGACTCCTGGGGAATAGTTGTAGATTCTTGTGGGATAGTAGTAGACTCCTGAGGTAAAGTTGTGGACTCCTGAGGTAAAGTTGTAGACTCCTGAGGTAAAGTTGTGGATTCCTGAGGTAAAGTTGTAGAATCTGGAAGTATTGTTGTTGATTCTGATGGAACCATTGTAGTTTCTTGATTTCCCATTATAGAACTTGATTGCATAGTTGTCGTTTCCGCTGATACCGTTGTTGTTTCTTGTCCTCCTGTGGTTTCAGAAACTAACGTTGTCGATTCTTGAACTGAAGTAGTTGTTTCTGGAGGCATGGTGGGAGATGCTTGTGTCGATTCCTGAAGTAACATTGTAGTCGTCTCTTGTAGTGATGTTATCGTAGTTTCTTGTGGCGGTGATGTCGTCGTTTCTTGTAACATTGTTGTAGTTTCAATTGGTAATGTTGTATCTTGTGTTGGTGATACATCCAGAGGAGAAGTTCTTTGTGTTACTGTTGGAGAAGCTGGGGTTATGGTTTGCATACCTGGTGCACACCCTGGAGCTGCAGTGGTTTGTACCGTACCGCATGGGGCCGACGTAGATGAACCACCTGTACAATTTCTGGCCGGAATGATTGATTCTGGGAAATTGCAGACACTAATACTGGGATCAAATATTGTTCCAGGTGCACAGTCAAAGTGGAAAACATTGAATCCGTTTCCATTATCTACACACCGGTAGAACTTTCCACACCATGTCGGGTGAGGATAAAATCCTTCATTGTCACAAACAATCATATTATTCGCGGCCTGAGAGTTACAGTCTAATGCATTTGTTATTGCAGTTTGTTCAGACGTTGAACTGATAGATGATGTTTCTAGATTTCCAGTTGTCGACCCAGAAAGGTTCGAGTCAGTAGGACGTGCACTTGTTGCAGTAGACGTCACGGACTGCGTTGTTTCAATGCCTGTTGATGATGCTCCTGGAGCTGTAGATGCGGATGCTGATGAAGATTGAGATACTTCAGGTGTAATTCCTGAGTCAGGAGTAGATGATCGACAAGATTGCACTTGGTCTATATAGTTACATGTTAATAATGCTTGATCCCATGCGGTTCCTGGTCCACATGTAAATTCGAACGTTCGATGGCCAGATCCTTCTGTTACGCATCTAAGGAACTTGCGACAATCGCTGGGGTGAGGTAGAAAACCTTCTACAGGACACGGTGAGTCAATACGTGGTGGCACAGGTGACGTAACACTTGACACTGACGATGCAGAAGTTGTTTCCAATTGTGATGTGGTTGGCTGCGCAGCATTTCCTGATGACATTTCAGAAGGTGATGTAGAAGATGGCTCTGGATTTGAAGACGAAGGCCCAGACACAGTAGTTACTGACGATGCAGTACTGGATTGGCTTGCATCGATACTAACTGTTGATACTTCAGGAGATGAAGACATAGTACTAGAAGGCATGGCTATCGTGGACTCGGAACTAGGTGCACTTGATGAACTTGGTTCTGTCGACATCCCAGAAACAGTTCCCGAGCCTGTAGGAGTTGTTTCTTGACTAGTAGAAGAAGAGTCCGGCACTAATGGGGAACTCATGGACGACATCGTTGAAGATTCAATTGATGTTGTTCCTGTCGTTCCAGCAGTAGACTCCGTAAGACTAGGCGATGTCTCAGGAGAAATAGATGATGATCCAGAAGGTGTTGAGCTAGTAGGTGCAGAGCTCGAAGGGGTGGAAGAACCGGACGTTGTTTCAACTGCTACAGATGTTGTTTCTGTAACTGAAGATGAAGATCCAGAAGAAGTCGTATCTGTTGTGCTAGTGCTGGCTGAAGTAGAAGTCTCTGCTGCTGAAGAAGTATTTGTAGTAGATTCAGTTGTTGTTGTAGACGAAGAGCCTAATTCTGTAGTCGCCAAAAATTCAGTAGACGTAGGTGATGTTATAGTGCTTCCGGCAGATGACATTTCCGATACCGTAGTTGAAGATACTGTTGTTGTTGAACTAGTTTCTGAAGGAGTGGTTACTGTAGTTGCAGAGGCCAAAGACGATCCAAGCGTTGTACTTTCAGAGGAAACACTGGCAGAAACAGTAGTACTTTCAGTTCCTATTTGCGGCGATGTTGAAGATGCGGATGATGCAGGTGTTGTGAGATTTGAATCAGTACCAGAAGAAGTAGATGTGCTTGGTATGGATGTTGTGGATGATAAACCAGATGTTGGGACATTGCCAACTGGGGGCGACTGTCCAGTACTGCAAGAGGAAACGCTAGCGATGTAATTGCATGTTTGTATGCTTGCATCCCATGCAGTACCTGGACCACATTGGAAATAAAATATTTGAAAAGCTGATCCAGATTGTACGCAGCGGTAAAATCTTGTGCAGTCCTCTGGGTTACCGAAAAATCCTTCCTGATTACAATTTTGTTGTTTCGTAGGAGCACTTGGAGTGCATGGTATTGGCGTTCCAGTGATCGGACTAACGGGCATTTCGTTACCTGTAGCACCCCCTGTACTACCTGTGCCTGGAGATCCCCCAGTTCCAGGGGTACCTCCAGTTCCCGGAGTACCGCCAGTTCCTGGCGTGCCCCCTGCTCCACCTGTACCTGGAGTTCCGCCAGATCCAGGTGTGCCTCCTGTTCCTGGCATGCCCCCCGTTCCTGTCGCACCACCTGTTCCCGGTGTGGTTCCCGTAATTCCCATTCCTGGAGATCCAGCAGTACCTGGAGATCCACCAGTACCTGGAGTTCCGCCGGTACCCGATGTGCTTCCTGTCCCTGGAGAACTTCCTGCATCTGGAGTGTTTCCTGTAGCTCCCGGAGCAGCAGTACTTCCTGTGCCTGGAGATCCACTAGTTCCGTCTGTGCCACTCGTACTCGGAGTTCCGCTCGTTCCTAGTGTGGTCCCCGTTCCTGGAGTACTACCCATACCTGGAGTGCTCCCAGTACCTTCTGTGCTCGTAGTAGTTTCCGTTCCCGGAGTTCCACCAGTGCCCGATGTGCCTCCCGTCCCTGCAGCACTTCCTGCAACTGGAGTGTTTCCTGTAGCTCCTTGAGCCCCAGTACTTTCTGTGCCTGGAGACCCACTAGTTCCGGGTGTGCCACCCGTACTCGGAGTTCCGCTCGTTCCTGTTGTTGACCCAGTACCTGGAGAGCTCGCTGTACTTCCTGTGCTCGTAGTACTTCCCGTACCTGGAGTTCCGCTCGTGACCGATGTGTCTCCCGTTCCTGGAGCAGCAGTGGTACCACCAGTACCCGGGGTACCACCAGTGCCCGCAGTACCGCCAGTGCCCGGGGTACCACCAGTACCGGGAGGACTACCAGTACCGGGAGTGCCACCAGTACCTGGAGTACCACCAGTGCCCGCAGTACCGCCAGTGCCCGGGGTACCACCAGTACCGGGAGGACTACCAGTACCGGGAGTGCCACCAGTACCTGGAGTACCACCAGTACCCGGAGTACCACCAGTACCTGGAGAGCCTCCTATGCTCCCCGTACCTCCTGTGCCTCCTGTTCCGCCTGTGCCTCCTGTTCCTCCTGTACCTCCTGTGCCTCCTGTGCCTCCTGTTCCTCCTGTTCCTCCTGTGCCTCCTGTTCCTCCTGTTCCTCCTGTTCCTCCTGTTCCTCCTGTTCCTGCTGTTCCTCCTGTTCCTCCTGTACCTCCTGTGCCTCCTGTACCCCCGGCGCCAGGTAATCCACCTGCCCCTGGTTTACCTCCGGCACCTGAAGTTCCACCTGTACCTGGTGATCCGCCAGTTCCAGGGGCTCCGCCAGTACCTAAACTACCTCCTGGATATCCGCCCTGGTTATGGCATTCTGGGCGATTAACATCCCGTGGATGATTGCATGTGCTTTGCTCTTGATCCCAAACCGTTCCCTCTCCGCAAGTAAATGAATACTTTGTAAATCTACCAGATCCTTCCTCAACACATCTGTAGAATTTTTTGCAATTTTCAGGGTCTCCCATAAATCCGCTTGATATGCATTTATTATTAACTCCTTCACCGCCTGTACCAGGTTTATGTGGTGGTTTCTCAGAACTCGGCGCATTCGGTTTCCCTGGCGATCCACCCATGCCACCTGATCCAGGACTGCCTACTGTACCAGGTTTGCCTGGATATCCTGGGCCTCCGGGGTATCCTCCAGTTCCCGACGTTCCTACTGATCCACCTGATCCTGGATATCCTCCCATGCCTGGACTTCCGGGAGAGCCACCTGATCCTGGATATCCTCCTGATCCTGGATATCCTCCTGTTCCTGGTGATCCCACCGATCCACCTGATCCTGGATACCCGCCTATTCCTGGACTACCAAGAGAGCCACCTGATCCTGGGTATCCTCCTGTTCCTGGTGACCCCCCATTTCCTGGCGTTCCCACCGATCCACCTGATCCTGGATATCCTCCCATGCCTGGGCTTCCGAGAGATCCACCTGATCCTGGATATCCTCCTGTTCCTGGTGACCCTCCATTTCCATGTGTTCCACCAACTCCTGGTGATCCTCCACTTCCTGGCGTTCCCACCGATCCACCTGACCCTGGATATCCGCCCATTCCTGGACTACCAAGAGACCCACCTGATCCTGGGTATCCTCCTGTTCCTGGTGACCCTCCATTTCCTGGCGTTCCCACCGATCCACCTGATCCTGGATATCCTCCTGTTCCTTGCGACCCTCCATTTCCATGTGTTCCTCCAATCCCTGGTGATCCCCCAGTTCCTGAAGAACCTGCATTAACTGGACTACTTGGAATTATACCTTGTCTACAGTTTTTTCGACTTGAATTCCATGGGTGGTTACAACCCGTAATAGCCGGATCCCAAACAGTCCCTTCACCGCAATTAAATTCATATCGCCTAAATTTACCAAATCCTTCATCGACACATCTATAAAACTTTTTACAATCATACCGATCTTCCATGAACCCTTCCTCTTTACATTGTTCTTTATTTCCAATACCAGGCCGAATTGGGCCACTGCCTAATCCTGGCTTTCCTGATAATCCTGATTGATCTCCAGAGCCTGTACCGCCTGTAGGTCCTGAAATACTGGATGCGGGAGATCCTGGATATCCACCTGAACCCGGTCTTCCTGGATAAGCTCCTGCGGTACCGGGATATTGTGGTTTCCCACTTATTCCTGTATTTTCCGGATAGCTTCCTGACCCTGGATATTCTGGATAACTGCTACCTCCACCACTTTGAATACCTTGTCTGCATTCTTTTCGATTCACTTCTGATGGATAATTACATGTAGACAATTCTGTATCCCACACCGTTCCTGGTCCACATGTGAATTGGTATTTTCGATACTGTCCATTGCCGTCATCAACACATCTATAAAATTTCTTGCAATCATGCTGATCTTCCAAGTAACCTGTATCGGAACATTCGTTGCCGGCTCCACTAAATTGACTGCCACTGCCTGGACGAGAAGGAAGTGGCTTAGAAGGCTGGTAATGCTGTCCTGACCCTGATGATGATTCTTGATATCCTGAATTTTGGGACTCCCATCTATCTCCCCAACCAGAATCTATTTCGTTTTCTAAACCTCCACATTCTAGACGTTCGCTATCATTCGGATGAACGCAAATATCACCTTTCAACTTCGAAAATACAGTGTTTTCACCGCATTCGTACCTAAAAACTGTAAGAGGACCACCATTTCCCCAATCTACGCATCTGTAGTAAACTCTGCAGTCGTGAGGATCAGCATGGTATCCTTCTTGTGTACACGTGAATCCCTCATTGCTGTCTTGACGATTGTAATCAACTTCGTTATCGTAGTAACCTATAAACAAAAATTGAATAAATGTGTGCAACCGTTTATATTAATAATTAATTGCGAAATATTAACCAGCATAAAAACCAGTATATGAATCAAATACAATATTTTACTCTTATTAGTGCAATCTTCAATTCATTCATTATTTCGAACATTTTGTACTGTTATATTATGCGTGTGATTAAACTGACAATAAGCTTCTACATTGATAATATGCCTATATCTTCAATACTAAAAGATTAAAATAAATATTTATTTTAGTATATTAATAATATAAAACATTAAAAGAAAGTGTAAACTATGAATAATTATATGCGTGTTTATCTTTTAGATATGTGAGCTAACTACGAAGGTACTGAAGGTTATTGGCGCACTAGAAACTTGTTTGACAGGATAGGCAATGCCAACTAGGAACCCTCAAGCAAAGAAAATATCGTTTTCTGCCACTTACGAACGGAAGCTTGTTCGCTCTCGTGAATAATCGGCATTTTACCATCACTTCCATAATTAGTAAATGTGAGGATAAATATTATGTTTATGGAAGCCTCTGATGCCTTTGACATAAAACACGTTCTTAGAAAGAAGCAGTTATAGTAATATAAACAAATAACAGGCAAAAAGGGAAAGAATGGATGAAAACCCCTATGAAATAAGATGATATTAAAAATCTGAAAGTGTAGAAACAAACTGTGAAGTATTTTTATTTGTTCTCACCTCCTGCTGTTACTCCGCAGAAGACAGTTGCAGCCAAGACGGTCAAGAGACGGATTGTTTTTAACATGGTTCTATCTTATCACCCCTGAAACAGAAAATAACCTTCAATTAATAAATAAAGAATTTAGTATTGGAACATGTTCGCTAACATAAAAACATTAAGATTAACTTTTTACTGCAACATACGTGAACCCATAAGGAATTAGACAACAAAGTATAACATTACAAATGTAATAAGATTATTATGCAGTGGTTATTGTAAGAGAAAATTTAAATATAATTACAAGGGTAATTTTTAAATGGTATACAGCGTCAAGATAATAAATAACTGCTACGGTAAACAGTTACTTGTACGTCCTGGTTGGCGTTGTTCCAGTGAATAAAATTCTATCTATATTGGTAGGCACATTCGCAAGTAGAAGGATCCTAACTGTTCGTAGTAACCTTTGGTCATCAGCATCGTTCCGCATATAATGCCCAGCTATGGCGATTTTACAACCTTTCAAAATCGACTATATTTGAATGTAGCCCGATAAATATCTCATATCTCACAAAATTTATCGTAACGTCCGTATAATATGCAAAAAGCGACTTCCTACTTTTCATCTCCTCGCTGTGCTCATGACGTAAGTCGCACAAATTGTAATGCATTCCTACTATCTGAAGATCAGGGGATCTATCAGATGAAAGAGATGTTGATACCAATACCACAACTGGACCATTAACATGTTCCACTGCGATCGCCGGTGTCGAGTCTCCGGAAAACACGTTCCGCTGTGGAACGCGCGATTCTTCAGATAGACCGTTCTCCCTCCCCCGTACAAGGACTCTGCCTTCTTCCTTTGTTAAAGTTACTATAGTAAATACTGCCTACACATCCTGCTTCTTACTATTTCAACCTGACGAATAATTATCATTGTAACATCCTTCGATCTCACTTGATTAATCGCTACCTTCAATCGATCATCATTAACTATTGTAATCCATCCATAGATCCATAAAAATAGAATAATTAAATAGAGAAATCGTTAAGCAATAGGTCGGATCTTCTTTCATAAAAAATAGGATTCTGCAAATTTCTTATGCGTGCAATAAATATTATCTTGTAAATATTACATTTATGTATTGCAGTTAGGGAATACTAAGATGTGGGTGTGTACATATGTACTAACAGAATCCCGATCGCAAGGAATCCAAGTTCATGCACGATCGATTTACGATAGCAAACAGAGAGGATCGCGAGGCAAAGAAAATCCGCCACATGCTTAATGAATGGCACTGTGCACGATATACGACTATGCACACATTACCATTGCTTTGTAGCGGCTGGTAATAAATCCTGATGCGAGAGCGAGAAAGAAAGAATCAGAGAAGAACCGCCTTGGCGGCTGTCCTTTCTCCAACCACGGTGGTAGGCGAGATTGCGCGAACAGTGACATAACTCGAAAGCGAGCCACGTTCGGTGATACGAGCCTTGAATGTAGGTTCATTGTCAATGTCATCTTACATGGCCGTGGCATAATCGCTAACTGCGTTTAAGAATTCATTGTTGACAAATTGCTTTCCGCTACTGAAGAAAAATATAACTCAATTTTTTGTCAGAATTTCTAATCACATATGTCATTACGTTCGCACCTACGTGTCGGCATCTTAATTCTTTTAATGTAAGCAATTACGGAAGATAATCTCTAGAAAGCAATTTGTAACATTAGTAATTATGTCCGCAATTTGAAGTTAGCAAAGTGCATAAGTAACAGTAAGAGTTCCTTCTGAAATCGATAAACAAGTTTGGTTGCTAAAGTCGGGATCGTGGTAGCTAAAACTGACCAGTTTGGTTCCTGTCAACTTGGATAAACGGGCCTTTATGATTGTTTCTTAACTACTTCATTGGGAAAATTACACGCTGTAACCAAATTGGTTTGGATGACGAAATGCACCAAAGAGAGTTGACTTATCAAAAACGCCGATCATTTCAGTTTTAGATTTGAATATGAAGTATACCGAATCGATCTTTTCGCTATTGTATCCATTTCGGGGACGAAATTGTGTTTAAGCACACCCATTTGTTCAGAAAATGCAATTTATTCTTTCCATTGTAGTGGCAACCAACAATCAATTTTTGAAAATATGAGAATTAGAATAGGCGATGGACTAAGGTTGTCAACAGGAAACATAGGATGCGGAACATCCCACTACTATTGTACAATAGAATGTACAATAGAAATACGGAATCCTAATAAAATATAACAGTTTCGGAGGACTCAGAGTTCACTAATCAGGAAGTTTATAAATTTTTGTTATGATCTAGACCACTCTAAGTTATACCTGTGTAGGTGTTATAACTAATAGAAATTTCTAATTATAATTGGTCACTTTAGTAAGATATGAACTAGCCATGAAGTCTACTAATATTATCTTTCTTTACATATGTATACATCTATCAAGGAGTCTACAACTAATAACGTAACGCGCACCTAACCTAAGTTATGAGTACTCATTGCATAATTGGATCTTAAATCATGCCATTTAAGGTACGTTAAAACTATTCAAGTAAGAAACGACCCAGATGAAGTAGGATTATTCTTCAAGTTCCATTTACACCAGAGTTTTCGAGCCCACGCAAAGTGCGCACCCGGTAAAACGCTGAGTAATCGGAGTTATCATGCTCGTCTGACAGTCTCGATTACGAAGGGGGAAATGAGTAGTGCTAGTTTACGTCGGCTTTAATCACAAGATGCCTCCAGCCGCGCAAAGAACATCAGCGCCAGGCTTCTCTTTCTTAATAGCTGCAATTAAGACTTATTAAACGCCTGAGCGGTCCGGCAACTATCCAATGCGCTATGTTTTCCATCTGTCAATAGATTCCGGGATATATGGTGTTAATAACAAAAGTTGTAAACAAATTTTCGAATACATGATTTTAGTAACAATGCCTAACAAATAGCAGATTAATAGTAGATTACGAGAAGCGTATTTCAGCTATTTACAATTTTACGACTCTGGGATTCGTCGACGAAAGGTTCACCCCTACTCAGTCGTGTGCTTTTGTATACCTTGTTATGTATACCATACAAACAGAAATTTCTAAAATGTAAAATGAGAACAAAATATTATACAAAACTGATCTGGTACGACTGTTTAACATATTTCAGCAGGGTCATTCCGCAAGGCTAACAATTTTGTAACCTAATTGAGGAAAAAACGCTCAGTGATGCCAGTAACTGGTAGTCCCCCACCCCTCCCATTCCTATCCCTTCCAGTCTTGCTCTTCTCACTTCAGATGCAAACATTCTGGGGGGTGACCGAAAGATACCTGCGCAATCATGTGGATTAGTTGATCCCCACCTTTTTGGTCTCAATAATGTGAAATAACCTAACTCTACGTGGGTAATGCCACCTCCAGCATCCCCCTAAATCTCCTGAAGTAATTTTTAAGATTTAATTTAAAAATCAATTACATTAAAATTCATTAAATTTAAGTAAATTTCTTGACAAGAAATAATTCTAGTCACAACAACACAGATTGTAAAAGAAGATGATGGAAACATCAAACAACCCTTAAAAAGTGTTAACATTTAATTGAATATTCCTGATCAATTTTAAGTTTTTGATAGAGTAATTCTATAAAATTAATTTTTAATTTTCGATGTTACGAGTTCGATAATTGTAACTTTGGCTCGATGCTTATTTTTTATGATAAATGGAAGTGAATCTTTGGCGTGAGTTGACACTTTTGAGTTGCGTCGATGATCTCAGAATTAAATTATATGCTGATAACATCCCATAGAAGACGTCTAGTTTGCAATAAATCTCATATACGAATAAATTAGCATTTATCGAAACGAATATCAATTAAATGACGCCATGAATCATTAAGGCGCTGGTAGTTGCGGAAACAGAAAATTACATTCGAATAAATTTGTCTGTTGGTGTCAAACGAATATAGACCGATTAATAAAAATTGAGCCAATATAATTTCAGTAAATTGAACGTAAGACGTCTAAAAGTAATTAAACGAACCACAACACATTAAGTAATTACAGAGTGTTTTAATACACATTAATGGTAATGCAATTATTGATATTGATTTGTTTTTTCATATGCATGATTGGAACAAAATCAAAAAAATTATATTCACCTTGTAATTTAATGGCTCAACATTACGGCTTGGATACGTAAGGTGGACCGTAATGAATCATGGTCAATTACTGTTTGGAGGAGCTCAATTTTTCAACGTGAAATAAGATGAGGTGTAATTTACGAGCTTTGTGAAGTTTGTTATTTTTTTTCGACGACCAGTTCAGCATATATTAGAGCCATTCGAAAAATAGAAAGAACTCCACTTTAAACTAAGATCAGTATTTTATAGTAATAGTGAAAAATATATAGGGTAGATGACTTCAAAATATATAAGAATATCATAAAAAACGTTTGGATGATTATCCGCTGGTTATGTGATTTTCAAGATATTTTTCAACTTTAAGGGCCATGAAAATTGTTCGATCATTTTATGTAATGATGTAAATAGCGACTTCGTTCAAGAATTTACATTTTTATTCACTCGCGATATAAAAGCACAGTTAAGACAAGATTATAGACATTTACACCAGAAAATTAAAGCGCTAATTTGCACGGCATAGCAGGGAACCTAAAATAAAAATATAATGAAATAGTATAATATATTATTTGGATGTGTAAACATTTGGAGTGTATGAGAACATGTAATTTTGAAGAAGACACGCGTAAATGGATTCTTAAAACAATTACATAGAATTACAAAATGAAAACAATTTCGTATCATCACCAGGAAAAAGTCAGCGTTATTTACGAGAAGCCTACCGCGGCGATAAAAGGATCGATCAATCAATGATGGGCGGAATAAGACTATCATTGTTACTTTAAATAGATCATAAGTTCATTAAAGAAACTCATCACTGAGGTAATAATCAATAATTCTTTTTATTCGTTGTGCATCAAGCGAGTTGAAATTTGAAAAAAAATGAGTGATCCTCGATGAGGTATTTTCTGATGACATGCAATCTGATTCAGACGAATTTAATTCAATAGCTCCAAACGCATCATTAAACTGTTTACACGCAATTGCAGGTAGCAAAAATCAATTTTCCGCGCGGAAGAAGCACTTCGAAATTTATGGGAGCATTACGGTGTATATTGCTACGCTCGAAGAAGCAACACGCGAGGAGATGAGACAAGACGCGAACGAAAGCGAGCGCGTAATAACGGGTTATTAAGAGACCGCGATTTATTTATAAAACCGATTCACGACCACCTGTCTTCGAATATCGTCCCAACATAGCTCGTTAACTGTCGCTTTATACCAGAAACAAGCAGAGAAAATTCCGGTTGGCATACCTTGCGCATTATCGCCTTTCTTGAAATGAGTTGCTGTGACAAATGCGACGAAGAAATTCAAGTGCAACGCCCAAGATGTACTTTGTTTCCGAGAAGAACGATTACAAATACAATCGAATTAAACGAAAGTGAAAGAAATCCATCACAACAAGAAAAGTAGAGACGTATTCCACTCTATTGAGACTGACTGCCATCCCTGAATATCTCTTTTCCAGTTTGGTTGCTTTTTGTCAGAGAACTCGTCTAATTTTGAACGAATTTACAACTATGTGTAATACATGTGTAAGACTGACATCAATTACACTATTCTTTGTTGCAAGGGAAAAAAAGATGACTGCGAACTAACTCGGGTAATGTCAGGGTCTGATCGAAGGTAATGATAATGTTATGAGGATCTGAATCAATCATGAGCCAAGATATTGTTGTTCTAGAACATAACGTGACACTTATGCCCGATCACGATTTACAGGACCGGGGTTATGGAAGTTATGTCCGCAGAACTTCTCGGGTAATGATGGCATAAAAGTTTACTGCATTGGAAATTAACCATGTTATATAGTTATTTCTTTTTGATAGCCCTTCACAGACGACTCGTACATAACTTCTCAACAAGATATACGTCATTATGTTTCTTTTCCAGACGCGGGCGTATACCATCTCAATCCTGAAGTAATTGTCGTATTGGAATATCTAAAAAGTTAAGATTTCGTTGATTTACTGAGAATTTTACAATGTAAAACCATTCGGTTTTTAAAAATAAATACTGCATTTTGCTTGGAATTCTGAGAATTCTTCGACAGGTTTATGACATTTTTTTACGAATGTTAGATGCAATTAGTTTTAGGTCAAACGTAAGAATTGACCGACAGAAACTGCGCAAGATTCTTTAAAAAGTGGAGGTTCCGAACGAGTAAATTTTGGCTTTACGAGTCCTCATTACACGATCAGTCAGTGTAAGCGGGTTCAAACCGTGATTCGATAATTGCAGGTTGCTCCAGAAGACCTCCCGGAAGCTTCGAATTTCGGACTGTCGGCCGATCCTCCGGATGACTTTATAATTTAAGATACCCCGAAAGGTTATTGACCGGTCGTGATAGTAGAAAATTGAAATCTGATTGAACCAAAATTACGAGACTTCAACATACAAGATCAATATGTAACAAAATCTTGTTTTGAACGGATTCATTTGTAATTTATTTTCATGTATCACCAAAGATAACTGAAAAACCATCATGTCAAATAGGAACAAATTGTATAAAAAGTCCTGTAATTAAATTATTGCAGCAAATAATAGTATCGAGTTCTCAGAAATAATATGGCTAAACGCGAGTGAATTGATGAATAATTTATATCGGATACATGACAAAAAAGTGGATCAGCAGTGGACTTACGAAGACGAGAAGAGTTTTACCATTTCACGTCTTTACATTCTCTGGAACAGAGGCACCGAGATCATACTTATTAAGGCAGGATAAAAAAAAGGTTCGGAGGAAACCTGAACGGATCGCCGAACAGTTAGGTACGAGATGCGTCATTGAGATTGAGATGACCTACCGATATCGACACCAGGTGCAATAATATATCTCATTACCAGTCAATTATGACGCCTGATATATCTCGGCATTAATATTTCTGAAGTTTTTAAAATCGAATTAAAAAATTGATAATTAATAATTTTAATAAATGTTAAGTATTGTAGGAATATGTGAGATGTGTGTATTAAATACCGCTTAATAAGAATTATCTTTAAAAAATTGTTAAGCTCAGTATCAGTAGTGTAATTGGGAGGAGGATAGGAAAACCTATATCTAAGCCAACTACTGTATTTTGATTTAATTTGTCAGCTTCAATAGCTAAGAGTATCCGAAGGCTAGTTTGTACTATATTCAGCGATAAGCTAAACTTTATTTACGTGATTAGATGCTTTGAAATATTCCTATCAATAATTTAACCTTGATCATTGGAAATATTATGCTTGGAAGTAATGTATACTTTAGTTACTTCATTAATGTCATGAAAAGAGACGACAAGAGTCCTGTATTTTTATAACATAAAATACAAATATTTGAAATTTGATACCATAACAAGAAACTATCTTGTCGGTATGACAGCGTTTGGTGCTATATTAAGAATAATATTTGTCCCTTGGGCATATCTACACTGAGACAACGCAGCTGTTAGAATTGATATCTAACACCTATGTAGTAGTAATCAGAAAAGTAATAGTTAATAATAAGAGATTTTCAATACCATTTAACGCCAGATTTTTTTAATTTATGGCTTTTAGATCATATAACAACGAAAGCGAAAAGTAACCATCTAGGGCTTTTTGAAGATACAATTTTTTTATGTATCAATTTATATACAGTTATGTATTACATATTTATCTCCAATTACCTTAACAGAGCGCAGTCTTCATATTAAGCACGCGTGTCTTTTAATGTAAGTATGTAGGTCAAAGAATTTCAGGCATGTCGTTCGCAGTTTGCTCTGAGTTAATTTTTAGAGTGACGTGTTATATGTTGTTTTTGTAGTATAAAAGACCGGACAAAGCCCCCAGCAACAGTAAAAGTCGAAGCAAAGTATGTTTTTAGTATTTCAAATACAAAAATGAATTATTGCTAAACATCGATTGAAAATGTTACGACTTTGTTTTTAATTACGTCAACGATTTGCCTTAGGCTTTGGGTACTTTTTGGATTTATATGATCTAGAAGAATTGCGTTAATATTTAAATGAGATTAGGTTAGGTTGGATTAAAGTTTGTTAGGTTACATCATGTTAGGTTAGGTTAAACGGAAAACTTCGTGGCTCAGACGGTATCGCACTCGACTTAATCATAAGTCGTATACCTACGTCGTGAGTTCCATCTCTGTCCGGTGAACAATTTTTCGACGTCGTTTTTAAGCAGCTCGCTGTTGATAAGTCGGTGTGCATTGTTTGTTTACATTTCCAAATGTTTTTGTCTGACAGTAATCGAGTATTGACCACTGCTGTACTCTAATGTAGGTTTCTGCAGTTTCCTACATTCTCGACACATTTGAGGTGTGGCGCCATCTCGGAAGACGCCATACAGCACTTGTTTATATGGTGGATTACAATGTCTTATGCTAATGAAGGTAATAAGGCGACTCAGACCGTAGAATAGTTTATATAAATAAAACAAATAATATTTTGCTTCAATAATATTGTGTGCCAGAGTATTTCATCCAATAATATTCAGAGATGCAATGTAGTATTTTTCACGTTACGTCTCCGTCTGCCAATTAGTTACTAGGGCTCAATATCTGTCTTTAGACAGTAAGTGCAACTAATCACTTTCGTAAACATATATTGAAAAATGTTTAATCCATAACCCCAGTATTTATTCAATGGATGATCAATTTTCAAACTTTTACATGATACAAGTGGTGCTAATGGTGTACAATTATATTTAAATGTGCATGCAATTATACGTAATTGTATGTAATCATTTTTCTCTGGACGCAGTTCCACGATAACAATAATTACGATTCCAATCGTGAGTCTTAAGGAATCTGTGCGTAATAAAATATTTGAAGAATATCATGAAAGACGTGGTTATCAGGGCTTCATTGGGCAAAGACGGGAGTATCATACACATGGAGGTTCGAAAAATCCAGAAATTGAATTCAAACGTTTAACTGTGCGTTGTTCAACTTCAAATCAATTTCTCGGTACTGTTTGAAGCTTGTCTTTTAATTTTTTTTTCGACGGGTAATCGGAAAAGGTTCTTAGCTAGAAACGATCACGTCTCGTCTCTGTGGGTTGATTACGACCGGCGGCAGGCAAAATAAAACGACACAGTTTGGCGCAACAAGATGTACTGAACCTTGCTATTATTATGATGCGCCGCAGTGTAAGTGCAGCCTTGCCGTTGCAAGCTGCAAGGCCGTTTCTTCCCCTGACTGCATCTTGGTCTCTTTTCCTCTTTAAAACCCCCGCCATGCATCCTGGCTTTTGTGTCTTTTTACCTACTCCACTTCAACGTCTCTTTCTCCATTTCTCTCAATTCACCCATTTTGTCCTTTGCAGTCTTCTTTCTTCATCGTTTATCTATTTAACCTTCTTTCCTTTTGTTTCATCGACCTTCGTGCCTCTTCTTCAATCCTCTGTATCGTCTCTTTTTTTCTATTGTGAATCTTCCTACGTTATCCCTATAGGGCTGATCCTTATCATCGTTTATATTCGATTTTTCTATCTTCCTGGCGTGCCTCAGCCTCTTTTTCCTTCTCATTCTCTTGTTTGTTAGGCGTCTATTTTATAAAGCTTATTTTACTCACGAGATATCTATCTCTACTTCTCATGCGTTATTGTCTTCTGTCGACCTTCATCTATTTATTCTCTACATTTCTCGTTCTCTTCACTCGCCAATTATTTATAGTTTTACATTTCCAAAAACATTATTCATCAGGAATGTCTAGTGCTTCGTGTACATCTTTATTATTTTCATCTCTTAGGTTATCTGCCATCATAACCAACGTCATTTGCATCAGAGACGCCCCAGATTCGCGCATTACGTTTCACACTGTAATCTATTTTCATCTGAATACTCATTTTATCTCTAGATCTTCCTTTCAATTTCATTCCTCCTTCGATCTATCTTCGTTTTGGTTTCACTCGTATTCCCGTATTTCCTGCCGGTCTAATTTACCTCTACCTTAATAATGAATTTGGAAAAATAATATTTTATTTTTTTAAACAGTAGCTGATAAAAAGAGAAACAAATTTGTCAAATTGTTAGCAATAAATGTGATAAAATTAAGAAACTTAAGCAATGGTACCCAAATATATCATGAAGATATCCAACGAGGAATAGAAAAATCATGTATTGAATATTTTATAAAATAAGGAACATCTTAGTAATGGTAGACTTCTCACAACCTTCTTAGCTAGTATAGCTATTATTATTAACACATTTCTAATCATTTATAATCTTACCACTTCATTTGCAGTGGTCATGCAATACTCTCCCCTATCCCGAGGTGTCTTCATTTCCTTCGTGTTCTTTATGGTCTTTCCACGTTCTTTTGTTATCCGTACTTACATCTTTAGATGTTCGTCTATATTTTACATGCCGGAATTTTTACATCACATCTTCTCGTTTTCTTCTCCTCTCCATGTTAATTTGTTATTTTATGTATCGTGCCTATTCCGCTTATTTGATTTCGGTTTATTTGATAGTCAAGTACTGTCTCATCGATTTCCCAAGCTTTTCTTACTTACATAATTATAAGTTAGTACTTTATTGTAAGTACTGATAAAATTCCAATTCTGTAATGGAAAGAAAACAGTGTCACGTTCCTAACGGAGACAAAATGAACTATTTTATTCAATGTAGCCATGTCTTAAAAAATAACACCAAAACACAAAAGTCTTCTTTCGTTAGTGTCCTTCAAATGTGCAAAGTGTATACTTTAAATAAGCTCGCATATAATAAACAAAATTGAGCTGAGCTCGCTTGTGCATGTTTTTTTCTATAATTTTGTTTCTTGATTAAATTTTGATATTTCTTAGTTTATTTTTTCCTATGCATATTCACGTCTTATCAAGCCGCATCGGAATTTCTCTCACACCCTCTTTCTATTACGTTATTTCGTACTCAGTCTTCCTTTCCTTAGATTTCCTTTCTCTTTCAGTTTCACAGTCACGATTTATCGTACTCTCTCACGCAGGCAATTTACACTCGCACTACACGTATTACATGTACCTACGTATATAGTTGTAAGTACTTTTTTTCAGCACGCGATTTATACCCTTTTATCGTTGGGTTTACTCTTCCGTTTTTCTACGCCCTGTTTGCCTTCCATCAGCAACATTTATATACTTACTTTATAGAAAAGTGCAAACTACCTATTTTATTGCCAGTTACTTTTTTCCAGTCATTTCATTTTACCTCTTGTTTACTTTACGTCACGCAAGAATACTGAAATTACTTTAATTTGCTCTCATGAAACTACGTGATATGTAAATTTGTACATGATCACTATAACATTTAGTAAGCTAGTGCCAATTTTTACATTGTTTCCAATGAAAGGAACGCGGCGTATAAATACCACCTGCCAAAGGCCCCCCTTGTCATATCAATGACAATCGTGAACGAGAAATGCTATCGTCATGTCTTTATGCCCTGTTCCCGACAAAACTATCAAAAGAAAACAGTAACATGTATCTGATTACGTTTTTGTATAAAGAGAAAAGGGCAACTATACACGCGATGCATCAGCATTCCGATGACGTCATATGTGTTTGCAAAGTCATCTCTACGTATGTATTTATGTATTCAATGTCAATTATAGTTTAAGAGTCTTACAGAGTGCATGTTTTTATAACACGTTACAATGTTTTATAGCGCAAGTCTTTACTGCCTTTAAATTGCCACAAAATTTTCTTCTTTTGTTTCTTCATTAATAATTTCGTTTGTATGTTTTTCCTCCTTTTTTCAGTTTTAACTGTCAGAGTGGTTCTTATTTCATGGGGTCAAAAATCCATAATGTTTAATCGAAATACTCCAATCTGGTTTGAGGAAGTAAAAAGCCCTAACCTACCTCAACTACGACCTTCAAGGTTATTGTAGCTTCAGTTCGAATTATGGAGTGTAGAATTATGTACAAATTGGGTTTCTTGATTTTGGACTACCATCAGCAAATTGTTCATTTATGACTAATCTATCGGGATTTTCGGGCACACCTCATAAACCCGACAAATCACAAAACAAGAACTTCAAAAACTCGATATTCAAAAATCAGATATTCAAAAACCAGACATATAAAAAAATAGACATTGAATAAATAGACATTGAAAAACCAGAATGCCTGTTTTAGAAATGTCGGATGCACCTCAAAAACCCGAGAAATCACAAAACAGACACTTCCAAAACCTGACATTCAAAAACCGGACATTTCAAAATACAGACATTCAAAAACCAGACCTTTCAATAAAAACAGACATTCAAAAGCCACACTACATAAAAAAATATCTCTGTCGACATCCTTGAGTTCTCACTACGAGGTCATTTCAAGGTCAGAAATGTTTGACTAAGGGATTCCTTTTGTAGGACACTTGAAGGCCAAATCAGTTTGACCCCCGGATTATTTATTAGGCACGCTTAGAATTCAATCATTAATTACATTTTCAAAATATGTACATTTTGAAATGTCTGGGTTTTGAATGACTGTATTTTTAAGTGTCTGTTTTCTGATTTGTCGGGTTTTTTAAGTTCACCCGGATTTTCACGACTTGCAATAACAGTACTGCTATAAAAATTAGTATGTTCTTATTTCCTTCTTCAATTTCTTGAACTGTTGAAGAGAAAAGGAAAGAAAGGGATTGCCGAGACGACTCAATTTTGACTAATGTTCTTGACGATCTTATCAGATGCCATTCAGTACTTTATTTATTTAAAGGGTTTCAATTGCTTGCGCTCTTCAAGCACCTTTGCGGATTTCGAAATAATAACACCACATGAGTTTCATTGTTTGGATGTAATCATTGGACGTAAACATAGTGTGTTATGATAGAGTGACGCGTTTTGAAACCAATCAATATTCGTGAAAAATAAATGAAACATAATTTTGACTTATTGTCTCGAAAGAAGAAAACAGATTAAAAGGTGACAATGCTATACTTGCATCACCGTCGTGATCTCAGAACACAATACCCCCATATTGGAAAGGTAATCAGGAATAAAAACGGTAATAAATAATTATTTTCTATTATAACCCGCTAGTAAGATGGAAAGCATCCGGGATAATTAAATTCACGTTCAAAGAATGATAACAATGCGCAGTAAAAGAATCGACCTTCAAATTTCATTGGATTTTAATTGCAGTATTTATTGCTCCTCGTAACGGCAGCTTACAGTTCTTGCAGCACGCATCAAAGGTTGACATTGTATTAAATAAATAACATCTCGAATTGAAAATCGATAAATGTGACATAACCTAAAAAAGTGTGCGCCGTGTGCCTACCCATATCGGAATGCGTAAATTACATAAGACTCGCATTACCGAGAGCGTTGCTTTCGATTAGACGAGCATCGATACGGTTACATAAATATCGATTTATCAACAAACGCGAGATTTTTACACCGGAATCTTTTGTTTACGGTAATTGTTTTAGAAAGATCCTCGGGGATTTTTTCGCGCCGACGACACGACGACCAGAGAATGCCATTAAAGCATCGAGCGCCGTAAAGTATCGACCTTCAACGCGACTTTTATGAATTTCGACCAATCCGGCTTTGAGTTAGAAAATAATAAAAGCAGCCGAGTCCTTAGAGTAAGCCACGATTATTATATATGAGTAATTTCTCGTAATTAGAGAAACGCGTGACTATCGTACGTGCGATATGGTCATCTCCGTACCCCCTACCGGGGGGTATGCGTAATCGTCACCGATTCTAGGAAATCGCGCGCACCGACGAAAGTTTTTCTTATATTAGTTCTAATTTATGGCGAAAAAATGTCAATGATGCACCATTGAGGCCAGCGGATCTCTAATAGCGATGCTTATCTCTAAGAGTGGAGGATTGATTGAAACGTCCGATTGCGTTTCATTATATGCGCTCGCAAATGGGTGAATTGGCAATGAATCGGTTCGTTCGTGACCGATTTCGACAGGACGAATAGTATCTCCGACGCCATCTGACGGCTGGCTACTGAAAATGGAAACGCCGAACGAGAATCCTTCGGATAATAGTGGCATCGACTCCAAACCATCCGATTCTATTATCCGATTTAATTTGTTCCTGCGAGAAAAGTGCGAAATGTGAAGTCACACGCGCGTGAGTCACGCCTAATCGAAAACTAAATCTAATTACACGCGATCGAATAGTAAACAGTACTAGACGATTTAATGGTCGCGGAGATGTGACAAATGAAAAGTGGAAATACTTCATTCCAAACTTGCATCGTGCTAATCGCCGAGCATTGCTGTTGGAACGAGAACCAGAGGATGAATGATGATGTTTGATAGATGCGATAATCGATTCAGTAAAAACTTCTTTTAAGTTAACGTAATTTTATCGTCCTAGTTAGAAATTAATTAGGGATAATCAATCTTATTTCAGATGTCTTCATTAATTTAACGATCGCGGCTATGCATATGAAACTAGACGTGACCACAACGGAATGAGACGAGTTACCATTTCCTTTAAATGTGCCTATACTTAACTTAGGAAGCTTCTCCATATGCAGGGACTTCTTTTAAATTGATCTGTTATCTGCTGACTTTAATGCGAAACCCTATAAGGAAACGCATCTTGGACGATAGAAAGAATAAATAATAGAGGATATCACATACGAACAAAATGAACATTCTTTAGAGATGAATTTTTTAAAGTGACATCAATAAAAATCATTCAAATTACTTTGGGGGTTTATCCGTAACAGTTTTATAGCTAAATTATCGATTTTTAGTATGTCGGTAACTATGAGCATACCAAGAAGTTTCGTCTGTTTATTTTTAATATATTGAGTAACTTCGCATCCACTACTCTTCTTCCCTCGTTACAAGTAACCGTGTTTCGTAAGATAATGCAAATGCAACCGTTACGTTGTGTGATCGTTACTTATTTCATATTCACAAATGTACTTATTGTTTGGATGATAAAAAATGAATTTAATTCAATAATAGGATAGTAATAATTTATCAAAATTTTGTTTATAACGCTACCGGTAATATAAGCAAAAAATATCCAGAATTAGACATCCACATAAGCAATAGCAAATATTATATTTTGTTACCCTAATTATTTACGTTGCATATTTTCTGTCAAGTTTTGGCGAACAGCTTTTTCAAAAGTTTCCCCGTGAAATTACATAATCTATTAACACTTTAGTCGCAGTGTCCTTTTGTACACTAATAATTTTTCAAATATCATTCCAAAAGTTGATATTTGGGCTTTAGTAACAGCTGATTAATCTATAACATTCCTACTTCAAAAAACTTTTAAGTCGAGAGGAATCGTTATTATTAAATGAAGAATATTATCGTTTTACAAGCCTTCAACAAGAGACGAAATTGCACCTTACTTGTTTGTTTTGCACCTAAAACTTTATGTACTTCCCAAGGAGATTGCCACATGAAAAGGTATTTTTATGCCTGCATCACTTTTACACTGTCATAAAAACTGTAGCTTAATAACCACCAGTCCTTACATCCCAGAATAGCAAGATTTTCTATTCCGTTATTAACCATCCCACAATTTAATCTTATCTTAACTTAATCTGTTAAAGGGTCAAGAAGTGTTCATACTACAGGTGAGAAATAAAGGATCGTTGATTAACGTTTTCTACTAAGTATGCCTAATTTCAAATATTTCAATTAAGGTACCAGTTTAAGACTTCCTCGCTTCAAAACTAGTTTTAAAGTCTGAGTTGGAAAATTATTGTTTGAAATTCTATATCCGATAAAATGAATAGTTTTATTAACATCATCTCCGTTACTCTGGGTGAGAGTTTAATTTTGAACCTACGTAAGTTCAAATGAGTCTCGGTATTATTTTGGTCAACTTACTAATAGGATAACATTGATCTGCAATGGAAGAATGTAACAACAAAATATAGGAAACTATGAAGTCTTCTTGCATTGTTTTTAAACTATCACTTATTAACATTTGAGATATTAATTTCATTTACTGATCGTAAATAATTAATAAAACGTACAATATGAGCCATATAACGTAAACTTTATCAATCTGACTTTCATCGGGAGTATTCGGCAACTCTCGGGTCGATTACTACCATAACCTATACTATTAAAGGTTTTAATAGTTTTAAATTTCTATAATTTAATCTATTAATTTCTTATTTGTATGAATGATCTGATTTGGACAGTTTGAAATTAAGTAAGCAAGACTACTAAATAAGATAATGAAAAATACAGATTTTGTTTGAGCACGAATATAAAATACCAGATAACGGTTATGGGTCAATTTTGCTTATAAATTATTTAAATAATACCTTTCAGTTAAACAATTTGTATTAAAAAAATATTAATTAACCCGTCTTTAAAGAATTTCTACCCAGCGAATCTCGATTGCCTACACTCGTCTTTACGTATTATCAAAATAGTAAACACACCGGAAGATTCAGCGTAAACCTCAAAATAAATATTTTCGGATGAGATAGTGTAAACGTCTAATTAGGCATTAGTATTTAAGACAACACGCGAGGGTAATTATCGCGTTTGCAATTAGAGATAAACTCGTTTAATGGACTAACTAAATGAAGGAAGCTGATAAGATCATCACATACGACTGCGCAAATACAAATTACATGGCAGTAGAAAAAAGGAACAATTAATTCCGTTAGATATTGAAGAACAATGATCGAAGGTCTTTGTCCTAGGGAGCCCAAGATCACGTATGGGTAGTACGCTCCTCAACAAGAAGTCGGGCATGCCCCTGAGGCAGTCGACTGCGCACATGCAATAAGGCCTAGACAACGGTTGCTTCTTTCCACTTATTATGGGCCCGATAATGGCTATCGACATTCCTTTCATCGTAGACTTCAAAAATCTCGTTAAGGGTGTTTAGAACCTTTCTAGAATCTTTGTCATGAAACATGGAATTCCAAAATTTAAGAGATGCTGTTTTAATTATACTTGCACTTTTACTTATTCAGAATAGTCCAGTAAAAGATCTCTATCTTAAAGTCAACATAGGCAATAGTTTGAAGTATCTAAGTTTCATGGATTAATTCTATGATCCATGATTCGCCAATTGAAGCGTTTGAAGGAACAAGGGCTTTTTTTCGAGAAATTTCCTTTTCCCCTAAAATGTATATTTTTAATTTGCTTATCAAAGTGTATAAGTGATTAGCTGTAGAATGATTAATTTACGCAAAATGGGTATATTCCTGAAAACGCCTTTTTCCTTAAAACTAAAATAGTTTTGAAAGTATATGCATACTGAGAAGTTTAAGAGAACATCGGCATTGCCTACTGTACAGTAGCACTAAATGTTGGAGACAACGGTGGCTGAAATTGGAAGCGAACTGTCGTTCCAAATCATAATATAAATATTACTCCCGGGTCATTGGGAATAGTGAGAATACTGCCGCATGTAAATATTCAGACAGCCATATTGTATTGTTTTGAGACGACAGTCATATCAAACTAAGGAATAACAGTGTGGAAAGCCAATATAAAACAGAACTGTTGCTTTCATGTAGCAGTTGTCTCCTATGATACGACTTCTGTCTTAAAAATTTCTCCGTGCACATAATTAATCGCGCTGACAACACGTTCTTATAGAAACAACGTAAACACGTAAAGCTTTGTTTACATTCTAATTCTGAGTAACAATAATAATATATGATTGTCAACAGTCCTTGAAGGTTACATATACTACTATTCAGTAAAACAATATCTTTCATTTTAATATGGATTCTTTATGATATTGAGAAAATGTCGGTCCTCGGAATAGAGAAAGAAAAAGGAGGAATTGTGTCGCAACTGTAAAAAACTGAGAAATTCTGGCCTTCCGTACGAAACGCGAAATTCTCGAGGGATTGACCATCAGCATGACAATTAAGTTAGGTATTAACATATCACTTAAACATTTTTGAAAAGTGTAATAATTTATATGGGTTGAGCAATTTTTGTTATATTTATAAACAACCGCATTATCTGTGTAATCTTTGTACCCCTATATATTTTCGAGATCACTCTTTAAGATTCACAAGTAAGAACTGCGGTATAACCACTTGTAAATTAAATATGGCGGTTTTTGTGCAAAACACAGTACTTAATCCTGAGTTTTCATATCGAAAACAATTTGTACTGTTTTCCTAATCCATAAAATGGGGCCATTTTAATTGTAAGTTAATATAATATTGCAAAAATTCAGTTTCAAAATGATGGCTTCGATACAATACAAAAATAGCTCGATTCGTTGAATAAAATTATAACATTGCACTGCAAATTACAATTATTTCATGCTGAAAAAGATGGCGTTGGCAGAATTTTCCTATCAAGTTGCAATTCCAAGAAAAATCAGGTTAAATAGAGACATGTGCCTCGTTATTCGCAAAAATCACGTAGGAGAATAATTGGTTCTTTATTCTCGTTATTCTAAACCTTAAATGATAACAATTTTTGTTTCCAAATGTAGGTCCGCTTTCTAAAAAATTTGCAATATTTTTACACTTATCCTTCTTTTGTATTCTAAAACGTATATTATATTAATTCTTTCATCACCTCGAACGACCACAGACGATAATTAAAATAACTAAGAAAGTAGTTACTGAAAGAAATTGAGAAGTTAATTTTACTAAGTCTTCAAAATTTTCACTGTTTTAACTATAGAATTTGGTACATTGAATGCCTAACTATAAACTTAACATTACTTTTCCCTTAACTATCCATCGGCAGTTAAATTTTGTCAGGTAAATGTTGTTCATTGTAAAAAATATATACATATCAACATAGCGGAGTTTATTTTCTTAAGCAGAAAATAAATACGGTAAATTGTTGGAGAAACAGCTTAATCACAGAAGTTGATGTATTAAGCAATGTTTCTACCTGATGATATAATATTTTTGTTTTGATGTTCATGAAATATTTACATAAATGTATCAACTTTTAATGACTATATAAACTGTTTTGAAACCACAGATAAGTACTGGTAACAAAATTACAAATACGACGTGGACGTGGATTAATGCGTATTTATCAACAATGTAATCTGTCAAGTATACAGAAAAATGGCAATACTACAAAAAAGCCTGCGTTTTGTTCCAGACACTGTTGTCCTTACTATTTTGATTAGTAATAACAACAATGCACACATCGTCGTTCATTTTCAATACCTATTTCAATAAAATTTCAGATGTTTATGTAATAAATAATTATATTAACTTTTATTTAATTCCTTTACAATTTTCATTCATAAAACAGCAAACTTTTTTTGAGTCGATGAAATGCGATTAATAAGAGGTTAGAGGGCTTGTCTCGCAAGCAGAGCATTCGCGAGTTCGTGTCCCTAGTGAGCATTTTTTTTTATTTTCATTGAACAAATTATAAACTAAGGAGTAAGGAGTTTCTGAATATTCCCCAACATTCCCGAATGGGTTAAACAATTGGTCCCCGACTTTTTCTGTACTCTGTTACAAAAATATCTAATTACGGATTTCAAAGTTGACATTTTTGTCATCTAGATTTTATGGCACAAATGTAACACATAATTATATGTCTTATTCACATTAATATTTTGGCTAATGTATTTAAACAAAAATATTTCGAAAAAATGTTGTTAAAACCATTTTTAATTACTATTTATAATCAAAAAACAATTCATGAATAGAAATGTATTTTCTAAATTAACTTCTGGTTTTCCAACGTTTCATTAATAAAATTATAATTTGTACAACGCAGAATTTTTTTCATAAATCATCTGTAAATTCCAAGAATTTGATAGCTAAAATACTTACTAAGTAATATTACAAATAGGATATGAATTATTTATTTGAAGACGGAAAAAACGTTGATCAAGAGATGCTGATTACCGATCGGTAATTAAACAATAAGACCCTCGCATCATTTGTCCGTTTACGACACAATTAACCTCAAAGTAGCTGTCATCTATTATTTATGTACAAAATATCGTTATAAAACTTTCCTTTTTTCACGTTTAATTTTCAATTCTAGTGTTCTGTAATAGAATCCTTTATGACAGAAATAGGATATGGTTTGTTTGTTTATTTGTGAGAATGAATAAACTAATTTATTGACCTTTTGCAGTTAGAAAATCAGAGATTAAAGTGACAGTGCAATTAAAAAAACAAGTCGTAATATTTATTTTGGAATCGTTAAGAGGATAAAATTACAATTGTTATGCAAGAGCAGAAGCTGCATTTGAATTCAAGTGCGATATTTACAATGTAAACGCCGTGCATTGCGATAACCCGATACGAGATCTATTTTTTGTGATGTTAATGTCGGGACATCCGACAATTCGTATCAATACATCATTAAACTGTAGTAAATTATCCTCATTGTTATTTAATTTTTATGCAATAAGAACGTTTCATAAATTTACATATTGAATAATGTTTATCCAATTTCTTGCTTTCATCCTCTCACCTTATTTACGTTTTTTTATTAAATGTTTTTACCGAATTGAAATACAAATAAATTTGTTTATGTATTTAATTTTAAAAAACATTGCATAATAACGTCAAACTTTTGAAAAACTTTCAAATGATTTTGAAAAATATTATAATAATAATTGTTGAAGAAATGTTAACTAATTTTGGTCGTATATTCAGAATTTCTATACTGCATAAAAGCTGCATAAAAACAGTTAAATCAATGCGATATTTAATAATCCAAGTATTTTCTGTAATTTATTAGTGACGTTTAAATAAATATTATCCATAATGTTCCGTCATTCGAATTCAAATATTTGAGGAGTCTCTTTACCTACTGGTGATGAACTCGATTACATTGTTCGTAATTGATCTAAATTTTTTCGAATTAAAAGGATATTTTTTATATTCCAAAACTAAATATTGATATAAGAAACCGGAAATTAAGTGACTAATCGTTGGACAACTGCATGCAAAGATGTTTATTGTACAATTATGTTCAAATCCGGCTAATAAATTTAAAAACATTTGTGCAATTTTGGAATATGATCACAATTATTGAAATTTGCCAAATTTAACAGCTATAAAACGCCTAATTTAGAGGTTATTCAAATGCATCAATAATAAAAGATTGCAAAATGAAGGAAACAGAAGGAAAAGTATACGACAGAAAAATAAATTTGTAAAAATAGATTTCATAGGATATTAAAAACTCTTATAAAGGTATTTATGATCCTCACAAGATGTTTTAATTTGTACGTGAAAAAATATTGAAATGTCGATTTAAAAAATCTAATAATATGAATTATTCAACGCACTTTTTTAAAATATTGAATTTTCCATTTTTCTTCGAGCTAGAATGTATTTAAATCGTGAAAAATTGCAATTTATTCGACTCTTAAATAACGACATATTTAAATTTCGTATATCCTGGACAAAATATTAGAAACCTAAGTATGTTTTTTTCGGTTTTATAAACAATGACTTATGAACTTATTTTGCTATTTTGAAAAATTACACGTCACAATATTGTATTCAACTACAAAATTTAAAATATTTCAGCCACCTGGTTAGAACCGTTATTTTGAAATATTAAATTCCATGTTTCAATATATGATCATTGATTTGAAGAACCAAAGGAAACTTGTTTCACTTTTTCAGTAGTATGTCCAGGATACGATGTTATTTTATTTGATAGTCATATTTGACAGTCAATTGTTCACCGGATATTAAATTTTAAATGTCTTTACTCGTATAACTTCGAGTGAAACTATCCTTTGCCTGATTTAAATGTCTTCAAGCTTCAACTTTTTAAAATAGTACTTTTATGTCCTTCACCGTAAAGTTGAATTTTATGCACCTAGTGGAGATTGTGTATTGAAGGACCAATAAAAATAGGCAGTGTATATTTAGGAACATAAATATTTAGTAAATACATTTTTAATGAGTTAAATGATATTTTTAACTAATCAGATTCACAAATTGAATGGATTTAATTATATAAAGAAAGTATAATTTTAACAATATTGAAGAATTGTATTTTGTAGAAACAATTCAAAGTATTTAGATTTTAAATGTGTAAACAATTTCTAACGAGTATCATTGTTTAATGTGGTATATTTCTCAGTAATATTAAAATAATACAATGTTTTTTGGAAACTTAAGGTAATTAGACCCCGAAATAGAGTATCTGGGGAAAATATTTAATTTAATTATATTTATTAATGATATTGTTGAAGAGAGAAACATTACTGTTCTTTAAAACACAATTGAATCCTTCAAACATAATATGTTAAACAACTTTTATTATAGTGACTCAAATATTCTTCTTTTAGTAAGTTAAGCATATTTTAAAAATGAATGGATTTTAACTAGTGACGACTTATTTTCTCGAAAGAAGATTTTCTACAACTTTACTCTACGATTTTTGCAAATGCCTGAAGCTAACCTTTAATATTATTATTTATTTAAAAAAAAATTATTACTTTTCACAATTTTTTTAATAATGTTTAATAGTGGGTAAAAAATTTGGATTAAATCGTTCTGTAAAGGTGTGGAGAATCTTTTGCTTCTAATTTATGTTTAAAGAACAGTAAAAATTAAATTCTTGAAAACGTTCCCAGACTGCAAAATAATGAAGAATTCAGAATAATTTATAAAAGTGCACTAAAAGAAATCACATATTCCACTTTCTAAAGCTTTTCTGAACATTATGTCATTATAAAATCCTTATGAACTCATGTTCAGAAATCCCTCTGAAAGTGGGACATCTTTCTTCTTGAAAGATCACATTTCGAAATCATTCTGAACTATTTTTTATATTTTAAAAAAACTTAAATGCTACATATTGTTTTATTTAATTTATAATATCAAAAAAAGCATGTATGCAAGTGAGTAAACTTTTAAATTACAAAAATGTTGTAATTCTTAACAGTATTGTTATGGGATTAGTAATGAGTGTATATTAAGTGCACTTTACGAATTGTTTTTGAAGAGATTTCCCTGTAACTAATACTTTATTAAGATCTTATCGAGATATTATAAAATTAAAATATTTAGGGTCATAAATTAAATATTAGGGTCATTTTTCTGTATGTGATTTTGGTCCCTAATATTTTTATAATGGATTACTTACAGGGTAATCTCTTAAAAAACACTTCGTAAAGTGCACTTAATACACACTCATTGCTAATCTCACAATAATACTATTAAGAATTACGACATTTTTTTAATTTAGTAGTTTTCTCACTGGCTTACTTGATTTTTTTTTTGAGACAAATATTTTGAAGATCGATCTTGAAAATATTTTTAATTGTCTTAGTAGATTTAAAAAAGAATTTAGAGAAAAACTAGATCAGTCTAAAAAAGTTAACGGAATTATTTTACAAAAGTAAAACATGTAGTTACAGAAAGTAGTTAAATTATTTGTTTATATTTTAATTTTGATTATATTTAAATATGCGTTCCATAAAATAACTAATTAACATGAGGATTTCAAAATTTGCTTTTTTAGATAACAATTTTTTTAGGGCAGCACACGGAAAAAAAATCACAGTTGATCAACTATTTTACAAAACTAAAACACGGAATTACGAAATATAATCAAATTAACTTTTTCTATAGTAAACAAGACAATAATAATGTTTAATATTACCCGATAGTTAAATAATGCAGTACACTATATGACCTCAAATTTGCCTTAGTTTTACAATTAAATATTCACTTTAAAAGTTTGTGAATTGTAAAATTGGTGTAATAAAAGTCATGAAACGAAAATAACCTCTTGCCACAGTAAACACTGTGTTGTATATTTTGCAATATTTCAAATTTTTTTATAAATTAGAATCTAAAAATACCAAAATAGAAGTAGAATATTTGCTGTAAATGACTGAACATTTACTTTGGGTTCAACTAATTTGGGATTAATTACACTTCACAGTTTAAGTGTTTAAAAATATTTTAAGTTACAAATCTTAAAATTAAAAATTTCTTATAAAATTTGTAAGCTCCTTAATGCCCTTTTTATGTCTCTTTAAAATCTCCTTAAATCTTTCTACTTGGATAAAAATGAATCCGGTCAAAAATTAAGATGTGATTTTCGGAAGTGGAACGTAAGAGACCGTAACCAAGTCATGATGCTAATGACAAAAATCGACACAATTGGCGTGTGCAAATCACGATCAACCGTTCAACATTAAATGCAACTGGTGATTGCGAACGACGTCAAGCATAAGAATGAGAACGAGCCTCCAAAATTCAGTGCAGGTATGTTGTAAACAAATACATCACTTTTTGAATGAACGAGATCATTTTGTTTAAATACATGATAACTTAATAAAATACGATGCAATTTTGTAGGTGATTATTCTAAAATAGATTAAAATTTAATTATAGATTTTTGAAAAAATTATTGAAAATTGAAACCTACCTACACTAAAAATTTTGGATAAAATTCAAATTCTAAAGATGACGGAAATACCAAATAATTTTTGATGAGATTGCATTTAACATATAAATTGTTAAATAAATATTTTGGGATTTTCAAATTAGTAAAAAAAGAAATGACTTATCACTTTTTATGACTTTTGATTATATTATTTTGAAAACTTATAAAGTACCGGAAATAGATTTCTTCAATTTTCCAGATAATTAGATTTATAATACGTAAAACTGAGAATTCTCAAGAACAACCGTTAATCGTAAAAAAGGATTACATGAATTAATAAAAAAAAGTTAGTTAAATTTGTATTCACATTTTCTTATTCTGGCTAATGGTTGGTTCATTGCGGGAATGAAAAATGCTATAATTTGTTCAACTCTATTATAGTTGATTCAATTATTTTATAGTTGTTTCGATACAAATATAGTTGTGTAAAGTTGAGAATAGGCGTTTAAATTATAATTCAAACATACAATTGTGTACAATAATATTTTAATTGTTTATTTATTGCAAACACAAATTTCAAAAATTCCTTAGGAATAAAATTAATTTATAAATCTGAATTCGTAAAGAAACACTAATCAAGGAATGAAAAGTTGGTAACTACTCGCATTAGTAATTATTTGCTAAGCTTTTTTATTGTACAAAAAAAAATATCTACTTATTATTTTTTCATATTTTACTAATTTTAAATTAGTAATGGTGTTTTTTTAATTAATTGTTATTTACTAAAATGAAATAGCTAAAATTTACTAATGTTCTTTAATTGTACTTTAATTGTAACTAACGAATTGGTACTTTTTTAAAATTCTTATTAATATAAATGATTACTAAATTATTTTACTGAATTAGCGGAACTTAAAGTCTTTATAAAAAAATATTCACTTTATATAATTAATTTAAACAGCTATTAAAGAACCCAACTAAGAATTATAATCCGACCTTGATCAAGCTCGGATCGGTTTTCCTAAATACAATGCCGGAACCGAAATTTAGCGTTTAATCGACACTTAAAGGCGAATATTTTTGTCAATCAACTCATCATTTATTATCTCTATAATTTTTTAAAAGTTAACGTAAAACTTGTAATGGATTGGTACTGAGAATGGATTTTTAATTACTTAATAAAGAGTTGCTTAATTCTTTAGAATTAAATATAATGATTATATTTCAAACTTATATAATAACAATAATGACAATTTTCGCTAAAAATAATTTTTAACCTGTGTTAAAAAGTCTTTATGACGTCATCGGTAATCAATAACTGTATGAACAGTTTAGTGAACATAACTTAACCTCAAACACTGCAGTGGAATTTGATAGTGACTATATTACAGATATTTGTAAAACATTTTTTATTTTCTTGAAGATCTTTAATTAATCGTGAAGTTTCTCAAGCAATAGTGATACTTTCTTTGGTCTCGATTCATTCCAATAAAATTATTTCATTCATTAATATTTTGTCATTTTTTAACACACGTGTTTCTAAATGGAACATATTGATAATTTGGAAAATAACGGTCACGGAATTCCCCTTAATTAGCATTGCGTATCAGACAGGTAGGAAGTAAACAATAAAGTCTTTCTCGAAATATTTAATGAAATCATGAGGGAGATAACCTTATGATTTACACATACTTTTCTCGCATTAAGACCACATTTGATAATAAATATAGAAATATTAGAAAGACTTATTTGATATAGTGAACTAAAATTTCGATTTTTGGGTATGGAAAACTGTTGAAAACGAATTTTTAAATGTCCTAAGAGTTTCGAAGTTAACGATATCACAAAATTTTGGCGATTTTTACTAAACGTAGGACTAGTAAAGATTCCTTCAAAATTACCAAACTTAAACTAAAAAAAAGTAATGGAGTTTATTATCGTGTTTAGTTTTCGTAAAAATCAACGTAAAGTTTACACAACTAGAAGAAGTAAAGTATGTTTACTATTTGTATAGACAAATAAACTCAATGATGTTTATAAATATTTAATAACAATTTTACGGTATGTTTTTAAGTCACAAAAACTACAAAAATGGCTAAAAATATGTTCGGAATCGGAACCAAACCGACATGTAACAATTAAATCTTCTTCAAAAAAGAAATTAAAGGGAAAAAATAAAAAGAATTAAATAATAACAAAATTTACGATAAACGGAAAATTTTATGACGAAAACAGCAACTGGAATATATATTGTTTAAATAAACCTCAACAAACAATAAAAAAAATGGAGAATGGCAAATAAAATCATTGCCACACTTTTAGTTATGAAGAACGATTAATTCATAGTAAATTGACCGGTGAAAATGTTTGAACAATCGATCACCATTATCATAATTTTTGCATTACATAAGAAATAAGAAATTAGCTCGAATGATTATCGAATATTCACAACACGTGCGCGCAATCTCGAAAAAGATGGCAAATATAATCAATCTTGGATGATAAAATTTGATGGCAAATCATGAGGTAAGTCATTTATTAACTAATTAACAATAAAAACTACTGGGTCCATTAAAATATAAACTTTACTAAATATTTACTACATTACCATTCAGATGTTAAGTTTGTGGTAGCCTAATTTTCTTTTACATTTTTGCAATATTGATGTTAAAAATTTGAACAATTCTGGCTTTTTCACCGGAAATAACCAAAATTGTTTTTCTTCGTGTATTGTATATGATAAAAAAGTAACTAGATGTTTAAAATCGCTCAGTCGGTGTTACAAAAATCACCAAAATATATAGTAAAATTTAGGTTAATGGAGAGAAATAATGGCAAATTTCTCCATAATGAATTCACCAGATATCATAAAATATCTTCCGTATAAGTAAAAAATAAACAATTTTACGTTGCGGGAAGTTAAGGACCAATAATTAAAATGAAACAAAAAAATATAAAATGATTTACCCGTTTAAAAAAATTGACATTTACAACTGTTTATACTGAAATAAAACATATTCCGAAATATATGACACAGAAAGAAAAAAAAACAGATTCAAGAAAAACACAAAAATTTGGATGGAAATTTGAATCATACAATCTCTCATTATTTAAAAATTTATCAAGTGTTCGACTGATTTGATTTGCCAAATTTTCCAAAATATAAAATGATTGTCACGTAAAAATGTTCACGTTAAAAAAAATTTACATTTACATATAAACTGTTTATACTGAAATAAAACATATTCCGAAATATATGACACAGAAAGAAAAAAAAACAGATTCAAGAAAAATACAAAAATTTGGATGGAAATTTCAATCATACAATCTCTCATTATTTAAAAATTTATCAAGTGTTCGACTGATTCGATTTGCCAAATTTTCCAAAATATAAAATGATTGTCACGTAAAAATGTTCACGTTAAAAAAAAATTTACATTTACATATAAACTGTTTATAGAAAGAAAGAAAAACAGTTTCTAACTTAAACAATTATGGAATAGACTCAAACATTTTTTAAAAATGTGAAAATTTACGTAAAAACCAAAAATCGGTAAGGAAATTTGAACGACACTAGGTACCACATTTAAAATAAAAAGTCTTTAATATCTAGTTGTCAATGGTAAACCAAGAAACACCGAAAAAAAATGTTGAAGATGGATGGAAAGAAAAACAGGAAAATTTTTGTGAACTGAGAAAAACTCACCCTCTGAGTATACGACCTTTCCAGAGCACAGAATCACACCGGCGAGGCTTTCATCCCTTGCCACGCGTTTAGACGATATCCGATTTTTGTGTAAAATGAAAATTTTTTTTTTCGATTTTTTTTTTCGCGCACCTTAGTTGTTGGTTTTCGCGACTCTGTCGGGGTTCGGTCGACCGCGATATTCTTGAAAATCGGTTCCCGATCGTGGCACGTTCTCGAGAGGGAGTAAGTCCCGAGGACGAGGATGGCTCCCACTTATAAAGACTTGGCCAAGAAGTGGCTTCTCCAATTGGCGTAAGTTCGCGAGAAAGAATCGCGCCGGAGAGTCGGTGGTAGGGATCGGCCGTGTCCCGCGATCGGTTACATGCCCGCGACGCCTGTTACACATTGCACTTCCACCTCATCTGACGGAAACGCACGCACTTCTATTACCGCATACTATTGTTCCGATAACCGAGTCGGCCAAGTCCGGAATTTATTTCAGATTACATCTCGATCTCGAGTTTTAGACTAACCTTGGTCCAATGGCGTCCTCAAAAGGCATTTTCAAATTTCAATTAACCCTTTTTGGACGGAAAGGCCATTATTTTTTTTCAACTTTCAACGCTGTATCTTTTAATGAAATTGGGCTAAAATAGTACTTTTCGGTCCTAGGCCGTAAAGTTCAATTTTACGGACCGAGTGGAACACGCACTATCGCCAAATCGAGGTTGTAAAATTTTACGGCCGAGGAGCGAATACTATTTTTTGATACACTGTTCGCAAAAGTAGGTACTTTAACGACTATTTTTAGTCCGTAAAGTGCAGAAATCAGTCCGTAAAGTGTCTACTTTGGGGACACGTGTATCAAAAAAACTATTTCCGAAAGTTTGAAGTCTTCTCTTTCAGATCTCGTCGTTGAAATTAGACTCCGAAGCAAAATAAAAAAGTTACAGCCTATTTAAAAAAAAAAAACACGAAATTTTCGCGTTTTTTGTTTGAAAAAGTCTTCCCAGAATATCGTAACCGCCGTAACAGGTGGCATCGATATCGGTTTTAACAAATCCTATTGAACGTTTTCGAAAATTCGATGGCGGCTTAAATATAGGGAAACTATATTTTTCCGATTTATGACATTCTAATCTCAGTAAACCTTCCTCAAACTCATTTCAAATACATGATTTCTATATCCAATATGTGTAGAAGTCATAAAAATAGACCTGTATGAGGGACAAGAAGACGTATTTCGTAGAAAACGTGAAAAATTGGGGTGCACCTCAAAAACCCAATAAATAAAAAAACAGACATTTCAAAATACAAATATAAAAAAACCGACATTCAAAAACCAGACATTAAAAAAAACAGACATTAAAAAACGAGATATTTAAAAAACAGACTTTTCAAAATACATACATTCGAAAACAATACATTTCAAAATACAGTGATTCAAAAACCAGACATTCAAAAAACAGACATTTAAAAAACAGACACTAAAAAAAAAGACATTTCAAAATACACACATTCAAAAACAATACATTTCAAAATAGAGAGATTCAAAAACCAGACATTTAAAAAGCAGACATTCAAAAAACAGACATTTAAAAAACAGACACTCAAAAAACAGACAATTCAAAATACATACATTCAAAAATAATACATTTCATTAAGCAGACATTCAAAAACCAGACATTTCAAAAAGCAGACATTCAAAAAAACAGACATTTCAAAAACACACACTCAAAAAACAGACATTTCAAAATACATACATTCGAAAACAATACATTACAAAATACAGTGATTAAAAAACCAGACATTTAAAAAGCAGACATTCAAGAAACAGACATTTAAAAAACAGACACTCAAAAAACAGACAATTCAAAATACATACATTCAAAAATAATACATTTCAATAAACAGACATTTAAAAAACTAGAGATTAAAAACCCAGACATTTCAAAAAAACAGAGATTCAAAAACCAGACATTCAAAAAACAGACATTTAAAAAATGGAGATTAAAAATCAGTCTCTTAAAGTATGTCTGCATTTCGAAATGTCTGGTTTTGAATGTCCGTTTTTTTTAAAGCCTGGCTTTTGAATGTCTTTTTTTCAAATACCTGGATTTTTAGTATCTATTTTGTAATTTGACGGTTTTTTGAGGTACACCCAGTTTTATGTCTTCAACGCGCCAATCGGAGGCGTTGAAATGCCGGATTCTTGAATCCCGGGCTATTTATTGAAATGTATTGTGTTTGAATGCCTGTATTTTGAAATGTCTGTTTTTTGAAATGTATTGTTTTTTAATGTCTGATTTTTGAAATGTCTGTTTTTTGAAATGTATTGTTTTTTAATGTCTGATTTTTTGAATATCTGCTTTTTGAAATGTTTGGTTTTTTTGTTTGTATTTTGAAATGTCTGTTTTTTAATTTATTGGGTTTTTGAGGTGCACCCCAATTTTTCACGTTTTCTACGAAATACGTCTTCTTGTCCCTCATACAGGGTATATTTTTATGACTTCTACACATATTGGATATAGAAATCATGTTTTCGAAATGATTTTGAGGAAGATTTACTGAGAATAGAATATCATAAATCGGAAAAATATAGTTTTCCTATATTTAAGCCGCCATCTTGAAGCCGCCATATTGAATTTTCGAAAACGCCCAATAAGATTTGTTAGAATCGATATCCACGCCACCTCTTGCGGCGGTTACGATATTCTGGGAAGACGTTTTCAATTTCAAAATGCGGAATTTTCATTAAAAAATTTCGTGTTTTTTTTTTAATAGGCTGTAACTTTTTTATATTACTTCGGAGGCCAATTTCAACGACGGGATCTAAAAGAGGAGGCTTCAAACGAACGGAAATGGTATCTGCCAATTTTTTTTCAGCTTAATTTCATTAAAAGATACAGCGTTGAAAGTTGAAAAAAAATAATGGCCTTCCCGACCAAAAAGGGTTAAGCCACTAACTCCCAAGAGTCCATAATTTTTTAATCGATTACACAGGTTCGGTTGTTTGGAAGTGGTGCGTCATTTCCGACGTAATTTTGTGCGTAGAATAGGAATCCTAAGTCAAAACTAGCCCATTACGCTAGGGTTTTGAGATATTTGAGGTTATGAAAAATTCGTTTGTTTGCTATTTTTGAGGTTATATACAGATGACACAATATTTTTTGGATGTTTTCCTCCTGTTGGGACATATAGTACTACTCTGTCTCTTCAATATGAGAGGCGCATAATTTATTCCATGACAAATTTTCTTTACCAATATACGCCGATTTGAAATTACGATATACATTTAAACAAATTAACCGTAAAATGCTCTTGGAGAACAAGGTCAAAGTTGAATTCAATGTCATGAAACCTGAATAATTACAAACAATTATATAAAATTTTGGTATTTATAACTAAAACCACACTCTTCAATATTGAGACAATTTTTTTTGAAAACTTTTTTATTCTTTATTGTTTTTTAGCCATTTTTAATCCACTTTCTGAAATTATAAAATTATAATAGCTTGGCTTTAAATTCATATTCGGCAACGTCAAACATCTCCAGTATAAAATATTCAATATACTCAGTAATAAATATCTGACTCAAAGTATTTGAAGCATATGCTCATTATATTAACGGGATATATCTCGTACATCAAAATGACCGTAATTTTGTAAGAAAAAATCGTAGGTGATCGAATAAAAGCTCATTTTGAGGGGTAAGGGTAGTACTAAAAGATGCAAAAAGAACAGAAGGCGAAACAAAAAATGTTACATCATTACGTAACCTCAAACATAGTAAACAACCGCGTTTTTCGATAACATAACTTCAATCATCTCAAAATCCTGACGTGATGGACCAATTCTGACTTCGAATTCGGATTCTGCGTACTAAATTACGTTGGAAATGACCCACAGCTTCTCAACAACATCCAAGACCCCTTTTTTTGTAGACCTGTGTTATTTTAGAAACGCATCGATCAAATTAGATGTCAGTTCATATTCCAGTATTTTTGAAATTGCTCGTTAACTCTTTAAGGAACAAATGTACAGGAGTTTAATGGAAAGTTTGACAGTGCATTTTACTAGTAACTAGCATTAAAAGAAATTTTGAATGAACTTTTTTTATTCCCCAAATCCTGTTCTTTCAAATCGTGTATCAAAAAATGTCGCAAATATAATAATAAACAAATACCAGCATTTATTTAACAAAAATCAAGATTTTGAGCTAGTTGTTTGGGCGAGATGATAGAACTACTGCAAAAAAATTAAATTTCAAAATGGCGACTCATATATAGCTGCTAAATTCGATTATTTTGTTCAAAATCATAGTCGTGTGTACTCGGTCGACTGACCAAAATGAAATCACTTGGTTCCCAAGTTTTTTGGGGCCGCTGACCCCAAATTTTAAGCTATTTTTAAAAAATTTATAATGGTGTATCCAATATGGCAAACGTATTTAAAAATCAAACGAAATCTATTCATTCTTCTTACTTGGTAGTTTTTAGGGTCGCTGATTTCGGATTGTGGATCCGTCATTTTTAATATTTGAAAACTAACATCAGATTTGGACTAAACGGCCCCAATAATCACCGAGTATCAAGTTTTAAAAGATTTCATTCGGGTCAGTCGACTGCGTACATGCGACTATGATTTCGAATTTAGCACTAATTTTTGAGCCACCATTTTGAAATTTAATTTTTTATAATAGTTCTATCTTCCATTCCAAACATTTATGTCGCGATACCTATAAATATCTGCGGTATTCTAATGCGGGAAATGATAAAAAATAACAATAAATTAAACAAAAATAAAAAATTCCTGATTTTTGTTAAATAAATTTTTGTTAATAACACCATTCGAAAGAACAGGGTTTGGGCCATAAAAAAATCCATTCCATAATTTGGGTTAAGATTCCGTGGACAAAATTAAAGTTCACCCGACAGGAAATCCAATCTGTAACCAAATTTGAAGAAATATGGTTAAAAAATTGAAAATATTTTACTTCAACCATTTTTCTGGGATTCGATTGAAACAATGCACGGTGCACGGAGTACTTCAATATTAACCTTTAACGCCTAAGTGTCTACGATTTCTGCAAGTTTGACACTATATTTTAGCATTTAAACTCCACGAGAAAAATTTGACATTAGGATTTTTTTATCGACCAAGAATCGTTCGTTCCAATGGTGCATGTCAAATTTCTTCAAATTCTGAAATTTTGGTGTCCGCCATTTTGAATATTTCCTTACCAAAATACACCTATCGCATAGCAAATTTATTTTTGACACAATATTTGTGACTTTTGGAGGTATGCCAATGTCAATGCACATAATAAAATTCGATAAATTAAAAAGAAATAAAAAAAAATGAATGCTTTTAACAAAATCAGGTACAACTTTTTTATTTCAATATTTGAAAATTTTTGACATACACCATTGGAAAGAGCGGATATTGGCCAATAAGAAAATATAAGTGTCAAAATGTTCTCGTAGAGTTTAGATGTTAAAATATAGTCTCAAACTTGATGAAAAAACATTATACACCCGTGTGCAATGATCCTGTCGTTTTTGACAGATCATTCGTTTTTCTTTTTACCGTTCACACTTTATGTAAAAAAGACAGGATAAATGATCTGCCAAGAATGACATTGAATGCAACAATCATTGCACATGGGTTTACAGCTGGGTACGGATCAAAAAGTATGGATCAAAAACATGAAATTCGGTGAGAAGCAGTATCTTTACTATTTTTGTGTCATTGATAATAAATCTGTTAGCGGATTCTCCTAATTTAAAATGGCAGATGCAGTTCGGAAAGTGAATTAAAAAATTTTTTTCGAAAAAATATACGTTGTCCCACAATGAAGGGTACGATCGTAAATAATTGATAAATTAGCAATATTCCTAACAAAAAGTTTGGCAAAAAATATCATGCACAATAGTGATCGTATAGAAACATTCCAGACATTCTTCTGTGCAAAAACGAAACAAATATGTGCATTTGTCTGAAGCATGTAAAGAAAATAAAATAAAAAGATTTTAATACAGTAGAACTTCACTTTATTAGCAAGATTCCCTTCTCATATTTAGCGCAGGTAAGGTTAGTTCTTCTTCCCTCTTTCGTAATTTCAGTGTGGTGCGTATTGTGATAGGCGATACAACTGCAGGTGCAAAACAACCGATGCGCATTTGTCGGAGAAGAAAGTGAAAGGCAAAACCCCGAGGAGGACAATAAAGTGAAGTTTTACTATACTTTATGCAAAAGGACTAACCCAAATCAAAAACACTGAATATAGTGATAGATAAAGTAACTTATTGTAATCAGGTATCCCCAATAGAATTTTCTCACATACATGAGCGACTCAAAACGAACATGAAAATAGTGATTTCCACAAGATTCCATAAGTATTGAATTCCTCATATTTGTAATGTTTTTGTAGGAAACAAAATTATAGTAGTATTTTTTGTGATTTTGAACAAACTTTCGCATGGATTTTAAAATTCGTCACATTTTTGACAAAAACAAAATTCGGAACCATCGAAGACTTCGATATTTTTCAATTATGCTCCTTAATTTTTGTGTTAAATTAGTGTTAAAACCAATCAATATTAATGCTTTACATATTAAAGAACTCGGGGCCAGAATTTCACCGGTCCCTCCCATTATGAGCACTATTATGTGCATTACTATTATTATTATTATGGCATACTTCGATTTCGACAATGTGGATGTGCCCGCTTGGTATGCATACAGTAGTTTCGTCGTGCTCTACTCAATTTTTCAATTATAAACCAATTATTGATCAGTCAAAAGTCCGTATGATCATTTTCAATTTCAGGCGTACATATAGTGTATTAGAGAATTATCGGAAATCGGACGAAAATTCATTGAAAGCTGAATGGAATATTTCTGGTTTAAGGTTATGAATGAGCCTTTACGAGTTTAGCGTAGTATTTAAGTATTAAACAATGGTAATCATTAATTTTTATTCAAATAAATTATATGCACAACCGTAAAACGCACTAAGGTAAAATGATAAATATTTTTCAACAATCAATATTTACGTGAGAAAAAGCAAAATCATAACGTGCAGAAGCCAAGTGCAATACGCCATTTTGTTTTTGATAAAAGTTCCAAAGAGAGAAGAAAGTGCTTATAAAAAATTCGCAATTAGTACTTTCTATATACGGGTGATTGATTCTCCGGAAACAGAGCATTTTCGTGTCTTTACGTTATATCTTACAAAAACTTTGACAATAAATTATTAAATTTCCTTAGAAATGTTAAATAAATATCCCTGGCCCATGTTAATTTGAAAAAATAATACTTTTGTTACAAAAAACTGGTGTAAAATGACATTTAAATACTAAAAGTAGCATTTTTGATATGTCCAAATCTCCAAGTTCAAAACTTTAAAATATTAGCGCTATTAAGAAACCGAATTATTTTAATTTATTCAAATAATATTTCTATAGCTCAAACTGTACAATTTCTCTCTGTATAATATTTAATTAAATCAATATATATATACTTATAATTATTGAAATATTAATGTCTTAAGAAATTTCTATGAGGTAACGACAATGCGTAAACTGGTATAAATGAACTGGAAATAATTAACTTTTTTACTAAAACTTATGAGAAAATCAAAGAAAAAACACTTCACTTTACTAATCCTCCATAGAAAATTGAAAAGAGAACATATTTACCGCATGAACAAGTAAAACTGTATAAAAACACCACGTATTTTTATTAAATTAATTGTCGTCACCCGTCCTAATTTTGGCATTTTGATACAAACAGCAATTAAAAAACGATGAAAACTTAAAGATTAAAGGAATAAACATTACTGGCAATTTGTTTTTTTAATTTATTATTGTTTAAAATATGTAAAATTGGATTTTTTTACAAATTTTCATTGTCGCCGCCTTCATTGTCGTTACCAAACATTTGGCGTATCAGGTACGAAACAAGAACAAACTGTAACCCGTAGCAGAAAATATTTTTCAAATCATAAATAACATTTATATTTCTCTTCCTCTTAGACATTTATTTAAATATAATTTAAAAAACCACAAAATTAAACTTTATATTTGTTACAACGTTATGAATCAAGTTTATTATGAAATAATATTATTTATTAAAATTATGAATATAATATTATCATTGTAGTTACTAACCAACGATACATTAACTTTAATAAATTTATTTTGTCTAAAACTTCTTCAAAAATTCATGTGTTTTTCTTAATTTTTTAATTATTACTTAATAAATAATTTTCATTTATTCACAAAAATGCACTAAATCAGATATGTACATTATGTTTTTGACTCTTTAGAGTTATTTTTTTCAAGTTTTTAATAAGCAATTGTTGGTTTATATAGCCGTATGAAAATGCGTCATAGTAAAAGTCTTCCCCTTTCCTTTAAAATAATTTTGTAGCGTGACTACTTTAACAATAACTTAACTTGGTGCTAATAAGCAAGAATCCATTAAAAAAAACGAATTTACAGTCACTTAAAAAAAAAAATTTTCATTCTTGAAAATGCCCTGTTTTTGGAGACTCACCCATACATGTCCTAATCTACCGTGTCATTCACATAATGAAATTTCACGTTAAAAAATGTTAGTTTAGGGTTTTTTTTCAATATTTGCAATATAAAAGCGATGAAAACTGACGTAAACCCTTAATAGGTAAAATTGAATTGTATTAAAAAATTGCGGATATTTTCCGAAAATTCATTACATTCTAAATTTCTTAAAGTGAATTTTTAGCTAAATACGATATCATCTAAAGAAATATGTTATTCTACTTGAAAAATAAAAAAACATTTTTTTTTTTAATGTTCATTCAAATTTTTTGAAATTTTTTAAACAATTTAAGATTTTGGCCAATAACTAAGTCTCGTCATTACTTCAATTTTCAAATTTTTCATTTACCCTTAGGCTTATTTTCTTTAATTTTTTGTACTTTTTAATGGTAGATTAGTATAAATGAGAAAAGTCGATAACTAATGGAAATAAATAATTAAAAAAAAAAAAAAGAACAAAAAATGATCGAAAATTTTTTCTCCATATTGACAGGATTTATGTAATTCTTACATTAAACATTTAATTGGTGTTTTTTTTTGAGGAGATACAAAATATTTTTATTATTTTCTCAAAATCTGCGAGTGTCGAGATTTAAATTTCAATTGTAGATTTCTAGTTGTGTCTTGCGTGTTTCTTTCACTTTATTAAACTTATTTTGGGAATATCATGAAACGTTGAGAATAAGATCAATAATACCAACTTTAAAAAAAAATTGTGAACAAGAATACCTTTTTTATAAAAATTGTTCAGTTTACAAGAAATGATATGCAACCTATATGCAGTGTGTTTCGTTTTTGTAAGGTAAAACTCGTGTACAATTGGTTTTGCTTACAAACTTGATTTATTTTTGTTTATTTTGATGTATATCAACCAAATCTGTAACAATAATAATCGTTTTGTCTTTCACTGACTTTTTGCGAGCAGCAAAGGTCATATCTAAACACGAAATTTTTCCGTGCAATGAGTTTGGAGTTAAAAATTATGGTTTTTCAAGTAGAAATAATAAAATATTGACTTGACTTTCAAATGAGCATGAAAAAGAACTTCGTCGAACTTCATTTCGGACTCCAACGTCCTAAAAATTGCGTCCGAATGCAATATATTCCTTGATGAATTCTAAGCATTTTTTGTTTGTAATATTTTACAAAAGTTCACATATTTCGAGTAAAAATCGTAATCTATAACAATATATTAATTTAAAAAGAAATTTGTAAACACCAAAAAATGCTTAACATTTATCACGGAATCTACTAGAATGGTTTTAAAATTCGTTAACTTTATTGGTTTAAACAACAATTGGAACTTCGTGTTCCAAAATATTTTGGAAAAATCAATTAGCTTTTGAGTCACAGCGTCTGAAAAATTTATCTTTCCTTTTTCAAACAAATTTTCATTGACGCTATTTTCGTACGTTACAGTGAAGTGGCGTCAAAACGCACCATTTGTTCTTAAAATCCAAGTATTATATCCACTTTTATCCATAGTTAGTTACAATAAAATAGCAATGTCCTGAGAATTCCAAAAAGAAACTAAAAATAAATAGTTTTTTTGGTTTTTGTTTTCAATTTTGGCACCGTATTGGAATTCATGTTGGATGAAACTAAATTTTTGCCTCAGAATATAGAAGAACCACTCTTATTCGATATTATTCCACATTTTCTTTGGAAATTATTTCTTCATTCGTGAAAATATTTCAAGGCTATTTCACGCTTGTAATTGGAAATTTCAATACAGTATCGTATTTTTGGAAAGTAATAAAAGCCAGAATTTATTTAAAATGTGTCTGATGCATGTCCTTAAATTTTACCTTTTTTTATTTCTATTTACCTACCAACTAAACTTTCTAGGTCCATCTATCCCATTTCAGGTACTGATTTGGTTACATGGATGTGGTTTCAGTTACAACCGAAACCTTCAATCGTGTTTTGTAATAATTATTCTCATCATGCGACAAAATGGAGATTGATGCATATTTTCTTAGTAGAGTGCATTCTTTCGGAGATTGCAATTAAACCGGTTTGGCTTCATTAATCATTCCCTCGCTTATACATCCCAAATTTTGTTCAATCAAACCAATTTAGGCGGAAAATGTTACTTACATTTTTTTTCACCCTGAATGATTCTACATGAACATCCTGTCATTCAGATAACATTGGCTTCCCTTTGATTTATTACCACGATTGCTTACATATGTTCCAAAACTGTTTTCTTAGAATATCTCTTGTGAACAGTTGCACGAAAAAAATAATTATTTTATAGAATCGAATTTACACAAAATTTTAAAAATAAATGAATCTTTCATTAATAACGCCATTTAATATTATTTACAATATTTCTTATTTTACATGCATTCAGTCATAGAAAATGAAAAAGCTATTCCAAAACGTAGTAAACAGCAGATTTGAGAAGGATTTAAAATAGTTACGACTAGGGATTAACGTGACATTGAAATATAATACCGGAATATAAAAAGCAATAAAGTATGATTCTACACCGAAATAAATTGTTATTATCAACTAAATTTAGGTCACAACAAATAAATTGCGAGGTTACTAGTTAACGAAGTATTTTGAATGAAATATAGTCATCATAGTTACTAAACACTGTTTTAGTTTAATAATATATAAGTTATTTACTCGTCGACTAGCAATCGAAAGACCCCGGTTCAATTCCTAATTCAGACCTTACTTTTTTTAATTAAAAATTAGCCAAAAAATAAAAAAAATTAAAAATGTTGTTAATTGAACTCGTAGTTTCTATTTTTATTATAGTCGATTATATTGGTTTCACCTAAATCTTCAAATTCAATAAATCTTCTTATTATATTCAGTCGATAGTCTATTTGAATATTTACGTACAAATAAAAACAAATTGTCAAAATGATTTCTTTGATGCCGAAAATTTTGATTTTTGAGGACAGATCGTTTATCAGTTTATTTTGTAGTATTTAATATTTCCTTAATTTGTAAGTAACTAAATATTTGGGTAATATAACAAATATTCAATTTCATTTATCATTCATTTATTATTTTCGTACAAAACCGATTCCTGGTACTAATTAGTCGTTTTTTCAATGTTTTATTTGATAAATCGAACCCTTTGAATTTCTATGGAGCTTTGGCATTTATTCAACATTAGCTCGTATAAACATTATAATATTATTTTACTATAGTTAGTTAATTATAGATAATAATATACCAAAAATGACCAAATTAAAAAAAAAATATTTTATGAAAAATAATCGTATGTAAATCTATATGCGATCCTTAAATTTCTCGAGTTGGTGATTACGAATTTGATTTTCGAAATTCAAAATCTCTGTTGGAAAATGGCGTATGCTGTTTTGAAATATCTAAATTTCCTAAATATTATCATATTTCAAGTAAACTTATGAAGAAACAGTAATTTTTATCTAATTTATATATTAAACATTTCTATATATATCTTATCCTTTGCTGCATCTTTTAACGCTGGCAAATAAATAACAAAAAAGGTCGCCCGCTGGGGAATCGAACCCAGAGCTCTCGCTTATTACACTGACGCCTATTACCACTACGCTATACTCGCAATTCCATTACCTTTCGAAAAATGGTTACTTCTAGAAATTCATTATCTTCTATACGTGTATATTAAATGTATATTAAATTACATAAATTATGATAACTCCGAACATTTTAATATCGAAGAAATTATTTTTAAAGGATTCATAGTAATAGCAGACCTTTCGTCATAAGTAAATCTGTGACTAAATTTTAAATATTTTGTTTTCTATAAAAAAATATAAATATATATTAAAAACGTATGTGAATGTTACAATAAAACCAGATATACCTGGAAACTCACAATGATCTTTGAGAAGTAATGGTCATACGATTTGAAAACCTGATGAAGTTTATATAATAAATTACAAAGAAAAAATGAAAAACATTCTAAAGTGCATCCGTGAACAAATCAATTTTCTAAAATTGACATAGATCATTAAAATCGCGATCGATTACGCATTGCAGTTTGTTTTACCTGACGTAAACTTGCATAGTATCCAATCGCTTCATTCCTGACGATTTTTGCGTATAACACGAACGCTTGGAATTTTTTAACTCGTTACATCTTGTAAGAACACCTTGTTAACATCGTTTACTTGTCATACACATTTCAATATCCGTTATATCAGATTTCTAAATTACATTTACCAAAATTATTTTTCAAATTTCGATTTGTATTTTTTATTTAAAAAAAGTTTTATTATCATCTTATGTAAACGTTGAGAAAATAATTTAATTGAGAACTTTTTTAAATACATTAAGAAATAATTTTTTTCTTTTGATAAATTTATTATACTGTCATAAAAACTAAATTTCGTAAAATCTGTTACAATATGGCAATTAGTCCTAAAAGCCTTTGCTTATTCCGAAGTTGTGATTAAATTTTGAACAACTTCTTATCGCGAACGAAGAAAATTACGTGAGGTTTGATAATCACACTTACATAAGGAAAATGGATAATTTTGGAACGTCCTGAATGTAAATTAACTAATTTTAGATATTTTCCAACCACACGTGTGGAATGTTTACAATTAAACAATTCGGTTTACTCATTATTTGCGAATGGCTAATAATATATTCACAATTTTTCGTCTGTTTATCGTATGAATTTTGAACTCTATTGTTTTAATCTCGAAGGTAAATAAGACTTATGTTGCGTGATTAAAAAGTAGACCGGTCTTAATGACTGATTTTCGGATTTTTCCAGTAAAATTTGGTCATGATTAGTAGCAAGTCACACAGAATAAGTAAAATGGTACTAATTACAATGTAAATTACATTTGGACGATGTCAATAAACAGAAACATCATTTAATACACATAAGAAACTAATTATGCATTTCAGTTCATTTTGCACATAAACAATATTTGCGTTACATCGTTTAATCTAATAAAGGAACGTCCTAATGAACTTCTAGGATACAAACAATTGAAACAAATCCCAATTCCGGACTCGACGATGATAAGCTCATTTGTACAACAGACTCGTATCAAGGTTTCGAAAAATATATACAAGCGCACCTCGATGCCGTTATCTTATCAATTCCGAAAATTTTTGACTGATTGTCATTTTACTCGAGTTTTGCGCGAATTATAAATTGTCAAAACGCTCAATGTCACTTCCCTTTTAATTATAGCTGCCCAATGCCATCTACGAATTTGTTTTTCTCCAATTATTCAAATGAAATTATTCGAATCTCCGATTGTGTAAAATTATAATGATATTGTACCCAGAATCGAGTACAGAAATATCGAGGGCAACTTACGAAATCGTTTGATTTTGTCTTCGTCAAAACTCGTTCAGGCTAACATGGAACAATAAATTTATTGTATTATGTATGTTTGTTACATTGAAGCTTCTGTCTTGTAAGGTTCGATCTATTTATTTAAAAAAATTAATATTACTGGTTTTAAAGCGTTTCAAATAATTCAAATTTTAATCAAATCAATTTCCTCAAAAATACTAAAGAAATCAATTAAAAATGTACGATGAATTTAAAAAAAAAACAGGTAGTAATTGGAATTACTTTACAGAGTTATTACTAATTCTACTTAGTTAATAAGGTATATATATGTAAAAATATAAATTGAAAATGATTGAAACGAGTTCTTAAAATTCGGACTCTGTAACTTCAACCGCTACAAAGATACTCTTTAACGCTGAAGAACATTATCAAGAATTGACTAAAAATTTTCGTACATAGATAAGTAATCTATTTTTGAAGAATTTCTGAAATATTTCGATTACTACCTTATCGACCGAAAACTTTGAAGTCAGCTAAAGCGTCTCGGTCAATAATGTTAATTACTAACAGAAAACATACAAATTAAACCGAAACTAGATCTATGTTAAATTCCAGAAGTATTTTAAAACTGTTTCACATGTTTTTAAAGACCGACAGCCAAATCGCAGTAAAATCGGTTCTGAAACGAGCGAGAATTCGCAAGAATAAAAAGGACTGTCATATAGGCATTGTTATACTGACTTTGTTGTACCGATTTCACTGAATATCGTCGTAGATTCATAAAAAATGTGTAGAATAGAATTAAAATAGTAAATCATTGTGAATTCTTGTAAAAATTATGATGAAAATATAACACCGATAATAGTAAATTTTATTAAAAGCAATGCCAGATCCTATTAATCTGCATGGTGAAGACGTTTTGGCGCGGCCGTGTTGGCGCCTGGAGGTTTTGGCCCCGCCGTATTGGCACCGGATGTTTTAGCTCTGCCGTATTGGCATCAGACTATTTGACCTAAAAACAGTCAGATTTTTGCCTATTCCTAATAATTCCTAAAAGTATATGGCTGCCCAGGGAAATTTTGGCGGGGAAATTCTCACGAGAAAATTACTTCCGAGAAATTATTTCCTGGGAAAGTCCGGACACCATAAATACGAAATGTCTCTGTTTTACTCAATATATCAAATTTTACATACACCTGAAACGTTTCGTAACATTCGACTAGCTACTTAAAAATACCAGTGGCTCCAAAACGGCGGGAACGAAACGTCCTGGAACCAAGTCGGCAGGGCCGAAACGTCCTGCTCCATAATTTGCAATATCAGAAATATATCCAAATTAATTTGATAATAAATTATTAACAAAAACAGGTTCGAACGTGATCAGTCGATTAAGTAGTAATGTGCTCTAAAGATAATGGAGTTTATTATTTGGCGGCCTCCATGATAGATATTCAAAATATGTACTTTGGTATTGACCTTGAGTTGACAAAAATAAGCAAAGTTATACATGTCCGAAAAAAATGTCAGTTGACTTATTTTTTAACTCCCAAGAATTTGTATGTAGTGAATAAAACAGTTGTTCTAGGACTTTTTAATTTCTAAAAATCGATACTTTCATATTTAATTTAGATTTTATACTTTTTATTGACAGTACTCGAAAATTTTTCATTTTTTTAGGTAATTAAACGTATATTCGTGTTGCATAATAGAGTATTTCCAAGATTCATCAGAAAAATTAAATCGCTTTTTGCCACATCATGAGAAAAGTTCGCCTGATTAGTTTTTTTTGTACCCAGAAATTATTTCTTCTAATATTATATATTTCTATTAATAAGTCACATTATCGAACATTGTAGTAGAATATTCGTAGTGCCATTACAGCAAATTTACCACAAGTCTTTATGTTTGTAGACCATGACCCTGAAAGTTAAAGAGAAAAATATTTCCTTAAGTTATTTCAAAACAATCCATACTTAGAAAAACAAGAAAAAAGCATGTAGAATTTTAAAATTGGTATTTTGGAACACATAAAAATCCCATCTATATAGACTATTTATAAAGCGATTCACTTTTAGCAAGCAAGTTTCTGTCAGGAACGCTAGGTGGCGTTCCAATGTAAGCGATGAACCCGCGAGACAGTTACTCCATTTGTGATACTAGACATGCGTCCGAATGGAAAAACAAATTTATATCTTTGCCGATGGATTATTATAAAAGAAGAATGGCCTTTACAGTCTTGCGAAGAATACGTTACACCATCATTTTTTATTATTATTGTTATAATTAAAAATATTAATTAATCATAATAGTTACAACGAAAAATATGAAATCTACAATTATAAGGAATTAAATTTGCAATCAAATTATTTATGTTGGAGTAGCGTGAAAGTGTTTACATAAGGACTTTTTCCTGACACCTTGATTAAAATGTCTTGTAGGATTTTTTTCTGGCCAATATTTAATACTTAAATAGCTCATAACAACGTTTGCTGTTGGGGTAGACAAGTAATAAAAGATATACAGGTGACGTTCATTTTTCCGCAGAGTTAAGTTTCACCTTCTTTCTTCAACCCCACCCATATTTTAACCCTCCTGCGTATAAAGCAGAGTGTATACTCATCCAAATGAAATTGTTATCACAAGCATGAAGACGATTGGACTACTGGACCAAATATTTCTGCAGTAACTGTTAATCATATTGACTGTAAAATGCCAATGAAAGTGCAAAATGAAGCCGTTCACTAATTCTTATATAAATAGTTATAATCCTAAATTTTTAATATTTGTTAACAAATAACACTTTAAAAATTGTTTTTTTCAGAACTAGTATATAACCATTTTAGACAAAATACTCTACATTTTTTTGGACCCTTTGTAACAAATCGGAAATCCATCATCGCTGATCCAATATGATAAACAATTTTTCCGAGCAGTTCAATGAAGATTGTCGCCGCTAGAGGCTGTTACGACGCTGGAATTTGCAGCGTCCTCGGCTCCTGTTGAAGAAACGACTTTTCATTTCATCATATGACATTCAGGCGCCAACTATTGATGTTCCATGTCAAGCTGACCATTTAAATCATTCGTAATATATTTACTGTATCCCGGAAAACCCCTAGATACCAAGTTTCACCGTAATAAAAAACGTTTTTCAAAATATATATCCCGCGTAGAAAAAATATATATGGGAGAAACTATTTAAGAAAGCATGGGAAAAAGTATGGGATAAAGTACTGCAAATACAATGTCATTGTATTACCAATACTTTCGCCCAGTGACACCCCATACTTTGGCCCATAGTGTATCAAAGCATCAATGCCCTACTATGGAGTAAATGCCGTTTATAGATGTAATATTGATGCGGAAGATGAAGAATTTGGCAAAATATCTGCGATTGGGGCAGTTAGTCTACAATTCCTGAACCGTCCGTACACGTCTCTTCAATGTTGTCAAACGTGGACTGACAATGCTGTGAAGAAAGCCAATAGCATTTTGGATGGAACAAGGAACACTAATAAGGCTAATTCGCCAATTTTATTTTAATTTAAATAATTTTCGTTTTATTTTGTAATTTTCGTAATGTGCACAATACGGAGGTTCAACTGAAACTGTAAAAAAATCAGCTTTACTTTTTTTTTGAGTCGTTCCGTTGCTATGGTTTATTGGTTTGTTGATTTAAAAAACGAGCTGATTTTGTGACAGTTGCAGTCGAACCTCCGTAATGTGCACATGACAATAAACTAAAATTATTTAAATTGAAATAAAATTTCCAATTCTCCTTGTAGTGTTCCTAGTTCCATCCAAAATGTCGGGATTGTGGAAAAATTGCCGTAGTCGCAGATGTTTTGCCAAAATTTTTCATCTTCTGCATCAATATGACAGCAACCTGTAGTTTTTATTTATAATTATGTAATCTTTTTTGTGGTTTTCGTCGTGACACAGGATGAACTACATTTCAGCAGATATTTCTTTCATTCTTGGTTTTGATATGATAAATATCATTTGTAGGAGAACTTATAATTCTTTCATAAAAAAGATACTACCTATTCCATTTATCCACACAGAAAACTTTTAACAAATCATTATCTGGCCTATTATATAGTAAATGTATATCGTTATCTATAAAAGGCATTTACCCAATAGTGTGGCATTGATGCTTTGATATACTATGGGCCTAAGTATGGGGTGTCACTGGGCGAAAGTATTGGTAATACAATGAGATTGTATTTGCAATACTTTATCCCATACTTTATCCGATACTTTTTCCCATGCTTTCTTAAATAGTTTCTCCCATATATATTTTTTCATGTTCGCCATATTGGATATGTCAAGCAAATACAAATTTTGCATTTGGAAGCTATCTTTTGTGGGAAACTTTATTGGATAAAACTAATTCAATATTTATATAAGTAAATTCAGAATATTTAGAAGAAAGTGAAGCTTCTACTATTTCAAAATCTTGAACGAAGTGAATCTCGAGCTTGTCTACGGAAAAATGATCGCCGCAGGTGGATATCGTTGAATAACCCTTTAAACCCTTCTTACTACGCTAATATATTTGACGGCGCGTGTGCAGAATTCGCGTCGTGCAACTTCCGCGCAGTGTCGTCCACTGTCCCAGCATTGTTGGAAACGACAGAAGCGAGAAAAATCAGCGTCGAGGGTCCTCGTGAGCAGCGGCCGTAATGGTCGGATACTATGCGTATATATACGTCAGCATGATTTTTTTCCTCAACGACATTTATGCGAGTCTTGCAAGAGAAACGGTCCATTGTCCTTTCGGCCCGTGTTTCTATCTGAGGCAAGTTCAATGCCTATAACCTAAAAGTAAACAGTCGCTCCATTCCACCGGCTGGAAAACTCGGAACAAAAACTAGAAACTTCAAGAACTTCGGACTGATGATAGGAATGACGAGAAAGTGAAAAATATTCAAACCTACGCAGAAAGGGCGTATCCACATGTCGATGACATTGAAAATATGAATACTGGAATTCGCATCTTAGGTGATCGTTTGCAAATTTTTATTTAGTAATGCGGGTAACGCGGAACAAGGTAAGTCTAAAGTAGACAATGATAAAGTAAAGGTGTCGGGGTCAACTTCAAGTCATCGCAAACAAAGGTACAATTTATTACTCGACTGATTGTTGGCGGTAACGCTGATAACATTATCGTTAATCAATGCTCTTAGCAATTATGAAACTAAAAATATCTGAAGTCAGACTGAAGTGTAAAGGTGTCTTCACAATCAAAAATAAATTTTATTTATTCTCCATTAGCATAAAATCCTACTATTCGCCAAGTAGGAGCAAAAGTTCACTTTAGTCCTACAAAAATGGACGTTATATTGATTATAGCTAACAGACATCACATATAACCTATCAACGAGGATTGAACAGCTCCAACAAAACAAACATTACAAATCTTGGAAATATTTCATAATAAAAATTCATCAATGTCTTTTAAACCTAAAAACTATTCCATTTACTTCTAAAAGATAACTTATGAATAACTAAACGCATAATTCACAATAATGGTTTATTAGAACAAAGAACAATTGGATTTTTCCATCAGCCGTTTCATAATATTCTAGAAAAAAAATTAACACTTGTATGATAACTCTTTTTACAATAATAATACCGATCATCCAGATCTCGAAATCCACCAATTACTGCGAACGCGTTAAGCGAACGTTTCAAACAATTGTTTTCTTCGCTGCTTTTTCCTGGCCTTTTTTAATTGGACTAACATGCGTTTTACTTGAATATACGGCACACATTTCGAGACCGAGGGGAGGTAAAATTTAACGGCCTATTACACACTGACCTTGAAATGTCCTCGAGGCGAAGAATCTATTAGTTGAGTTTAAAATGCGGTTCAAAGACTTTTTTTCAAGGACGAAAGTGCTTCGATCAATGCGCTACTCTTCAATACGATTTACAATGTTCGCGAGTGCGGTTGCAGGGCAGTGAACGTTGATTTATGTTATCATGGATATAAAGTACTTCGGTAAAAGTTTGTCTACAAAGAAGGCGTTTGAACAACTGGGAATACCAAGCTTGAGAACGATGAATCTGGATTTAAAGTTTTACGACACAAATGTCTGGATTGCTTATGAACCAAACCCGAATTGTTGTCATGATCATGGGTTTTAAGTAACATCATAAAATAAAAGGAAACAAACCAGTATATACAATAGTCTATAAACAATATGAATATTAGAGATCAAAAGGGTTGCAGAAATATAAGCTAAAGAGCCTAAACTAGTAACCTAAGAATCAGCCAAATTGAACGTCGAATAAATGTAAAACTAAGCAGCGATTCAATAAGCAGGAATCATTGAAACCGTTTTCGTTTTCTCTCCTCATTGGCCTTCACCTAGTTTTCTCTTAAAATTAAAAAAAAAATGCATTCGGAACAATTATTAAATGCTAACGAGCTACTGGAAATCCAAAGGCGAGAAAACAAATGGAAGATAACAATTATTGTAAGGCGAGATGAGTATCACAGTGAATATCTCAGAAACGATTAATGTCGTGAACGTGTCTGCAAAATACATTGCACCTCCTGCCGTGGTGATTGTCATACCCAAGATGTTCGTTTCATTGCCTCCTTAGTGACATTTTGCGGATGCTGTAAAATCCTTACGACTAGTAACATGCCTCAAGCACATGCCTGAATCTTGTTGAAGAGGTTGTCGCCTTCCCAGTACAGCTTTAATTAATCTCTACTTCACTGCTCCAATGGAATTATGGCGAGATCCGATCTTGAAATTTCTCTTATCCTCTTTGTTGTTAAGCCTTGGTTTTGATCTTATTAGTATAAAATGTTCCTTCTATCGTGTACATTTTAAACGCGCGTTAACCGATTTTGTGTCTTCATTTATCTGACGTGCGTATGGTTTTGCCATGTAAGGGTGTAATTCCACCTTCCATACCGTAGGTTGACCTTGTTAAAATTATCTACTCGCATTTTTCCAGTAATAACTTCCATTTCTGAATATCCGTGGTGAAGTGCTATATCCCATAAATGTTCAAAAATGTCAGTACGTCATAGTGACTCCATCTCATAAACATTGGTTTCAGTTCGTTAATTGTTTTATCATAGCTTCCAGTTTTAATTTTGTCCACTCTTTTTGAATGCATAAAACCATTGGTTTATTCCAACTATCGCATATACATTTTAATTTGTTTACTGTCGACACTTTAACTAAGTACAGGTGCGAAGTATTACATCCAACATACCCTCTTCTTTTTGAAGGTCTTCAATGTGGTTAATATTTTTCCATATCAATCAGTCAAGTCCAAATAAAGCTAAATAATCCCGTGAAGTGGTTCAAACCGCCCAATAAAAACAAGGTGAAGCAAATCAGGAAATCCAAATTCCATTGCGAAAAAAACTGTTTGTAGACTTACTCAAGAAAATAGTCAGCATTTAAGTTATTTCGGCGTGTCCACTATTTATAAAAGGTGACTCCAAAATGTCTCTGTTGTAAACTAAATTGCAGTAGTAACTATTTTCAAAGCAGTACAACCAGTCAAGGAGCTAGTTAACATTTTGAAGCTATATTTATATAACAAGACAATGATGTAAGCTTGTCTCCAATGTGCTGAATAATGTGAAAGCAACCAGAAGAATGATCCAGTAATAACAATTTGTTTACTGAAGTGACAAATACCAATCAGTTTCATATTAACCTAACCTAACCTAATTTCAAAGACCGATGGAAAAATAGGCTTAGCAATTTAAAAAAGACATTTACATGAAAAAACAGTCTACTTGTGATTTCGTTCCGTAACAGCTGAAAAATCATTATCCATCCATCGTCTTATTTTCATTCTGCGCCCATTTGAGCATCGGTCTGCGGTTACATATGTAACAAAAATAGATGTAGAAAATTCGAGTTCAACCTCTCAGTAGGTAGGTATGAAATGTGAATTACGATTACGAGGTTTCTGTGCACGAGTTCTCGCGAAACGTGCGCGAAGGACTCGGCAGGAAAAACAAAAGACACGTCAGTGGAGGCTCTGCCTGGAAGGCTGGAAATAAAAGCAAATGAGAAAGGGAGCAAATAAGAGACTCCGAAGATGCAAAGTACGCCACACGTTCGACTTTATTTATAGAATTGGCCAAAGTTTTCAATCGAAGGCCGACAACGACCGCGGTTCAAGATCAAGGATCCACGGAATGTTTTTATTACGTCGAGATATAAGCGTTGAGTAACAGGTGCCTCGAGGCATTGCCTTATTTACGCTCTTCTTTTGTGACGCGGATATTCGTCTTATATACACATTCCGAATCGGCAATCGCATTCATGAAACTGAACCCGTTTTCGACTTTTTTTACACAGTGCTGACCTTGCTAGGTCATGGAAGAGACGAATGTGATATGAATCGATTAATGCTACCACAAAATATGTTCAATTTAACTTCCATTTATAGGAAATACATTAATTTTGAGTGTGGGTCGAAAAACCGACAAATCAAAAAGCCGACAGGTCAAAAAACCGACAGTCGAAAAGCCGACAGTGAAAAAGCTGACACTTCAAAAAGATTGTCCACTTGTCGATGTGCCTCATTTTAGTGTGTCGGCTTTTCAATTGTCGGTATTTTGACTGTCGGTATTTTAACTGTCGGTTTTTTTACCTGTTGGCTTTTTGATTTGTCGGTTTTTCGACACACACTCCTTCAAACACTCTATATGTACGGAGTGCCGGCCGAAAAACCGACAATTCAAAAAGCCGACAGGTCAAGAAACCGACTGTCATAAAGCCGACAGTCAAAAAACCGACAAAAAAGCCGACAAATAAAAAAATATACACACCGACAGGAGGAGAGTCATTTTGAACTGTCGGCTTTTTGACTGTCGGTTTTTCGTCTGTCGACTTTATGACTGTCGGTTTTTTGACCTGTTGGCTTTTTGATTTGTCGGTTTTTCGACCCGCACTCTTTACAACAAATGCTTCAAACTTTAAGCGAATAAGTAAACATTGATTAATATTCTGTGAAAAGCTCCTAATTTAACTTGGTTGATTTAAAATGAATGCACCATCAAATTAGGTGTCACAGCGGCCGAATATAGTTCATGTCGAATAGTTAAGTATATTGTAGTTTTTAATACAAAAATTAACCTCTGCATGAATTCCAATCTGATACTCAGTGGATACCCGAGTCCGAAGGAAATGAATTTCCCTGCAGCCTATTCCAGTTCGCAGAATTTAATCCTGATCTTAATTCAAGAAAACATAAATTGATAGAATCCAATGAAAGTGTTAAATGGCGTGGAATAATCTTGATCAGAGACTATCATTTCAATAACATATTCAACATGTTAAAAAGAAAAGTAGCTAATATACTTATGCTAATCAGCCCTCAAAACAAATATAACTGCGTATCTAAATGAATATGAAACTACTACCGAAAACTTCTATTGCAATTTTACGACGCGTAAAGGGAATCTGAAAACGATTCCTATAATTTATAGAAATATTCTTAGAAATTATTGAATCCTAAAAAGCCTTAAGTATTTTTATGGATGGCGGCGATGTTGTAATCGCATCGGTAGTTGCAACAGCATTGGTAGGTCGTAACTTAAAATGTTCCCTTAAATGGAGCATTAATAAACTAGCTTCCATCTTTCCAGCTGAAACAATAGCGATCAATAACGCCCTCGATCTAGCCATCCAATACACCTATTGCAAGATTATTTTTTTGGCAGACATCCTTAGTGAATATAGAATATAAAAAAAAAATATTGTAATGTAATAGGCTCAGGACTCAACTCCAAAATCTCCACGATGGAAATTTAAAATCACATTTTAGCACAAGCGAATTTTGCGTGTAACATAATACAGGACCACAAAATAAAAACAAATTTGGAAACTGAAATGCGACTAGGTGAGTCTTATAGATTTTTAGCCACTGAATCCGAATCTGGGCACAGAATTTGCTTATCACGTCTGAGATTTTCTTTATGTGACGTTATAGTGAGTAAAATTGCTCTTTGTATGCATATTTGCACATTCACTACATGAAATAATGTTTCAACCGGTGACTGAAGTGGATTTGTGTAATTCTTGTAGATTTTTGGCCATTGAATTCGAATCGGGGTACAGAATTTGCCCATCACGTCTGAGATTTTTTTATTTTGAGGTTATATTGCGTAAAATTGCTCATTTTATGCATATTTGGACATTAACTATATAACGTCTCGACCGGAAAATGAAGTGGAATTATGTAATTCTTGTAGATTTTTGTAACTGAAACTGGCAGGAAATTCGTAGCAAGAAATTCAGCCGATAGTAGAAATTCGCAGCAGGAAATTTAGCTTCTGGGAACCCAGCAGCGAATTTCATTAAAAAAGTCGTTTTACACTCGATTAATATTGTTTTATTAATTTTGGTTCATCATCTACTATATATTGTAGCAACCAAACAACATTTTAACCCGAAGCCGTAGCTACAAACATTTTTTGTAACTCAATGTTAAAGGAACGTCAAATTTCATTTGCGGAGTATATAGTACAATTAAAAGTCGGAAATGCCTTTCCCATCATATCAAATGATATTATGAGAAATGTTTCGGTAAATCAATGAAAGATATGAATAACTCGTGATATCCGAGAATTGTATGTTTTAGTTGCATATCACGCCTGTGTCCTTGGCCAAGATGTAATGTCTATGCCATTTTCTTCACAAATAGAATGGACAGCACTCGAAAACCATGAAAGTGATTGTTACTTTTGTTTGTGCGATTTAAACGGGCATACTGCAAAAAGTAAGCAAAGCATCATTTTAGGATTATGGAAACAATTGGCAGAACTTTTCGCATCAAGACTGAAGGAAAAGAACCTATTAGCTCCATGAGCGATTATCACTTTTTACAGAACTAAAGACCAATCTATCAGGAAATTTTTTCGATAGAAAATTCGTTAGTGTATTATAATGATATTAATGGACTAGTTCATGAATACAACAGTATTACGTATAAAGCCGAAGACTGGCGGCATTTCATCGACTCGTCGTGAAGGAGTTTAAAGGAGGTTTTGCTGCCCAATCGTAATATCTATGCTCCCACCCCCTGGCCCATTCTGTAACGTTAAAAAAAGGGTATTTAAGTCTTGTCATTCGGATTCAACGGCCAAAACTCTACAACAATTACACAATTCCACTTCATTCACCGTTCGAAACATTATTTTATGTAGGGAATATGCAAATACGCATGAAAAGAGCAATTTTACGCACTATGACTTCACATAAAAAAAATCTCAGACGTGATGAGTAAATTCTGTGCGCAGATTCGGATTCAGCGGCTAAAAATCTATAAGAATCACCTAGTCGCGTTTCAGTTGTCAAAAATGTTTGTTATCTCCCACTCCTCGCACTTCTTGCCCCTCTCATTCTCGCCCTTCAGATGCGAATAATGAAGAGTCGTAAATGCCAAACATTGTGGGGGGTAACAGAAAGAAACTAGCTCCACCATGCGGATTCGATCCCCTTATTTTTCAATAACTTTACACAACATCTCATAGCTATACATGATGATACCCCTTGGTGCACCTGCGGACATGAAACCAAAATTTAGACCATGTCCTATGGTAGTGTCCATTATACTTTTAAAAATAACGCAATTTGTTAAAGAGATAGACAAACAAGATATGCTGACCATTGACAGTGAGTTTATTGACATACGAAGGTAGACTCTTTATCAAACTTTTCTACGTTTTTTTAAGGACTGATATGGTTTAAGACATATTAAAGATAGGAACCAGCGAATATAAAATATCTTGCGTACAGTTTAACAAAAGATGTATTATATAATTAATTAATCAGTAAATATAAACAAAGTCAATTCGTTTGCTAAACAATAGCCATGATCTGCAAATGTTTGCGAATGGGGAAACATCGGGAATCGCTTTACACAAGGTGTACATGGATGATGGGGGAAAAAATCTCGTTGAAGAAAAGAGGCTGCAGGTCTGTTTGTCCATCAGGTAAATAAATCGCAACGTATAATGAGATTCCAGGTTTCAAGTGACAGCACTCGGTTGGTTTACCGCTACGCTCCTCGAGGACCTCGAGGCTCGAAAACTGATCGCCGCCGTTTCGGTCCCTGAAAAAGAGAAGAATCTGAATAGAACCGATGTACAAAGAAAATATTAAGAATGTGATACATATTATGATCAATAAAGTTATTAAGAAATCAATATTCAATAAAGTTATTTTTTCGAAATGCAACAAACCCCAATTTAAATCCATTACTTGACCATTTTTAGTATAATCATCACTGCCAACTAACAATAATGAAAATTTGTAAAATTAAAAAATTGCTATTCTATAGATTTGTAGGACTTTGAAATTAAAATGAGTTAAAATATCGGATGTTTAAAGAAACAAAAGATCTAATATGACTACTGTAAACCCTAAGGAATTAGCATACTTCCAGCTAAATTTCAATTCCTCTAGCGGAATACTCATGTACTGTTGAAAAAAGTAGACGTGACTCTCCTAGTTTAAGTTATGAGGTTAAGGATTTTGTTCACTTGAACGATGGATAATCCTCAAATAATGTTGAAATAAGAAAACAAATGGTGAGCTTGTATTTGACCTTCATATCATTCTCAAGGATATTTCATAATTTTTGACCTCGAGAATTGCAAGCAAGAGAGATGATTTATATCCAAATATACACTATGAAAGTATGCGGTCAAAATAATATCCGAAAGTAGGAATTAGATGGACTTAAAATTACTTAACCCAATTCTATATATGTTTTCTGAAGAAACGTCGTAAATACTGTGGATTATTAAGCATATATGTTTATCTCGAAGAAATTATAATTGACAATGAAATAACCTTGACAACGACATGCAAGGTCAAATTGAAGGTTACGTAAAAAATAAGCCGAAATGAGGATAATGACTTCGTGGTATCTTCGGATGTTGATGTACTGAGGAGGACATGATTATAACATCTGGTGATGATGGAGGATAATGAAGATGACGTCCAAGTCTGCTGATGATGTTCTCGAATAACTGATACTATTCCACGGTAATTTCTTCCCAGCCTTTTGACCTAGAGACGTCAATATTATTAGATTATGGTTCCACCTATTTTTTTTTCTTGTAACATTCCTCTTAAAACCTGTTTAAACATTTCTTTCGACCTGATAAAAAGTTTGAGGGATGATTAGGTTCAGATCTTCAGCAGCTGGTTAGCAATGAGTTTTGAGATTGTTCTTCCGATTATTTGTAAAATGACTGAGTTAACATGGTATATATCTTATAATAAAAGTATAAATAAAAATATAAAAATATTGTATTGTACAAGTTTTAAAATAGCCCGCATTTAATTGAACCATGGAATGTCTGAGCATCGACGCGATTCTCCACTAAAAACTGAAATATTCTCATGTAACTTGTTCTTCATTACTGGGTAGTGTTTTGACTACCGATCCTTTTCCAATTTGCTTTGAAATAAATAAAACAACGCTAAATAATTCTGCAAAGTATTTCATTACAAACCAAAGAGTCGTACTGCAACGATTTCGCGCAAAACTCCGGCTATGAAAAATCTTCGGCAATCGATTAATGTGCGAAGTAAGTCGGTTCATGCAGCAAATCGTCACGCACATGCGATTAAGCCAGTCTAGAGATATGCAAATATATGCTGGTAAACGTAGGGAAGTGCGTAATTAAAAGAAAAGGACGAAGGATTATACGTAATGAGATGAATAACCACTTCACAACTCTCGAGTTCGCTCTTCTTATACACCATCAAAACGAGATTTCTGCACATTATAGGTAATGGTGATACGTGTTATAATTTTAACAACAATATTTGCTATCATCAGGACGTAAGTTTCCCTAAGTTTCGAGAATTCACGCAATCCTGAAATTTAATACTGGTAATTTGCGTAATGATATAATTACTATGAATAAGATCAGAATTAACATAAATTACAATATTTATGTTGCAGCATTATTTACGAGTTTTTAGATTAAAGTATGAAAGAAGAGGGTTGTAAGGATATTCTGAGGTTGTAAGGAAATTATTCTGCAGATGACTAAAAACGCAGGTTATATTCAAATGTAACAGATGAAAAGGTCAAGGTCATTTTAGAAGCTTCCGTGTCCAAAGTTTCAGATTGAAATTTAATTTGACATAACGCATGGTGATTCTAGAAAATGTAGAATTAGTCTACATTCTTGACTTTAGCAATTCCGAATATCCAGTCCGTTTCATTCCACGATTTCAATCTAAAGTGATCGTAAGTCATTCAAACTAATATTTGCAATCCATCAGTATCCACGGTTCGCATACAACCGAAACCTACGTCATTTCTAAAATACCTTCAATATATTCTATTCCGTGATTTAAATTTGAATAGAAACTGAGTTATTCCCTTTGTACTTTCAATTCGTCCCAAGCCACGATTTTAATCAACACGTGCAATAACAGACGTGCATTTCGTTGCAAGTAGGATAAACTGTGATGACACATAGATCAGTTTTTGACGAAAATTTTAATGACTATCATCTTGCGAAGTCCAATATTTAATCACTAAGTGGCTTCATGTGTACATCACACCAACAGACATTCATAAAGGCTTACTGATATTTCAAATTAGTATTTAAAATAACCATATTATATTGGTCGAAAGACGATTGGTACAAGTTAATAAATATGTCAAATTACGGTACCATTTAGGGCGCCAATATTCTTGTACGATAAAATTTCGATTGTGGTCTGCGAAATCGGCAGTGTTAATAAATTTGTTTTTATTACAATTGGGATTTCCGGGAGCCTTGCCCATGAGAATCGGGGCCATTTTAATTCATTTGACACTTTTTCTTCTGGGAACTAAATTCCCTTAACTGGCCCCTCTTCCAACAATGCATCTTTATGACCCACAGCATTAGCGGGACAAATTTTTATTTACATCGGGTTTTTTCCTTCGAATTCTGAGTGCTACTTTCGGCACATGTATTCTTTTCGTAACCTAATTCTTGTGCAACCATGAACTTAAGTAAATAATCCACTTTGATCAATTCCAACAGCAATATCGTCTTTTTCAAACTATTCAATGATATTAGATAACAATAATATGGATAAAAGTATAATAAAGATTCGTTTATTTCATATAGGATTCTACGGCAAATTTGGTTTACATTTTTGTGACTACTGTAACAATAGTAAGGAGTAAATACCAGAACGAATATATAAACGAAAAAATAAGCTTCGCGGACCTATTATGTCTCAGAAACTAATGCATAAAAAACTTCGATAAGAAAAACAAAACAAATGCTTGTTACAATAAAAACTTACTATTTGTGTTGAGGGACAGGAAAGAAGACCCCTCCCATATCACATTCTACACACCAAAAAATAAATAATGTAATACCCGCTATATTTAAATGAATGTATGATATATGTTTGTATTTTATTAACTAAACAATTTAATATATTGTTTTCTATTTATTTCATTTAATAACAACGCCGATGAGATCTTTAATATTTTAGGTTTAATAACAAAACTGTCACATTACAGATAACTAAAATATATCTTCAAAACAAAAGGAAGAGAGAGGTTTGATTTAAAGTGCGATATTCCAAATTACGAATGTACAGCAATATTATTATTACGATTTTTAAACTATTATGAAATTACTGTAAAAAACTGTGAAAATTTTCCCCATCAAAATATATTTTGTTACAAATAGAACCCCCATTTTTTGTTACAGAAATGAAAATAACGGACAATTTTTCGTAATTTATGTCATTATGTCATCTGTTCAAGGTCATTAAAACGTAATTTAGGGGATACAATAGCATTTTACATAATGCTCCTACAGTCACTCCTTTAGATTAAATGTATTCTTGGCTAAAATTGTCGGGCCCGAAAGGGATCGCAAGATGGTGACTCGCAATTTGATCTTGATATCAATTTCGAGTATAACAGAAGGTCAAAGTATGTTTTTTTAAACAGAACATCCGCCCCCCCCCCTCCTCGCTTTTTTACCCAGAAATGAATAGAATGAACAATTTTATATATGTCATATGTTCAAGGTCACTCAAAAGCAATTTCGAATAGAAATTACATTTTACTCATTTTTCCATACGGTGATAGTGGCTTACAATTTCGCTCACTGATACGCAACGCGTGAGAAATTTTCAATAAATATTATGACGAAATAGAAGATCATAAATAAATAATATTTAAAATACTTTCATACACTTTTCCAACATTTTTCATGCGTTTTACTCATTTTTTTCTATGTTTCAATACATTCAGTGGTGCAAATTTCACCAAATTTCGCACAATCATTTAAATTTTTGTATAAAATGTTGCAAACAAGTAATTTGCATTCGAAATGGCTGTCTAGAAAATTTAATGAATTCCAATGTAGGAATTTAAATCTCCCTATTATAGGGTATTCAGAATTGCTATCAAGGTCATATGCAAGGTCACATAGACACCAACAATTTTAGCCTAGAACAAATTTCATTTAAAAGAGCTACTATAGGGAAAAGCAAGAAAAATTCTATTTTGGTCCCAAAATGACCTTTAAATGACCTTAAACTGGTAAGATAGTGCCACAATCTGAGGAAAACTCATCCATTCTCTTCATTCCTATAGAAAAAAGGTTCCATTTCTAAAACCAGGAATTGACCCACAATTATACTCAAAATTGAAGAAATTGGCCCGGTTCGAACCCAACAATTTTTCTGTTTCTCCATTTCCTAAAGAATAATTCAACAGTCCTGTTTCAAATGGGATACCATATACAATTAAGCAAACTTTCTGCGCAGCTTTTAGTCCGATTCGCCTCTCCGATAACACCCAGCGCAAAACAAGCAAAAAGTACTGCAAAAAATATTTTGAAAAATGATAAACTATCAAAACAAAAAATTATACGAAAAAGGTTCAAGATTTTTAACTGCACACGTACAGCGCAAAGGATATCAAATTTTTCTTATATAACCCTTAGTCGATACCAACAATGAAGCAGTTTCATTCCTCATTGTGACAGTTGGCCGTGTAATTCGCATCGGACGGATATTAAGCTTCGGAATATGCACTTTGCACCGAGCGCGCATTGATAAAGATAAGTCGACGGTAATCGCTATTCACGGCCTAATCAAGATCGTCGCCAGCGATAAGGTGCTTACCGCATCGTCTTCAGGTACTCCGCAAGTTAGAAATGAGGTACGCGCTGGGCATTCTTGGGGTACTAACGGTCTAGTATAAACAAAAAAAAAAAGAAGACGCCGCGGTATTCCTGCGACTCCTCCCTCGCGCTAAAACACCGGCGGTTGCAATAGAGTGTCGGTCCTCCTGTTGTGGATCGCAACTACGACGACGGTGGCGCCTCATTATTCCAGGCGCGATCAACTTCTTTGGTTACTCGCTAACGAAATATTTGCTCAGCGTTCTTCGCATTCTTACTCGCGTTGCTGTGTTGATCAACAAAGGAAAATCCAATAACCTCGAAGGTAATCCCAGGAATATTTTGTTTGGCGAAGATTCACAGAATTCGACCAAAACAAAAGCAAAACATAGGTACTTCTTAAATGAAGCCGAAAGAAATTTAAAGCAATTATGAATAATGTTGTCGTCTATTTTCAAACCGAAAATATTATGCAGAATATTTTTCAGTATAAAGGTTGACCTGTGGAAAGGTTAGGTGTTCAATTTGACCACATTGTAGTATTCGATATCAACCCTGGTAAAAATGGGAGCGTTACTAGAGCGTTACTGAAGTGCGACGTTAAAAGTTTCACAAGAGTTAAAGAAGCGTTAAATTCGCTTCAAAAAGCGTGACATAAGGGTTCTTAAAGAGTTACTTTGGACTACTTAAGAATCTACTGCGAAAGCGACCGAACCGGTTAGAAGAGTGTACGAAACGTTGCATAAACGTTTTTCCGAGCGTTCAGCAAGAGTTTAGTAAACGATACATATTTCATTTGTAATGGAAGGTTCATTAAAATATGTTCGTATTGAAAAATTTCCAAGGAGCGCAAGAGTTACTGAACGCTTTCTCAAGCGATAAATAGCAATTCGCTTTAAATACACTGATTGCACGCTTTAGCACCCCTCAAAACAAAGTCCAGAAGGCGTGAAATAAGACCGACAGTAAGTCCAAATTCACGCTTCATGTCAAGCGTTACTTAAGCTTGCTTGGAGCGTACAATGAGGGTCATTAAGTTCTTTCAAACGCCTCCTGGACTCTTATTTAACGCTTAAATGTAAAGCTTCATTTTTACCAGGGAAGGTTAAGGGTGGTCTCCTGAAGCTTTACAATGCCATAATGGCCATTTTTTAACTATCAAACCGGAAGTAATGGTAACAATCAAACTGATGCTTCAATTTTTTTTCAATCTTACTAAAAAGCTTATTTTAGTATAGCAAATTGCACCAGTAATGACCTCGAACTTTTACTTTTGTTCAGGGATTTTTCTAAGCGACATAAGAAAATATTCCAAACAGATCCTTTTTTACCTCACATTTACGTAATATTTGCATTTATCTGCAAACCCTACAAAAGCGATTGCAATTTTTGTTGTTGTAAAATTGCAGTTCAATTATTTCACAAGGGAGTAAACGCATGGCGAATTTCATTATCGTATTCCTGTCGGCATTTTTAAAAGCTCTTATTAAAATCGGTTTGAATTTTAAAAGCATAACGCTGATTACATGGTCTACTAACTATGGATAGGTAGACCGAGACATTAGAAAATATCGATAGATTCTGAACCCCAGACCAGAAACAAATATTGACCTGGTTAAACAAACTACGGAGAGGTATCTAGATGCAAAAAACCACACAGAAGTCTGCATATAAAAGTTACCGATGATGAAACTATGAATCATAAATTACGAAGTAATCAATCTGGATACCAAACTACACACAATGAAGACGTGAAAATACCAACAATTATACAGAAGTTGACATGTTTGTTACAACTAGCAAAGGATGGACCTCGGCGTAGAAAGCTGTGGAGAGATCATGGACATCAACGTCTATGTGTTTACCCTCGTACCTGCTTCAAAAATACTAAACAGAAGTTATGTATTATATCAATGATGATTCATTTTGAAAGGATACATATTGAATGGATTAAGTACTGTTATAATAAAGAGACCAGAAATATTTGACATAAAATAGCGTAATGAAGTCAATAATTTATACAATTTAAACCCTGAGCCAGTTTTAGATAGTACAAGGTATACTAAACAACACAACTAAAAATTGTTGGTTTTATGGTTTTGTCAGAAGCATATTCATGAAATAGGACATTGTCTTGTGCCAATTTCTGAAAAAAAACTATTGAAATAGATTGAACGATTCCGGGGTTTTTCGAGTTCACTGATTTCGAATCTGATATTCGATTTTGAAAATTCGCTGATTATATATATGATGATTTATTTTTTTTGCCCCAATGAGTTAGATTAACATAAGAACAGAGAAATGTCTACTTTTTTCATGAACGCATAGGGGAAATAATAAACAAATATGCAAGTGAATCGAAAACAGGATCCTTATTGATAGAAATATACTAAAAATTCTGTGCAGTCCTTTATGATCCTTCCAACTATACCTAATAAGGAAGATAATCCATGGCAAAGTTTCAAGAAACAATTCCTGGATGAAATCTAGGTCAGAATTTTCCAGTAAATATACTCGAAAAAATGTTTAAACAAGAAATTCATGTAATTTGTAATAGACTGTTAAACAATGCAAACACCGCCAAAAAAAAATTTGATACATAATCCGAAAGAAATAATATCTAAACACAGAGTATACGATGGAAAATTTACGAAAATAACAAATAAAGTATATTAAGCCATTTCGATAAAGACATCTAGAAAAATGCATTCACAATATCAAACGGATAAGAAATCTCAATAAGAATTTTTTCAAAAATACATAAGAGATAAGTGCATGGAAAAAGTTTAGGCAAGAAATGACATAACACAATGCGGTTACATAGTTTTCAAGCGGAGTATTCTGATGCCAAAATATCTTGCCAACAGTATTATCTCTTAACTTAAGTATCATAACTGTACTATAATAACGCAATAGAAATGCCTAAAATAAATGGACCCTTGAGCGGAATCATCTCTTTAACGTTAACTTCGAGATTGCAGCGCAAACTATAAACATCACAAGAAGGTAGAAGGTATTTCCTACGACAATAAAGACACGTGTCGCGGTTCCCATAGAACCAATTACGAAGCGAGTACTAAAAGTACGGAATCTCGCTTTGCAGTCCGTGGGCGATTATGGTCACGCTTCCAACCTAACCTAAAAATTATTACATTCGTCGCAAGATCTAAGAACTGTACTTCTGCACATCGAAATAACTTACACAGTTCTACAAATATAAAGGCAGTATTTTATTTTTGTGCACATTATCTAAGCGCTGGGTATTTGGTAATTTGCTTGTTAGAATTGATTAATTTTTTTTAATTATGGTAAGACAAGCAAATTGATGTTTAATTACGAATTTATATGATCGTGAGTCATTTTCAATGATGCTTCACCTTTCACACCAATTTTTTTCCGCAGAGATGCATCAACTCTGACAAAGACGTGAAAATGACATCGGAGGTCGCTTAGTTTCAATTACGCAAATAACAAAAATAACTATGAAGTTATGTTTTTCGTAACTTTAGAATATTACGTATACTTTTGGAATTGTGCAAACCAAGCATATTTACAAGAATTTCAAATAAAGGGCTATGTGACTCGGCTACTTTAATTCTCCATCCGTTATTCCTGAGTGACATTCATATGTTCCTCGCAAAAATTAGTAGTGTAAAAAAACACAATCAAGATGACCGAAAGATATTCCTTCATCTAGTAGAATGACAAAAATAACTGTAATATAACCTCGTAGATCCTGATCGAAAAAAAGCAGACCTATTGAATTCTCGAAAATTCCAAACCGACAATCATGTCTCACTTGAATCTTGATAAATGACACGTCGGTAATTCCCGTAGATGCGGTATGAGAATTGACGCAATAGTTTATAACGATTTAATCGTTACCAATCATGTTATATCCACCGAAATAACAAAAACAATATTCTGACGTCAACGAAAGAACAACGAAGAAAAAAGGCCCATGTTGGGCGCCACTTGATAATAACGACATGTTCTATCATTTTTATCATAACCAGGTTCTGATTCAATAACGATTTTATCAATGCTCGTCTACTCCTATAGTCTGAAGTGTGACGTCATGTATACAAATTCATCGTGCGTAGGAATTCTTCGAATACTGATCTGCGACTGATTTGCCATGCCGGTCGTGATTGACGCGACATAAAGATTGTTGCGATCTGTGCATCAGGAAAATTATCCAGGGATGATCGCCTCCAATAATTCACGTTCCGTTAAACTTGGAACCACTGCCAAGTTGCATAAACACCGGTAGCATCTGTTAATCGAATATGTAGAATAGTAAGATCGGGTCTCCAAATTATGACAATATATCACACAATCGTAGGATGTCGAACGGGCAAAAAAAACTGGGTCAATATCTGAGCATCCCCAAAAAGAGTTCCACCGTTTTTATGCCGGGACCGTGAAATTTGAATATTACGCACGGCGTGTCGATTTACCTCCTTTGCGAAAGTCCCGTTGCAGGATGAACTTTTCAAGGAGGTGCCTCGATTACAAGGACACAACCAGAATTCTTTTTGCCTTTTCTTTTTTATACCTCGTCCCACCTTGTTCGAGTTATTTAATTTAAGAAAATATGCCGCATAATGTTCACTAATTCGATCTGGAGGTCACGGTTACATGACCTAACTGTGCATCCTGACAATTCTACAATGCATTTTGCATTTTGTCCACTGCACGTAAAAACCATTCGTTACGTCGACAGTTCTTGAGGAAAATACCAAATGCACAATCCGGAGTTTTATTCGCTAAATGTCAATCGCTCAATATCAAGAAAGAAGATCCCCAAATAACAGCAATGTTATTAACAATATTTAAAAATGCACAAGCATAACCTGTGTTAATTATATATTCGAAACATTAGGCAATGAATCTAAATGTTAATGTTTCATAAAATTCTGTAAGTTTAGATAAGGTTACGAACCATACCTTACCGCATTAGTGCCTGGGTTTAAAATTAAAATTTATACTTGGTTAACGCATACCACTTCCCGTACTACATGCACCAGGAAATGGGGAAGCTCCGAGAGATTAAACCGGGACTTTGATACACTACCATCCCTTAAAGAGCCGTGCAAAACGTGGCTTTATTTACTTACTTAAAAAGAACACTCAGATATTTTACTGGTTCAAGTAACGTGTACCAGTTGCATTTGGATTTCATATCAAGATCTTACTATTTCCAAGAGTAACACAAATTATTTTGATTTCTGCATAGATGACATAATGACGTAATACATCTGATAAACAGAATATTCACAGCTTATTCAGGAATCAGCATTGAATGGATTTTTCGTTAAGCTGAGCTGCAGCTGAGTAAATGAAACTAAATCTGAAAAATATCCCTAGGCTCTTGGATGCCATGTTCATGGCCTGGATGGGCCCGATACTTTTAACAAGGTAGTCTCGACATTTTGTTTCGGTCTCGAAGCCCAAAAAGTTGATGTACATATACCGGGCAGATACTCTAGGTCGATTGCCATAATATGATTTTGAAAGGCGAAGTTGTTGAAAATCTATGGTCAGAGATGTATATGAGATGTTAATAACAATAGTAACCAGATAATTGTCATTACCTGAATATTATCCATACATTTGGAGTATCTTGAGGAATGACAAAAGTGGATCGATATTATACATGTTCAAAATTAGACCACCTCAAATGTGGTTTTGGCCCGACATACAATTCTGAAGTTTCCCGAATTTTTATGCAGCTATTGGTAATCACAAAGCCGATTATTGGAAAACATCATCTAACTGCGGTGCTATTGTTGTGATTTACTGACTCAAACGAGGCTTGATTTCTTTACAACATAGAACGGTTGACCATAATCTCACAATATTGTAACTACCGATATGAACTCAACGAAGTTCTCGTCTTCCGACCAATATTCTTAAACTATCATTGCATAGTATCTATACCTAAATAGACCACCAACATTATTTCTTACAAAAAAATGTTAAAAAGTTGTTATTGTTCTAAAATGTAACCTTCTCTACCTATTATACAGGTAGTTAGTAATATTGCCAGCTAACTAATGTTGTCGTAAAAAAATATAAAAAATCTCAAAGAATTCAGCTGGAGTTGGAGGATAAGTAACGGAAATTGTAGTAGATTCTCATAAGTTTACCCACGAATCTCCCCCTGTGATACGAATTTTCTCGTCTGATTTTCTCCACGGGAATCCCACAAGATTGCGCATTTATAAAATACGACGGACAGTGAATTGTAGACGCGTATACGCTCGCGTAACTAGCTGTATCCTTGCAAGGAATGTGACCGTGCTGCTCGTAAACGCCAAAGATTTGTATGCGCCCGACAACGATCGCGTCGCTCAATACGCCTTGCGCGATGTACGTGCATTTAATTATAGTCTCGTTAGTCAAGTCCCAATTAAAGATCACGCACCACTCGAAATTGACATCTCGAACGTGCCTCAACAAAACATTCGTTGTTTTTCAGGTTTGAGGAAACGTATTTTTACTCAGATGTCACTAGTTTAAAAAATAAAAAAAAATAAAAGTTTGTTTCCGGTATGTTTTGAAATATTTACTCGGATATTGCTGGATTTCTATATTGATCTAATCCGGCAGCGTTAAACTGAGACATATTAAGTGCGTCTAATTGTTAACTGATCATCCCCTGACCAAGATTCAATAAATCATAACTTAAGACAAGTTCGTCAGAGATATCTCATCATGACCTGTTCAAGATTCGATACGGCAAGCCTTATTAGGCGTAGTTAGTACTTCATCACTAAACTGGTATTCACGGCTATTGTCTTGATGACGTCATAACTACTTCATAGCAAATTGAAAAAATGAATCAGTAACTTTTAACAAGTTGTAATTAAATATTTACAATTGAAAGTGCCAGATTTCAGGGTTCCACATCAGGCCCACCATTGAAAAAACAAACCACAAAAACCTTTGGAATGATGCTAATGGATTACTTTTACTCGCACTCATTGAATGGCGATAATTTTACATATCAGATTATCTCATATAAATGTTAATAGGTTAAACTAGATGGTATTTCCGCGCAGTGAACAATGATTATGAAAAAAAACCTAAAATCTAATATATTTTCTGCATAAATACGGTTATGCACCTATTTAGAAAAACCTCATATTAATCCTTATCAAAATTCGAACAGTAATGGATTTGTGAAGAAATCATTTTAAGATAAAATTAAAATGTTATATCTTGCCCTATTTAAGGACTGTTTTTTATCAACATCTGAAATTTTACTATTGTTCCTGAAGTTCAAAAGGGTCTTCTACCCTACTCAACAGCAATAAATCTTTTCCTACTTTTAAAACAAAAATATCGCTGTTGATATAGAAACATATCTGTATAGAATCTGCAAAATGGTCGTGATCGGCTGTTACATCACACCGTTTTCCGCTAATTTCCTCAGTTACATAGATCACAATTACCTATAATTTGGTAATGAGACAGCAAAGACTCATTACATCCTTGATAATAGATAAAGTATACTTGCTAAGTGGAATCTATATTCCGAACATAAATTTTGCAACTTATCGCAAAAATCGTGCTATCATAATTATACCATAACATCACGTTAACAAGTGATGCATTTCTTTCCCGTTTTAAACGTTTATCTGAATAAATCTGCAGACAAAGTATTTAATTAATTACATGAAAGGTGTAAGCTCATCAGCAAAAAGGAAACGAACCGAGTAGTATTAACCACAGCGAAAAAAAAGAGAAATTGGGGATGACTCGAAAATATTTTGGTTTGACAAAATAATATTTGACAATATAATTGACATTTTGACGTCCTACAGAGTTCCTGAGGACGTCCTCTCCTCACGCGAATGCGTCGTATGGCAAGTTCAGTGTACTTCCTAGTACTAGGCCATTAGCGATTTAGTTTCTACCTCGGACTTCGATTGGTTTACTTTTCACTCTACAACTGTTGGTGTCATGTCAACATTTTCAACTCATAATTATATACGTAACACAGCCACGGATAACGATCTATTATAATGTAAATAAATCATCAATTCACTCTTATAGATACGAAGTTTACCACTTCGTGAAATCGAATCCTACCCTAAACTGGTATACTATTAAATCAAAATTACTCTGACCCAGACCTTAGGTCTGGACGAAGTATTGCATTTGGTCACATCGGGCATAAAAATTACCCTATAATTTTTCATCAAATGTCGACGTTTCGACCCCCTACCACCACCCCCCTCCCCTCTTCCCCAGGGGTAGTCTCCGCGCGGTGTTCACCTACGGGCGCATAAGTTCTTTTACGCCCTTGATACGAAAATAACTATTTCGATATATCTAAAAGATGTCTTATAGATATCTAAAAGATGTCCGTCAGAGATCTTTTCGACACTTTCAAGATATCTTTGACGAATTATATGCATATATATATTGTACTTATAAGATCATAATAATACAGACAGTAATTAGTAAAACACAGGATTTTATATTGGCTTTCCGCACTGTGTTTCTCTTAGTTTGATACGACTGTAGTCTCAAAACAATACAATAGCTGTCTGAGTGTTTACATGCGGCCATACTCTCACTACTCCCAATGACCTAGAAGTAAAATTTGTATTTTTTTTATTTGCAACGACAATTCGCTTCTGTCTCTAATTTGGCGCTACTGCAGGTGGAAAATCCCGGTGTCATACTGTCATCTTAAAGTTCTCTCAGTGTAGGAATAAACATGTGTCAATTACAATGGAAGGCGTGGATGTTTTTTATCGCTTTTTTCGATTCGATGTTTCGATTCCGTGTTTCGTTCCGACGATACTATTCGTTGTTCATAGAGTATGTATTATAGTTAGGCGCGAATAAATAATTTACACCAGTCAAGGGCTTCAAACATGGCATTGAGTATATCATAGAAATGAAATTGATTCCAATAGAGTGAAATTTAAGCGTAGAGGGTTTTTAGTGGGTTATTACAATGCTCATACATTACCCAAGAAAACTAAATGTAAGGCATATTCAAATGCAGTATTATTGTTATTATTATTAACGTCTGTATTGGAAAATATAAAAACTAATGTTCTCTACATACAAATATATAGAAATACATATGCCAAAAGACGAGTTACAGCTGATGCATTTTTCCAAACTGACCTAAAGTATCAGGTATTGTTTGCAGACTTTATTTATTTTATTACAATGAAAACAACATCGATCCTTCAACCAGGAAGTATTTTTCCATTGAACATGTTTACGATATCTCGAGAGACAATTATAGAGAAAAATTGTGACTTATCGAAAACAAAATAAGAATGGAATTTAGAACATGCGTTGATGATACCTGATACCAACTGCAGGATAAAAAATATCCAATTAATAACTTCACACGGAATCACGTAGTAAAATATACGTAACTTTCATTAGTTGTTTTCCGAGAAGTATTGTTCATGCGCCAGTACTCTTGCTTTACGATCTATAAAAAGCTGAATGAAGTGAAATACTACATTTTTGCGTCATCAACTTACACGCGAACTCAAGATGAAGCGACTGGCAGATATTTGTTACCAAGACGTAAATTAAGATTCCATTGTTATGTATACACTGTAATGGCCCAATTAGTCGAACAGGATATTAAATTTGTTGCTATATGACACACGCAGGGCGATCATGCATGAGTAAAAATAAAAATTGACCGTGCTGATAATTCTTCACACACATTTTAAAAAATTATAAATTAATAAACAAAATAATATACCACTTACAATAAGCCCCAATAACGTGGAGAGTCGATGACCGACACATATAAAACAAAGACCTTGGCCCAGTCCGACGAATCATTGCGGAAGAATTCCCAAACCAACATCTTACTTAATATTCAGAACCTTATTAATATTCGTCAAAGTGTACACATTGTTTTGGAAACCGAAGGTCCATAGTTAATCTTTTGTTTTTGCGAGTGTTCCGCGTTCCAATGTTTACCATTACATTGCTATTATGTTTTTTGAAATTAATTCAAGTACCAAAACATTATTTTCCTGAAAACCAGGAGAATATTAGTCGTTCTCTATGTTTTGTTGTGATCGTAAACCTTTCACAAGTGGCTTATATGAGAAATCGTTGATGAATTTTCGTAAGGACATCCATGTATAATACATTTAAATATTATACTGATTTAAATACCTTGCCGATTGTCTGTCTGCAAGCTTGAAATACGCACGTAACTGGAAGGAACCGAACGAAACCTAAAACGGTTTTCAAGGACCATCCGAGGTCCATCGGCTCACGGATGACGTCGATTTGCTTGTGGTTCGCAAAACAGTATACGAGGAAGGAAAAAGGAATAATCATCCTGAATTACGTCATCGCCCGGTCACGACAATACTAGCGGGTGTTCGACCTTCCTGGGTGTAAAGAAGCACTTGCAATCATGCTACTTAATCGACCACAACCCTACTGTTGTAACCACAAAGACAGTCGCACTTTCCTAATGGGTATAGAACACATACCGCAAACAATATAAAGATGACGTTTGATGATCTATGTACGGAAATGCAAGAATTCTAATGTAATAATTGCCGAATTGCTTTTTTTAAAGAAATTGGAAATTATACAACATTTCTTTACGGTCCTTTTACAATATTATCTAATTATCTTTTAGAATCTAAAATACCAGGTTTATGCTTGAATACAGACCGAAATCGAAAATTCCTTCCTGTTAACTGATTTAATGAGTAGTTAATAGAAGAAACTGAATCGGAACCCACTGATTCGTTCCAAAGAAAGTTAAAGGGGATTCAAAAGGTAGGCGACAATTCAATAGGTTTCTATAGGAAGCTGTGTGATGGATAGCTGGTTAATTCTTCTGGCTTGATCAAATCAAATATAATTTCATACTAAAGAGGATTTAATCGTAAATGGGAGACTCGAAATTATCGATTCCTGCCTATTAGTTGCTTAGAAAATCGCACCGAAACCTATTAATCCGTGAATTAATTATTTTCCTATTAATGTCCACTGAACTTTTTCTTTCAAAATCTGATTAAATCTCTTTGAGTCCGGAGCTGGGAATTTCCCAATAAATTCTCATTGAACTGCTTCTCCCAAAATCGAATTGAAACCCATTGGTCCCGGAATGAGAACTTTCCTCATTAAATCCCATTGGAATCCCACTTTCAAAATCTGATAGGATCTCATTGATGCTGTAAATCAAAATTCTCCTATATCCTATTATACTGCTACTGATGAAGTCTTATTTGTTCTTGACATCCTACAGACCCTCATTGAATATTATTGATATTTAATAAGCATTCCTCTGCTATTTCTTATTAAACTCGCATTCCTATTTAAATCTTATTAAATCTCATTATCTTTCATTGGGATGAATTTATTGACTTATCGGTCCTAATGGGAATGGTTAAGTTGGGATGTGTTTATTTTACATTCTTGAAGCAAAAGATACAACAAACACTCGTCTTACAATATTAATAATGTAAAAATAAAAGAATGGCAATCTCCCTCATATATTTTCAAAATTTCTTAGTAGATTATGATTAGACAAAAATTTGGTATAACCATCGGTAGTTATCGCCATTTTCTGTCTACAATTTATTGGAAGAATTTATATGTATTGTACCAAACATTGACGAAATTTAATAATAAATTTTATAATTATTTTATCAACGACATGTCGAATACTCGCAAGTAGCACTGATGATTATTTTCCCAAAATGTTTTCTATACACGAAGGATATAAAATGTAGTATTCATTAAAAAGATCAAATGACTTGAGAGCCAAGTATGACACGCGTGTACACCGTTTTATCATATACTTTTTTCAACAATACAATGGTTCCTTAAAAGGGTTACAACAACGCATTTTAAATTTTTTTACACAGCTATGACTCAATTTAATGAGAAATCATTTACTCTCTAACAAAGACTGCAAATCATATGAAAAGCTACTACACTGTAAAAAAAAACGTGTAAAATTACCACGTGGAGCGTGGGCTCGAAAATTACCAACCTCTAACGCAGTGATTTTACAATCGGAATGTAAAATTACTACCTAGTCTCGAGCTTTTACTTTCGGACAACAATATTTTACAGGTTATGGGCGATTTTCCAACCCGTGTTGTAAAATTCCAATCGAGCGATTAAATTTGTAGGTTAACCGTAGTTTTTACAGGTTATGGGCGATTTTCCGGCTCGCGTTGTAAAATTTCAACCCAACGATGAAATTTACACATTAATTCTAGTTTTAATAGGCATCCTCATTTCAGGATTGTAATTTGTTTCTTCCTAGCTTATATACGTAATACATTACTTTTATACAGTATGAAATGTGCTCAAAACAACTAGAATGGAAAGAGCTAGATCCTTAAATGAAAAGGCCTATTTATAGGATGCATTAATTTTCCGGCGTCCAATGTTAAAAAAAAACTTAATGGGTGAAAACATAAATAATTAATGATAATTTTCCAAAGAAAAAACGTGAAATGCAATTAACCCTTTGAAGCATATATTTTTCCTTATATGGAAAACAGCTGAAATTTCTTATTCGGGGGTTTTGGGGGTCGCTGATTAACAATCCGGCCTTAAATTTTAAAAATGAAAATAACAATCAACAACAATGAATAACAATAACATTCAACAACAATGAATAACAATAACTAACAATAAACAATAATCGTAATGGTGGATTTCTATTTTCCAATCGTACACCTTCGAGGCACGTTACGCGACGAATGAATTGATGCCGGTTTGTTTGGCAAGCTTTCGGTTCGATTTTATGTCATTGTGGCGCTACTAATCAGGGGTTACACCACGGAGCATAAAATCACAGATTGACAGGACATGTTTACCATCCACTAAATAATTTTATAATTTACACCTGTAGAATCGCAATGTTAAAGTATTAATATTACGACACGTTTCCTATTTTTACTAGGAAAATGTAATGTTGTATGTATTCTTGTATATTTCCTTCCGATTGTAAAATTACTGCGTTCAACGTGGGCTCGAAAAATTACCTATGTACAATGTAGTGAAAGTACACAGTCTAGTATTTTTCCTATGCTCAACGTTGTAAATTTACAAGGCGGCGGTAAAACCCTAACCTCACTTCGGTAAAATATCAACGCTCAATGCAGTGATATTACCAAACTTTCATGAATGAAATTTACCACGGCCGTGTAAATTTCATTTTCATTTTTTACAGTGTATGAGGTCAATAACAAACAAATTAAAGAACGGTGGAAAGTGCGCGAGGATATCTGTAAACAAATATTTATATCTCAACACTACTTAATGGTACATTCCGATATTTGCACATTTTCTATAAACTTAAATATATATTTTTAATTCAAATAAGTTAAAAAAACACGCCCAACTAAAAATTTAGCAAGTTTATGAGTTGTATGATATTTTTTATTATTTTCCCTATTTCCAGACAATATTTAAATAATCTGTAAACTTTAATCGATATTTCTTTTTTAAAAAATGGGTTGCTCTGAAAAGCGTCCCTAAAGCGTACATTTGGAATAAATAAAAAAAAAGATTCACACCAACCGAAAATCGAACCCCGGTCCTCCCAGCACAACCATTTAGACATACTCGTTGAAATAATTAAAAAATAACGAATAGTTGAAACGGAATGTACTTTATTTTCTACGAGTGTAGAAAATGACGGGTTGAACAAGCTAAAATATTTTTTGACCGCGAGTTTCACATACATGTTCGTTTTCTATCTGTAATTACAAGTAACCATTTTTTGTGGGTGCAGGTCGAAAAAACGACAAATCAACCGGTCAAAGAACTTAGAGTCAGAAAGCCGACAGTCGAATCATGATCATCAAAAAGCCGAAATATAAGAAAAATAGACATCGACAGACAGTCAAGCGTCAATTTTTTTACTGTTGGCTTTCCGATTGTCGGTTTTTTCACTTCGGTCTGTTGACCTGTGGGTTTTTTATTTATCGGTTTTTCGACCCGCACCCTTTTTTGTTATAGGCAATGCGAGTGCGAGCGAAGCTTGGTGATTAAGGTGTTAGCGTAGGCCTGAGTTCGATCCCCTATCGGTTCATATAGGTTTTCTTATTTATTCCCGATCCCGGCCTCTGCCATCTATCATTGGGACACCTCTGTATTTGTTTATAAGTGTCTAATAACGCCAAATCTTAGGTGGTTCGGATTCCACCTTCATAAACTGTAGGTCCCGTCGCGATTTAGTTCCATGTGGGTTCACAAAAGTCGACGTAAAATAATATAAAGAAAAAAAAAAATTATTTACAAATATTTTTACACAATCTATGCTCCCTAATGTACATCTAATGCTTCCTAACAACTTTCTAATAACAAATATTTATTTGCCCATCATCACAACAAACGCCAAATTTTCGCAATAAATATGACGTATGAACTCTGTGTTGTTCAAGTGCGAACACGTTCCAGTCATTCGCAAAAACACGTGAATGCCCCCTGTTCATAAAATACTCCCGCTGAGTCGTGTCGCGCGCCGCGCGTTCGTAAACGCTTTTTAACAAGGCCGCAAGATCCGACGAAAAAAAGAACGCATGTACGAAAATGAGGCCAAAGGATAAAAGAAAAGGACGGGACGCGTTCGATTGGTTCCACCGATTACTCGGCATGCTCGTCTTTTGCTGATGCGTTTGCTTCTGCATTCCGTTATCGAATATTTTATATTAGGGAGAGGCCCAACTTTTTTCAGAACCGTTGGTGCAATCTCGAGCTTTTTCATATCTCGATGATAATGCATCGTTACGGGGCCTTTTATTAGCAAATGAGCTCGAGTCGCAAACGTCTGGACACTAAAGTTAAGACGAAAACCAGGGACTTTAATTAAACTGGCCTTATATATGTAAGGATGAGTTTACGGTATTATGGTACTTGTCGTCCGGAAAGTCCCAATTTTTTTACGACTTTGTTGTAGATATTGGATATTATTGGCGTCTCAAGAGGTTTTGGGGAAAACGATAACTAACGAGAAGGACATATGTGTGTCGCTAACCTCAAAAATGAAACGCGTATTGGGGACGATCGTCGATTAAAGTTGCCTTTTTTTGTCATTAATTGAATCAGATGATATTGGCGATGATAAGAGCTACATGTAAAATATACAGTAAAGCTACATTGGATTTACAGGCTAAATTAAGACTTAAATTATAATAACGTCTTGAATATTGTTTGCCGTACCAGGAGTTTAAATCACGTGTCTTCTTGGGTGGTTGCCTGCTGAGTAACTAATAGAAAGAGAAACCGTGCTGGTCTACGACGTAAGTCATGTTCGCCAATTCGACCTGAGATGGTCTTGATAGGAAGGTAAAGAAGATTCTCGAGAATTATATTTATTATTTGGTTACTATTACTGTGTGATAGTACATACAAAAAAGTTGTATAACTCATGCTTAAATTTTCAGAGTAATTTTTATGATCAAGACAATATTGAAATTTAACATGAATGTTTGAGATTTATATCTTCTATATTCGTATATATTCTACTAACGAGTTGAAGCCACTAAACGAACCAAATATTCAAGGAAAATAGTAGTTCTGTATGGATTGTGTCTGGTTAGCCCGTGATGACAAGATAGAGAATATGGCCAGAATTTCTGGACACTTTCTGTTAAATTATGCGAAGTGCATCATCTTTGTGCGTTGAAATGGTTCGGCTTAAAATATATAAGACCTTATATCTGGACTTATACAGACTCCGCATATGTCTTAAATATCATATCTATTAATGCTGCACTTTTAACTCTATATAGTTGTCAGAAGTACACCTGTCATTGTGACAATTATTTATGTTACTTCTGAAAACTAGGCGTATAAGTACTGCAGATGTATCCAGGATATGTTACATGTACTCCAATAAAAGTTCAATCGGTATAATATTATAATAATAATAACACCAATGCGACATCTATATCAATCCATACCTGATGGCCAGTGTTACTTTTTCATTATTAAATCGGTGCAATTTATTTTCTTGGTGGTATGTTAATAATAAAGGAAATTTTGCATGGGTATATTTCGTAGTATTCGTTTGTGATATATGTAGACTTTTTCCAAGAATTCCACCGGAAAATACGATAGATGCCTTGTAAAAGAGCAAGGATCTCAAGTAAACAAACAATGCAGCGTTGTACAAAAATATTATGAACCGAATCTATGCTACAATCGCTCGATATTGGTTAGAAAAATAATATGAAGCCACAGTAATGTCTTACGGTAAAGCCTGACGTCTTTTCCGATGAAGGTGATCCATTGTATAAATACTCGATATACTCCATACATAATGTTGACCCTTATTTTCTATTCCCCTGATTGTTTACAATTTGGGCACGAGCAAATGCTCCGTGAAACACTTTTAACTCGTCAATTATAAAATTGTTTCATAGAGAAAATATGACGATGTCTTATAATATAGAGTGCAACATGGATTTCATACGCACATGAAAGCAAAGTGAACTTGGATACTGATATCGTCCTAAAAGTCCAACCCATTACGATAATATCTGCAAACAAAGTCGCGCAGAGATCAACAAACATAGTCGTTCGATTTTACTCGAATATTTCGAAAATAAATAATGGTAAACCTTCGGAAAAGGCACCTCCTCGCAAAAAAAATTTAAATTACTCTATTCCGACGTATTTTTGCCTCCTGATTACGAATATGACAACATTAATTGCGGGTCGGACGTATGAAAGCTGCTATTTTTAAAAAATAGCCAAAAATCGCGTTTTTTTTTTAGTTTTTTGCATTTATTTTCAAAAATACGCATCTGATCAAAAATTGTTTCAAATAAAAGTTATAGAGCGGAAAATTCTCGATAAAAAAGATTCTACACATTTTTTCCGTAATTATTTTATTTATTAATATTAATAAATAATCTATACCTGATTTGCAAATAATTATGTGTCCACCCTCGAAGTTTTTTTTCCAATGTGTGTGATTTTGTAGGTACCATACACGTCCATACCAGAATCTACATATTTTAAAGATAAATAACCTTCACGTCTTGCCCATAAGCAATATATTCGTATAATTATGTCATTTTCAGATAGTTATGTAAATTATATATCACGTCTGAAGTAAACTCTCAATTTTTCTTCCTTTAGCAGATAATAATATAAAATTACATCCAGGTGTTACATCCAATACATCCCTGGTAAAAATCGAAATCAACCACGCTAGTCAGGAGCTAGCTATAAATCATCCCGTTTTGACTACACGCAGAAAATTTTGGTACAATGCACCTTCGTGTCTATTCACTGCTATCTCATGTCTAGTGGCTTATTTCAATTTCTACTAAGGAGTAATCAATTTGATTAATTTTACAAATCCCGTTATTGTCTGCAGTGAAAACTCTCTTATTGACTTTTTTCTTCTCGCACTCCATCACCGTTCTAGGGAGCATTTCTTCACGGGCGCCGAACATGCGCGCGCGCACAATATCTCCTCCGGCGGGAACCGGGCGCGTAGAAAGTGGGTGGTAGAGGGGAGCAGACAATAAGGGAGTTTACATTTCTTCTCCGGTTCCGACCATCAGACAATAAGAGGAGTCGGTCTGGGTAGCTATAGTGACAATCCAGAGGCCGTTCGCTAGCTTATTGCAGTGTCATCTAGTGATTCAGGTGGCAAATGAAACATCCTAATACCAGTTTGAAGAATAGAGAGTATACCCATTTTGTTATCTTTATTCCAACACTGGTCTGGCATGTTTCTCAAACATGGTTGTAATAATGATCGTTTTCATTGTATTAGTATTTAATAAGGACATACAACGTACATACCTGCACTATCCAACTAGCACGACAATTTTAACCATAAGATTTAAAAACCGTGGAAAATTTGTAAAACATGCCATTAACCAGAAATGTCACTACTTTTGACTTTCATATAACAATGATACAATTTTCAATAATCTTGAGAGCATTCTTGGCAAACCGCATTCAAGGACACGATTCAGGAAAAGGTCTAGAAGAGTATTTGTTCTCTGATCGCAGTGGTGACAATTGCATGAATGTAAATAGAAACCGTTGAATTTATCGCGGAAAGAGGAACTACACTTATACAGGCACGAAGCGGTGGTGCGGACTCGTGACGAACTCGATCCCTCTGCGGAACGAAGTCGATCGCGCCGCATGTGCGATCTTGACCTCGGGTCAAAGTCAACGAACTCGCGAGTCGCGAATGATTCGAGAATTCGAAGGGTAAAAGACAGAAGCGAGATGAAGCATCCAAGTCCCCAAGTAATACCTGATGATCTTAGCCACCGGAAAACCCGAAAGACCTTAATGAACTGACGAGACGATGGTAGTAAAATGCATTTTGTTCTGAGGAAACGAGGGAAGACTGTGTTTAACGAGTAACCAGTATGGATGATGTATATAAAAAAAAACAAAAGGTATAAAAAATACTAAATAATGTGAAGACTTTTTCACCACCAATTACCAAATAATTTTCGTAACGATACCCTGTCTCGAAAAATTAATAGAAATGGAAAGGAATTATGAATACTATCCTGTTTTCGTTCCGAAAATATTATTGCCAATGGATACAAATGTATTGGTTGAATGAATAAATTTGTTTCCGAATCTTATCAAATGGTCGGTTTTAACCAAAAGCTTTACATTCCAATCCAAACCTATCCAAATGAACCCTAATTCAACTTTATAAAAATATATCCCAAAGCGGGATAAGCATTCAATTCAAAGGAATCCAAAATAAACATTTCCGGCATCCAGGTTTACGGCGTGCAGGTCGATCTCTCCATAGTTCTCTCCGTAATTTTCGGTGTACAGGTCGACATCTTCATAGTTTTCAGTGTCCAGGTCGACCTCTGTGCAGTTTTTGATGTATACGTCAACCTCTCAGTAGTTTTTGATTCCCTGAAAACCGGGAACTACGGCGACATCTACCTGGACAACGAAAACTGTGGAAAGGTTGACCTAGACATCGAAAACCACGGAGAGGTTGACCTGGACAAAGAAAACTGTGGAGACGATGCCCTAGACATCGAAAACTATGGAGAGGATGACCTAGACACCAAATACTACGGAGAGGTCAACCCGGACATACGAAACTGCGAAGAGGTCAACCTGGACACTAGAACCTGCATAAATTAATAGAATAATATTAAGCGATACGAAAAACATAGTCTGGAAAGAATTTGATTAACACTGATTGAATCTTTATACGTTATCCTAGTGTATTTTAAATGAATAATAGTTGGGTTCGTTTGGATTGAATGCTTATCAATTTTCAGATATATTTCGATTAATGTGCCATTCAGATATGTTTGGATAGAATTTCTATAAAAATTTTGTATTAAAATATGTTGCCCCTATCGAATGTATAGGAATGGCAAGCTTTCGGTTTTATCCAGGTATTAAGAATGGATAGAAATGACAAGAAATTATGAAGTGGAACGAAAACAGGATTGAAATTTATAGAATTATGTCTTAATTCCTTTAAATTTCTTTCCGATTTATTTACCATTCAATCAACTTTTCTAGACAGGGTATTGAGTTCGTCAGGGGTCATCCATAAACTACGTTACCATTTTAGGGGAGGGGGGTTGTAAGTGAAAAAAAATGTCTGCGTAATTTATATATAAGTTTTAGTTTAAACCTCGAATTTAATATGTAACATTTGTTACTTATTCAACACTTGAAATTATTATAACCGGCAATAATTTAAATCAATCGCGTTTGATCAATTCTGCGATTTACTACTTTCAAAATTAGCCGCAGGGTATCAGCACAGATGACTTTTCAATTCATTATTCTCCTACGTACACCATGAAATCTTGCGTATTCATGGCGTGACTATGTCCAAAAGGCGTTATATAACTAAAGAAAATTTCAACAAAATAATCTTGCAAAGTCGGATATTTATAACGGGACAGAAACAGGCAAATATGATGGGACGTAAATATAGCGAGATGCAATTATACCGGGACTCTACTGAATATAAATCGAGAAAGTTTTATTCCTATTGAAATCCCGGAATTACACGGATTGTTAACCCCTCCCATCAAACGGAAAACGATTCAGAATTATTGAAAATGATTCAGTTTTAATCTTTTTTTTAATTCTTCTCTATGCTTCTCTAAGTTTGCACTATTCCGAATGAATCATTCGTGCGGTGAATGTTTTGAATCATTATGAATACTTGATGCAATGGTAAAGTGAATGAATTATTTCTGATTCTTCTAGAAGTATTTTGTGAGAAATTGGCAATCATTCTGTATCCACAAACTTGCAAATGTTTCATAATTACTAGGTAAGACAATAATTTTACTTGCTAGTTTTGTTTAACAAAGTCCTACCGCCCTTATGAAAGTAATCGTCAGGGGCCGTTGACATATTTAAAGTCCTGTATACCGCAGTACCTGCTTAATCACAATTCAAAATGCAGAAATGAATTGCCATTTTTTAGACCTTCACCGTAAAGGCGCATGTTTTTACTTCTGTTTTGTCTTTAACGCAACATTATAATATGTAGAAAAAGGCAATAATTGTTTTTGTTGAAATTGCTGAATAAAAATAGTAGTAGTAGATAAAAAATACTAGTTTTTTCCAGTTTTATGTTTTGTATTTATGATTGTAAGTTATACATTAGTGACACGGGCCAACTTTTGAAAAGGAGAATTTATGAAAAAAAAATTCATCGCACAGACTTAACTAAATATCCATTGGAAATCCGACATGCCTTTGATTTTAGTATACAGTAAAATCCCGATATACTTACCCACTTGGTTCCATGCTTTCCCCTCCCGTCTCGTTATATTTACCAAAAGGAGAGGAGCGTCGCTTCTCCCACTACCCTCATGTTCGGTACATTACAGGCCCTTCCTAAGGCTCTAACCCGCAAGGTGGGGAAATAAGAGAGATATATATATATAATGAGACGAAACGGACTAATATGGTTGTTGGACGTAAATATAGCGAGACGCAAATATACCGGAACTCTACTATTATGATTAATATTCCAATATATTCTTAAAATTTTGTTAAACCGAAAAAATCACTGCCCAGCAGAGATGGATTCTTTGTCAGGAGATCCTAACAATAAGACACACGATTTTTCGAAAACTAAAACGTCGTATGGATAAAGATTCCGATATTAATTAAATAAAAATATAAATTAGTCCTAACACTTATGTTAGATGTTTATTAATGTTTGGTAAATAGCAAAATCATTTCACAGCAACAAGAGTTGTCACTCATTGAATAGTTTAGCGTGGGATCAGATCTACAACTTGGAAATTAACAATCCTAAAACCAGTAACGAATACAAAGTGAATTCGTGACTCATTGGCTCATCTAATTGCCCGACTAAAGGGTTAATCGCAAGATAATTGCAACACAACAACGGCCTAAAGAGAATGAATTAAGTCGAGAAGTGATCGGTACCCGCAAATAAAGTGGAAGGAGATATTTGCATATTTACCAAATGCACGATTGCTGATTAAGAGAGCAAGAGGGAGAGAGAGAAAAGAGATACAGAACAAAAAAATCAGGAAGACATAAAAAGTTGTAATCACGCGTTTTAGTTTCGAATATGAAATACATTTTCATAAAGAAAACAACATTATTCGTGAAAATAAATGGTGATTCATTTCGCCATTTTACTGGAATAGTTACTCAAGTTTTCACAATAAATCTTTTGGAAGTTTTGATTTTAGGGAAAGAAAATCTGCAAATGTTTTTACTATGTTTACAAAATTGATTGTTATGTCTCAATGCTGTCTTTTTTGTTTACGTTGATTTCACAATTATTTTCTTTTTATACTTTAAAATCGTTAATTCAGTTCTAAATACTAATGACAGGAAGTCTGTTTCAGAATTTGCTACATTGAGTTATTTGTAATATCAATAATAGTTTATACATTGCAGGAAAAAAAATAAAACAACACTATAGAAGTGCGCGAACTAGTTGATTTAGGCACGGATGTAACGAGAAGTTCTTCACGTACGGTTTTTAATTTATGAAGTACAGTTTGAACCCCTTAATTACTCTCCTCCGTGTTTGTCAAAACCCCGTTATTGTCTGCGTAAGAATTCCGTTGTTGCCTTTTTGCTTCTCCCACTTCTTCACCTCCATAGGGATCATTTATGGGAGCACCGAACGTGCGCGTCCACAATTTCTCCTCCAGTGATAAGTCGGGGTCCTAGAAAATTGATGGGCGTGGGGACAGACGATACGAGAGTTTACATTTCACCTCACGACCAGCAATACGGGAAAATTTAATCAGCTGTATCATATAAACGTATACCTGATTCACCTATAGATGTAAACATAATTCCAACATATATTCCTAGGTAATTATTCATTACTTAAATATACTTATATTTTTATTTCGTAAAAAGTTGCCATTGATATAATATTATACAGTCGTCTGTCCGCATATGACATTCTACGTACATTTCAGTTCGTGATTATATTTTTTTTTGGAGAGAATGAAAACGCATTTCTATAACGGGAGCCACAATGGAGCACAACAAACCTATGTGCATCGCGTACGCCCCTGACGGCGACAAACGCAACTAGATTGTAGGAATACTTGGGCGCAGTTGCGTAAACCTACATGAGATTTACAATGATCTTATCGAAAATTTTACTAGTCAGAATAGTAAAAACGTTCGTGATGACCATATATAATATGTGCATTCACTTTTCATTGATCATGACTGTTATGTATGTATACCGGGGTTAGTTACTATATAGTACTAGAAATAGAACCAGATTGTGAACCAGCCTTAATCTAAAGGTTGCGCGTCAAGTGGTGCCTCCAACTTACGGTGCGCACGCAACTAAGATGGCTTCCGACTGTTCATCACGTAATTTATCTGTCCGTTCTCTTTTATATATTTTCGATGTAATTATATTAATAAATAATATTTAAATACATTACAATGACGAACTTTTTTATTATTCTCACTAGTAAAATTTTCTCAAAAAGCATTGTAAATTTCATCAGCTTATGTATTTTACTATTATGTTTAGGAAATTCTAGGATAATTCTTTCTATTATTTTTAGACATCTTCCTATACTATATCAACTATTTATATAATGAAAAAAACGATAGAATTATACTTTCATATTTGAAAAATTACATTACCACGTGAGTTATCAAACGACTTGGTAACGCCATCTATCATCAGCGGGACGAACGCTATTGACCAGCATTTCTCCTGAGGTAAGTGATAATTTGCAGACATTTCATACAAATATAAAAAAGTCTGCCAGCAATGCAGACTTTAACTAAACTTTTCAAAATAATAAACTGTAGTTTTTTAAAATGTTAATAAAACTTTTCTTACGTATACTATTTTATACTTTTAACTGAATAAATTAGATGAATAATTTCTCAATGTATTTACTTATGTGGAATAGAGCCCCAATTACAATTGAATTGAAAAAAGTATGGGGGTATTATAAATATAATAGCAAACTTATATCCTGTCTTCAACATGTATTCAAATCAGCTTATTTTTAAGAATCAGGTCATGAGTTGGTATATAAGATCACGTGATTTAATCATCTGATTGTTTTCAAATCGATTCCCTGATCCATTTGGCCCCAGGGGTGTAAATAATAGTTTGCCCTTGAAAACTGCGAATATGAATGTATCTTCATCAGATAATTCTGCTAACGTGAAATAAATACTGAAAATTTTCGATTATTGATTGGTATTTCTGAATTTGTAGGTTTTCTTATTTTGAATTATCGCGACATATCTCCTTAAGTAAGGTTTCCATAGTCTACTATAACTCTTCCGTTAAAGGATGTAATTAAAATGCTCCAAATTAATTAAGTTAGTGCTCTGAGATCCTGGCAGTAAATTCGTCAGGACGACTATTTGCAGTTGGTTGGATTTGAAATGGTTGCGGTAACTATTTTATTGATAGCCTATATTACGCTTACAATTAGTTAGTTAACCCATTAACGCTCAGCCGTTTCTATCGACATCCGTTTTGACTTCAAACCTTCTCAAGTTTGCAAAAAATTAAAATATTTTCTATATTCAAACACTAAACACCCTCAAATTTATGCTATTTTGTGAAAAAAATTTATATTGCAATAAAGAATTAAGAATATTTTAATTATAACAATAATAAAAAAAAATGTATGGCAAGATTTACAAGAAAACGACAGTGTCGAAAATTCAATAAAGTTAAGCTATTGAAAATGACCATTTGCGGGTTTGCGAGGCCGTTTATTACGAATCTGAATAAGTTTTTCGAGATTCAAAATGGCGTAAGAATTTTAAAAATTGATCAGATTCACTCGAAACTTGTTACCCTGGGGTTTTTCAGGTCGCTGATTATGAATCTGAAGTAAGTTTTTCGAAATTAAAAATGGAGGATTCAGTATGGCTGACGAATTTTAAGAAATTGTTTGATTTTTATAAAAATATGTTTCTGAGGGTCTGAACTTATTTGCAGTTACTGAGATCAACCACGAAAAAGTTACAGAACTTTGATTCCATTTTTTGTTTGTATTTTGTTGTTTCTTTTTTTGTTTGTTTTTTTTGGGGGGGGGGGGAATTTTTGTATTACAGAACTATAGTTTTGAAACCTACAGAGCTTGTTCGGTAATTACTGTGAAGCAACTGGGCAACATTCACTGGAAGCGCAGCATATTTCGTAAATTTTTTCACATATAACCATTTTCTGAATAATTAATGCAATATTATTTTCCGTTTATGAGTACTAGAGATAAATAAAATGTTTATTAATGTTGAGTAATAAATAAAATGTTTTTCAGTATGTAGTATCATAAAAAACCCAAAATTTAAAAAAAAAGGTCGCTCTGCATTTTTTACCTGCCATTTTGAATTTCAAAAGACTGGCATCATTCGAAATCAACGACCCCAAAAACGCCCGAGTAACATGTTTCAAACGAGTCCGATGAATTTAAAAAAAAATCATCCGCCATATTGGATCTGCTATTTTGAATTTTGAAAAACTGATTTCATATTCCTAATCAGCGACCTCAAAGACCCCTAAATACAAAAGATGAACTTTTAAAAAAAAAAAGGTCGGGCGTTAAACGATTAAAGTGAATAATTTGTTTTTTGTTATTAATCCTGATTCACCTCACTGTGGTTCTAGACTTGGTATAATCAGAAAGGTATAGGATTTTCCTCCTCCCTTTAACTTTGCAATACCGTAGTTCTAGAGTATTTTACGATATGACGTCCTGCAATAAGATTGCGGTCTACCGGAATACAAACGGATAAAGTAATCTTATTGGACATAAGCTTGAATTTTGAATACATATCCCCGCAAAATTGTTTAATTAATGTAATTCCCATAAGATTACTGTGTACTCTTATGCTAATATACCACATCTTGCTACATGACTTCTCAATGTTAAATACCCTATTCCTCGTGTAGGTAATTCAGTCCGTAGTTTCCAATATCCAAGTACACTATACTATACATATTAATAAACAAAAAACCTATAAATACAATAGCAGATTCATAATACCTTTCTAGCGAATATAACATTTAATTTAGAAAATTAAATGACAATAATACATAATATATAATCAGAAGAATGTCCTCTGTTTTTGTTTTGCTTTCAGTACATGTATGGTTAGTGACCGCTTTACACATATAAATTCGAATAAATAGTTTTGTTTCAAAAAACATACATTTTAAAATGTACATAGTCTGAAAATATAATTAATGGTTGAATTCTAAAAGTACTTAATAAATAATCTGGGGGTCAAACTGATTTGAGCTTCCAGTGGCCTACAAAATTAATCCTTAGGTCAAACAGTTTTTACCATGAAATGACCTTCCAGTGAGACCTCAAAGGAGACCCGAGATCATTTTTTTTATGTAGTGAAATGTCGGGTTTTTTAATGTCTGTTTTTTTAAATGTCTGGTTTTTGAATGTCTGCATTTTGAAATGTCTGGTTTTTGAATGTCGGATTTTTGGTGCACCCGTTTTTGTCATTTATTTACTTCTATTTATTAATTACTTGAGAAGACCATCGATCGGGGCCGAAACTACGCAAGAATAGCATTTTAAATTATTATTTGACTGAAGTATCGATTCATTCGGGGCACAGAATGTATATTTCCCAGGAATTTCGTTCCGTGTAAAAGAACATTTGTAAATTCTTTTCTCTTCTTATTTTATGTGATACTAGTGATATACCCAAATTTCAAACCTGGTTAATCTAAAGACACATGAGTTGAAACGTCTGTTTCTTTTGCAGAGCTCGTTCGATTGACGACGTGGCTTCCTACATGTGAAATTTATTCGATGTGCTGGGAATAAGTCTTTGACATCGTTGAGTTCATACTATTTTTGGACTGACTTGGATACCCTTAAATTCGTCTGAGTTAACGGTGTCCATACAGGAGAAGCATATGGTAAGCTAGAAAGTACTAAGGTCCTAAAAATATCACAGCCTGAACGTTAGTAAATTGTCTGGTAGATCGAATAGTGAAACCAAGCAATTTATATGCATGATTTATTACATGCAATAAGTGTTCATAAAATGATAATAAGTTATCTACTATTACACCAAGATCTTTAATGAAAATAACCATATCTAACACTAATCTATTAATGTAGTATGTCTGATTTATATCAACTGAAGTCTCTTGAAATCTTAGGACCTTGTATTTCAGCAAATGTAGATTTAAATAAGTCATAACTCCTCTGGGCCCTCTAAATCTTTTAAGGTTGAATCCATGGTAGTTGCAATAATGGTATATAATTTCAAATCATCTGCATAAAACATTAATTTGGAATACTTTTTTTTTATTTACCATTCCAAGTTAATACAATCTGTCAACATTAGTAGCTTTCAGTAATATTTCTGGAAATTGGCAATAGAACGCACATGGTACACACACAGTGATGGGTCCTTGTTCAGGTATTTTTTTCAATACAAAAGGAACTGATATGATGCTGGGTAGTAAAGGCAAACAATGTTCTTCAAATGTAATAAAAAACTTAAGGTGATTAAATCAGATGGAATCTTCTTCTTCAATCTTCTTTTCTTGCATATAGGAACCACGAGATATTTACCCAGCAAGTTTGAATGATTTTCAAATCTATCATGGCAACGTAAAAAATGGTGTTTTATTTCTTCGTTTTATATAAACCATAGGACGACATAGTATTTCTAAATTTAAGTTTTCTGATGTGCCCACAATAATTGCGTATGCCGTTGGTCCAGATGGGCTTCAAGATTGTTTTATACAAGAGTTTTAATTTCTTTTGCTAGTGAGGACCCTGTTCCAAGTAGCCAAAACATTTTTCGTATATTAAGTCCACGTTGTTTTCTTTTAGTGAATATATGTGTTTTCCAAATTAGCCTGAGATCGAGATGCATTGCAAGATATTTTACAGAATCAGATATTTACTAGTCGACATGTTTCTTTCTGAGTAGCAAAAGTTACATGGCATGATTTATTTTCATTGCCATTTTGCGAACCATTTTTGTATACCATAAAGTGCTCCGTGCAGCATTTGAGAGCCGATTCATGATTTGGAATTAGTTTTCCACTCACAATTATAGGATTTAATCTGAAAAGTAATAACTTTTCAAATACTTTTGATAAAATGGAAAGAAGGTTAATAGTGGGTCTAGAGAGAATGGGCGACGCCAATAATATAGTAAGGAAAGGGATGAAAACAGAAAGGATGAGGTTGGAGGCAGGGATTTGCAGAGTCGAAAAATTCTGGGAGAAGATGAGCGAATGGACCGGTAGGGAGATAGGGAAGTAGGGGAGGAAAGATGACGAAGAAATATGGGTAAGTGAAGATAGTGAAGTTTGATAGGGGAAGAAAAATGGAGTGAGACAAGAAAAAGAGAAGGGAAGAAATGGGTTTGAAAGTGTCAAAAATCAAATCATGTAGGAGATACAATATGGGCAATGATAGATGGAATACCAATATTTTTCTATAGTGTGCTTAAAGTTCGTATATGACAAAATATACAGACCAGATAAGATAGTATTGGCAGGATAGCGACAGAAATGTGCAGAAATTTGTGTAAGTGGCTCTTGAAGTTCCGTAATTAAAAACAGGAAAATGATAGGAGACGAGCGGTAAGGTAAGGAAAAAGATACCTTCAGATATTAGAAATATTCTAAAAACTGTTGCGTATCATCGAGCCTCTTCTTCATTATATATTTTCATAATACTTTTCATGATGAGACTTTTTAGGTTTTACAAATTGACATATCGTTGATGTTCTTACTTACTTAATTAATTATTTACTTAAAATAACTTAAGTTGGTCAATAGCTGCATTTCATAACCCTGTTATGAACAACTAATGAACACATAATTGTACAGTCAATAGAAATGAAATAATTAATGTAAAAACTCTCTCATTCAGCTACAATCGGGTATGTTGCCTTGGATAACTCTACAAAGAAAAAACAAGTATTATTTCAGTTTCCTAATATTGGCCTAATATAAATTATTATTGAAAATTAGGAGTTAAGTTGGAACTTGTATTCTGTTATTTAAATACTAATGTCTGTAGTATTCGAAGAAAGGAAGCTCATAATACATGACATATACATATTTACATCACATTTACATCAACAAGAACCCATACATAAATGCAATAAATAAAAGAAACACGATACAATTATTACCTCCTTAGCAATTTCCATTAAAATTTTTGATGTTGATGGGCCAGTTTGTTGCACCATATTGTAAAAGTAACCATCTTCATTTTGTAACAAATCGAAAGGATGTCCGAATTCCTGCGATAAGATAAATTCCATTATGCAACAGTTAATTCAAATTAGTTCATTCAAATCAAATTATCTAAAAATACTTACAACCATGGAACCAGCATCCATTACCAAGACCCGATCACTGTCCATCACTGTGTTTAATCTATGCGCAATGGTGAGTACAGTGCAATTCTGAAATTTTCTTCTAACTGTTTGTTGTATTAACTCATCCGTCTTTGGATCGACATTGGCAGTAGCTTCGTCAAGTACTAAAAATACATTTTTCCTAAGCACAGCGCGTGCTAAGCATAATAGTTGTCTCTCGCCGACGCTAAAATTTGAACCTCCATCCGTAACTTTCATATCTAAGCCTTCCTTTGCGACTATAGTGGATTTCAATTCTACGTCATCCAATGCTTGCCACAAATCGATGTCTTGGTATTCTTCAAATGGGTCAAGATTGCAGCGAAGAGTTCCAATGAACAGAACTGGCTCTTGAGGAATAATACTAATTTTCGTGCGAAAATCATGTAACCCCAAAGAACTAGTTGGCAAGCCATCAATAAAAATATCTCCTTCTATATCTGCCAATCGGAAAAGCGCAGTGATAATAGATGACTTTCCAGCGCCAGTTCTACCAACGATTCCAATTTTCTCTTTCGGTTCGATGGAAAAGTTTAAGTTATTCAATGCCAAGGAATTGTCATACATTAAATGAACATTCTTAAAACATAAGCGACCTTCTTTAGGCCAGTTCTCAGGCGGCTTGTTCTTCGGTGTACTTTCCAAGGGTGGTTCTTCTTTTAAATTTGAATATTCTAACACTCTTTCTACCGATGTCATGTTTGTCTCTAATTCGGAACTTTGCTTAATTCCCCATTGCAAAACTCCGATGAGAAGCGTACACTGCGTGATTATAAGTCCTGCATTGCTAACTGTGGTTGTATCTTTAAACGATATGATGATCCACGTGATCAGGCCAATTAATATCGAACATAATACATCTGTATAAAAGCCCAAAGCTCGATCACCTGCAGCTGAAATAATCCAGACGGCCGAATATACGTCTTGATGATTATCGAATTCTTCTCTTAAAATTTGTTGGGCATTTAGAGCCCGAATAGTTGTTAAACCGTCAAGAACTGCACTTAGGTGAGTAAACACCGGCGACCTTGCTGAAAAAGATTGACTTTCATTATTTACTATGATAGTAGGAAAGGAATTAAATATTTTTTCATTAATTTGTTATTAATTATTTCCGAACTAGTACATATAATGTTAATATAGTACTGTTTTCAAAACCTCCTCCATACATCATCAGTATTGGTATTCTTTCAAATTAAAATGATCAATGTATGACTTCCTTTCGTACCTCATCTTTCTTAGTGGCCTTATAAGGAAATTCAATTATTTACAACATAATAAAATAAAACTCAGTTTTGGTACTCTGCTTGAACAAATTACATGTTAAACCAAGCCGGAAATAGGAAATACTATTTTTTTTGTAGATGAATATTTATTCCCAGACCCAAACTTAATTTGCAATAGTGTAATTAGCTTACTTATTCCTTCTAGTCGTTTTATGCTTCTACTCGTTCTTACATAAAACATTCTACATAGTGCAAAAAGAATTATTATGAATACAGACGGCATAAAAAGCCAGGGATTGACGATAGTTATTAAAATAATGACAATGATGAATGTCACAAAACTCATATTGATGTCACGAATTATCTGAGCCAACTGACGATCAATCACCACGACGTCCTTCGCAAACCTTGAATAAAATAATTTGATTATCGATTATTAATTGCTTTAAAGCGGCTGCTCTGTACAAAATATTTAATAATTTTAACTAAGATTTTAACATAAATTCGTTTTAATCGCTATGCTTAATTCAATTAGTTCAATCTGTAGAATTTACGAATTATTTAACTCCCGCTTAACCCTTTAAGTCCCAAAGTGCACAATTTTCACATGGATTTCAGCATCGTTTTATGTATAAAATAAAAATTTTAAAAAAATGGAAACATCTATATGCGACTAGTTTTGAGGTCGCTCTTTCGATTGGCGCTACTGAAATTTTCGAAAAATGACGTTTAACACAGTTTTTTTACAAAAATACTGAAAAAACGCGATTTTTTAGCTGCAATTTTTTTTTAAATGCATTTTTAACTATGACATCGGTTTCAGATCACCTTCTAATCTTTCAGAAACGTATTCCCGATTGTTTTACTTCAAAATTACACATTCACATATTTTGATTTATTTTGTTTTTCGTTTCAAAATGGCGTCTGAACGTTGAAAATTTTTGCAAGTGAAGAAAATACTATTATTTCGGATCTGCTAGGTTTTCTTTGTAGTAAAATCGAACAAATAAGTTATTACGAGTTTTGTATCACCTATTTTGATTTACGGAAGCAGTAATATCCCATAAAATCCTATTTCAAGATGGCGACTGTCATGTGCTCAGTAGAAATACGTGTATTTCGAGACAACCAAAATTGGTGTGAAATTTGCTAATTACCATCTCATAGGTTTCAGTCATCGCTAAACTCAAATCTTCAGTCAGTTTACCGTAATTCAAAATGGCAGATCCAATATGGCGAACCCGTTATGTAAAATTTCACATTTCTGGAATAGGAAAAATACTATCATATTCCACTCAGATTTTCAAGTCAACATTATTTTTATGATTTTTTTGATTATATAAATGGTTTTCGTGACAGTCGCCATCTTGAAATTGGATTTTATGGGATATTCAATCAAAATAGGTCATACAACACTCGTAATAACTTATTTGTACGATTTTACTACAAAGAAAACCTAGCAGATCCGAAATAATAGCATTTTCTTCACTTTCAAAAATTGTCAACGTTCAGACGCCATTTTGAAACGAAAAACAAAATAAATCAAAATATGTGAATGTATAATTTTGAAGTAAAACAATCGGGAACACGTTTCTGACAGATTAGAAGGTGATCTGAAACCGGTATCATAGTTAAAAATGCATTTTTAAAAAAAAAGTAGCTAAAAAATCGCGTGTTTTTCAGTACTTTTGTAAAAAACTGTGTTAAACGTCATTTTTTGAAAATTTCAGTAGCGCCAATCGAAAGAGCGACCTTAAACTAGTCGGATATAGATGTTTCCATTTTTTTTTAATTTTTATTTTATACATAAAACGGTGCTGAAATCCATGGGCAAATTGTGCACATTTGGGACTTAAAGGGTTAATGACTCGTTTTTAACCTTTAAAGAATGGCAATGTAGAATTCTTGATTTTCTTTCGAATGTGCATCTAATATATTGAAACAATCTGGCGCTGGCCAATTTGGCGCTGGACGTTTTAACGCTGGCCATTTTGGTGCCAGGACGTTTTGTCCATAAATAACCACTCCTTGTCAGGTAATTTTTGGTCCCTACTACCCCCATATAATAGACATCAGTCTGATTTCCCTCCCCTCTCTCGAATGTTGCGAAACATTTGAAACGTATCTAAAATTTAAAATACTTAGCAGATGTGACATTTCGTACTGATGGTGAGCGGATTTTATTTCCCAGGAAATAATTTCTCGAAAGTAATTTTGTCGTGAGAATTTCCCTGGGCAGTCAAATTCTTTTAGGAATCATTAGGAGTAGGCGGAGACCTGACTGGTTAGGTTAGGTTAGTTTTATGACGTTGCCATTTCTCCACTTCCCCCATTTAATAAACGAATTTTGATGTAAAATTATTCTCGCGACAAAAATCAGGGTAAAAAACGTCCTGGCGCCAAACGGGAGCCACCAAAACGTGCATCCGTTCAATATATGCGTTTTTCTCTAGGAATTAATTTTGGTACAGAAAAGAGAAAAGTTTATTCTTCGCATACTTACGGAATTCCCATTCTTTAAAGGTCCAATTAAAATTACTAAATACTTTGATCAGTATAATTAAAAATAAAAATTAACAAAATTACCTGTTCATAATTCGTCCCATAGTATTTTCATTGAAAAATGTCATTGTTGCACGTATAACATTAATGAACATATTTTTGTACAGATTGTTTGATATTCTTCTACAGACCTCAAAATACCATGTAGCCTGCAATAAACCTAAAATCACAGTGGCTAAAATAATACCAGCGTATACGGAAATATACCAATCCTTCGAATGAACGTTTGGATCATTTATTATCGTTCTGTTGCGGCCCATCACTTCGTATTCTTTATTCAACCAATATGCAATAAAGTAGTCGCCGCTAATGGCAAAAATTTCCGCACAGACTGTAAACAATAATGTTAATATTCCAAATATTGGATTTCCAGCAGCTTTTATGTACGAAATATAAACTCCTTTAGAAATAGCTCCGACTTCTTGAACTTCGTCCTTCATAATGGGTTCCTCGTCTGGATCATCGTAGGTTTTCGAAGCAATACTGCTAGCCTCCGATTTAGAGATTTCTGCTTTTTGAATTTCCTCCTTCGATTCCTCCAATGTCAGCATCTGTAACAATTCCAATCCGGATTCTTGTAATTCTTGCAATGATCCCATTGCTTCCACGCGCTCTTGCTTTAAAACTATCAGTTGATCAACGTCTTTCAAATACTGATATTGATGGGTAACTAACAAAACGGTCTTCCCTTTCAAATAAGTTTTTATACATCTTTCAAAAATACGTCTTCCAACGCTAGTATCTACAGCGGACAATGGATCATCCAGTAAGTATATATCAGCATCCACGTAAACGGACCTTGCTAGATTTACTCTTGCGCATTGTCCACCGCTTAAACTAATCCCTCTCTCACCTACGAGGGTTTTATCTCCATGAGGAAACATGTCAAAATCTTTCCGAAGTTGGCAAACATTTATTACTTTCTCGTATTTATCTTCATCCATCGGTTGTCCAAACAAAATGTTTTGTTGTATAGACGAAGCAAAGATCCATGGCTCTTGCGAACAGTAGGATATTTTTCCCGAAATTTCTAATTTGCCACTTAATATGGGTAGTTCCCCTAAAATGGCTTGAAAAATACTCGTTTTACCCGCACCTACTTGACCGATGATAGCTACTAACGTTCCGGATTGTACAGCAAAACTGACCCTTTCCAATGTATTATTCTTGGCGTCGTGAACCCATTTTGCTGTGATGTCTACAAATTCAAGAGCAATGTTTCGTGTTGTAGATTGATTAGGAGGATTAGAATTACGATTTACAGAACTGCTGTCTATTTCATCGTAAGATACAAAATGTTGAACTCGGTCTATGCTTATGATGAGTTCTCCAATAGCATTTAGTCCTACAATTTATAAAAACATTATATTAATGTCATGGAACGTAATTATGCAATAATTAAAATAAGTACAAAATTAAAGGGATTGATCAAAAGACGCCAGCAGTATACGAGCAAGCTTATAATATTTAAATTAGGATATTCAAACCTTAAATCAACTACACAGTTAGGGTACAGAAAACCAACATATAGAAATGCATGGAGCTAACATAACGAAACTAATATCCATTTATAATACCTCTTATTAATGAATTATTCTTGTATTCTATCGTACATAATAATATTACATATTCTATATGTATAGAGTATGCAAGTTCTTCTCTTTTCTTTTTTTCTATCTACTAATTGAATTTTGAATTCTGCAATCGATAGTACAATATTAAATTTCATTTTGACGAAAGGAGATGAGGTACTCTTCGCGACCTTGTCCAGAGCGCTTCATTTAATTGAATCTTAACATACGTTTGTGTAAGACTTACCAACAGGGAAGCGTCGAAACGCAATCAGTCTCATTACATTGTAGTATGCTGACACTAAAAATACATTTTCTGCTGTTATTTGATTACCAAAAAGAACATAAGCCACTACAGTAATAAACAGACAAGTTCTGGGAACGTATTGTTCAAAAGACAATGAGACGCCATAAGCAATTTTCGTTATCGTAAGAATCTTCGTTTCTATCCTGAAAAATTGATTTTTAATATAAAAAAAACATAGTATAGCAAAGTAAACATAAATTGAGAATATTTAACTAAATTGATTTAGCTAACAACAATTAGTCACGTAACGGGATAACTAAATGCCATGAAATGTGTCAAAGAACATTTTAATTCGATTTGCGTAACCGTTAGTTTTTTCGAAAATGAACTATAAAATAAAAGGAATTTGTATGATCAATGTCAAATATCAGAAAAATGTTTCATGTTTATCATTGCTAAGACTACGGACACGCTATTCGCTTTATTTATTTTTTAATATCAATCGGATTTCAAAAAATCACATCAAAAGAATTTTTTAGGCACTGGAAAACACTTTCAGTGGAACATATGAAGAGGTTGGTTACAACACGTTTTGTGCGGCCGTTTTGGAGCCAGGATGTTTTGGCCCCACCGTTTTGCCACCAGACTCTTTGACTGGTTTTTGTCCGGAGAAATTCTGCCGATGAAATTATTTCCGGAAATTATTTCCTGAAATCTCACGTCTGCTTTACTCAGATATTTTAAATTTTGAATGAAATCCATTCAGCTATAATAAAAAAATTGCTTATTTGAGGCAATGGCAGATACTTTTTCCGTTACATGTACCAGAAATGAGCTTCAAATAACTACATCTTGTTTAATCAAGTTTAATTAAAACTCGTTTTATACAGTATAAAAAAATCTTTTTGATAATTGAATTGATAAAGACTTAGAAAGGTGGTGGTTTACTCTGATTATTTTTAGTATGCCATGGTCTTAATGTTGCAACCTTTATTTTCATTGAAGTATATGGGCATTGTTCTAGAACTTTTAAACTTTATGTTGTCGCTCATTATGATACCTTAAAAATTTTAAATATAACTTTGCAACACTACAGATCAACAAATTTTTGTTCGTTTTACATGTAATAAGCGTTTATTACTAATTACCGATATGTAGAAAACAATGAGAGTAAATAAAAGTAGTGAATTTGCCTATTTTAGGTGCGCGACACTAACTACATTTTTTCAGTTTTAACACTGAAACTTTTTGAACCTTTTTTTTATGGTCTGTGGTTTTTTGTGGAAGTATTTGGGGATGCAAACAAATGAAAAATCCTTAACTTAATGATGTGCCTCACTGAGGAATAAAATTATATACCTTCAAACTTGCGAGATAACTTTTTTTTATAGTTGACAATTTAGCAATCAACCTTAGATAATTTTTTTCACATTGGTTTTTAAGAAACCACACAACAGGGGTACATTACCTATATGATAAAAAGTAATTTGAGCCTTTGCCCGAATGTGTGCCACCTATATAAAAAAAAATGCGACCACGTCAAACTTTAAATTTCCAAGCGAAACTCACTTTGAAAAATCAAATTATGTAATGGCAAATCTACAATTTAGCTTCTAAGTACTTTGGAATCATTGTGATCTTTTCTCCTATGTTATTAAAGTATTTATAACTTTTGTGTTTTTTTAATACAACAAAAAACACACTTTTTGACAATAATAAAATGATTATTCTTTACAAATCGTTTTAATTTTTTGGTATCCTTAATGTTAAATCATGTATTTGGATTTCAAATTTTAATGAAAACTGACTTTGGATTTGTAATCAGTGGCCTCAAAAACCCTAACATATCAAATTTTATAAAAATCAAAAAAATTTTGTAAAAATAGTCCGCCATATTTAATCCGTTATTTTAAATTTGAATAAATATTAACTAGACGTTTAATTTTATATACTAGCTTCTAAAAATTAGGCCATAAGCAAAAGAACTGAATTTTTTATGTATATTAATACAAAACTAAAAACTAATTTTACGAGTAACGTAACACGTTACATTAAAAAAAAAAAAAATACATTGCGTATAAATGAGTCACGCAAGGTTTTTCCTGTCATTTGATCAATTCTAAAGCCAATAAAATTAATTTCATGAATGTGCCTAAAAAAAAATGCAATTTTCTTCAACCTCAAAGTTTAAAAGTTCTAGAATAATGCCCATATACTGTCAACATACTTCCTTGCTTTATCGACCAACATGGTAAATGGTTTTTCCCAACCATACATTTTAATTACTTGTACGCCTCTAATAATTTCATTAGTCAAGCGAAGCCGTTCATCCCCAGCTGTTGAATGGTCCGCAGTTAATCGTGACACGAATTTTGCAATATAGCCTGACACAGAAAATAATAGTTAAAACATAAATATTTTGTTATAAAATAAATATGAAATATAAATTACCTTGGATAGGAAGGCAGATCAATAACAAGCAAAATCCCAAAAGTCCCGAAACTGTCATTTCCCTGTATATGAATATAAAGGCAATAAGAACCAAGATTGGAGATATCCAACTGTAATGCACGAATGGAAACAAAAAATCCATCCTGCTCATATCAGCGCTGAAAATATTAATCATCTAAAAAAATTAAACCATTTAAAGGATTTAAATTATGTTTTGGATTGTGTTATAATAAACTAATTACGTGTACCTGGCCAACGCTTGTTTCTGATTGCATCACAGCCTTCGACACGTGCATGATTTTTTCATACAGCAGAACGCAGCAAGCAGTTCTTACTCTCATTGCTACAACCATCATGTAGTATATGGAGACATGCGACACGAAACTGTAGAATATATTGGAAATAAAAAGAGCCGTCCCCCATAAATAAACTTCATCTCTTGTCATTTTACTATCTTCGAAGAAGTATTGAAGTATTTTGATCAGAAATAGAGGTTGACAGAGTCTGTTAAAAACACAATGTTAACAATAATTGTTAATTGTAAATTGTAATTATTACAATATTAATAGCTTATCATGTATCAAAACATTGTTATGTAGCAGGAGAATAGTTTCCTCGGCATTATATGCATGTTTTAACCCATTAACGTCAAGAAGGACACTTTTTTCACTTAAATTTCAATCAAAAATTTCATATGAAAATCCAAGTTCAAATAAATTGAAAGGTACGTGTCTAACTATTTTCGAGGTCGCTCTTTTCAGTGCTGTTGTCAAAATTGAGCTATCTTAATTAGAAAATTAAATATGTCGATTTAAATGTCAAAATAACGCGAAAAATCGAGTGTTAATTTTTATAAAACATTTTTTTCTCATCGAAAGAATATTTGTCGTCAGAAAAATTCTTCATTAAACGAGGATGCAATAGTTATAGTATTAAGATAAATTTTTTTAATATTTAAAAACTAACATGGTGATCGCAAAATGGCGACTCCAATGACAAATTTCTAATTAAAACTTAACAATAGTTTTTCTTGAAAACTATAGACTTCAGAACAAATTTTCTAAGAATAAATACGTTTTAGAATGAGTCAAAAAATCATCTCAAATTTTTTTTCAGAATATATTGTTAAAATTTTTTATTTTTCGAAAAATCGAAAAATTGAAATTTTTAAAAAAGTCATCCAAAAAATCTGAAAAAATTTGAGAGTATTCTTTGACCAATTCGAAGACATATTTGTTCTAAAGACATTTTTTCTAAAGTCTACAGTTTTCAAACAAAAAAATTATTAAACTTTTCTAGATTTCAAGACTAGTAATTTTTTTTCTTGAAAACTGTGTACTTTAGAAAAAATTTCCGTAGAAAAAAAATGTCTTCAAATTGGTCAAAGAATATTCTTAAATTTTTTCAGATTTTTTGGACGATATTTTTTAAAAATTTCGATTTTTCGACTTTACCGTGACGAACAATATTTGTAATTCTTAGAGTCGTTATGCAACTTTGTTCTACTCTACTAAAATAATAATACTTAGAGAAAGCGCTACGTACAATTATAATAGAATTTCGCTTGAGGTAAGTTCGTTTAATTATTAAATAGTACTTCGCGCTTCCTCCTATCGATCGCCAATTGTAGGGGAGGCGTGGGGTGTACCGCTCACCTAAGGAAAGTATCGCTTTTAATAAATGCATAAATAATTTCAGATTTGTTTAACGATTGAAATCGATTCTATAAAGCCCCGACAGTAATATACAAGAAGATCTGAATTTTTACTAACGCTAAACGTATTGAATTATAGAATTTAATAAATATCAAAGATCCAACAGGATCTCCTGTCAATGTGGGTAATACCGCTCACTAAATTTAAGTTGTTAAACTTATTCTTATTCACTTAGAAACAATGTAATGAAAATGTAATGAAGATGTAATGAAGAAATATCAGTACAGGCAATGAAAATGGTAAAGAAGAATGGATTCAAATTAATGATTCATAAATAATGAATGTACCTAACCTATGAAATTCAATGATATTATAAATCAATTTGTTGTTAACTCACTTGTGTACATTCAATGTATATGATTAATTACAAGAAGTTCCATTTCAAATATCCATTATTTTAGTACTTTCTGTACATTTATTTGATCAACAATATGTGAAATATGCCATAAACTCTGTGAGCGGTGTTACCCACTAACGCGCCGCGTTGAAAAGTAATGAATAATTAAAAGTCAATGTTGTTTTTAGTAGTTTACCAAATACCATTTGGTAATTAACAGTACAACAAGTCTATTTGTTCATATTTTTTCCCATTGGGTACTAGTAAAAAGATGGAAAACCGTATATTGTAAAGACCAATTCTTATCGTATTTATGTCAACTACGTTACAAAACTTTCCAATTTTTTTTTAATCAACTTTTAGCAATAAACTATGTAAATTTTTTGTTGAAATTAGATTTTGACATAAAGTTCTTTAGTAAAAAAATATAAAAAATAATTTTAACTTAACGGAAGGTTGAGAAATATGAGTGAGCGGAATTACCCACTGAGCGGTACAACCCCCGCCTCCCCTAGATATTTATAGAAGTTCGAAAGGAAAAGTGCTGAATTGCATTTTGAAAACAAAACAAATGTATTAAATAATAGAATAATAACTTAAGAATCTATTGAACAATTTTGTTTTGAATTCAAAATAGTTTTAGCACAAGTATCACTTCTTGGAAGTATTTTTTATTAGAAAAATGCACGAACGTTTGTCACTTTTATGTCCAACCTGCTGTTTTCTTTATCACGTCTATATATTAGACCTATCTCTGGACACAGTATTTAATTTCCCTCATACATTAATAACATACCAGAAAACGTGAAACGGTGTTACAGTTTGAATGGGGATGCGCCAAGCCGATTCTCATGTTCATTCTACTTTTAAGGCGTTACCGTTCATTTTTCGAAGAAACTGCACAGGAACTCTTTAGTCAAGAATTCCATGCTCCATATTTATTATTTCAAACATTTTTCGAAATTTTAAAAATTTTCGGAAATAAATGAGAAAAACTATGAAAAACCATGATTTTTCATGGTTTTTGTAGATTTTCACCATGAAAATTGCAATTGCGCCATACGTTTCATAATAATTTCTGGCGGCACCTTTTCGGAAGTATACCCTAAACTATTATGTTTAGACTATACTCTAACTGACTTTCTTGTAGGAAATTTAATGCTTTAAAACCAGGTTTGGTTTCTACTCTGTATTGCATCGTTTTCAATACGGAAGCGGTAATGAACAAAATGTAATGAATTTTATTTTTTTTGCATTTTTAACCGTTATTGTTTTAATATAAAAAAGTTATTTTCAGTCCAATTTGATGTGTAATTACGATTTATATCCAACAAATACATTTGGTTTATTCCGTGCCCTGTTTTATTAGGATATACGCTGTCCTAAACCACTCTCATAGTTTAGAGACACAAACATAATGATATATAATTTTGCACTTTTCATCATCATATTCACCGCCATTTTATATCACAATTAATTTCAATGACAATGGAAAAATCCGTGAAACTATAAACTTTACTGATTTTATTCTATTATTCTTAATAATGAGGTCACCTTTCTTCAAGGTCAAACATCAAACATAGTAGTTTACAATACTTCCTTTTCAGGATCTAAGGATTGCTATCGTGATTGGGAATTACAATTTTTTCATAATGGAAAGAATTGTATTTTTTTATATTTTCGAAAAAATAAAGACTAAAGCCGAGGATTTTCATGGGCTGTAAGATAAACCCATAGAACCTATCGATTACCATGCGGATGCTCTTTCAACGAATTATAAGTGTATATAAAGTACATAAAATAAAAAATCCTTTGTTTCTTATGTACATTATTTCTGAACAAAAATGGTTTCAGAATAAATATATTTAAAATATTTGAAATTCTGACTTTGTATATAACCGAAAATTCAAAAATCTTATAGCAAGAAATAACACGAGTAAAATCAAATTTTCAATATCCTGATGCTAGACGGGCTATTTTCCCGCATTCGGTAGAAGAAAATGCAGAGTAAGTTTCGATTTCGTTCATGATACATTTAACATTTTATTATATAGTTAAAAAGCAGTAAATACTTGGAAATGATTTCCCCGACAGCCGTAACGATTCCAATAACTGCAATTTGTTTCATGAAACATTTTCTTAATACACGAGCCAAAGAAGGCTTATTTTTCTCGTTTGATGCTTTAGCTAAACTTTTCTCTTCATTCCACCCATCAATCAGCATTTGGCCCATATACTGACTAGTATGATTTTCAGCTGGTGGAGATAAATCGAAGACGGACAGTTCTCGTTTCCATCCTAGCAGGTAAGTGTCCAGTAGCCATCTGCAAATAAATTAACCTCATTGATATTTATCTTTAGAATGCTGAGCACTAATTTATGCGATTAAAGTAAAGTATCTTACGCGAATGTAAATGAAGACAACAGACTTGGATTTTTCCTAGGATTCTTCACTTCTCGTTTGTTTACGCGATCCATCTTATGGTAGAGATTTGTTTAGAAGCATTTCATTGCATTTTTAACAGAAAAAAGGTACTGATGAACAAATTTGCAGCAGTTAAAACATCAGTTTCAATCGGTAAAATCGCGTTTGTGTAGAGCCTTTAAAAAATGTGAAATTTTAGTAATTAAATATAAATAGATGAAGGGTTCGTTGAAAAGGTTTCACGTAAAGTTTTTAATGTAATTAATGTGGATAAAATATATTTGATACTCAAAGCAAAGGGCGAATAAATCGGGCCCGCATGCAAACGATATCTAATTAATTTGTGCATAATTTGGTTAGTAATTTTATAGAATCGTTTAAACGCAGTATAACCCACAATATGATCATTCTATCCATTAGCCCTCGGATGGACAGATTCTTAGATGTTTTATATATAATTTATATAATCTGTGTATAAACAGACTGATTAAAAGTTAAGAACCGTTAATTTTATCGTATAGTAGCATACTCTTTTCGTATTTCTAAACAAGATTTCTGCAATAAACGTCCAAAAAATTTGTTAAAAATATTAAAAATTACTCTAATCTTATATATTAGTTTCGCATTGGACCCAAAGTTGAAAAAGTATCGTCTTTGGTCCCTGGAAATTGGAATATTTATTTATTAAGTCTATATATATAGTCGCCATTTTAGCAGACACCATCATCGCCAGTTATATCCAGTTATAACCTTATCTATATATTCCCTTATTTTCATTTGCCCTAATTTCAGTTACATCCTTCGTTTGAAGAAATTCGTTTACTTCATTTTAACATTTTTGTATCACTTGTTCCGTACCACTAGACTTTTACTAGAACAACTATTTAAGACAAGTATTCGTTTCACTATATTTTACGACATAAGTGAGAGAAAACATTACAATGAGACAAGAAACCGTCAGCATATATAATATTATTAAAAAAATGAAAATAAGGGAAGGAATGTTACTGAGGTAATTTGGAGATACTTCCGAAAAGCCCATACTCCGATTTCTTTTTGAAAGTACGTTTCGACGCTGATTACGAATATCATGCTGAAAATTGGCGACAAGGACACCTTCAAGGTCAAAACTAGAAAAATCGTGTTATTTTGTTATTTTCTAAATTTATCTTGAAGTCCATACCAAATTTTTTTATTAACGTATCATTTCCGACGTATTTGTGAGTCCTGATTGATCCGCCATTTTGAATTTCAAAATTCGGAGGTCAAAGTCATAATCGGCGACCCGAAAATCCCCAAGTAAAAATGCTCAAGCGATTTGTCAAGCGGCACAAACAGTTTAACTATCCCAATCACAATAAGGACTAAAGGTGTGGATATTTCGTATAATTAAACACACTGCTCATCGTAAACTAGATGTTAGCAATCTAAAGAAAAATTAATTAAGCAAATAAACAACCATCTGTACGTACAATGAAATAGTCACATTCCTTTCCGTAATTACATTATGCAATATAAATGATGTGCTACTTCAACCTTGCAAAGATCGTTGAAATAACTAAAAGTTTTCTAACCGTACAATATAATTATTATGATCAGAATATTTAAATGGAAACAAGTACATGTAATGTATATTAATTAATTACATTATTTATTTCATAAAAATGTATTCTATGCGTAAGTATATGCATAAAACTTTTTTCATTAAATTTTGGATGATTTTGTATTTTTCAGAAAAATTCTAAGGCCTTGGAATTATAAAAATGTTCTATTAAATAATCGAAATATTAGAGTTTAGTATAAGTGTATTAGATGCATATGCTTGGGTTAAAATAGTATAGCTGAATGAAATAAACTTATAGAAGTAACGCAGGTGTATTAAGAAAGTTCTATCCTTACGCTGCTAGTCCAAAGAAAAAACCCATTAGAATTTTGATTTTATTAACTCTGCTTTTATTTTAATAATCATTAAAGTGCAGGAAAATTCAGTTTCTCTAATGACATCATGTTGAATACGAAAAAAATAAAATTATAACCCACTTTTTTATTTAAAATAAAAATAAGGATCCAATGAAAAGTAAACGGAAAATCTCAAAAAGAAAATATGACACAACAACATTTTTATTAACAATTCCATATATTTAAGAATTTACATTACAATTGAAATCGCGCATAAAATCCAAAAATTATAGATTAATAAGTTAAGACAGAATAGAAAATGGAACAATGAAAATACAAATAAAAAAAAATATTGACCTATTCACGTTATTGACGATACTTACAATAATCTTGCAAAATTAAGAAAGAAGAAAGAGAAATGGAAATATTTTTTGGGAAAAATACTTCAATCTCACAATTAGTATTAAAATCCAACCGATTGGATCGCCGAACGTAGTGAGGAGTTATCTTGATTCAGGGTCCAAAATGTGCGCTTGTGATGCCGCCTAGCAGAAACTAGGTGAACTTGGAGGAGAGGAACAATTAGGGGAGGGTGGGATATGTTATACAGGATGAGAAACAAGGAGATGAAATTGAAACATGGAAATAATATAAAAATAAAACCGGACAAAATAAAAAGTGGAAGGGGAGGGGCTTAATGCCAGCCGTCAGACAAAAATGGGACAATTACAAGACATGAGAAATAGCAGTATTCGATACAAGGATACAAGGGGCGTAAAATTTTTTTCTACAAATGTGAGGGTTGTGAAAAAACATTTTCGCACATGCGTCGAACAGTATTTTATGTTACAGTGTGCGTAAAATGCTATTTTACACATTTTTCACTTTTCTCTGGCGCATTTTACACACACTTGCAACATAAAATATTGTTCGACGCATGTGCGAAAATGTTTTATATACTAATGTGAATGCGAACCTCGCTTTCAGCTCCGCCCGCAACCCTCACATTCGTAGAAAAAACTTTTCGGCACTAGTTTCATACGATATTTTATGTCACTTGAGTGCGTAAAATGCGACCGAAAAATGTCAAAAGTGTGTAAAATAGCATTTTACGCATCGAATGACATAAAGAACTTTACACATATACACGTGTGCCGAAATATTGTTTGCTTACAGCTTTTCCGTGCGTAAAGTTTACTTTACGCACCGAAAAGACGTACACAATAGTACTTTTCGGTCCTAGGCCGTAAAGTTCAACTAAACAATATCTGTCAGTGCACATATCAGTACAACCGATAACAGTGTCTAGAATTGAAAAATATCTTATGCTGCAAGTTTACATACAGCATAACATAACTATTTCTAAAATAGTGGTTCTTAATCCAGTATACATAAAATCGAGCTTTACGCATTCACACTAGAGCATAAAATTACGTTTTACTCACGGGAACGCATATCACTCGCGTTTGCGTGTACTATGTGAAAATATCAACTTATGCTTAAAATCGCATTTTATACACATATGCGTAATAAACTATTTCGTAACATGTACGTAAAATGAAGTTTTACACGTCGAGTGCGATTGTCATTTGCACGAGAGGCGGCAGAAAAAGTCTGAGTAACACTCAATGAGTATATAATGATATCGTGCGTAAACTGCGATTTCTCGCACAGTTCTAATATGACAATCACGGTTTCCGACACTCTGCGTTAAAAATATTTCGACGCTCTACGCGCAATTCCTAAATTACAATTTTTAAGTACATTTTTTGTTATTATTATAACTGCAGTTTATGTCTACTGTTATTTATTAAATAACTTAATTATTATTAAACTCTTAATTTATGTACTATCCATGAAGAAAAAGCATATAAAAATGTCTCTCTATTATATTTTGTAAGTCAAAAACTATCAGTTGTAAACATATTTTGATTTTAATACTGTTTTACTTTTTTACTTCTTAAGCAAATAAATATGCTCAAAAATGCGAGGAGCAGAATTTTTCTTACTTTTTAAGGTGTATAAACATAAACGCCATAAGTTTTTTTTTTTATAAGAATACATGAAAAATCGATGTTCATTTTAATAGAAATTTTATTTAATTCATATTCACGTGTGCTTTTTTTACGTAAGTAAATCCTTTTTGGGAACATAAAACAATTGCATAACAAAAAGAAACATCCCATTGAAAAAATTAAACATGATAATTCGTTCTTTTATGCCGAAATCAGGTTCAAAATATTCAAAAATAAAAAATCCGATATATAACAATTAAGGAAGATTAAATAACTAAAAAAAGATTTTTTTTTAATTTATTGACTCAGTATGTCACATCCACCAGAAAATGTTCCGCAAAGTATTAAATGATAGCCAACACGCTACAAAACTTGAAGAATTATTAGTGTAATTGTCAAACAGTTGAGAAAATATTGGCTCCGTTTTTAATAACTATCTTTCTTTTTATTATTCGATTCTTTATATTATTCGATTCTTACTTGGTATTAAGAAATTTGTTCTCGTATGGATGAAACGATTTCCGCATCAACCACTTGCAATCTCAACACTTACGCTTTTGCGCCACCTATTAGGTAATTAGGTAAGTTACGTTTGTAAAATCTTATCGCATGGAAAAATGTAAATATATAACTATACTACTTAATCAAACCTTAAAAATCGTCTGGATTTATTTTTTAACGTTTGAAAATCGTATGGCGAAATTAAAGATGGCGTACCCAATTTGTTACAAAATAATTACAAATTCTTAAAGATTACTAAAATATTTTGCGACTTGTCTGCAATTATTATCGCCCGAATGATCTCAATCTTGAAGTTACACATTTTCAATTCAAAATGGAGGATTCAACACACATACTTTGTAATATTTGCTTTTTAAATCAAATACAGACAACATGTTTTTTTTTATTTAGTTCCCTAATCTATTTTTTTCATGATTGGAAATATTAACGTCATTAATTACACTTAAATGATAAAGAAGGTGAGATAGATTTAAAAATAACATTCTTTTCAAAGAATGAAATTATTTCTATTAAACGTACATTTTTTACGTTAAGATCCTCTTGAACAATTGAAATAATTAAATGATAACAATATTTACTTTAATTGTTAATCTACTATTGTTGCATTTAATCTACAATCATGTATCTTAATCATTGCATTTTCGAGTATCTTATAATTGTAAATATAAGACGCGACGCGCGCAGATTACAATCGCGATAATAATGGTCGTTATCACTTGTGCATATTTCACATTAAAAAAAACTTTGAAAAGATCGCATAATATATTTAATAAATAAGTAACCAAATTCATCAATAATAATCTAAATGTATGAATGAAAATGTAATGCTTCCACAATTTTAAAACTTTCACATTTTCTAATACTATAATAGTACTTCATATACTAATAATTTTGTCTACAACTAATTGAAAATAATACATGAAAAATTAATAAATTGCGATATAAAAAATAACATGCAATCGTGGCACGTTATATTCAAACCTTACGCGGATCATTTTACTTTCCAACTTTTCATTTACCAAAATAGTGAAGGTTTCCTTGTCACATAATAAATACTTTTTATATAATAATAAAATTGAGTAATACTATTATTGACTGTATCTTTATATATTTACAAACATTATCATATTCCTAACAGTTTACGATTACAAATAAACATTCAAAACTATTAGGAATCTCTTTAAAAAAATTTACATTAATTATACATTCTGTCGTAATACACAGAATAATATATTCCATCGTCGTGGGTTTTTGTGTTTGATTTATGAAAAAATTACTCTGCCAAGTCTGTAAGTTATAGGTTAGAAACTAAAAAAAATCTATATTATTCTACTTACAAATTGAATACTTTCGTAGCAAAAATACTTGGAAAACTAAAAAGCTAAGGTCCATTTGTATCACTTTTATGTTGTTCACTAGTGGACACTTTCCCATATCATTTTTTTGCCGTTATCTAATTACATGCACAGTTTTCTATCACTGACACTTGAATGGCAAACTTGCCAATATCGCATCACCAAGGAAGATTGAAATTAAAAGTTCATTACGACCTTGTAAAATTATTGCACTAAAGTAGACGCTCGCGGAGTTAGTGTTTGCAGCTCGTCGCTACTGATTAACGGAGTAAATACACAACGATGAGTGTACGCATAAGTATGTGTTGTTTTGTTGAGGATCAATTTACATTTATAAATCATACCGGCAGCCATATAGGAATGGAATAATGCATTGATTATTTGATGCGATTTTTACACTGGTTCAAGAATTTTATTCCGCACGTTACTCTCGAATCCGATGTACTTAAATGCGTACTCCAGAGAAGTGCATAAAAAAGTCACTGAGAGAAGTTTAAGATTACAGACGTGCTAGTAGAGATACCTGCGGTGAAAAACGAGAGATGGCTGCCGGTAATTGATTAAGATGGTATTAATTTGGGACATCAATTGTCTTAAATATAGACAACTCGTGTTCCATTGGAAGCGGACGACAATCGTATAATATGAAGTTATAACAGTCAATGGTATCACTAAGAAATAAAAAATGTCGACAATAACGAGAAATTTCTTTTGTTTCGAGTTAAAAGTGAATAAAAGAAATATTAAAAAAGATATGATACATTCGTTTCACAAATTAAATAGAAATATAAAAAAAAGAATTTTCTTAGCAAATCCTCTTGTTGCGGTCCAAGTAAATGGATTAGAAGGATAGTTAGTAGCGAAAAAAGGAGGTTGGACAGATATTTACTTTTTGTGGTCTAGGGACATGATGCCGGCGTGATCTTCGGTGTTAAACCTCGTGCAGATACGTGGCTGATGCTGATGTATGATCTGGTTCTTACATTGTTTTGTGTTCAAAAAGAGTTCAAAATGATTTTTAAATCTGCTCTAAATGAAGTTAGATGTCCCACTTTCTGAGGGTTTTCTGAACCTGATGTCATTATGAGATTTTTATGAACTCGTGTTCAGAAAACCCTCAGAAAGTGGGACATCTTATAGAGAACATTTCGAAATCATTCTGAACTCTTTTCTAGTTTTGTCTAGGTATGGACCTGGTCCGATCACATCTGCTTCTGCAGATCAGTGGTCTGGGTCGAAGTAATTTAGATACAAGCGAATAAGTTAGTTTTAAGTAGTCATAAGTTAAACTTAGTACAAACTTTATATATGTAAGAAATATCTTGAAAATTGATCTTGCCAGGACCGAACTTTTCGGTACTATTTTGGTACTGTTTAAAGTGTTGTTAATACAATCGAAACACACGCCGGACTGTCTTAGTCATTCATCGTTCATTCGTTAGTTAGTAGGTGGGGTAAAATTTAAGAATTGTCGAAGAAACACATGTATACATTGATTTTACTTTCGCATTATAGGACATAACACATACATAATGATATTTCGCTCTTTTTATGTTTTCCAAGTTATCACTGGCAACGGCTAAACCTTGAAATCGTACACTTATCGTTGAATAAGCTTTGCAGTTTATCAATATATTAAACAATATCTGTCAGTGCACATATCAGTACAACCGATAATATATGTCTAGAATTGAAAAATATCTTATGCTGCAAGTTTACATGCAGATCGATGTAACATGATTCAAAATAATATTAGACAAAAAGGTCGAATTTAAAAAATTGTTTTCATATATTCATAAGGCAATATATATATTTATAACATCAAAATGATTGAATGAATTTTTCAAAATTCGAGCAAAGTAAAGGTAATTCCAATAATCATTATAAGGTCATCTAAAAAATACCAAATGAATCCATTGAAAATTCTCTAACAAATTTCGGAATTACAGTTGAATTATGCTTATTTCCAAAAATAGACGGTCAATTCTCAATTCATTACTTGGGCATTCTTTAGGAGACCGTATGTAGTAATAACAATTACCCTTACAGAGTCCAAGTTTCGAAAAATTAATTCAGACACTTTTAATTTATAGATTCCAAGGTAAATTTCTACTTTATCATGCAGAACAGACTGAGAGTTTTCGGAAATAAGTGATTTTTATTTATTTCCAAAAATTCTCGGTCAGTTCTCAATTAATGTATTTGGTATTTTTTAAGAAACCTCTAAGTGATTAAAAAAGCCTTTACAGAGCCCGAATTTTAAAAATATTATTCACTTGTGTTTAACCCTTTCAGTCACAGCGGGACACCAGTGTCCCACCTACATGGTATCAACTTCTCATCGTTTATGAGTGGTTCGTCAACGATTTCATTACTGTTTCTTGTTCCTGCCCTTCCTAAGACTCCAATAAATGTTATTAAAAAATAATAATATTGCAATAATTACGAAAAATAATTATTGATAATAAGAAATTATTTTCAAAAAATCATAATTTTCAACAAAAATATATGCCACGACGAACTAATAGCTATTATTATTTGACATTTGGTATGCAAGGGATTTTGGTACGCTGAGTACGAATCCAATATCAGATTTCTAAAATTCAAAATGGCGGATCCAAAATGGCCCACTAAAATTCTGAGAAACTGTAATTTGGTCTTACATTAGATCCACCATTTTGAATTTTGTAAATCTGACTCTGAATTCGCAATCAGCGGCTCCAAAACCCCCTGTATACTAAATTTAAGAAAAAAACCATCACTGGAAAATTTCGCGACTGAAAGGGTTAATTTAGGTTTTTTAGTGAAATTTCCTATCTTACCGGCGGACCACTAGACACGCTGAACGGGGATCGGTATTTAGCCGCCGTCGATAAACGCGTGTTATCTCTAGAATCTGAAGAGTTAACTACCCAGAATCCTGGAAGTTCCCACGATTGACTTTATACTCATAGGGGAAAACTTATATTTACCAGTTTAGTCTTTTTTTCATAGAATGGACCTTCATTAAAAACGTACCGTTGTACCCATCGATAGATGCGAAGTCGTAAGTAAGACATCTTCAGGAGGACTTTTGGAGACATCTTCGAACTAAGCTCTTGACGACCTCTGTATAAGAGGTGCGTGCTATATGGGTATTATCTCAGCAGAAAAACTATTAAGAATCATTGAAACTTTATTGCTTCTAAAATCCTTTTTCTTACTTCATTTATTTTTAGCTCACGCCGTCAAGTTTTAACTCTTGCATGTCAATAAATAATGCAAACCTGCAAAATTCGCCTATCGGTTATTAATTTTGATATCGGAGTTTACAATGTATTTTTGTCTGCTCAACACGATTCCGTGGCCTAAAATTGTCTAGCACATCAGTTTGAGAGAAGTAGGGGAAACCCAAAACAAAAACTTTTTTGCAACTTTCGAAATTTTTTTTCTTTAATCTGGCCAGCTAGAGACTTTCGCGAGGTCTTAAATAAGAGTTTTAAATAGTACACTTTAAGGCCGATAAGCGCCATACCAAAAAAATAAAGAATTTTGAGTCCAAACAATTGTTATGTCAGAGTCATCCCCAGTGTACTTTTTTCCACTGAACATGATTTTAACCCGTTAACGCCCAAGCGGACACTTTTTCGGCACGGTTTTCAACGATATTACTCTTAATGTTAAGGCTTTGAAACAAATCTGAATCATGAATTCATACGTAAAATTTTGTGCTCTTTCAGAATCCGTCATCAGAATTGACATACAATGCTTAGAAAATTAAATATGGCGTCTTGAATGCAAAAAAAAAATGAAAAAACGCTTCTAATTTTTTTTCGTCAATTTTGTTCATAACGAAAATCTGTACGCTATCAATTCTAACCTACCCTATAAGTGGTCAAAATAGAATACATTTTTTGTGTCATTTTAAAATCATCTCAGAATTATTAAAATGACCGCTAATGCGTTCAAAAAACTAAGTATGAGATCCGCATTGATTTTAGAGCACATGATGACCTTCAGAAATTATATCCGAAAATTGTTTGTCTTCGAGGTCGTTGAATACAAATCGGTTGATGAAATTAAGAAATTCAAAATGGCGGATACAATATGGCCGACCAAAATTTTTTAAAACAACGATTTTTTATGAAATTTGGTATCAGGAGGGTTTCGAGGTCGCTGAGTACAAATCGGTTGATAAAATTAAGAAATTCAAAATAGCGGATCCAATATGGCCGATCAATATAATTTTCTCAAGATCATAATGAGCTCTAAAATCTATGTGGACTTCATACTTAGTTTTTTAACGCATTGGCGGCCATTTTAATAATTCTGAGACGATTTTAAAATAATACAAAAAATTTTTTCAAAAAGTACAACTATTTTGACCACTTATACGAAATACGAAAACCATAAAGGATAAAAAGTTAAATACAATTTATATTTACAATAATTGAGTTATTAAATTAATTTACATATTTCAATTAATATTTTTGTATTTTTTTGTTGTATGAAAACAACATAATCTTTATTCATATTGCATGAGAAGATGTTTAATATCAAACCCTACTAAAATGTATGATTTTTATGAGTATTTTTATGGTTTTTATCATAAAATTTTATCTACTGTAACCTATTAAAGTTTCGTATGGGTTTGGTCATTTTCCTCACATTTTGCATTGTTTTTGTATTATTATCGAACAATATTCACTTTTGGTCAAATGTGCATACCACATAAAAAATGTGTTGCACGGAGATCTACTCCTTTTATACTACAGTAATTTTTGATATTTTTATATATCTATACTGAGATAAATGCGAAAAATCATGATTTTTGTGGGGTTTTTATGGTTTTTACCATAAAAATGAATATTTTGAAAATGTATTTTTGTAATTAGCTGCCAAAAATACATAATTATTCAAAGTTTCAAAAAGATTCCCAGATCGCAAAATAAAAAATACCTCAGAATGATGCGCTCTACAAGAATACAAGTTTTTCTGAGTTTGGGGTCGTAATGTTCTCATAATGATATCAAGTACAGAAAAACCACATCATTTGGTGCATCCGACCTCTCGTAGATCACATTATAAACTCATTCTGAACTAGTTTTTTAATGTTCTATTTAGGTTTAACCTGTGTTTACTCCCTTGTAGAAACTACATTCTAGCCAGTTTTTGGCTAATAAACTTGAGCACTGGACAGTGTGTGGACAATAAACTTGGATAGTTACCCATTGGAAATGTAGTAATTATTATATGGACATTTTTTTATAGCCGTTTTAGATAAATCTTGGACAGTTTTTGCCCAGTTTCTAAGTAGGTATCATTCAAAATATCTAAAACACATAACCTAATTAGTTTTCGTCCAGTTTTTAAGCAAGAATTTTATTAGTGTCTTGATAGAGAGTGTTTTTAATCATAATCTAGAAATTTGTACCTGCATGTTTTATCCATCTTCTGTGCAGTTTTTATCCATTTTCTATGTAGTATTTTATGTATTTTAGGGCTGGTTTAAGCACTTTTTATAATTCCATACTATATAATAATAATAATAATTTTGGACGAATCCTTCCAACCTCTTCAAACATCGTATCGCAGCCTCAAGCGAGTTTCCGTCGATGGCCGCAGTTGAGGAATTCTGGGGGAGCATCTACGAGAAAACATCTAGGCTTAATGCAGACACTCCAGGTATTGAAATCTTCACCGAATTGTGCGACGAAGTCACACAACAAAGTGAAGATTGCCCACCCGTCAGTGCAATAGAGGTGAAAAATGCCATCACAGGAGCGAGGAATTTCTCCTCGCCGGGCTGGGATGGAATTAACAATTATTGGTGGAAGAAGTTCACTTCTGTCCATCAACACCTAGCCTCTTATATAAATGGAGACCAACCCATTCCGCACTGGCTGGTGGAGGGCCGAACGACACTGATCCCAAAATCGGGAAACTTGTCCGATCCGAGAAACCATAGACCGATCACGTGTCTCAATACGTTATACAAATTGTTCACTAACGTCTTGAACAAACGTATTGAGAAATCCGTGAAACCGGTGTGGCAACGAATAGTAGAAAAACGAGGCTGCAAAATGGGTGTATCCGGCTGCAAGGACAACTTGCTTATCGACAGGTGTGTTTGTCAGGACGCAGTCCAGTACAAGCGTAACCTGTCGATAGCCTGGCTGGATTACATGAAGGCGTATGACTCAACATCGCACGAGCTTTTCAGCTTGTTGCTCAAACGCCTCCATGTCCACCCAAACATAGTGGGAATTGTAGAAGACCTGATGCCTCTTTGGAAAACACTATCCGATGCTCTCCGGAAATCTCAAGGGTACATGTGAGGACCGCCTGGTGAACGTGTACATAAGATCGCCCATCTTTTCTATATGGACGATCTTAAATTATACGCATCAGGCATGGAATTCGGATTGGACAAGTGTGCAGTCGTTCATTTGCACAGAGGAAGGTCAGACTCCCATAACAACGATATGGAGCTCGTCAACGGAAATGTCATCCGCCACCTTAGCGCCGAAGAATTCTACACATACCTGGGCGTACCTCGAAGGCATGTCCAGGATGTGCAGGCTGCTAAAACCACCATCATTAAGAAATACCGGCGCATTCTCCGTCAAATCTGGTCATCAGAATTGACCGGGAGAAATAAGGTGGCAGCCACGAAGATGTTGGCCGTATCACCAGTGCTCTATTCATTTGGAACACTGAAGTGGAACGTTGACGAGCTAAGGGATCTTGACCGAAGCACATGGAAGATGATTTGTATGCAACGCAGTTTGCATCCAAGATCTTCCGTAGAACGACTGTATTTTCCCCGAAATATGGGAGGTCGTGGCCTTTTAAGCCTGGAGTGTATGCATGACCGATTGGTCCTCGAAACAGCTTGCGACGTGATTAATCGAACGGAGGATCCCCTGATGCGTCTTTATTGGCCATTACAAAAACGAATACAATATATAAATAATACAAAAATGCCAAAGGGCGAGTCACAGCAATAGTTGTTTTACAGACTGACCGGGACATCATGTGTTCGTGATAATTGTTATCGGTGCTCCCTACTCGTATAACTGTTGACAATCAATGTATACTATATTACGCTTGTTCATGGTATTCATCATAGTATAAATAAAATGCGTAAGATCGGCATACAAATTTAACGAACCCCTCCAAATTCATTTTCAAGACTTTTCGTCGTAGCTTTTACAACAGAAAATTTTATTGTCATATTTGTTACACGTATATGTAATAGGTATCATACCTCCAAGAAATATACATAATATTTTTAAGAAAAATAGAAGCAGGAATAATGCTTACAGGCCTACTTTTAACAAAGATTATAAATATAAATAGTTATCAAAACAGATTTGGATGGTTTGTTATTAACATTTATGTATTCGTGTTATTCACCTTATTGGTGATTATTTATTTATAATGTTGTTTAACTTGTTTTTTTTATAGCACTACAAACTCGTACTTTTATTTGACTAACTCCACATCTTATTTTAAAGATACCTCATATATCAGAAAAACAAGCACGTGACTGTTTTTATATTTTATCATATTTTAAAATGTAGTATTAGCTCCATTAAATTGTATTGCATGGATTGTACAACACAGGATGAAGTATTACTTATAACAATCATAAAAACCACCTAACCCATTCGATTTAGAGCCAAGGGCCAACAATGTTGGCATAAGGGATATAATTTTATTGTACACTAATTAGACAAAATATTTCATCACAAAATGCCTCGCACGAAGCGACTATTCATGAGAAACTGGTAATAATAACTTATAAATGCAAGGTAACATTTTGCCAAGAATCACGGACAATGAAAATAATAGCAACCCAGAAACAACATACGTTAAGGATTGTAAACAGTTTGCTAATTGTGCATTCGATAAGCGGCCCTCTCCAATCCACATTTATTTCATACATATGTTGAATAACTTTTCTGGACATAGCCAGGTGTTTTAGACAAATATGTGGACAGTTTCAATTCATTTTTTCTATCCAATATTTAATCAGTTTTGTAACAAAAAACTGATTTCCTGATTTGTGGCTAGCTACTATCCATTTTTGTATAGACTGTATACAATAAAACTAGACTGAATTCTACTAGGACTGGCTTTTGAAATTTTAAGAATGATTTTTAGTAATGTCTTTAAATTGCTCCTACAAAAATACAATTATAGACGCATAAACCAAACAGGTTTTTAAAATTTTCATTTTTTATTCTCTACAGAAATCCATTTAGGTTTTACTTTCATCCTATATGTTGCTGAATTACATTTTCTTAAAAAGTGGTATCATTAAATCAAATCCTTCTTATCTTTAGTTACAGGTAGGGGGCATTTATGGTATAGCAACAAATTTGTAAAAAAATATTGATTCGAGTATCATAAAAGATAAAAGTTTCGTGGATTTACTTATATCTCTGTACAGAAGGTTGGACTTAAGAAATTTAAAATGGACATCTAGCCTTACCTACTCCATTGCTAAATCTACAATGAAACGTATTGAGTCCCTTCAAGGAAAGTGTTTTCTTATTTATTTTTTGTTCAATAAAACCTTCACACCGACATAAATACATTACATATTTTTATCTACGATCGAAGAAATCACATATCATAAAGTATGAAAAACTTTTTTCAAAGTAATTTTTTCAAAATTAGGAAAAAGAAAATTCTTGTTGTGATCACGTGGTCAAAGAATTAAATTTCGATCTAGTTGTTCACTGTGTAGATTGGCTACATTTTTGTACGCTATGAAAAGTAAAAGATTTCCGAGTTTTTATAGTTTTGGTGAAATTTCATTATTTTCGTAGTCAAATTGCACTTTTCGTGTAAAAATCACCCGAAAATAAAAGGAAATTTACCATAAACATGTAACATTCACAATGGATATTTAAATTTACCACGTCGAAGGTTACCAAGTAACTAAAGGAACAATAAAATACCAGTAATAATCGTGGCAATTTGACATCGATTAATTAACGTATAATTAAAAAAATGTCATTTTTTTACATCGTCTTTGCAATATTACAAACGCACTGTAAACTGTGCATTTGCTAATCGGGTCCATCCCACCAATAACCGATTGACATCTTATTTACAGTCCAATGAACATGTAAAATCACGTCGATAATGTAGGAATTTTACCGCAACGCTGTAAATTTACCACGATTTTCACTGGAATTTTAATTTCCATCATTTCACTCCAAAATTACACGGAGATTTTTCACAGTGTAGTTGAAAGTTTTTCAAGGCTCCAGTTACGAATCTCAAAAAAATCCAATTCAATATTTCCGCCAAAATTAACAAATGTTGAATATTTTCTTAAAAATAAGACATAAGGTGTAACGTGAGACTTTTTATTTCTCGTTAACAAAAGAAATATTTCGCCAAACCTATACAAAAAACGGCGCCTCTGTGTAATTGTAGTTGTCTAGTTCACTAATAACATTTTTTAAGTCGTATTTTCCTCTTTAGTATTCAGTTTGTAAGCTAATAAATCATTGATAATTCAGCAAGCAATTTATTCCGGAATCTTTCGAAGCGTTTGCAAGTTTGAAACGTGATATTATTATCAACGTTGTTATCGTCATGAAAAATAATTGTACGATAAACGTGATTTTTGCTTTGACTTTTTGGGAGCTCTTAGAATTTGAATAAAACATCAATTGATCATTACGTATCAGCGACTAATTAATATAGAATTAGTATACATGCTAGAACATGTATTTGTAATGTCCTTGAAGCTTATTTTTTCGTAAATTGTGATGTTAGCGATTAATATACTACAATCAAGCGCGATTTTTTCATGGAATCTGGTGCATATATTTTAAGTTATCGCAACAAATTTAAAAAGTGAAATATTAATAAACAATGGCCATATCTTTACGTACCACTAACAGTTCTACCTGGCCTATTCTGCTCTATAATTTGTTAACAACACCAAATATAGTAAATATTCTTTTACTTACATTTTTTCACTTTACACTGATGCAATTTACTTTAATAAAAAATGTTTGAACCAAACACATTTAAAATTGGTACCCCACTATTCGACACATGTTTTTTTAGCAAATGCCGTTTTAACCCAAGAATTCAACATGCAACAGTTCAATACGCGACTTTTAAACGTATACAGAAAATCCAGTGGTCTTAAGAATCGACCAGAATGACAATCGCGGATCGACTAAAAGTATGGTCAATTAATTATAGCACTTAGTTAAGTTAGATCGACCTCTGATGAATGATATATCGCTAAAGGTCCCATTTTACTATAGCCAAAAATTGATGGAGGATTTAGCACCGAAGCTGACTTTCGATGCGACCGTTACTGTAACTAGCGCCACTTCCAACGAGTTGAAAGTACTTGACTGCAGTTGATATTGTCAACATACAATAGTACTTTACGCACGCGTTGCGAACATTATTTTTTGATACTGTATGCGGAAAATTCTTTAAAATTAACGAGTGTGGCAAAGGGGGAGGGAAAGGGGGGTTCGGGGGAGCAGAGCCCCCCGATCATATGCCTTTCGCTATATAATGATTTAAAGCTATTACTACCTTCTATCGTGCATCCCCCCCCCCTCCACCAATCATATTTTAACTAGATCGTAATTTTTTTTTTCCGGAGGAATAGTATCTGATGTATCCGTATCACTCATTTTCAAAATTTTTAAATTCACACTATACACCTTTATCACTCGATAACGCGAAAGGAATTGATTGTATTTTTATAGATGTTGGAAATCGTTTATAGACCGTTCAATGTTTCGGAAATGTAAATAAACAATAACCCAAGTACGAATTAGATGTAAAAATTTCTTGATTTGTTGTTTGTTTATACAACGTAAGTTCCGTGACCGCGATTGTAATGTAGTCTATTTACATGATATGGATAAAAGAACATGTAAGATAATTGAAATATTGATAAATATTTATTTGTAAACGATTTCCAGGTCTACTGCAGAAATTAGCCTAGTAAAAATTTTACGCATACGTATGCGTAAAATGAAAATTTTACGCACACGTATGCGTAAAACGCTATTTTACGCACTAAAAACGGTGCGTAAAATCGAATTTTACGCATACGTGTGTCAAAAACATATCTATTTACTCTACTTTTTACACTCGAGCGAATTTGATAGAACATTACAGATTATATTTGTCACAGTAAGCAGAAAGAAGTCCTAACCTAATTTGACGACAAAATCTGACGACGCCATTTTGTTTATCGCTTAAAATTATGTAAACAACTGTTTGTTTCCAAATCTAACGCAGATTTTTGGTTTTTTATTGAAAGAAATATAAAATTTTGTTTAAACGAGTGACCAATACGGTTTCTGTGCATTGTAGAATAAAAGCTTAAAGGAGTTTTTTTAACTGTTTCCAAGTCCTACAAGCTGCCACAGTTTAGAGAAAATGATTATTTCAATCGTTACAGCTAGATAAAGCGTAAAAAACTCAACTTTTTGCGGGTGTTCGGGTGCCGCTTGTTTCGCGACACTACAAATGTTAAATGCGGAACTAGCCACACTCAAAACACCCCAAAAGTAGGCAACAAAAACTCCTATATGTAATGCACAGAAACCGTATCACTCTCTTTTTTATAAAAATGGTAAATTCGCTTCAATAAAAAGCCAATGTGGCGGCAAACTTGAAAAAAGTTGTCAAAAAATTTGGCAATACTTAGTGGTATCAATATTTTTGAAATTATTAGAATGTAAAATATACGAATTATATGAACAAATTTTCCTGTTTACCCCACTTCATTTCAACAACCACGTAATAGCGCCCTCAATTAAATTTTCATTTAAAATTTCTGGACGCCTACACTGAAAAACTATGAGCTTTTATACTAAAATGCTAAGAAGGAAAAATTCTTCAAAATCATACAGGAATATACTGGAATTTTTTAATATTTTTTAATGATATTTTTAGAATCTTGTACCTAAATTTTTTTTTTAATTTATACGATATTTATATGATATAGTATAAAATATTATGACATTTCCATAAATTTTGGTATGTTGTGGAATTTTTGGTCGTTGATTACGAATCTCGCGTCAGTTTTCTCAAATTCAAAATGGCGGATCCAATATGGCGCATAAAAATAAACAATATTTTTCGATTTTATCCAAAGCCTGCGAAATCGAATTTTTACAGATTTCAGTGCCGAAAAATAATGTTCGACACACGGCCGTAATACTTTATGGCCTCCTGAGATCCAACGATACTCGGACCGGCTTCTCTGATCCTCGTACGCTGGTATCGCATTCCAGCCGTAAAATCTGGTTTTACGGCCTTGTATCGAAAAATACTCCTTCGATACTGAAAGATGTAAAAATTCGATTTCGCTGACGGCATTTGGTCCGTATGGGTTATGTTTTTGACAGCGCATTTTCGTGTTACACGTGATCCGTAAAATTTCATTTTGCGGACTAAAAGGAGCCCGGAAAATCGAATTTTACCGCTGTAGTACCGAAATAATATTTATGCATGCTTACAAATTTTAAAGGAATTATAAAATATTATACTAAAAAAAGGGGAAAAAGTTAAAAATCATATAAAATACAAATAAAAGGCTTCCATACTCCAACATTAGACGACTAATCGACGTATTTCGTTTCATTGAAGAATCTTTTCCCGTGAGTTTATTATTTCGGATCCCCCATTTTGATTTAATCGATTCTCAGTTCTGGTTCACGGCATGCGTCCCAAAAAATATCAGCATATCGAGTTTCAACCCAAATCAACTATTTTTGCATTTTTATTCTTCATTTCGCAATGTTTAGGCATATTCTAAATTGGAGACTTCCAAACCCTTCTAGTACTCAGTTTCATAAAAATCCAGGCACTTTTCATAATTCGAACAGTCATTATGAATTTGGGAAATCTGACGACAGGTTCGCGATCAGCAACCCTAAAACCTCTATATACACATTTTTACTAAAATCGAAAACTAATATGTATTTTCGTCCACCATATTGGATCCGCCATTTTAAATTTTGGAAATCTCATACGAGATTCGTAAAATAAATACCACAAAATACCAAAATTTATGAAAATACCACAATTTACCAAAATTTATAGAAATACCAAAAAATACAATGTTTTATTTGTCATAATTTGAAATGGTCCAAATTTATTGGCTTCGAGATTTCATATTGTCATAAAATGTTCCACCCATTTTGAAGATCAAGGTCCATGGACGTAAGATTTTTACTGTCCAGATTATTTCTGATCCGATTTCGGTGCGAAAATGTCAATTGAAGAACATTTTTTCGTGAATAAATCTTTATTTTCTTTAAATAAACACTTTTCTTTTTGTTTTTCAAGAATTCTGATGACCGATTCTGAAAGATCACAAAATTTTACGTCAGAAATAATTATTACGAAATTTTTTAGGACCGATTTGATACAAATAACAGCCACTGAAAATCAGTCAGAAAATGTGGACGTTGGATGTTAACTCATTAAAGACTAAGAGGGCACAAATTTTTCCAAGATTTTCGGAATATTTCTTGACCTTAACGAAAAATTTGAGACAAAAAACATTTGTACCAAAAATTGATCGCTCTTTCAGATTCTTGTATAAAAATTTGTACAATAAAAATGTAAAAAGTTATAAACAATTATTTAAAAAAAAAACGCGATTTTTCCGTCACAAAAGTTTTCTAATCAATATTTTCATGTCAAACAAGAAAAGCCATTGAGTCAAAGCCTTAAAATCTCGTGTCTTTAATGTCTTGGTTATAAATATTCGTAATAACATATGGCAAAATTAAAGATGGCGACTCCAAAATGGCAACTGAAGTTATTTTTTTTTTGTAAAATATTAGATTAGTAGAGCAAATAATTAAAAATTATCCGATCTTGATAAAACTGATTACTAAGTCATATTCAAAAATTCAAAATGGCGGATCCAATCTGGCGGTAGAAAATTAAAAACGCTGTTTTATTTTTATGAAACTTGGTATATAGAGTTTTTCCAGGTCGCCAATTATGAAAATCACGTTATTTGTTCAAATCCAACATGACGAACCTTATATGGCAGCCGAAAATTAAAAATGTCATTTTATATTTATGAAACTTAGAATATAGGGATTATTGAGGTCGCTGATTACAAATATGTAATCGTTTTTTCAAGAATGTAGAATGATGAATCCAATATGGCGGTCGAGAATTGAAAACGCTGTTTTATTTTTCTGAAACGTGGTGAATCGGGGTTTTGGGGTCTCTTATTACGAATTAGGAGCAATTTCTAGAAAATTGAAAATAGCGGATCGTAATTTTATTTTACTTTTATGTAACAGTACTGAGATACTGTTAATAACTTTGACGATATAAGTCTTTTATTGAACCTCCGGCGATGAAAAATACTCACGCATGGATTCTGCTGGAAAAGTATTCTCCGATAGTCGATTTTCAAAAATGTTATAATTTCCAGTGGCAATCCTCGTGCAGGATAAAAAGGTCAAGCTTTTTTCCGTTACAAAAATTTGCAGCTTTTTTAATTTGCTTATAATAAAATATAAATTTTCGGTATTCTTTCAGATCAACTCGTGATTACGTGGTCAATTTTAAGAATTTCGGAATGAAACATTTTTATTAGCAAACGTAAAAAGAAAAAAATTCGGATGTTTATAAACAAAAAAAATATCAAACAAGTAAAAAACCTCCCTATGTCTATTTTTAAGAAAAGTAATCAAAGGTTTTGTCCGCCACATTGCACCCGACATTTTTAATTTTTAAAAAATAACTCATAATTCGTAATCAGAGACCCCAAAATCCTAATTTACCGAGTTTCATAAATATTATAATATTAAAATATTATATATATAAATATAAATTTTTAATTTTCGGCGGCCCTATTGGATCTGATATTTGTAATTTTTTAAAAATGACGTGATTTTCTTAATCGGTCACCTTATAAACCCCTGCATTCAAAGTTTCATATATATAAAATCAAAGTTTGAATTTTCGGCTACGATATTGGATCCGCTATTTTGAATTTTTAAAAAATAACTTGAAATTCGTACTCAGAGACCCCAAAAACATATGGGTACTAACAAGTAACCATATCCAAGTGTATCTCACTGATTGGAAAGAAACTTTGCATACGCGTAGAGTATCGAAAAATATTGGACACGTAATTTGTTTTTTTGGCCCTTAAATCGCTTTAGGGGGTAAAAACTACCCCTCTGCATGATACATTTCTATATATATTTATCACATTAACTTTTAATAACGCAGCTAAAATAATTAAAAAGATTGCAAATTATAAAGCAATTATTGTTATTGAGGTAGCTGAATACGAATCTGGTGTCATATACTCAAAATTCAAAATGGCGGATTCAATATGGCTGATGAAACATTGGAAATGTTGACAAATCCACATGAAAATTGCTACTTTGGATGTTTTTGGGGTCGCTGAATACGAATTTGGTGTCAGATTCCTAAAATTCAAAATGGCGCATCCAATATCGCGGACGAAACGCCTGGCATAAAGAATTTCTAAAATTGTTTACTTGTTTATAGTTTCTTTAAATAATTATTGTTAAACGCTTGAATTTAAAAATAAAAAAAAAGATAATTACTTTGACTTGTATCGTAGGTTAGTTTTATTTTATTCCGACACTAGTAGTTGACAACAACTGTAACATAACAACAAAATAGGAAGTTTTAAAACATCCGCCACTTTATTTGAGGCGCCATTTTGAATTTTGAGAATCTGACATCAGATTCGTATTCAGCGACCCCAAACACCGCCAAAGTAGTAATTTTCATGTGAATTTGTCAACATTTCCAATGTTTCATCCGCCATACTGAATTATGAGTATATGACACGAGATTCGTATTCAGCGACCTCAAAAACAATAAATGCTGTATAATTTGCAATCATTTTAATTATTTTAACTCCGTCATTAAACAGTTAATGTGATAAATATATACAAACGTATCATACAGAGGGGTAGTTTTTACCCCATAAACCGATTTAAGGGCCGAAAAAAAATTACGTGTCCAATATTTTTCGATACTCTACACGTATGCAAAGTTTCATTTAAATCGGTGAGACACACTTGGGTAGGGTTAAGTTTTATCAATATCGGATAATTTTTGAAGATTTGGTACACTAAGCTAATATTTTACAAAAAAATAAAAATTTTAGTCGCCATCTTGAACTTTCATATATATTATTTCGAATATTTATAGCTGAGACATTAAAGACGCGACATTTTCATGATATGACCCAATGTCTTCTTGTTTGACATGAAAATATTGATACAAAAATTTGTGTGAAGGAAAAAATCGCGTTTTTTTGTGAATAATCGTTGATAACTTTTTATACGTTAATTGTAGACAAAATTTGATGACAGAATCTGAAAGAGTGATCGATTTTACGTCAAGAATGTTTTGCCTCAAATTGTTTGAATTGGTTTTGAATGTCAAGAAATATTCCAAAAATCTTGGTGAAATTTGTGTCCTCTTGGACGTTAATGAATTAAAACCAAATAGCAAGAAATATATGACCGATTCCATATCGGGCGGGGATACAATGTTGACACCTCGAAAATTGTTTTCCATGAAATATGTTGTTCTTTAGGGCAAATAAGGAGACCCGTCTTTTTTTGTTTCAAGAAAAAATTTTGTTTTTCAGAGTTATGTGCAATTTAAAATCAGGAACGAAAATCCGCTAAGTCCAAAAAATAGGGTATAAAACTTTTAAAAAATGCTGTGTTTTCTAAAGTTTTTAATATTTCACTATTATTTCTCATGCATATGATTGTGTTATTGGTATTTTATTGATATCCAATAATGAAATTGAAAAAAATTGAAAAATAACAAAATGGTGGCTATTTGTCGAAAAAACTAAAAAGTCTATTTTCTCAAAAACATAATGTTTTTTTTCTTCCATTTTTCTTTATAGATTACTGGTAATATTGATAACACTACTCGGCTGTAGAACTTTTTTTTGTTTTTAATTTAAAGTAGACATTTTGTCAAGAAAGGACATATTTCATTTTATCTAAATTATTTCAAAAAGGGAATATATTAATAATTGAAATAATATTAATAATTATTTAAAAAACGTGACATGCAATAACCAGACATCTCAAAAACCCGACACTTCAACAAACCGACATTTCCATGACTTTTGCCTTATCAGTTTCTTTTCAGTTTTTTTATTATATATTGTCAAATTTTCGAAGTGCTAGGTTTGAACATGTTGGGTTTTTAGTTTGCTGCCTTAATATATTTGTACATTATCTGTGTCTCAAATATGTTCTTAATATAATATTTTTCAATTCACTAGTGACCAATTCCATTTCAAATCATGCAACGAAAATAAGTTCGAAATTCCAAATCATGTTTTGTATGACTTTTATTCTTCTTTTGGACAAATAAAAAGGTACATATTTTTTTGTTTTGTAACAAAAAAAATTTTCGTATAATTACGAGCACTACAAGAATTACGCTACTTCCATCATTTTCGTCCGAACCAGATGGAAAATTATTTTCAAATCTCTTTATTTTCGTTAAAAATCAATATTTTAATGTTCTGTTTTTTCAGTTTAGTACTGTTTGGTATCTTCTTTCTTTGCCAGTTTTTAGTTTTACAAAATTTTGAAAATTAACAAAATGGCGGCTGTTTATTCAAAAATCAAAAAACTTGATTTTCTCATCATTTTTCAAAAATTCATTTGAGAGCAGCAAGAATTTTTTTTCTAAAAAATGACGGGTATTTACCATTGCATCAACGTCTTCTTTTCAGTTACAAAAATAAAAGGAAAATTTTTAATATGTACATTAATAGTCTAAGCTTTCAAATATTAACAATAAGACATTTTTTTGTATTTTAAAAACAAAAGCAGTTCCGACAGCCGAAAGCTCCGTGAATATAGTAGTGAAAATGGATAATACCTGCCATTAAAGGTATCCAAAAGTGCCATTATTGGAAAGCTGATGAAAACGGCGCTTATATGGCGAGAAATGCAAAACACCCGTCGAAAAAAGTTTGCTAAATTATAAGATTATTATTTACAACTCAAATTCAAAAAGCATCCTGATTCGTGAGAGGCAAGGGGACTCATTCCAAAAAGTACTCCAATGGGATGAGAACCCTTTCACGTTCACGTCGTTCATCCTGGGTATCACTAAGTAGGTGGTGTTTGGTTTTTAGGTGCATTGCAGCTAGACGTCTTTTTTTATTTTGATAAGTTAAATTACTGTTATAAGTTGTTTTAATATGCATATTCAAAATTTCTCTTTTTATTTTTGTTACTGAAAAGAAGACGTTAGTACAACCAAATACTCATCATTTTTGTAGAAAAAAATTCTTGCAGCTCTCTGGACATTTTAGCGCCAACCACAATGGAAAAATGTCCTTTTTGCTTTGTCTTTTTCATTAAAAAAAAATTGAATTTTTAAAAAATGATGTTTCGGAAAAAATCAAGTTTTTTGATTTTTGAAAAAAACAGCCGCCATTTTATTAATTTTCAAAATTTTTTAAACTAAAAACTGGCAAAGAAAGAAGATACCTAACACTACCAAACTGAAATAACAGAGCAGTAAAATATTGATTTTTAACGAGAATAAAGAGATTTGAAAATAATTTTCCATCTGGTTTGGACGAATATGATGGAAGTAGCGCAATTCTTGTAATGCTCGTGACGAAACGGAAATTTTTTTTTTGTACAAAACAAAAATTACGTATCTTTTTATTTGTCCAAAAGAACAATAAAAGTCATATAAAACATGATTTGGAATTTCGAACATATTATCGTTGCATGATTTGATATGGAATTAGTCTAGTAACTTTTTAATTTCAAATTTAACGCATACGTTTTTCTTTATGTAGTTAATTTGACTCAAAAATTTGAGGTGCAAAAATTGGACTCCTCAAAAATCTGACACTTCAACAATCTGATAATTTAAAAACTCGCCAATATATGAAAAGTAGCAAGATGTCGGGTTATTGCATGCCACGTTTTTGACGTATTCCCTTTTTGAAATAATTTAGATAAAACGAAATATGTCCTATCCTGATAAAATTTCTGCTTTAAATTAAAAAAAAAAAATCTTTTGCAGCCGATTAGCGTCTTTTAGCGCACATGGCACTACTCGGATATTGTGACTAATATTACCAGTAATCTATTAAAATAATGAAAGAAAAAAAAAGTTGTTTTTGAGAAAATTTACTTTTTTATTTGTTTTGAAAAATGGCCGCCATTTTGTTAATTTTCAATTTTTGTCAATTTCATTATTGGATATCAATAAAGTACCAATAACACAGTCATATGCATGAGCAATCATAGTAAAATATTAAAAACATTAGAAAATACACAATTTATGAAAAGTTTTATACCCTATTTTTTGGATTTTACTCCTGACTTTAAATTGCGCATTACTCAGAAAAAAAAATTTTATTCTTAAAACAAAAAAGTACGGGTCTCCTTATTGGCCCTAAAGACCAACATATTTTATGGAAAACAATTTTCGAGGTGTCAACATTGTATCCCCGCCCGATATGAAATGGAATCGATCTTTGTTTACATATTTAATATTTCAAAAATAACACAACACAACAAAATTTTGTTACCCTACAAGTAAGAGTCGATTCTGATAGGATTTTTGTTCCAGAATCCAAATATGACCGCCAAAATATCCAATTGGCTCCAGTTTTTGAGATATTGAAGGTCAAAGGGGTTAAAAATGTGATTTTCGGCATTTTTCATTATCTGTTCACAGATACCAAAAAATTATGTTGCGCCACTAGTGAACGTCAATTTTTATATAATTTTTCTCACAGAATCGAAATATGTATTCGGAAATATTGAATTGGATTTATTTTTTGTCCAAATTCCAGGTCAAAATTGTAAAAAAGCTTACTGTAGGATATTCATTACGTCTATACTAGAGAACGCGACGCAAATAATAAAAAAACACAAAATGGTGGATCCAACATGTCCGACAAACCCATTAAAATTCGAACCACTTCAAACTCGATATCGTCTTAACTAGTTTTCTAGAAAAACAGAAAAGAATGTCTGAAAACACGATTTTTTACCCCTTTGACCTTCAATTTGGTAAAAAACAAAGTAAAGTTTCCAAAATGATAATGAGTTTGAAGTGATTTCTAAAAGTTCGTCGGACATATTGGATCCGCCATTTTGCATCGAGTTCTGTAGTATAGATGTGAAAATGTCCTAAAAAACACGATTTTTTACTTTTTCGACCTTCAATTTTGGGCAAAACGTAGGTCCAAATCAATATTTTGGCGTACATATTTGGATTCTGTTGAAAAACTCCTATCAGAATTGGCTCTTACTATTAGAACAACAGAATTTTGTAGAACTGTAAATAAATGCTTAAAATGCCTGAAATCGGATTTATTTACACGTTTGACCTTCAATATCTCAAAAACTAGAGCCATTTGGATATTTTAACAGTCATATTTGGATTCTGGAGCAAAAATCCTACCAGAATCGACTCTTACTTATAGGGCAACGTGAAATTCTAAAATTTTTGTTGGGCTGTGTAATTACTGGATTTACTAATAAAATCAATTTTACTTAGGAGTAAAACAATACACATTAGATTACTGTAAACATTAGATTTGAAAAATTGAAGTTATACCAAATATTTACAGTATCCTTATGAAAATATAATGAAATGTTTGTTTACTTAATCAGTTTCTAATTTTGTCAGTAGATGGCGAATCGAAAAACCGTTTACTCATATATACAATGACTTTTGTTAACCTTTATATACTTTGCAGTTTTGTAGATAGTCTATGAAAAATACTATGATTCATTTTAATAGTATTTTTTTTCTGAAGACGTGGAATAGTTTTATTCCTTAATTTATATTTCTAAACACTTATATTTTCATGAAATGTTTACGATCGATAACTGTATTATTAATATTTACTTATATATCATTCATCGGTCATTAAATCATTTGATTATTCCGGAATCGGAATTTTTCACATCTTTATTTCTATAAAAATTAGGAAAGAAGGTGAAGAAATTGGTCATAAACATTTTTTAATCAATTAAATTATCACATTTATTCATATATTTTGTACAGTTTTGTAAAAAAAATAAAAATAAAAACTTAAAAATACTTAAAACGAACTTAACCTAGAAACAAATAACAACTCGTCATTAATCATACACTGGAATGATCATCGTGTATGAACTTCGACAAACCGGGCATGTACTTTGAGAAAACTGCCTGGAGCATTCTTGGCAAATACATTTGTGCCCGCATGGAACAAACAAGTGCGTTGCTCCATTCTCGAGACAAACGCAGCATTCTTTCGAAGAATTCAGCGTCGTACTCGAAGATCCACTGGCGGTTTCTAAACATATAAAATAAGTATTGGAAATTATTTTTTTAAATAACTTTTGTATTATATAATATTTTATAAACAATATATGATATAAATTATAAAAAATATACATACCGGTTTGCGGTTTTTTCGGGGACAAATTATGACGAGGTTTGCATTCGTCTCTGCCGGTTTTTAAACTAACAGCTAGAGCAATCTCTAGCTGTTTTTCCTCCGATAACGTGTCAACGTTTTGAGGAATCTTAACGTTCGGCGGATAAAAGACATTCGGTTTCCAATTAACAACGAAGTCTGGTAAAGGGCTTATCCTGCAAACAAGTAAAATCATTTTACAAATATCCAAAATAATAAATATTCTAAAACTTAAATAAATAAAAACTTACTTGTGAAGTTTCATTATGCAATATTTGCACATCGGATGGTTAAAAGGAATTAGTTTAGTAATTTTAAAGTACTTTCGACAACGTAGACATTGTCGTGTACTTAAATCCTTTTTCGTTAGTGCATCAAATATTTCCTGGTTCATATTCGGAAATATAAATTGTTCCGCAATTAGTGAATCCATTGTTTCCTACAAACATAACAAAGTCCTTAATAAAATAACCCTTTTATGTCATTAATAGTACATCATTTTCTCATCCAAAGGCCACCGAATTCGAATTTACATTCAATTTTGTTATAATAAATAATACTTATACACAATGTATGTATAAACTGAATTGAAAGGAAGTAATTTATAAACAAGAATTTATAGGAGGCCTGAGGACAAAAAAAAATTTCATGTAATACATACCTGAATCAGTTCGAACTTTGAGGTATGCGCAAAAGTATGTGCCCAAATTTCAATCAATCGGAGGAAGTTCCTACGGATAGCATCATTTCGAGACTCGACTATTAACCTTTTAATTCTGTCTAAAGTATCTCTAGAACATACTTCATCATGTACCGGATGATGACCATACTTCATACAGAAAGTCAAAATCTGTAAAGAACATAATATTTTTATTAGAAATCACAATAATAGTTGAAAATAGTTGAATATTATTATTAGGTATGGAAATATTTAGTAACAGATAAAATCGATTAACAAGACTCAAATTTACTTTATATAAAGAAGATACTTGCCTCGATTGCAGACAATCCAACAGTAGTATCATCACACTCAATATAAGATAATATCGCTGAGATAGCATCTTTTAATCTGAAATGACAAATTTAATAATTTTTAAATATTGTTATTACACATATTTTTAAAGATATTATATTAAAAGTATACAATACTTACGGAGCATCACCTTGTTGAATAAGATACAGTACATCGAATCTATCTTCAACACAATGCTGCGGCCGAGGATGCTCAACAATAATACCTGTCGATTATAAATAAAATTAGTGCTAATTACAACTTTATCCACTATAATAATGTACAAAACAATAGTACTAAAAAATTGATTAATTAAGGTAAGATATAAACTTACGTAATTTATTATTGAGCATTTCCAGATTTTGTATGGCTCTTTCAGCTTGCTGCGGATCTTCCTCGTATTGCTCGTCATCAGATTCACTATCGTTCGATGGTGCAAGTTCGTATTCACCATCATAGTATTGTTCATCATTGTATTGCTCGTATAGGTATTGTTCATCTTCGTATTGTTCATCTTCGAATTGTACATAACCTTCTCCGGAAGACATTATGATGTTGTGTTCGGTCACGAAATTTTCTCAAGATCTGAAATTGTAAAAGGTTTATAAATATATTTAATACAGGCATAATTCAATTGTACTTATTTAAATAATTCTAATTAGACGTCACCTTAACGTTTCGAAGGGAATAAATGTTACGACACAAATAAAACTGGTAAATTGACAATTTACTTTACGATTACAATGTACAGCCTTTTCACATTTTTTTACATTACACTAAGTTTGAAGGACTTAAAGTATTTTAATTATGTACTTAATTACAAGGGGAAATGTTTATAACAATTGAATTTTTTATTTCTACAGGGAATACAAATTGTTTTTGGTTAATAAAAAATCTTTTGAGCAATTTTAAACCGAACTTTAATTCTTATTGTATTGTGCTTCAACCGTTTCTGGTGGAGTACAGGCAAAGTCTTCAAAAAATATCCATTAGAGATCAAATGGATAAATTTGAAAACTACGTCGTGCAGGTTGTTTTGTGATCAACATGTGTACTGTACAACATATTTTACATATGTATACAAAATAATAAGGTAAGTTGTCGCGCATATGTTGCGCCACAGATGACCAGAACGACCAATGAAAAAGTGCAAGATAATAGCGCGGGATATTCAAATGTCTACATACAGGGTGATCGGCCAACCATTACCCAGCGGCTAACTGTAGATTGTACAGATAATTCTGAGCAACTTTTTCCTCTAAAAAAATTTCCGGGAAGGTAGAGTTTTTAAGTTATTCAACACTAAAATGTAGGGGGAAAAAATCACTTTTTTTGAAATATCTCGGCTCTGTATGAAGGTATCTTAACGAACCGAAGCTCATTTTAAAGATATTTTCAAACTATATAAGTTGTATCTGTTGATTTTTGACCTGCAATTGTTATAGCCATAAAAACGGGGGTAAATACCGATTTTTCAGGTTTTTCGCGTCTAACTCGTTTGGACACATAGCTATCGAAATATCACACTGGAAAAAGTTGTAGGCCTTGAAAACACAAACATTTTTTGTCCTCTAATACGATGCGATTAAATCAAAACTGAACCCTATTTGTACTCGTTTTCATAAAATTTTGTTATTAATATCGATTTATTTGTCGAACTGTATTTTGTCAACTTTACGAGGCTCTTGTAGGGTTCAGTTTTAATTTAATCGCATCGTATTAGAGGACAAAAAATTTTTGTTTTTTCAAGGCCTATAACTTTTTTCTGTGTGATATTTCGGTAACTATGTGTCGAAACGAGTTAAACGCGAAAATCCTGAAAAATCGGCATTTATCCCGTTTTTATGGCTATAACAAGAGAGATATTCATTATAGATCAAAAACCAATAGAGACAATTTATAAAGCTTTAAAATATCTTTAAAATGAGCTCCGGTTCGTTAAGGTACCTTCAAACCGAGTCGAGATATTTCAACAAATGTGATTTTTTCACCTAAATTTTAGTGTTGAATAACTTAAAAACTCTACCTTCCCGAACCTTTTTTTCGAGGAAAAAGTTGTTCAGAATTATCTGTAGAATCTAGAGTTAGCCGCTGGGTAATGGTTGGCCGATCACCCTGTATACAGGCCCAACCCTTGTGGAAAAATATTGCTGAAAAAATAATGAAATTTGCTGAAACGATCAATTAACCCTTTCAGTCACAGGCGGACACCAGTGTGTCCTATCGATTTTTTAAGGTTTATAAACAGATAATTGTATATATCGATGCGGTTTTTTGTTCCTAGCTTTCCTAAGACTCCAATAAGTGTTAAAAAAAATAATATTACAAAATTATTTAAAATAATTATTGTTAATAACAATTTAGTACCAAAAAAAGGCATAATCTTAAAAAGAAATTCATGCCAGAAAGAACTAATTGCTATTATTATTTGAAATTTGGTATGCCGGGGTTTTTGATGTCGCTGATTACGAATACGGTTTCAGATTTTGAAAATATGACAAAATCATTATTTTTCAAAATTTTTGTCGGCTATATTGGGTCCGCCATTTTGAATTTTGAAAATCTGACACCGGATTCTTAATCAGCGACCTCAAAAACTCAAGTTTACCAAAATTTAAAAAAATGCCATCGCTGGAAAAATTCGTGACTGAAAGGGTTAACCATTTGAAGCATACTGGTTACTCGAGGGTCTTCGGGGTCGTTGATCACGAATCCGGACTCAGATTTTCAGAATTCAAGATGGCGGATTCAATATGGCGGACCAAATTCAGGAAAAGTTACTTGATTGAGTTGAAACTGGGTACTGGGGGATTTTAAAGAAGCTCAGCTTCAGATATTGAAAATTCAAAATGGCAATTCTAACTTTGCTAACAAAATTCATGAAATCAATGGTAATTATGATAAAAAGATTAAAAGATCCCGTGTGTGACTACCGATTTGAGCCGAGAAGGAAACTTTTTTTTTTTATTTGGTCCGCCATATTGGATTTTATATTGGATCCGCCATTTTAAATTTTCAATATCTGAGACTGGATTTATGATCAGCCACCCGAAAAGCCCCCCGAGTTCCCAGTTTCAGCTAGTTCAAGTAACTGTTTCTGAATTCGGTCCGCCATATTGGATCCACCATCTTGAATTTTTAAAATCTGAGGCCAGATTCATAATCTGCGACCCTGAAAATCCTAGTATACCATAGGTTGCAAAAATACGTTAAATACTTTTCCTAGTAATACTTTTTTATTGTAAAAAGTGTTATTTTTCAGAATTTATTTAGTTATATCAAAAAATTTGCAGCAAATATTGACTAATTGCACATAATTTCAGGTGTTTTGATATATTATGATATTGAAATAACAAAAAAAAAAAAGAATGAGTCTATCAAATTTTAACTTGAAAACGAAAGAAACCACGAGGAAATAGGTGGTATAGATTCTATACCACCATGCCGGAAAGGGTTAAGCTAAATCTTGCTGAAATTCAATCTGAATTAATATCGGAATTGAAACTCCATTTCAGCATGTTAGTTTAGATATTTTCAGACAAATTCAGAATAAGTTTCATTGAAATGTTATTGAAAATTGCTAAAATTACATTGACATGTTGAAAACATATTGAAAAGTTAATGAAAGAAACTACATTTTACTGAAATAGACAGAAGCCACAATACAAATTTACAGCCTATTTGTTTTTGTAACTTTCAGGTATTTTCAGAAAATTTTAACAAATCGTTTTTCGCACAAATACTGAAAGTTACTAAATTTTTCTAAATTTTTCTAAAAATATTCTATAACAATTAGTCATTTGTTTCAGATAATTTCGTGTATTTTTGGCAATATTCAGAAACTTTGTATAATGTTCTTAGGAAATGATTAATAATTACAAATTTACCCCTCATATGTTTCCAAACAAACTGTTAATAATACAGTTTTCATATTCGAAAATGGAACTTGTATAAAATAATACTCGGGTATTTATACCGAGTAAAATAATACAGCAATATGTACCTTGCTGAAATGAACTCGAAATTTTACTAAATAACAATGTGAAGTATTTCTCTAGAAAATATTAAGATTGTATTAAATTTCCTGAATGTCATTAAATTAATATAAAAATTGGTGTTGCAGAAGGTTTTTAAAGTCTCAGTCAATTTTAACCAAATATATTAAACTTTTAAGTAAGATTTGGCGTCGAAACCATTCTTTGGAATTACTTCTTGACCGCAATGAAAATACGTGCCTATTGTTCAAAATTTAAAGGGAACGACTGTATCTAAGTATATAATGTGTATGTGCACTATGAGTGTGTACGTACATAGAAATATTTAAATCGCCCGTCTACAATATTCCTGTTGTACACAGTACTGACTTTTCGATAATCCGGGATGCGTTTCTGTTAAAACGCTTGTGAGTTCGTCTAAGTGTTAAGGTGCATCATACTCACATCAAATGATGCACAATCTATACAACACCTATGTAAAAAACACGCTCCATCCAGTCGTAAGTTCCTAAAAAAAATTCGTATGATACTTCTTAACCAACGGGGTCTATAAAGTCATTATATTTATTTTCATAGGGATGCACTTACTAGCTTAAACTCACAACCGTTCTACACCCGGGTTTAAACCTTTAATCACACGAATTGTCACCAAAAAATTTTCATTATCTTTCTTTAGTAAGTAACATTTCTGTTTTTCAAATATGTAATTTCCCTTGTTTGTATATTTTTCCTCATTGTTGTATAATTTGTAAAATTTTAGAGGATAATTAAACTGAAGATGGCAGACATCTAGCTGCCGAAACGTCTTTTTAAAAGAAATTATATTTTTATTTAATCGACCGTCACACCAAGAAATCAAAAAAATTCTTTGTGAATTTTTTATTAATATTAAACTTTATTGAATGATATTCATAATTCTTTGTATGAAAATTGTATGAAGAATTCGGATCAATTTCTTAATAATTGTTCCAGATAAAATTTCATTAGAATTTACAGAAATATTAGTGAAATTTAAGAAATGTACAAAATTCTATTAAAATCGAAGTTCATGAATGTTTTAAAATACCAATTTCGATATTAGTTTAGCGTAATTCAGACAATTCGGTACAATTCCAGAATTTTTAAATGAAATAGTTCAGAATAACACTTAGTACAATTTAGATAAATATATTGAATTCATTTCAGCAATATCACTACATTTTATTGAATGACATTATCCGTAGGATCTTGATCAGCGACCTCACAAACGCCATAAACTTCTGAGAAAATTGGATAAGAAACAGCCAGCAATGTGAATATTTGGTCCGCCATCATATATTTTTCAATTCTGAAGTCGGAATCACGATCAGCGAATTGATAACCTCCTATATATGATACTTATCGTTCAGAGAGCAAAGCAGATATTTTAAAACCGACATTTTGAATACAAATATAATTTTAGGGAATGATCTTACTTGGATATCGAGATTACTTTCTTGGATGTTCTCGTAAAGAAAAAAATAGTATCCCATAACAAAATATGAATTTAAAACAAACAAAAAATTCTGTAAAAGTGGTATTTTTATGCAATTGTTTAAAAACGCCCTCAGCATTTTCAAAATCAAACACCTTAACCCTTTCGTCAGTCACGCAATTCAGGCAGTAGGTAAATCTAAACTGTATGAGATTTTAAGGGCGCTGAATACGAATCTGGTATCAGATTTTCAACGTTCAAAATGGCGGATTAAAAATTAGAAACGTTAACGAATTTTTATAACAATCGCTACTTTGAGGTTTTTGGGGTCGCGAAATACAAATCTAAATATAGTCATTTTTTTATAATTACGGGTGCCATATTGAATTCGCCATATTAAATTTTTAAAATGTAAAAGTTATAAAGAATTGTTGATTCACAAAATATAATTATTCTTCTAAAGTATTGAATCGCCATAACTTATCAGGATTTTTTTTTCATACGGAATAATGCAACATTAATCAAGTTTATCGCAACCTTGAATACCAATGAATATGCAATATGCGCATATGCAAAAGTAGTTCGGTAGTTTCTGAAATAGAAACTACTCATTCGACTCTCGACCTGAGTCTGAATACGCGATAGCTAATTTACTTTCAATCGATGTTGGCTGCATAAATATTTTACGGACACTATATAAAAATAGTTCATGATTGAAAAGTTGTAAGTACTAAAATTTCTAACAAAATTTTATTCTGTTTTGTCGAATCGAAATAAAAAGGATTTTTAATCCGCCCATCCCTTATTCTAAAGCTTCTTCCTCTCAATTCTCGCAATGTGTAAATGAAAGGAACTGTTAACCTTAAGAGGGAAACATGACAATTGCGGAGGGGATTTTTATTTATTGCATTTATTTCAGGCTCTAACCAAAGAAAAAGCTTGCCTCAAAAAATAATTAAAGCGACATACAAAAATGGTATCAGTACGAGGATTGGAAGAAGCTATAACATGTTCCGTAACCGGGAAAATAAATTGGTTTCAAAATTTATCGAAAGAAATTTTGAAAACTGGTCATGTTCCAAACCACGTAGCATTCATTGCGGATGGAAATAGAAGATACGCAGAGAAAATCGGCATTGACCATTTCAACGGAAAATGTCAAGGGTCTTTATTTTCAATTTTACTCCCTAGATATTTCTAATCTTTGTTTCAAAATCACTCTAAGCACCTCCACCTACATTTTTTCAATTGTTAGCTACTATTGAAAGAACTACATTCGCATTCATAAAATAATATGTGCACCTCATAATGAATTTAGATTCGACAAACTTGTTGATATACTGCTATGGTGCATTCATTTTGGAATTCCATACATTTCATTTTATACGTTAAGCACAGAGAACTTCAAAAGAAGTAAAGAAGAAACGGACGATATAATGGAAGTCGTGAAAAGGAAATTGAAGCATCTTTCCGATGATCGGTAAGCTGAATCTGTAAGTGAATATTATATATAATTTATAGTAAACGAAATTGTCGATTTTTCACAATCAATATTTGGACCTTTACTGAAATTATTTGTTTCTGGCTGATACTGAAAATAAAATTTCACCGAACTATCAACTTATTTTAGAGGTTTGATTTCCCAAAGGAATATATGCGTACGATTCGTTGGAAATTTGTCAATGATACCAGTCGATGTAAGAAATGTTATCAGTGAGTCGATGAAGAAAAGCGAACGAAATACTACCGCCTCTTTTAATATGATTTACTGTTATAGTTGTGAGTATACTATAGTATAGTACTTATTATTTTGTCATCTTTCATGCAAATTCTATGTAATTATTTGAACTGTATTGATTCTGCTAATTAGCTAAAATCTGGGGTAATATTTATCGAAGCAGGATTTACTAGATATCGCCCTATTGCGGTTATAGAATGGATGGATCTTGAATGTATTCTGATATTTTTTTCAACAAATTTTTAACAAGTAATCAAATTTACGACTTTGACTTTCAAACATGAATATCGGACTTGGATAGCAGTACTTGAGTATCAGTTTTGTCGTATCCCAAGTAATAAAAATTTCAGATGCTGCTAACAAAAATTCTGACTCCAAAAAAATAAATTAAAAATCGATTGAAACACGAATTTGTGCACAAAAAGAATTGTTTTTGAGTTATTGTGCAACGAGGAAATATTCTTTATCTTAAAAATAATACGAAATTCAAGATTTTACCACTAAACCATATTTCCTTTGAAGCAGAACTATCAACGTAAATTATCTATGTCCAAACCTAACAATGACTGACTTCTTACTTGATTTTATTCTTAACTAGCTGCACAAAATGTTATTAATATGGATATTCGTTTATTCACATATTACAGCTCGAGATGAGATCACAAAAGTAGTTCAAGATATCGCAGCAGGTGTACAACAGGGAGAAATTTTACCAGAAGATATCTATCTAAATTTATTCAGTAATTGTTTGTACACCCATGAATTACCAGAGCCAGATTTGTTGATTCGTACCTCAGAAGCTCGTTTTAGCGATTTTCTAATGTGGCAATCGGCTAGTACCTGTCTCTATTTCGTAGACATATTATGGCCTGAGTTTACTTTTTGGAACTTGGCAACCGCAATATTTTATTACCAAAGATGCTACAATGATCTACAGCAAATTAAAAACTATGACATGATATGCGATAACTTTTCAAGTGGTCGAGCGAAACAATACATTTCAAAAAGGCATAAAATTACACAGAATGAAAAATTCAAAATCCAATAAATATTGCTCGACGGAATTCGTTTCATTACAAACATGTCAGTAATATAAGTAATGAGACCAATTATATGTAAAACGTACAACAATGTCAAAATGAGCGGCACTAAGAATTGTTAAATTATCGAAAAATAAAAGTAACTTGATTTGGCGTGGGAAATATAGTGGATTGATTTTCTCTCTATTCATTATTCTCTTGTTATTTTGATTTTGATTTCTTTCTGCAAACAATAGTATAATTCCTTACAACGACTAACTAATCACCATTGGAGGCGTAAAACGACCATTTCACGCCCTGGGTGCAGAAAGTACTTTTTCTCAATTATCAATTTTTTACATGAAAACGTTATCTAATCGGGACGTACGTTTCTCTACGTTTGAATATCGACATATACTAAAAGATTATTATAGTTGCGATTGAAAACTCAAAATGGCCGCTTAAATGGTGTCATTATCTCGGAATTTTAACTTTTTGAATGTCTAATTAATATAAATTGAGATATTTAACTAGAAGATGTCGGTCCCATGTTTTTTGAGGTGGCTGATTTCAAATCTATTGGCCCATGTTCAAAATTCCAAATGGCGGATCCAAGATGGCCGAAAAATTGTTAAAATTGATTTGGATTTGATTAAAACTTGTTCCTGAGGAGTTGTCGGAGTCGCCGATTACGAATTCGAGCTTACATTTGCAAAATTCAAAATGGTGGATCTCAATATAGCCAACATAAATTTAAAATTTATATTTTTTTTAACCTGTTCAGTGCCGAATTAAATTGACACCTCGAAAGTCTTCCGTTTACTTTTAATTTAAATTTACTTCTTTAATAAGCTCGGTCAATTAAATACAATAAATTGATTTAACCCAAAATCATTACATTTCAATAGTTTCTTAAATTTAATTATTTTTAATGAACATTATTTATATTATAATAGAATATAATAATAGATATAATGTATTTTTATTCTGAACTTTTAAATATTTATTATAATTTAAAGGATCTGTATCAATGCAGAAATGAAAGAAAACATCCTCTATGGAAAATATTTTTATTTATCTTCGACTTCCGATGGCTGAAATCTATTATCTCTTTTGATGATTTAGTCTTAAATAATTAATCGAAATGTGCATAAAGAAATTCATGATGTAAGCCTCTGCGACCTTCGAAGTATTCGAAAAGTCGAAATGGTGTTCAATTTGGACCTTTTTTCCATTAGCATTATCTCTTATTTGAAGTTATGCGGTTTATTCCAATCAATTTTTTCAGGCTTTTGAGATTCTGACATAACTCGAGTTCGAGGCCATTTTTATTCGAAATTGAAGGAGATACAAATTGCGGCATTTTGTTCTAATTGCAGTATTCGCTTTAATGTTTTTAATGTTATTCAGGCCATATTAAATTAGTTTTCTAAGGTACAGTAGACTTCAACCAATTCAACTGACATTATTAAATGGTCTCAACAAACTAATTACAAAATTAAAGAAAAATAAATAAATATAAAAGTAAAAAAATAATAAAATAAAAATAAAAAAATATAAATAAGTAAAAAACTTATGCTGAACAATGAAATGAATGAAAAATGACACCATTTGTTCTCATTATATCTCCTCCTATTTATTTTCAAAATTACTTTATAACCTTGTCTCGAGTTATGCCAGATTCTCATGAGCCTGAAAAAATTTGATTGGATCGAATGTCATAACTTGTAATCCGAGAAAATGCTCAATAAAAAAAGAGAAGAATTGAGGACCAACTCAACTTTTCGAACATTTCTTTAACAGTTGATTTACATCTGTTTTAGATGTACAAAAGTTTAACGACAAATTTCACAACTCTTAATAAACTTATAAATATAAAAATTATAATGTTATAATATACCTTACGCAGAGTTTTCGGGTGGGCTGTAAGAGCTACGAAGGCCTAATAATTAACTTTTTAATGTAAATTCGTTATTGACTAATTGTTTGAGCCCTAAATACATTTTTAATGTGGTAATAATAAAACTTTCATCAAAAGAGCTAGTACATTTCAGTCACTGACAAATGCTGCGATCTTTGGTCTTGCAGTTAACATTTTTATTATTTTGCATTATATTGATAAGAAACGTTGCGATTCCCGAAACTTGAATACATTCCATGTTCAAGAAATGTTGGCCTTTTTTTCGAAGAATTCGACAAGTAAAATTTAAAATGTTCAAAAAATCTTTGAAATTGGCAATTGCTATAAAATTTTGTTACACTGTTTGTCAGCGTTAAAAGTCAGAAGAAAATAATTATATAATTAATTAATTTTAAAAATGTTTTATCTGTTTTTTATACTTCTATTCTTCTGTCGTATATTTGGGTTATTTGGTGTTATTTTTGAGCATATGATAAATATTCTTGAATTTGCTCATATAAAACATAAAATGTGAAACATATCTTATTTTATTTGTTTTTTTTTTTTGAGATACGCAAAAATTTCATTTGACCATCTGACAGCAGGACCAATTTATACATGTTATTCTTAATCACTTTAAATAATTTATTTTTTTAAGAATTTAAAAAAAAATTTTAATCGTATCAATATAAAGAATAACATTAAAGTTAGGATTCGTACTGTATTTTCGATATAATTTTTAAAATGCAGTATTTTCATCTGAATTAATTAAATCTCACTTGAATATTATTTATTTATAAATCTAACACCATAGTTTACCATTTGTATCCCTTATAAATATATATGCGTACAATTGTAATAAAAAAAAACGGGAATTGTACGAATACATATTTATAAGGAATAAAAATGGTAAACTGTGGTGTTAGATTTATAAATAAATAATCTTCAAGTGAGATTTAATTAATTCAGATGAAAATACTGCATTTTCAAAATTATACCGAAAATACAGTACGAATCCTAACTTTAATGTTATTCTTTATATTGATACGATTAAAAATTTTGTTTGAAATTTTTTTAATTTTATTTTATTTTTATTTTACAATTTATACGGGCTAAGCCCTTACAATAAATAGAAATACGCGATAAAAGACAAAGAAAATAATTATATAAATAAATGATACGAAATACAAATTAAATAGAAAAACACATAAAGTTAAAAATAATCAATTTGAGCAATAAATACGCCTAATGCCATTTTTAAACTCACGGAGACTTGCACGCTGGAGGGTATAAGGAATAGAGTTCCACTGACGGCGAAGACGAGGAAGGGTTGAAAAAAAACGAAAGGATGACCTAGAAGGTTGCTCCACAACCGCTCTGACATGCCTCAGGTTATAGTCCAAATCTCGGGTTGAAAATAGCGATGAAATATGAGGAAGATTAAATAAATTAAACATGATTTTATAAGCAAAATTTAGATCAAAATAAGTATGAACAGAGGAAAGCAGAGGAAGTTGAAATTTGCGTACCAATGGTCGTAATTATGATCCATAAAGTCCATAGGACACCCAGACTTCCAGGCAAGGTATCTTAGGAATTTGTGATGTACTGCATTAAGGAGGTGCCAATCAGTGCTGAAGTGTGGAGACCAAATAACGGAGCAGTAAGTTAGAACAGGCAATACAAGGGATTTGTAAAGATGAATTATGGACGAAATATCAGTGAAATTAATTGAAGTACGTTTAATAAAACCTAAAATTTTGTTGGCACGTATTGAAACCTCCTCAATATGTGGTTTGAATGACAAGAATTTTTGTCGAATCGAACCCCCAGGTCTATCACTGAGGAAACTCTAGAAATCTGAGAGCCGTTAAGCATGTAGTTGAACTCAAATGAACACGTCCGGGAATAGGAAAGAATAGAGGTTTTGGATATGTTGATTGGTAAGACCATTTTGAAAGGACAACAGCCAAAGAGAATTAAGATCCCTTTGTAAGTAAGATGCATCCATAGGGCAATTAATTACTTTAAATATTTTGATATCGTCGGCATATAGGAGGAGCGAACAAAAAGAGAGTTTATTAGGAAGATCGTTAATAAAAATAGAAAATAGGACCGGCCAAGATTAGATCCCTGAGGAACGCCAGAGCTAATATTGATGGGATGTGAGACACTGTCACCAATACGAACCCTCTGAGTTCTACCTGCCAAATAACGATCGTAACCAGCACAAAAGATTACCTCTGATTCCGATTGCATCACATTTTTTAATAAGGAGTGAGTGGTTTACAAGATCAAAAGCTTTGGAAAAAATCAATGTAAATGGTGTCGACTTGGGTATGACGATCAAGGGCGGAGGAAACAAATTCAGAAAATAAAAACAGATTAGAAGCTGTTGACCTCCTCCGGGTGAAACCGTGCTGTTCCTGAACGAGTCTTGGAAATATAAGGGTAGAAATATATTTTAGCTATTGTTTTATCAAATATCTTAGATAAGGTGCACAGTATAGAAATGGGTCTGTAATTGGATACGGCAAGTCGGTTTACCTGATTTAAAAATTGGTTGAACAAAAGCAGATTTCCATTCGGTAGGAAAAATGCCGGCAGATAGAGAACTATTGAACAGAAAAAGCACGGGATCAATCAAGGAAGAGAGACATTTTTTTAAAAAATGAGGGGGAATAATCATCAGGCCCACCGTGTGTGTTGTAGTCGAGCTCATTGAACGCGTTAATTAAGTCCGATTTCGATATCATATAAGAGTTAGATAAAGGTGAATAGGAAGGCCCGGTGTAGTCATTAAAAGAGTGAACGCAATAAACTGAACCGAAATGAGATGAACAATAGAGTTGCAATGCACGAATCAGAGTCAATAGTAGTGCCGCCACACGACATCTGGCTAGGTGAGGTTCTGGTCGACTTAAGACTATTTACATAAGACCAAAACGAGCGTAAGTTCGAACGTAAGTTGGACTGCACAGCTGATAAATAATCATTATACAGTTCACGAGAAAGACGTATACAACGTGCGCGTAATCTCTTAAATTCAATATAATCATCTAAATGACAAGTGGTTTTCCAAAGTAAATGGTAACGTTTCTTTCTACAAATTAAATTAATCAGCTCTTTGGAGTACCACCTAGGAAATGTGTTGTAGGAATGAGAGCGCTTTTTAAGAGGAACATATTTGTCAATAATATTATTTAAAACGCGATAAAAAGAAGAAATATCTGCATCAATATTATTTTTACTAAAAGTAAGATTCCACGGTACGGTACAAAGCTCGCGGTTAATCGAGGCATAGTCGGCATTCGCAAAATCACGGTAATACAAAAATCGCATGGTGCTATTACGCGGAACACTGAAAACATTAATACTAAAGGCTTGACCACGATGATGGGCATCCGTCTGGAGAAGTTGATCGAAGTTGAAGTCAGGAGAAATAAATTCCGAAGTAGCAAAGCAGAGATCCCAGTGTGTAGCCTTTGGTAGGATGAGCAGGATAACATATTGCTCAAGTCCTAACGACACTGCCAGATTTAGAAGTGACATTGCGTTATTATGGCATGCTGGAGAAACATAACCAATATGCTTAACGGCCGGAGGATCATTAATCCAGTTCACAGACGGTATATTGAAGTCGCCAACAATAAGGAGCTTGTGGTCAGGATACAAGAGAGCATGAGCTTCAACTTCTTTACAAAATGCACTAAAGTCGATGTTCGACGACCTGGGCGGAGCGTAGACACCAACGACAATAAACTTGCATTGTTTGTAAGCAAGGCGTACAGCTACGGCTTCCACACCACAATCGGTGGATAGGTTAGTAGTTAGTTGAGACGATAGAATGCTTTTTTTAATACCAACTAGCACACCGCCCCCTCTCTTGACCGAGTTCAAGCCACGTCCCCCTATCCAGCCTGAAGATGTTAAATCCAGACAAACCAAGTTCGGAAGTTTCCGTATCATTTTTTTAACCAGGTCTCCGTTAGAACTAGAATGTCTGGTGATGGTACCAGTAGGTGGATATTAGTTCTCAGGTGATCGAGTTTATTATTGAGAGAATGAACATTCTGGTAGTAAATGTTTAGGAACTTGTCGTAGCTGGAACAAAACTGCGTTGAGCTAACTGCGGCACTATTGTTGGAAAACCCGTCCGCGATACTTTATGGAGCGTAGGTTCCAAAGGGTGAGAGGCGTTGTGATCAACAAACTTGCTTCCGTAGCTTGGCCAATATTTCCCTCTGCTGCACAGTTTTATCAGAAGATACAGAGACTCCAGAGGGAAGCAAGTTCCTCTTAGATATGACATGCATGACCTCTAGATTGGAGCAAAGCTGGACGAGAAGAGGTCGGCAACTACCAGTAGAGCGGGGATTCCCCAGACGACGTGGATGCAGCAAATTACAGTTAATTCCCAATGGAATTAAAAGTTCCTTTACTCGATCGGAATCATGGGCAATGGCGTCACCGGAATTACACTCATTTACATTATATAAGATCAAGTTGTTCGCACGGCGTTGCCGATCTTCTGCTTCCTTAGATAATTGAGCGGCCAAGGTATCGAAATCCGGAGAACCCATAGCAGAAGATTTGTCTTCAAGGTCCGATAATCTCTTCTCGAAATCTGTCTGCTTGCCGGACATTTCGTTCAATTTAGATATTACATCTTCGTTCGAGGCTTGAAGTGCGTCACATTTGGAGGCACACTCCTTCACTTCATTTTCAAGCGAACTAATTTGTGACGATAATCTATTTGATAGCCTTTCGAAATCGGTAATCAATGCAGTACGCACTCCAAGTATCAAATTCTCGATGCGTTGCATACAGGATTCCGGGAAGTTACTGTCATTAGAAGAGAGTATGTCTATTAACGTCGACGAGTTGGCGAGATTGACACGTTGAGTTGCAGAAACAGTTTCGGGCAATAGGAAGTCACTAACCGGTAACGAAGATGAAATTGCAGCATTAGGTAGTTGTGATGAGTAAGTACCAAGGTTCGGCAAGGTGCCGCCACGTGGTACAACATTTGAAGGAATACCGATGATCGGAGGCTCAGATTCTTGCGGTAATAAATAACTATTACCTGTAGCCGATACAGTTAAATCAATAGATGATGATAGAGGCAATGAATCCTTAAAGACATTAACTACACATAATTCACAATAGAAAGTTAAATCCACAAATTTTCCATTTGTTTTCCTGGCACAGCTTGCATGGTAAACCACTTTGCACTGCTTACAAGTGACACCTTGCTGACGCCGTTTGACATAGCCACCGGATTTGCTACATAATGGATATGCACATTTAATGGATGATGGGGATGAATTATCATCCAGTTGCAACTCATGTGAGAAGATCGATTGATCACTCATTATGCAACAATAAATTCAAAATCCGTAGACGTTGACAGGCACTAATTCGTAGAGAACCGTGAAACGAAAATATATCACAAGTCGATAAACAATAACAATCACCGCATGCCAGGTGAGCACGTAAATAGTGAAAATAACGGCACTGCACAAATATGTATGAAATTAAAATCAAATCAAATAAATTAAGTTGGACTTTAATACAGCGAAAAAAAAAACACTGTTAAAAAGAGACGGGCGACTTGTACTTTTAAAGCCTGTTAAGTATGTCAAAATCTCGACGAAAAATATAACACGCATCAATGCCAATATTCAATAAACACACGAGCAACGAAATACGTCTTATCATCGTGAGCGACATAACGGAACTGAAATTATTAAAAAATAAATTATTTAAAGCGATTAAGAATAACATGTATAAATTGGTCCAACCAATTTTTGCGTTTCTCAAAAAAAAAAACAAATAAAATAAAATAAGATATGTTTCATATTTTATGTTTTATACGAGCAAATTCAAGAATATTTATCATATGCTCAAAAATAACGCCAAATAACACAAATATACGACAGAAGAATAGAAGTATAAAACACATAAAATATTTTTTAAATTAATTAATTATATAATTATTTTATTTATTTTTTTTAGTAGACAGAAACTCGTGCCCATAACAGGACTAGGCATAAATTCCTCAAATTTATGACAGTTTTTTGTAGAATTTTTTCAAAAAAATCAATTATGATTATCATCCTTGAAGATTCGATTTTACTCTAAAAATGCGAACTTTTTTACCAAATAATTGAGCAATAATTTTGCGTATATTTTTTAAAGAAACTACATAGTAAACTGAAGAAAATGGCGCTTCGAACGATTTTTTATCTATTTTTGTTGCTGAGTTACAGCCAGTTGAAAATTTTTTGAAAAATTCATAACTCGTGAACATGGAAAGATAAAAATAGGAAAAAAGTCAAGAAAGATTTTTTCGATGAATACTATAGTCTAAAAAATTTGCAACAAAAATTAAGAAGGTGGCGCATTTTCATCGTCGATTTCACATGGGATGCCCCATATACATATTTTTTAATTTTTGTATTCATTTTTTACAACATATTACAATCAGAATTATGGATAACGTGTCACTACCGAAGCTGTCGAATTTCGATAAATTGTCTATAAGTATTCATTTTTCAAATTTGGTGTTGGCCAACTTTATTCTAAACACAATAGCAAATAATAATACCGAACAAAATTAAACAGTCGAAAATGAATCTTGAACCGTTTTATGCCTTAAAATATTTCGTGCCATCAACCATATACTTATAAAAAACATCACAACAAACGACAAAGTATTTCGAATAATTGACAAGTAATTACATATGTTAGTTTGAATCCTAGTGGTTGGCATTTGTTAAAAAAATGATTAAAAATATCAGACACAAATTAATTTGGCTTCTTAATCCAAATTTTTGATCTCTTGAATCTTCGGCTATCCAAAAATATATCTAGAAATTCTTCTTTATTGAACTTCGATTCGAAAAACATAATTTGAATTTTTTTATTAATCTATGAAATGGTATTGAAATGTTTTCTATTTCATATTTTTTAATACTAATGTAATAATGGTATATTTGAATACACTTCAATCGATAAAAAATGATAAAAATATAATTCTATTCAACAAAGAAAAAAGGTTTTCGATTTAGTAAACCTCTCTATTCGAAAATTATAAAAACGAGATTACTGGCTGAACTTTAATAAGATATCTCCGTTTTTTAAATTCAATATTATTGTATTTTCTTTACGTATTGCAGAAGATCTCCCATAATCAACTTCTAAAGAAATAAATAAATAATTATTAAAAAGACTAAACAATGTTTTCTTACAATTCCTTATACATCAGAAAATACATTCAATATTTTTCATTTTAAAATTAATCTCAGTTAAAACGTAATAGATAATTACGTCATGTAGTAAAACTTATAAAAGAAGATATCTAAGATTTGGTTTTATATTTTTAAATCGATTAAAACCATGATAAAATACATCCTTTTCTATTTCTGTCCATGCATTGAAAAGGATTTGAGCATATAATTTAAACTTTATTCTTGAAAATTGATAAAGGATTATAAAATATCAAAATTTTCAATTCGTCAGAATCTTAAAATAGGGATTAACTAATTCTTCTTAATCATTTTCGTTTACAATAATTTCTAATCATTCTGGAAGTTTTCACTGTATCGTTTTTTTTAAACTTTCCAATACTTCAGTTACAATTTATAAATTGAACGCCTTTGAATGGTTCCGAAAATATTGTGTACGGGAAACTTGATGAATGTTTCATAATGCTTCAAGAAGCATTGAGGTGAATATTTCCAAATTCTGCAGAAATTATTATATGCCAATATCTTCTATCCTTCTGAATGCTTATTGCACTTAAATAGTTTAAAACGATCCTGAATTCTTTTGGAAATATTGATATAAATAAAAATTATTTATTTCATTTATTTATTACTATATTATAATTATTGATAAATCAGAAATTGAGCGCATCCCATTCTGCTTTAGAGATATTCAAACATTTTAAACATTTCCAGTTTCGAAAATAACCCCTTTCGATAACAATCTAAAGGGTCTAGCAGGATAAGAAGATCCAATCTGCCCCAGCAGGGATTCAGATGAATGAAATTTTATCCTTTTGTATGTCGAAAATAATAATTCTCAGAAATGTTCAACTCCCTATCCCCAAAATTGCGCTCGCTATAGGAAAAAACGTGAATTTTCAGTTTTCATTTTTTATTTCTTAGCCACACTATGCAATCTTTACAGAAAAAATCATGCGTGTAAATAATATTAGAATGTAGCTACGAACATTTTTTCAAGTAATTTGACCTTATAGAAACTTCTTTAACAATTCACAAAAAATTCAAAACATGTTTTCTCGCGTTTAAAAACAAACGCCCTCTTGAAAAAATTCATGAAGTTGTATTTTAGACCAATCTATATGGTCAGTTTTTTTCAGATTTTTAAAAGTGGTGCGTCATAGTAAAAAAAAAATAAAAACGGGGCTTAAAATGAAGTGTTTTTCTATAACACGCTTGATGGTGGGGTTAAGTAGTTGAACATTTACAAAAAATATTGAATTTTTAGAAAAAAAAATATTTACGAAGTTGTTTTGGTGACTTTTCATCTCAATACAGTTATATAAAACCTGAAAATAAAAAAAAATAATAGTTTGATCCGATTTTTTGGTAATATCTTAGTTTCTACTTAAGTTTCGATAACGATATGTCAGCCAATTTTGAAACTAATTTCAAGCCCTACAAATTATCTTTAAAACACTTTGACCAAAAATGAATATTTCTCAGGTTAGAGCCGATAAAAAGGGGAAAAAAAAAGATTATTTTTGCGGTTTTCGCCTCTAACTCGTTTCGTTCAACAGCTAGTGAATTTTTTATGGGAGAAAGTTGTAGAGCTTAAAAAGAACTACAATTTAACACCCTAAGTTATTTACTTTTGATAGAAATTGAGCAAAAAAATGAGAAAAATACCGTTTTTATTTTTTTTTTACTATGGCGCACCACTTTTAAAAATCTGAAAAAAATTGACCATATAGATTGGCCTAAAATACATCTTCTTAAATTTTTTCAAGAGGGCATTTTTTTTAAACGCGAGAAAACATGGTTTGAATTTTTTATGAACTTTTTAAAAAGTTTCTATAAGGTCAAATTACTTGAAAAAAATTTCGTAGCTACACTGTGAAATTATTTACACGCATGAATTTTTCTGCAAAGATTGCATACTGTGGCTACGAAATAAAAAATAAAACCTGAAAATTCACGTTTTTTCCTACATCTAGCGCAATTTTGGGGATACGGAGTTGAACATTTCTGAGAATTATTATTTTTCGACATAGAAAAGGATAAAATTTCATTCATCTGAATCCCTGCTGGGGCACATTGGACGTTCTTATCCTGCTAGACCCTTTTGTCAGATTTCGCTTACCTCTTGTCGTTTTGAGACATTTAAAAATTTGGAAAATATTTAATATTAAACATATGCTCGATATATATCGAGCTGAATTCTCTTCTGGTAAACCCGAAAACTAAAGAATTGTGTAAAATCAGGTCGTCGGTAATAAAACTCCAGAATACGGCCCTTGATCTACGTCTAGATAGATTACGTCATGAGAACAGCTCTTCTTAAGATAATTTATATATAAAAAATCTGAAAAATGGTGAAATTAAATTAAATAAAAAGTTAACAATCAAAAACGATAACAAATTTGACAATTTCTTATACTTCTGAATAATTTTTCGTTGCTGGGATGGAAACTAATGTTAACATTTTGTTGAATCTATGTTGTCCATGAGTTACCTTAAACAAATAATAAAGCATACGAACGATGTTTGGAGATTTTAACTGTGAACCGAATCAATATAGTAAAATAAATAAATAATAATTTAGCGACAGGAAATTAATAACTAAATACGTAAATAATAAATCAAAATTCATCTGACGTTTCGGACATCTTAGTGGTCCTTTTCAAGGGTAAAATAATAGTATATTATGTAACAAGGGCGCAATTACAGATCCTCTCGCTTCGCTCGCGCGACAAACTTCGTACTCGTCGGAAATCAATATATCGCCCGTGTTCCATACGATATTTTTTAATACGACGGGACTCAGGGGTTCGAATATTTCAGTGCAGGGCGCAAAATCGAGTGCTACTCCCGGAGTGTTAAAATATGGATTATAAACCTACCTTAAGTCATTCTATCATGCATATCATTATGACAACATAGTGAGCGTCGGTTGTTCTTACTTTGCCCTCAAAATCGTCAAAATTTAATGCTATAATTGTACCGTCATGTTGTTGAAACCATATATAACCAAGTAATGTATTACAGCATCATCATCATAGCATTTATTAGAAAGCACACTCAGCACTGAATTGCTTCAAATCGCAAAGCATGTCTGGTTATTGCGGAATATTTACAAACATCGATCTTGCACTTTATGTTCGAAATCATGTTTTAAAATATATCGGAGTACATAAACATTGAATAAACTTTTCGGAATAGACGGATCATCAATTTTTTCACAATCACATATCCAATGTTAAGTTTAAAAAAATGTTTAGTATTTTATTAAATTTATTTATTTAAATTTTTCACTACTTTGATCACATATTTAATTTTTCTAAGCATCATTCGCGTTGTTTAATGCTCGTAAATAAATTAAAAAATGCTTATACCTCTAGCTCTATTAGAAAAACAAACAAAACACGCGGTTTCGATTTCAATAACATACCCTATTATGTTCTATGCACCGACTTATTGATTAATATTAAAAATTCATAAATTTGGAATTTCTATTGGTTTCACTCAATATTTTTAACATTTGAGCGGATTTTTTAAAGTGCTACACAACCGGGGTCAATTTTTTAATACGCCAAAAAATCTCTACCTTTCAAAAATCGATCAAAAGCTCTCTATCTTACATGAAATCATTATATTTGCAAGAGCAAACATTTTTTGATGTTAGCTTTGCATCGGTAGCTCGATCATCAAAAATGAAGGATCCGATCCAAAGTTATGAACTATAAACAAAACCCGGTGAACAACAGGTGCCTCTACCTACAGAAATGTAGAGGAAATATCATTTAGTTTAAATTTCGTTCTGCCGAAATATTTTGTCGATACTAAAATTCTTGTCGAGTGAAGGTTTAAGACCTAATATCTTTTCCTTATAGTAAAACTCTTGTCGAAAGAAAATAATAATATGATACCTAAAATCTGTTACCTATATTAAAAGTTCATGTTAACGCATTATGATGTTAATTCCTTAACCGCTAATTATTAAAATTTGAAGTTGGTGATGTGTGGAGATGGTCTACATTGTCTTCTGTTTTAAAAACTATAAACGAGTTGACGTTTCGGTCTTTTATGACAGTTTCTTTAAAATCTACTGACACTTTAAAAATAATAATTACACCATTATAATAAAATGTAAAAAATAAAAATCACATACATAAAAAGATTGTGTGAATTAATAGTAATGAAAATGATAAAAAATTAGTATATTTCGCCATTGAAGTTTAAACAAAAAGATCACTCAGTTGCAATAACTTTTTTTTTGGAAGTTATCTTGACAAAGTTATGGGCTCTTTTTAAAGTCACATACAAGCTCTACAATTCAACTGCATGGCTATTTGACCTAAAATGAACATTTCTGTTGCTGTAGTCATAAAAAGCGTACAAATGACAATTTTTGCTATTTTTCGCGTTTATATAATTTCCATAAATAATTAATGAAATACCACTATAAGAAAGATAAAAACACTTGAAAAAATGAATAATTTAACCTCTAATCTAATAAGACCCGATGGAAATTGAGCCCAAAAGAAGCCTCTTAATCTCTCAAAATTGGCGGAAACGACTTGATATTCGCAAAACGCTTTTTTAACAATTTCCGGAATTTCAGTAGAGACTCCGTTTGGGCCCAATATTCTTGTCGAATCGCCTCGTATTAGTGGTCAAATTCTTCATTTTTTCAAGAACTATGACTTTCTCATAGTGTGGTTTCATTAACTATTTACGAAATGAGATAACCACTAGAAAGCACAAATATTTCCATTTTTTACCCTTTTACGGATATAGCAAGAGATATATTTATTTTAGGACAACGAGCCTCCGAGATCAATGGTTAAGGTGACATTAAAATGAGCCTAATTTTGTTAAAATAACTTCAAAAAAGACAAGCGGTTGCAAGAAAGAATTTTTCTACATCGTTCTCGATCCAATTTTATTACAGGTTACCTGGAGATGAGGGGGAGAGGAAGGAGCCGGGAGTAATACTGAAAACCTTTTCCCAACCAACCGTCACATTTCCAACATTAAATAAAATAGAGCATATTTTTCCTTACATTTTATTAAAACGTTTTTTATTACATTGTAATTTGTACAATATTAGCAATTTTCTTACTCAATTATCTTCTTAACCCTTTCAGTCACGAATTTTTCCAGCCACGGAATTTTTTTGATATTTTGTATACTTGAGTTTTTGAGGTCACTGATTATGAATCCGGTGTCAGATCTTCAAAATTCAAAATGGCGGATCCAATATGGCCGACCAAAAATTTGAAAGGTAACGAATTTAGCTAATATTTGGTATATAGGGGTTTTGGTATTCTTTTTTCGTTTTTTTTTTTAAATTTGGGTTCGTAATCAGCGACATAAAAACCCCTATATACCAAATATTAAACAAAATCATAATTTTTCAAAATGTTTATAGGCCATATTAGATCCGCCATTTTGAATTTTGAAAATCTGACACCGGATTCGTAGTCAGCGACATAAAAAACTCCGGCATACCGAATTTCAAATAATAATAGCGATTAGTTCATCCTGACATGAATTTCTTTTGAAAATTATGCCTTTTTTGGTACTAATTTGTTAATAAAAATAATTATTTAAAATAATTTTGTAATATTATTGTTTGTTAACAGGAACAAAAAAATCGCATTGAAATCGCGAATGATCTGTTCAGAAACCTTAAAAAAACGAGAGCATCTAGGTGGGACACTGGTGTCCGCCTGTGACTGAAAGGGTTAATACGGTCGAAAGTTATACACGACGATGAATATTATACTTTTCAGATCTTTAAAAATGTTGATTTTCGAATATCCATTGCTAAATAAAAAAGAATATCTTTTAGTTGAGGTTACTTAGATTTTGAACAAGCTTCTCTCCTCTTTTAAATCTCAACGTACGTTTGTATCTTGTGCAAAAGCACCATTCTACATTGTTCAAATCTACTAGAATATCAATACAGTGGAGTCCCGGTATATTTGCTCGCTCGGTTCCATGCCTTCCCCCCACATCTCGTTATATGTACCAAAAGAAGGGGAGCGCCATTTCTCCCACTCCACTCAGGCGCGTTACGTTTGTGACGTTACAGCAGGCCCTTCTTGAAGCCCCAGCCCGCAAAGTGGGAGGGGGGGGGGGGGACTGGTGACAGGTAAATATAACGAGACGGAATAAGGCTAATATGCTGAAACTTATATATAGCGAGACGCAATTATACCGGGACTCTACTGTACTTGAAAAATTCGATATAAAATCGAAACCAATAAATGGCACATTTAATTTAACTATATTTCAATAAAAAAAAACTGAGCATGATGTTCGATAATATTTTTAAAATACTAAAAGTCATCAGTACACGATGTATCAGCTTGAAATTTCCAGGTCATAGCGGATTTTCTCCTAAGGTTCTTCAATTGTTCCTGGCTGAAGTTGTTTGCACAATTTAAACCATAATGAAATATTTTATTGTAGATGAATCTGAACCCTGGTACACAGCCGCCAATGTACAAAAGGAAGCTGCAGATAAATAAATCTTATAGTCATATTCCGATTAAATACGGTGTCATCTTATAAATCTCATTTATCAAGGGAATATGCAATTAAATATGAACCTAAAGAGAACTGATGTTTATCAACTAAAGTTGTCGTATTTTGTGAAAAAACTACAGTTTTCAAAATTGAATATGTCCTACATGTTTTGCAATTTTTCAAAAACACCTGGGACCTATTTTCTAAAAGCCCAATCAAGCACAAAAAAATGTGCGTTGAGTTGACATGGAATGCACCGGTTGTTCTCAAACATTGAAATTAACAATTAACGTACCTATAGAAATGGTAGAAAAACTTGTCGCAGAATGAAGCTCGCGATTTAAATCGTGGTACGTCTACATTTAATAATGCCATTGCCCGCATTATTTGTGCTTCAAAGGAAGTGATTGGTAAAAAATATCGAACGCCTTCAGTAAGACATCGCGTCATGTGCTCCCATTCCGGGTTAATATTACGTAAGTTTGGTTTTATCCAGATTTCTAAAAGTTCTCGGCTGCGTTCCTGAATCTCTTTCAACGTTCCTCGACAAAAATTAAATCTGAAAGAGCCATGTCAGTCGTAGCAAACAAATGTTACATAAAACGCAATCGAAATAGCATAATAAAAATTGATATTACTCATCATCGATTCCCATTAAATATCCGATTGATCTCCAAAGATGACAAAATGAGTCCAACTCTTCATCGGTCACTTTGGGCATACCGAAATCCTTTGGAAACAATATTGTACAACCTACAAAGACGAACTGGGTGATAGACATTTCTGCTTGACTAAGTCCTTTCAACCTCTTTGACCAATCATTTTTAAGAAATAAAAACGGACACTGCTGTACAGTAGGTTCAGGGCAAGATTCCCGAAAATCTTTCACTAAAACGTCATAAGTTGGGGCCCAAGGATTTTCTATAATTATTGATTTATCCAATTTGCCACTGGGACAAGTGAGAAGTTTCTTTCGCACGTTTATATGCATTTGTCGTGCGGAATTTAGGTCATCGTTGGCAGAGGTACCTTTACTCCAAAGATCTCCGGTATACCAACTTTGAACTTTGTTGATAGTCCCAAGGTAACGTTTGAAAGCAGTGTATGGTGTGCTCGATTTTCGCGTAAAAATTAGTGGTTTCAGTCCATCTACCAAAGTTAATGATAGGAAAAAAGAAATAATAATATTGATCATTAATCCGTAGGTATGTTTTTGCGCAAATTGTTGTCCTTGTATGAATTTATCTAGATTTAGCCACTCTGGTGGCTCTTCGGTAGCCTTGCCGCAGTCGCAACTATGTAGAGCGCCGATACATAAATTTATTAATGACTCCGGCATACACGGATATTTTTCTCGTGTTTTCTCATACAGGCATTCTTTCTTTTGTCTGATAGAAAACGTTTCAAAATTATCAGGAGCCTCCGTATCAAGGACGTCCCGGAGATAGACGTCTACATCCGCAAAAGAAAGGCCGTGTAAACCTTGAATTTCATCTTTGGCATTTTCCGGTTCATCATCTTCGTTGAAGGAATGTAATCCCATTATGTTCAATACAATAATGTGATAAGTTTTTAACGTTCCGAAATAGAACAATCAAATTACTAACTCAAGTACCAAAATTGACGTTTGTTTTTAAGATGAAACTGAATGCACGAGTATCTCAAAATGTGATTCGCACTTGACCGACTACACCCAAAATTAAGACTGTGCGTTTCACTAAAAATACGATAAAAAACAATTCACCTGTCCTTCAACTTTGTGCTCAAGCATAAAATTATATGATAATCTGGTTTCTGGAATTGATACAATTGCATTTGCGAATGCCGTAATCAATTAAATTGACTTCATGACAAAGGAGCCCGGTAGTTGTGAATTCGGTTCGACCTGAATTACATTACGTGATTACGTAATAGATAAGAAAAGCATGGCGCTGGCGATTCAATAATTTAAGAAGATTTAAGAAAAACACATTTTATTTGATTGTCAGTAATTTATTTTGTAAATTATTACGACTATTACGAATTCAATAAATACAACAATTGATTATGTACAAAATGCCCTGATAAACACGATTACGCATCTTCCGCTAATCAGGTTTGTATTACGCGTCATTTTTTTTTTAAGTAACGCGTAGAAATCAGTACACTAACTTTTAATGCAATTCCATACATGAATGTAAGAAACTTTAAACCTACCTTTCCGGTTGCGTTGGTTTTTTTGCGTGTACTTCATAACTTATTTAAAGTCTATTTAGACACAGAAAACAAAGTCTTCTTATTTCCGCTGAATTGCTAAATTTCAGAGCGAAGTGATTTTAATATAGTTTTAACTATTATTTCTAACCCGAATATCATATTTCGTCAAACACCATAAAATGATTTACTATAGAATCCCTAAAAGATCGGAATTTTCTTTCCATCCCTTTTTCCGGGACTTTCTTTAAAGATGAGACTTGAACGTAACAATTTTCCGGGTGTGCCGTTGAGATGAAAGGTGAAAGATGTTCCTCAATCTTCGGTATCCTGGTCAGCTTCGGATCAGATGGTTTCTGTTCTACAGATTCTGAATCAGTAAACTCTGAAATGCTGTCCCATTCGAATGGCTGATTACTACTATCGCTATTCGTCGGTGGTAGTAAAGTTTTCTTTTTCACTTCATTTGCGATTAGGGACTCTACTGATATTTCGGTTACAGGGAAAAGCGTGGGTGTCATTTTGTACCTCACTGGTTTGCTGACCTCAGCCAAGGACGCAATAGAAACGTAGGGAGACTCTTTTTTCATTACCGGCATTTCTATGTCCTCTTTCCAGTTGATCACATTGGGATTTTCATTATTTATAGGTGGAACTGCTTGGCAAATGTCTTTGTGCAGTGTATGTGGAACATAATTATTGGCGTTGGTCATAGGAGAATGTCCAGCAGCCACTTGGTTTTCCTTCAGTGCCTCAATTCTGTAAATTTCTAAATTCGAAGGCCATAATTCCACAGGCGTACGTGCCGCATTTTCTGCTGCTCTTTGGGAAGTATTAGGGATATGGTTAGTATTATTGTCAACATCTGATGACGACATCGAATCATCGTAATGGATCTCGGCAGCAACAACAATGTCTGTATTCCGAGCTGCTTTGGCGTTTAATTCTGCGGACCTTACCGGTGGAAAAATACCTTTCGAAAGAATTTCGTGAGGGACATATCCATTTCGTTCCTTTGTACGAGATTGCACAAAATTTGTTAACATTGTCGTATCTGCATCTTTGATACGATCTTCGTCCAATGTCTCATTTGTGTCGTCGGTATCTTGGTTAAGGTCAGTAGTTGACTGAAATTTAGAAAAATTGTATAATTAATTTTTGTAGCTCGCAAAACATTCAAAGGAAACTTACGTCGTATTTAAGTCCGTGGGGAAGAGAGATGAGAATTTTATCACACGTGAAGAGGTGATGGAAACACAGCCTACGAAATATAACAAATGCATCAATTATTCTTAGTAAATATTTGTTCAGAATATGTTCAATTTTTATAATTTACCGTTTTCCATAATACACTGCAAATAAAAATATGGTGAATAGAACTAAACCTCTAACTGCCCAAGTAACCACATACTCAGTCTGGTCTGAAAAAATAACAAGAATATAGTATGAATTACAAAGCACCTGTAGATACTTGTACAATACATACATTCATGTACAAAGTCAATCATATACAAAGAAATATGCCATGTCCCGCAGGAGTAGTGTTTGACGTAAAACTCGTGCCGAGTCAATAATTACTCGTGCGGGAAATTGCATTTCCTGCACTAGTAACAAAACGTACTATAACTTAATTCAAAGTTAATGAGTACAATTGTAAATATTTTAGTTACCTTCACAAGTAATGGATGCTTGTCCTGGAAAAGAGAAGGGTCCTTGCAAAACATTATTTCCTTCAATAACTACCTCCCGTACATGTATCTGATGCTCAACGTAGTTCACCGTACCGGAATCACAATATGGTAGAGGTATTTCAGCTCCTGTGTAAACAAAACCAACTCTTCTCTAATCGAACATGAAATGATCATTCGTTTTGATAATTGCTACATTTTACATATAAATAATTGTACTATCAAACAAACAGAGACAGTGCTTTAACCCTTACAAGCTCGGTGTCGATCCAGATCGACACATTTTTGTAATGCATTTTTTACATAATTCAGGTAATTATTAATCAATTTTCTTGCAATTTTTTGCTTCATACCATAAAAAACATGTTAGGAAACATAAATAATTCAATATTTATCATTAATTATTATGTTATAATTGTTTAAATAATTAACAAATTGTAAATTTTATGGATTTTTTCACAAAAAATGTATGCCGAGACGAAAACGTCACTCAAACATGACGAAACTGGATACTCGGGGGTTTTTGGGGTCGCTGATTACGAATCTGAACTAAGATTTTCAATATTCAAAATGGTGAATTCAATACGGCATATCCGAATGTTAAAATGTCATAGTTCGCGGCTGTAAAACTCAACTGTATTCGTCGTTTAGTTCTAAATTATTTACCGAAAATAAATATCATTATTATCGGTTCGCCATCATGGATCCACCATATTAAATTTTGAAAATCTGCGACCTACAAAACCCCTCAAATATGATATGTTTAGCAGCCCCGTTCGTGTCTCTGGATTCGAGTGAGAGCGGTATTATTTGTATCAAATTGAAAACTTCCAGTTTCATCAGTCGATCAAGTAATTTTTTCACATTTCGGTCCGTCAGTTTGGATCCGCCATATTGAATTTTAAAAATCTGACTTCAAATTCGTAATCAGCGACCCCGAAAACCCCCGCGTAACGATTTGCAGCCATTTTCCGCGTAAGGAAAAATGTATGCTTCAAAGGGTTAAAGGTAATTGTATGTTTACTAAATTTGAAGATAAACTGAAGGTAAACAGAGTTGAAAAAGGATACCTCAACTTACGTAATTTGGTTGTTCGAAAGATTGGAGTAGACCGTGAAAATATTTCGTAATATGTTACTTGCGTATCCCTTGACCTTTCTGAAGGACTCCATGAAACACTTACTCTTCGTGACCCGATAAATTGTACCGTTGGTGCCTTGAGTTGCCCTGGGAGTCCTGGCCTTGTTTCTATACGCAACGGTGCTGATTTTTCGCTGCATTTCACCGTACACGCTTCCATAACTACAGTGAAAGCATGTGCTCTAGGAAGTCCCGCAATTACTACTTCCTTCTTTCCATCGATGTATATAGTTTTATTATCGTAATACAATTTGTAATGCTGTAAGACACCATTTAATTTCTGAGGCTCATCCCATTGCAGCGCTACTGATGATTTCGTAGCATTGATTAGTTTGATGTTTAGTGGCGGAGTACTCGGTGCATCTTCTAATGTTCTCTTGTAGCTAACATTACTCTTCCATTTACCACCTTGACCAGATTCAACAGATAAACTGATTTTATACAGAGTATGTGGCTGAAGATTCTCCATCATCGCGCCCATGTACCCATCATGGGCTGCTGGTACTACCTTCTTTATCATCGGCTTCTGACATTCCAGATCTCCTTCCTTCCTGACTTTACACAATTCTATAACAATGTGTTCCATTTGGTTAAAATTATCCGAGCAACGAAATTTCCAGGTAACATGGATTTCCTTCGAAGACTTAACTTCGGTCCACATAAATGTCAAAAAACCTGTAACTTTTTGCGATACAATGCACTCAGTCCATTTCATCCCGCTGCTTCCTGCCTCGGAATTAGCAGATATTGCAAACTCATAGTGTTTCAATAAGTCTGGAGTGCTAACGTTTAATTCTCGAACTTCTTTCGGCACGGTAATCCAATCCAGCTGGCCCTGTCGAAGTAAATATTATGAATAATGTATCCATCGCGTTTAGAGCAGGCTATACTCGTTAGACAATCAAATTATTAAACGGTTGAAGTGAGTTTACTGGGAATAATATGGGTGAGGTGCATTTGTCCGACTCCTAATCTCGGATACAATGTACATCAAAGTCTACCCGAGATTGTGGCTATATCTTAACGAATATTTTAAAACCACATTCTGATGTGTTTCCTTGTTTTAGACATATAATGCTGTCGAAATGTGTTCTTTCTCTAATTTTAATATGTTTGCGAATTGACAAGTCTGAAGCACTTAGCGTCTCTACAATGTCGCCTCAAGCATATTCTGTCCCTACTACTTGAATATACTTCCCTCACTCCCCTGAATCTCTGTTATCCGCATCCGTTTTTTTATTTCCCCGCGGCTGCACGAATATAAGAGGAAGGGAGAATCAAAGATGAACATACACGAGAATTGGCATTGTGGGGAGTGGGGGGCGGGGCCCAAGGGGTCCGATGCATTAATGTGCGGTTAGTTAATTCGCCTTAAATAAACGAAAACGACAAAATGGTCAGTGTCAACCCCGTGTTACATATCTATATCATCCATCAGATAGTACTGAATGAGAGAAAAATCAATATAGATGGTATATTTTGTTACTATGTATGTACTTGAATTTCTAGATAATATTGAATGGTAATTTGGAAGGCATTTGTTCTAATGTGGATACTTTATTATTGATTTTTGAAGTTTGCGAACATTGGAGATATATCTTTGCATTTAGTACTTTTCAATCCAATGCTTAGCTTTGACATATCTTATGACCTAACTTGTAACTTATGACCTAAGACTTGAAATACTAAGGGACAATTTCCATAGTTTTAGGTAAACATATAACACAATTTTACTTAATAGAATTTTCAAAAATAGTTCAGTAGTGGTACTTCTGTTACAAGACATTTCAAATGTGATCTTCTTAACCGTCCAAGAGCACACTAATTACTATTACATTAATAATATATCCTTTAAAGATATATACTTACATCACACGTCCGAGGATGTTGAAATTCATTCACACACCTAAATATTGTGAAATTTGTAATTGTCAGCGCTCGGAAATGCGATGGCATCCAAGATAAAGTCGTCTGGTACCTGTTATCTTTAATTTCTATTCGTACAAAAGAAGTTGGTCGTGGAAGCCCTACAACAAAATTATAAAACAGACATAAATAAATCCGTATTTATTATTATTTGGATTGCAGCAAGTATGCTACTGAAAAGAGAACAATTTTACATACTATTTTGTCTTTGAGGAATAAAGATCCTTTGCTCGACTGCTCCTAGGCCGACCTCGTTAATGGTGTTTACATAAAACGTATAATTGCTATCTATCTTGAGCTTGGCGAATCTTGTGCGGAGTTTAGTTATTTCTATTGGACGTAATGCGACGGCAGTTCCATTCTCTTCGACGTGGGTGATGATATGGTTGAAATGGCGACCATTTTGAAATTCAGGCAGGACCGTTCGCCAATAAATGTAAATGTCTCTAGCTGCACCTGAATTGACCTCCAGAAAGCTGCCGTAATCGACGCTTGCATTGGGAGGGACTGAATTTAAAAAATCACCAATAAAACGATATTTCTAATAAACAATCAAAAAGACTTATGTTCGAGATAGATAGATAGATATTGATTACTTCAGGGTATTTTTTGTAATAAAATGTGCCAGCTCTTAAGTCGGCATTAACCTTCACGAATAAAGTAGATAGAAAGCATTAAATTGATACCTTAAACATTACGCAATGGGAGTTTATTTTATATGATATGCTTAAGTCCTCATACAATAGAGTCCCGGTATATTTACCCACTCGGTTCCTCGTCTTCCCCTCTCGTCTCGTTATATTTTCCAAAGAAGGGAACCGTCGCTTCTCCCACTCCCCTCAGTCACGTTGTTTGTGACCTTACAGCAGGCCCTTCCTGAAGCCGCATACCGCAAAGTTAGGGAAAAAGAGACGGTAACCGATAAATATACCGAGACAGAATCAGGTAATTACGCTGGGACGTAAATATAGCGAGACACAATTATACCGGGACTCTACTGTATTATAAACAAAAATAAAATCCTAATAATAGTATTAAAATAACCTTTCATTACCCAGACAGCAAAATATAAATAGAGCTCAGAATGTTTTCGCAGTGTGCTCTAAAAGAAGTCAGATGTCTCACTTTCTGAAGGTTTTCCGAACATGATGTCATTGCGAGATCTTTATAAACTCATATTCAGAAAATCCTCAGAAGATGGGACATTTGACTTCTATTAGAACACACTTCGAAATTATCCTGAACTCTTTTCTATTTTGCTGTCTGGGAATGAGCATTATCTTTTCTGAATTCTACTTATTTTATTTGCACAACTTACGCCTCGGTGGTGTCCAAAAGGTGGTGTTGGCACGTTTACTCCAATTTTCCAACTTCGAATTGGCACTTTTTGAGGACACCGATACTCGATATAAAACATTGCCAGCATTCAAATCCGTTATAACGACTGACTGTGTATAACTCTGTGTATTATTTAGAATGTAAATCTGTAAAATAAAAGTACCGTATGAATTATTTTAGACCTTAACAATATATTTATCTTACAATAATCTTAGAAAATATAGTACACATTTCTGTTGTAACTAAAGAAATAACATCCAATTCTAAAATGTAATAAACTCCAGGAATATAACTGACTACTGCGTTCTATTTCTTTAATTTTCTAGAATATCCAAACTACGGAAGAAAACTAGTTCCTAATATATATAAAACCTAAAATTAGGACATTTACATACAGTCTTCTTGGCACTTAGTTTGCCAGCAATCCAATATTCCATAAGGTGATGTAATCCTGGAGGAAAATTCCGTTTCAAAATAGAGTTAGACCAAGTAACAGTTGCCGTATTGCCTGTGACTGGGCTAACTGTTAAATTTTCAGGAGGACTTGGGCGTGCTGTAAAGAAAACATTGCGCTTTATTAAAATCTTTTCATTCAGCACATTGAACATATTAGAGTAATATATGCAATTACCATCTGCGACTAAAAATTTGTAAACTTGTGTCAAGTTACCCAAGGAATTGCTGCCATTGAGATAAAAAGAAACTGTACTATTCCTGGTGAAAGTAGGAACTACGCTTTCGGACCATTTGCAAACGTACTGGGCATCAAAACGTCTTGCGTTTCGGCCGTCTGGACAAGTGTAATCGGTCTCGTATTTTGGAACTGCTGGCTCATCGATTGTCAAAAAATAATAAGTAGGGATGCCATTACTTATTACGTGCCATGTGCACGTTACGTTTTCCAAATTATCCGAAAAGCATTGGAACGTTCTAGGCATTTTTGGTTTAGCTGTAAAACAGAAAAAAGTACCATAGTAAGTTTCGATCAGATTTTATGCACTATACGGAAAAATTTGACTATTTTCTAAATATGATTTCTCGGTATTCTATATAGTGAACTGACGTCAACATTTATCGCATGTTTACACGGATTTTTATTTTATTTAGTATTTTTGTTTACATTCGGTCATTTATTGAGTTATAAACATGAAGTATTTTGTAAATTTAAAGTGTTGCGCATAAGCAATCCACTAAAAAGAAAACCAGATTTTTCTGAATAAAGCATCTTTGCATCGCATATCGCAAGCCTCGCTGATCTACAAACAACTCTGTTCTAACAGACTTTCGTCCGAACCTGGTCCCAGTATCAAGAATAAAGAATTAATCTACACTAATTGTAATAAGTCCGTTTTATATCCAGTAAATTGTTTTGTGCATTGTACTTACACGCATCTTGTGCTTAACATACGAAAAGCGAACGTCGACACACGCGTAAGAATAAGCTTCTGCATATATGTGAAAGCTATGTACTAAAAAGCATTCTAAATAATATCGCGTACGTTCTTCTAAGTACAGCTTTATGAAGGAAATTTAAACGAGGCACTAAGTCCAATTCCAAGATATACTTCGTCATCTGCCACCTCATTGGCTCTTAATCAAGAATTTTCTGCGAGTATGGGGAATAACTCCTCAAAAACACCACACAGTCGACATATGCAAGTGCCTCGCAAGATCAATCATCGACTAACTTTGCTGAGCTAGTCGCTTTTATACAGCAGTCTTTTCAAACCACAAATTTGACCATAACATCGATGAATTATCTAAGTTCTCCGATCGAATGTATACAATGGAAATCCAACTTCAATCAGTATTGGCATTAAACGAGAAGGTTGCCAAACTGGATGACTCTGCCACTAAAATACGGTTACTGACATCGGTTCTTGTGCGATTGAAGTTGCTGACTGGTTAGCTCACTCAAGCAATCTTGATAGAATCAAAATGATTTACGGCACCTCCGAGTCTTCTGTGATGATAATAATTCCGATCATTCTCCAATTATCGATTTGTTAACTTCGATCAGCAATATCGACGTATCCTCAACAACTATCCCTCCACAGCTATTCCTCGCATTGGTCAATCTCTTACGAAGGAACCTCCACCTATCACCGCCAATCTACAATCACGTTGTAACATTCTACGAGCAGTGAACAATCGAGCACTCCTTCCTCAAGATATATCAATCTGAACTGATAAAGCCAAACTCCAAAGACATCTCTCAGCTGCTATCAAATACCCAAATCATTTGTTCGATCAATGACAAACCCACAAGTGGCAGTGTCCCTAAATCCTCGGCGCTCAGAGAAATAATTTTCTTTGCCAATAGTTTGAGAACTTGCAGTAATGAAACTATTTAAGACATCATTCTTTTCTCGGAGACTTGAATAGAGCCACATACAGTAAATTCCAAATTGGGACTCCGATCTCACCCTCTTCATCGATGCGACAAAATAACTGGAAGTTCCCGGCCCATTTCCAGAGGACGCATGTTAGCCACTGTGACGAAATATTTCAAAGTTATGCGTTTGGATCTATCTCTATCTTCCGAAGCTTTATTTTTGGAATTCAAATTCGTATCGAAAGCCATTCTATTAGTTGTAACACATCTTCCACCTGTCGCCGTAGAGAGGGAATCATCTTTAAGGCCTGATTCCTGATCCATGATCTGATTACTTGCGGGGAATTTACGGAGGTTAAATAACCAACTCTCGTTTGACTCCTTTTTTACGAATATGATAATACAATTTGCCGGTTAGATACATTGAAGCCGTCGTCTTAAAAACATTTTAAAAAAAACATTTTTTCTTCGGATTAAAACATCGTTTTTGATACCCGCAAAGTCGGCACTTTATAGGCTCTTTTGAGTCCGTAATGTGGGATTTCACAGATTGGTATCCACACTATACGGACTAAAGAGTCCCTACAGTGCCTACTTTACGAACCGTATATGAAAAAATAGGTTACGTTCCTCCGACCGGCTTCGAGGGTCCTTGGCCGCACAATCTCACTTACGACCTAGGACCGAAAAGTACAATTTTTTGTACTTTTTTAAGAAGGTGGACAAGATATTACAGAGCACCAAATTCTATCATATTAGTAAGCAGGAGTCAAAAATAAGCAGTCTCTTATTTTTTTTAACAAAGCTCATCGGAAAATGTGTTAGAGGCTGAAATATGATCTGCCAAAACAATTATTCTCATGTGCATACCTCATTTCCGGACATTATAAGAAAAATATTTAAAACCAGTTTTTGTAAAGAACGTGATGTAAAGAAATGAAAAAATCATGGTTTTTTATATTTTTGTGAAGTTATCAGCTTCAATATCTCCGACCAATCAAATAAATAATAGGTATTCACCTCTCGTAAATAAAACAACAATAAAGCTCCGTACGGGGTACGTTAAACAAGCTTTTATAATTAACCTTTTTCGTGTTAAGATTTAGTTTTTATATATTAATAACCAATCGTAGATATTTAAAAATTTTTAAATGTCAATGTCTCACAATCGTAGAAAGTGATATCACATTTGAGTTATGTGCATCCGTTATTCCTGGAACATATTTAGTTGACTTTATTAAAAAAGATTAATTAAAATACGGGATAATGATCAACGAACTTGTCTTTGTTAAATGTATATTTTTGTTGTCATTGATTTCTATTTCACTTTCATCAATTAACTTATTTATGATTTTGTAAATGATCTCCATTTGATTTCATCATCACATACGACGTACTGTTCCTTTTTTCAATTGATGTTATATTTATTATGATTATTTATAGTTATAAAACATGATTTTATTCAAATATTGCAATAGTTAATGGGACAAAACATAAAAACATTTTAGTATAATAAGTTTAATTGTAACTTTACAATATACATATTTCGAATTCTACTAATCGCTATTCGCTAGCCTTGGACTATATGACATTTTTTATTAATCATTTGTATATAAAAAAGTAAATATATTCTACTACAGTATGCAATCGAATGATGTTAGTAATTTGGTCGTTTTCAGAAATTAATATGTTGGTATTTATCGTTAAAATGATTTCTATCTTTCTGTAATTAGGTCGTATGTAATGAAACTGTTATTACATTTGTTCTCATTAGAATATTCAGAACACAGTACATTTTCACTAAAATATATATTAATATATATCAGAAATCGAAATCAAGCCGTCTTAGATTTCCTGTCTTTACAAATTAAGGTTAACATTAAAATGGGGATATTCAAGCCTTTTAGTACAAACGACATATCATGAGTTATATATAGATATTTATTAATGGAAACAATGCCCAAACAATTGAACTCCTTTCATATATTTTTTTTAAAGTGAGACAACACTCATATTTACGTGTTTTAATAATGAATGTTCTAGATGATAACGCTTTATCGTAATTTAAATTAAGAGTTATATACCTGTATCCATTTGTTTTATTAATTATTAGAGTCATTAGAGATAGTAATCATATCGGCATACATTTCCATTACGTAAATTTTGTGGATAGTACATCGACAATACTGAAAACGGCCAATCAAGACAAAGAATTTTCTAGTTAAAGTTGCTAGATACGTTTGGTTAAGATATTTCTTTAGGGAATTCTAAAATCCTCAGTTGATCCGTTAGTAATTTATATGTATCGCGACAAATTAAAAATTACTGAAACGATTTCACAAAATTTGGGCTCTGTAACTGCAATTCCAATCTCCAAAAAAATACCAATGTATCGAGAATTGACCGACTTTTACTTATTTTTGAAAATCCTCAATCAATACTTCGCGAACTTCTTTCATATTTTATAGCATATCACGTATAATAGTTAGAATTGCAGTTACAGGGCCTGAATTTTTAAAAATTGATTCAACAATTTTTAATTTAGATTTTTCAAAATAGGTTACTACCTTATCGATTGAGGACTTTAGAACTCTTAACAAGTTTTCTCATTATTACAAAACATAAATATTACATATAACCAGAATTGTATCCAATAACAATTACAAAACATCCTCAATGCCAATTTTGACAGATTATTTACGTTTAACGATTGTAAATAGGATCTTTGTGCCTTGCAAGTGATCCGCTTATATGGTCGAAATTTATTTATTAATTGAGAATTGGCTGTAAATAAATGACAGAGGTAACAATTAAATTCAGAAAGAATTGTATCACTTTTAACTGTTTGACGTTTTTTATATTTTTGTATTATAATTTGTACACCAATTGTTGAATTCCAAATTGCGTATTTTATTTTTAAAAAAATCGGTATATAAATAATTATACTCTGGAATAATAACTTACTTCCAATGCGAATCCTGTGCCCACAGAAATTTTTGTCAGTTGTGAAACATCCATCGGGTCCTATCAGTTTATAGTAGTATAGAAAAATACCCACAGTGGAGGTTGAAACATTAATAACAGCATGTCCAGTAGAATTAATTGTAACTAAACTAGGATTCAGTCGATCAGAATTCCTATAAAAAACTACCGAAGATGTGTCGTTGACGTTTTCATCCTTCAGGCTGCACACAATGTTCAGAGGATGGCCTTGTTCTACTAGCACTTCTTCCTCTCTCAATGAGCCAACTATGATGACAAACGCGTTATTTTTACACTTTCAACATTTTAACACCACTAGTAAGTATTACTTACGACTTGGAGGTTGCAAATCCTTAGAACAACTGTTAGAATCCGCCACCACACACAAGGCAATTATGTACGACACAACGATCAAGTGAAATCCATAATGGGAACATGAACAGGCCGTCAGCGATTTACAAGTCACGAAGAACATTTTCAATAAAACCCAAAAATTCCACATGCATCGTTTATGCATATCCGTTGTTATTTGTCGAGCCAAACAATTTTGGCGGCTGTAGATCAGTTGTCTTATCCCATACTGCATTTTGTTGCGTTACAGGAACCGAAACGACACTTCATCGAAAAGAACCGACTTTGAGACCGATAAAAGAATAAAACCGTTATCACCAGCAAAGGTGCACGACTGATGAACATATTAAATTTCACAATTCACTTCATTAATAGCTCATTAGTGACGCCTCCCCCTCTTCACTTTTAGTCATTATATATGAAACGTAGTAGAGTAATGCTGCCGACGAAATTTCGAATATAATTTGTTCAACACTTGATTTTAATAGTGTAATAGTTTTTACGCGCACCATCATCTACGTTATTCACTTCAAATATCTTTGAATGATACAATTTTGACAAAATTGACGAATAATGGATATATCCCTAAGTCGATTGTGATTCATTTCAAATATTATCGACGATTTCTAATGACAACCGCATTTGGAAAAGTTAAATATAGTTCAGATCATTACGATGGCTTAGAAAACTTTCAAATTAGATACCAAAATAATATTTCAAAGATGAAGAGAAAACGTGTACGTGATTTTTTTAAATAACAAAAATTATTACAATTGAAATATATCCATGAAAAAATGCTCGATGTTCTTATTGATTTTTATACATATTGGGCATTTAACATAAAAATTTACAGGAATTTTTTCGTTTCGTCAAGAAATTAAATAAGCTTCCATCCACCTATTATTGGTTGCAATTCGTCGACTTCTGATTTGTTTACGTGCATGACTCATGCATAAATATAAACAAAATTAATTTAAATATTAAAAGAAATACTAAAGCAGGAAATTCTTATTTCGATGTCAATCGAACCTTCTATTTATATTTTAATATTTAACTTCAGTGGTGATAGTCAATGCGAAATGATTCTTATCAATGGAAAATGAACTCACCCTCCCCTCCTAACAATCAATTACAAAAGAAAATACTTTAAATGTTTGTTTACTTGTAATAAGAAGGAACAATTCTCGTCACTAGTAATATCTATACATATTAAAGGTAAATCTTTTTTTATGTTGAACAGATTAGAACAGGGAGATATTTATATGCGTTTGCATATGAATGTTATTTTATATCTAATGAAAATTTTACTTCAATACGAATAAATAATTAAAAATACATCGTTTTATTATAAAAATAATAAAAATGTTTGAAGTAAAAAGTTTAGTGGATTATGACCAACATAAGAAATAAGTAACAACGTTCTTATTTTTAGTTATCCACCCAAAGTCGAAAATATTTATTATTGTTTATTTATATTTATATTTGCTTATTTATTTATTTATGAAAATATGCAGGTCAAATATTGTTTTCAAGATCAGAAAAATGACCAAAAACGTTTCGGTGATAGCGAATTATATATTATGTAATATTAATTACTATCCCATATGTAATATTTTTAGTGGACTCTGGAACCAGAATAAAAAGGCGAGATACATAGGTAAATTCTAAAATGCTAAACTAGAAATAAATTATAATTTGATCTTAATTTATATGGTTTCTTCATAAAAAAAAGCAGCTTCAAATTTGTTGTGAAGTTTTTATTTTTTTTTAATGCACTTGACGTTTTAACAATAAAAGGCCGTTCTCGAAAGTTCTGCAAAAATACACAAATTTCTCAAAAAATGCAACAGATTTTTTTTAAATGTTTCCATAGTAAAATTTATGATTAAGTCATTTTTTGACCAAATTAAACGAAAATTTAAGTAAAAAATGTTGGCGGCATAGTGTCACTCCTGCGTGACACCTTTTTCCTTCCACTTATTCGCAATTTTCGAATAGTAGCTCACATATTTAAAACCAAAATGTTTATAGCTTGCAGTCTATGGTATTCTCTACCACAATAAAGGCATCAAAAATGTTTTTGATCCTCCGGCCGTAAAACTCGATTTCTCGGTCTAGGGCGAAACCTTCGACCGCGAATTATCGAGTCCGATAATCAGATCAAAAAATACATTATTGGTCACGGACGAAATATCGATCTCCGATGAGTGTGATTGTTACCCTCACTTCGCTCAGGCGACAATCGTCGAAGATCGATAATTGCGCCCTTGGCACATATTGTGCTATTACTGATATATAATATATTGTTCTAAATAAAACAAAGGCTAAAAAATCATGTTTTTTTTTCAAAAAATGTAATTCTGGCCGAGCTACATGAAAAACAAATTTGAAAAAAAACTTAATGACGTATTTCGGGTCGCTGACTACGAATCCGGTGTCAGGTTTTAAAAATTCAAAATGACGAATCCAAGATGGCAGACCGAAAAGTGAAAAATTTCTCGATCTTGTTGAACCTAGGCACTCGGGGGTTTTCAGAGTCGCTGATTACGAATCCGACCTTCGATTTTGAAAATTCAAAATGGAGGATCCAAGATGGCGGACCAAAAAACGAAAAATTTAAATTGTAAATTCAAAATTCAGAATAGCGTACCCAGTTTTATCTCGATCAAGAAAAATTCCTTTCAGAAACACTATGTGGCATGTTATTCTCGAAAATCATGTAGGGCAGTGTAATGTGATTCAAAATAAAATCTATTAAGGGTGTTCTAAAGCGTTCGTCCGATGAGGTAGGAATTTTCACTAAAATCCGTAAATAAAAAATGACTCAATCGATGTTTCAAAATTCAGACTCTGTAAGGACAATTTTAGTTACTGTAGATGGTGGAAATGACAAGGAAGTCCGAGGAAATTAATTGAGAACTTACCGAGAATTTTCGGAAATAAACAAGAATCAGTTATTTCCGACAGTTCTCGGTCAGCTCTCAATTAATATATTTCGAATTTTCTAGAAAACTGTTTATAGTGCTTCGAATTGCCCTTACAGAGTCCGAATTTTAAAAATGTTATTCAGTCATCTTTAATTTACGTTTTTTAGGGAAATTTCCTACCGCACCAGCGGACCACTTTATAGGGGCCCCTTAAAAAGGTTCTAAAGTGCTTGACCGATAAGGTAGGAATTTTCTCTAAAACCCGTAAATAAAAAGTAACTAAAACCATTTTTCGAAATTCAGACTCTGTAAGGGCAATTTTTATTACTGTAATTCTCGGTCAATTCTCAACTAATTTTCTTGTAATTTTTTTGGATACGATTTACAGTAATTAAATTGCCCTTACAGAACCTGAATTTCGAAAAATGGTTTCTGTCACTTTTTATTTACGGTTTTTAGTGAAACATTACGCGACTAATATTATCATCCTGCGTTGGTAATCTATTTTTTCATATACAGTAATATAGTAATATTTATTTATTTGTAATGTTCAGTTTTATAAGTCCAAAGCGTGTCATAACATAAAGGTGATATGTGATCAAACATTCGGCTGCATATATGTATACTGTTGTACATAAAACTTTGCCACTTGCGAGAAAGGCAGAATCATGCATCATTTTATAGACGCCTCTAAGACGTCATAAATAGAGATGGTACTGAGACGACCTTTTCATGATTTTTTGTTAGCTTTTAAACACGACTTTAAGTCGTCTCGAAAACGACGCGTCTATGACGTCTTTCCGCAGCTTGTGCGGCTTGTGTTAACTGAGTTATCAGCAGCGCCAGCTTGCGGTAAGTAGAGGCAATACTCAAATGGGGAGAACATTTTTTAAAACTTATTTAAATCTATAATATTTTTAACAAAATTGGTTGTCGATGTTATTGTTTCATTAAATAACTTTTAAAAAATAAAAACTAATTTCTAATTACAATTCAAAGGTTTTGTTTTCCCAGTAAATACAAAATTCACAGAGACGTTTTAGAGGCGCACATTTTCGAGAACTCTTATAGGCGTTTCCAAAAGTTTCCAAATATTAAAAGACGGTCTGCGAATAGACATTTTAAAACCGTCCCAATAAACAAAATCCCACAATGACTATAAAGTTACCTAAAAGTTGACTTGTAGGCGTTTAATGCCCAACTAATAGGCAAATATAAGTAACAGTTAACCCATTAAGTCCCAGAAGGACGAATATTTTTTGAACATTTCAGCTGTAAGTTGTGAAGGGTTATCAACGTTGAAAAAATGTTGGACTTATCATTTCTAACGTAAAATTGATCGTACTTTCCGATTCTGCCCTTAAAATTTTGAAAAAATACGATCCACAAAAAATACAATCGATTATTTAACAAAAAGTCGGATTTTTTCACGGTAATTTTTTTTTCGATCAACAATTTCGCGCCAAAATGACGGATTTAATATGGCGGACGAAAATGTCCAAATGTCCCCATTTTTATAAAAATCTGCATTCATTGATTCTTTGTGTTGACGACGATGAAACTGATATTACAGAATTCTAATGGCAGTTTAACATGATGCTCGTATATTTGTAAAGTTACTAAATAAGCACAATTTACGTTCGTTAGCCGTCAAAAAATTTGTCCGTTGCCCGACTCCCACCACTTAGCGGTCAACGTATAACAGGGAGCCTTCGTTTTTTTTTTTAATTTTCTTGTTTTTTATTTTTTTTTACTTTTTTCATTTTTATTTTTTTTGTTTTTCCCACTTTTGCTCTTATTTTTTTTTATTAATTTTTTTTGTTTTCTTCATTTTTATTTACTGTTTTTTTTGTTTTTAATTTTTGATTTTTATCTCTAAATTTGAAATCGATAGTAAATCATGAAATATAACTGTTTTATATTTCGTCATGGAAACGGTCATAACAAGGCGCATAAAAATGATTCGTTAGTATAACTTTACAAATATACGAGCATCACGAGCATCATGATAAACTACCATTATAATTCTGTTATATCAGTTTCATCGTCGACAACACGAAAAATCAATGAATGCAGACTTTTATAAAAATGGGGACATTTGGACATTTTCGTCTGTCATTTTGAATTTCGTAAATTTGGCTTCAGATTCGCAATCAGCGACCCTACAAACCCTGGTATACCGATTTTCATAAAAATCGAAATGTTTCAAAAATTTTCATCCGCCATGTTGAATTTCGTAAATTTGGCATCAGATTCGTGATCAGCGATCGTACAAACCCCGGTATACCGATTTTCATAAAAATCGAAACGTTTCGAAAATTGTCGTCCGCCACATTGGATCCGCCATTTTGAATTTCGCAAATTGGACATCAGATTAGTGATTAGGGACACAAATAACTTTTAATAAACACATTTTCAGTAAGAATTTATCAATTTAGCTCGTTAAACATCGCAAAATCGAAAATGTCATTAAATTTTCGGCTTCAAGCCCCCAAATTGGGTAACGCCATTTTGAAATTTAATTTTAGCGCTCGTACATTTTGAAGTTTAGGGTCCGAGGTCGAGAGATTTTCACATTGTAGTGACCTCCTCGCCCAATTTAGGCGCGAAATTGTTGATCGAAAAAAAATTACCATGAAAAAATCCGACTTTTTGTTAAATAATCCATTGTATCTTTTTTGGATCGTATGTTTTCAAAATTTTAAGGTCAGAATCGAAGGAGAAGTCCGAAATTTGTTCAACGTTGATAACCCTTCACAACTTACGGCTGAAATGTTCAAAAAATATTCGTCCTTCTGGGACTTAATGGGTTAACTTAAAGTCGTCTTCAAGTTAACTTTTACTTATAGTTGCCTATTAGTTGGACATTAAACGCCTAATAGTCAACTTTGAGGTGACTCTACAGTCATTGTGGAATTTTGTATATTGGGGTATTATTGGAGACATCAAAAAAGCGCCCTTAGAATGTTGGCTTTAAGACGGCTTTATTGAGTTGTACTTGAAGACAAGGCAAAATGTCACCAAAATGTCGTCTTCGACAAGACGTCGTTTTAAAGATGCATAAAATCCGTCTTTTCTTATACATTAAGCCCCATTTGAGTAGTAATCGTTTTCGCTTGCAGATAGCGCTTCCGTTCCAAGCTCCAATATGGCGGTTGTAAGCTTGCTTGGCAACAGCGCAAAATGTCACAAAAGCGGCTGCGTTTGAATTATGAGAAGAGTTTTTGCATTTTACTTCATCAACCAGATATATGTTATATCTGTTGAGATATCGTGCACGAAGTATATTTCTACAAATTTCAAGTAAAAGTGCAACACAAGCAGGTATTAATACATTTTTTATATAATCTAGCCTATTTCCATTCACCTTTTATATTCTACTTTTTTTCAACTTTTCTGTCGTTGGAATTATTCTATGTATTTCGTTTATTTCCTTTGATATTGTCATGTGTTTCTGGATACTGGGAATTATTTTGTGCCCTGTTAGTTACATATTCATGTCGTTACACAAAAGTTACAATATTTTATAAGAATCGTAAAACTGCTATTTGTGTGACTGTCATCCCTGCCAAAAAAATACTATAGAGCACCATACAAATTGTTTTTACTAAGAAAAAAAGTAGCCAAAAACGTTATAGAAATGTTGAGGGCTTACAATTTTATTAAAAACTTCCTTCACAACCTAAAACAGCAAGTAATATTACAAATCCTGTGTAAAAAGACCTCGTCCTAAGTTTAACTTTGTATGGGTTTTGCAACATTGTATAGTATTTGCACCATATTAAAAAATAAAAACATTACACCAAAAAAATTGCACCATTCAATTTTACGAATATAATCGGGAGCGTAATTTGCCGGATTAAATTTCAGAAAAATGAATCCATCTGTATTCAATTTATTAATATTAATATATTGTTATACATTCCTAATTTAGAATTCTACGCTTTCAATCAAACATCTCTCTTCTTTTATTTGTATAGCTTTGAGTTGCATGAACATCGATGTAGATTTGTCATTGTTTTATAGAACCTAAGATTATGATAGTTTATGATTAAACGTTCATAAAGTAACACCTGTATTTTTATTTAAAAGTAAAATAAAACATTTGGTGTCTTTTTGATACTCTGTCTAATTTTACTTGGTTTTCAACTTTAGACCTTCAAAGCGGATATTGGAAAATTAAACTTGATGATAACGATAAAGAGAAATCAGCATTTTGTATAGGTTCAGAACTTTGGCAATTTAATGTTCTTCCTTTCGGTTTATGCAATGCACCTGCCACTTTTGTCCAATTAATGCATAACATTTTAAATGACTTAATTAAACAAAAAGTTTGTTTAGTTCATCTTGACGATATAATTATTTTTAGTAAAACTTTTGATCAACATTTAGAAAATTTAAATTTAGTTATTCATAAATTATTAAATGCAAATCTTAAAATTAATTTAAAAAAATGTTCTTTCTTCCAAAAAGAAGTTTTATTCTTAGGACATATTATTTCTAAAGACGGAATTAGAAGTGATCCAAATCAAATTGCATCAATTCAAAATTGGCAAATTCCTCATAATAAAAAAAAATTTACGTTCATTCTTAGGACTATGTTCATATTATCGGAAATTTATTAAAGACTTTGCTACAATTACTAAACCTTTATATTTAAAAATTGTGTAAAAAACACTGTTCATAAAGCTTCTTTTTCGGCTAGCTTTTCGTAGCCCTCATCAGAAATTTATTCTGTAAAATAATACAAAAAAAATTTTATATACATTAACAAAACATAATATTAACAAAAATTATCATACCAATTTAAAAAAATTATACATTAAAAAATATTAGGTGACATTATAAAATAAATTATACATATACAAAAAATATGAAAAAAATAAGTATTTTTAATAAGTATTATAAAAATAAACCTTTATATTATCTTAAAAATGATAAAGCTTAATTTGATTGGAATACTAAGACTGAAAATTTATTTACTCATAAAATCATTGCTAACAACCATCCCAATTTTATTGTATCTTAATTTTGATCACCCATTCATTCTAGATACTGATGTTTCCAATTTTTGAATTCGAGCAGTTCTTTTGCAAATTCAGTCCATAAATAATAATGATCCTGAATCTCAAAAAAGAAAATGTTATTGCAGTAAAACTTTGAATAACGCTGAAAAGAATTATTGTGTTACTAGGAAAGAACTTTTAGCTGTTATTAAATCAGTTTAACATTTTAAAAGTTATCTTTTTGGTAGACAATTTACAATTAGAACTGATCATGATACTTTTTGAAAAAAATGGACTGAAACTTTTTTTGGATTGAAATGAATACACTGGGATAGTTTTGAATACGTAATTTTGAATATGGATGCATTCAATATTTCGTTTTTAAAAAGGAAACTATTTTTGGATTGAAATGGATACACTTGGATAGTTTTGAATCCGTAATGTTGAATACGGATGTATTCAAAGTTTTGTTTTTGAAATACAACTTTTTTTGGATTGAAATGAATACACTTGAATAGTTTTTAATCCGTAATGTTGAATACGGATACATTTAACATTTAATTTTTAAAAAGAAAACTTTTTTTGAATTAATATGAATTCAGAAAGTAACCTTTTTATTCGTATGAACGAATAGAATTAAAATGGATTCACCGTTGACCAAAGTATGGATTCAGAATTTAATAATTGAATCCAATTCTATACAACTCTCCAAATTCGATTGCTGGGTTTGCAAGGAATACTTTCATTTTAATCCGAAGTATTTCGATAGCTTCGTTTTTTGAATGATTTTGTTCATTTATTAAACTTTTCGTGTGTTTCCAAACAATATTTTATATTTTTCAAATATATTGCTGGAATAACTTGTCGTAATATTTTTACAATATTTTGTCATTACATCGGGATGTGTGTATTTATAAAATTGAAAACAGTCGAATTATTAAATATTTCACATATAAAAGGATTTGTGTACATTTTATTAAAAAAATTATTTACAATAATCTCTTAACCACATCATAAAATAAATGTGGTTGACTTAAAATATAGTCATTTAAGCTTACATTTCACGCACTTTGCCTGAATCTATACATTTATTATTAAAAAACGACAATTATGAAAAGTTTTTTAAAAACTTATTCCTTTACAAATTTTTAAATTGTTTATTGCAATAAACAATTCTTAATGGTATTAAAAGTTATTATCTCGATTCCATCAATGGAAGTGATTCATCCACAAATTGCAATGATAATTTTAATGCTGGTGGAAACTGAGATTGTAACACCCATTGTTTCATAAAAGTTTCACTCGGAAGATTTAATCCAGCACCCCTCATCCATGAATATGCTCTCGGAGAATAACAAAACAAACGTACAGCAAAGTTCTTTTCATCTGTCGAGTATTCCGTGAGGTCTTTATGTAATTGTAGTCCTATGACAGTTTTTGCAAGGGGTTTATCGCATTTCTTTCCAGCCAAAAATTCAAGTACACTATGATTACAAATGTGCTTACGGCTATCGTTTTTCATTTTGTAATGTTTTAATATGTCTCGAATGCGTTTCTGTCTTCTTCTCCACTTTTGGGCAATCTGTTTTAATTTTAAATTTCGTTTCTTTAATTTTTCAATTTGAATATGTAATTTTTTATGATTTGGAGGAACTTTGGATAAATTACTTTTTAAAACTGGGTCATCTTCGAATTCAATGTGGGTATTAAATAATGGAAGAATATCTTCATTATTAAACCAATTTAATTGTGTAAAATTTTTGTCACTACTATTTAATAAACCATGAGATGTCGCATGATTTGTATGTGTGGCAGATGTTCTCGATGGCATGTTTTCAACTGAAACGATTCTGGGGCCTACCATACCATTTGCGATTCGTTTTGTATAAAGTTCTTCAAACGTGCTCATTTTCAAAGCGTCATTAATTTCTGCTTTAGAAGGTAATATCACCCGTTTTGTGGGATACCCATCGTTCGATGCAGCTTTGCAAGCAGACATTACTTCCTTCAAGAGCTCTGCTCTAGAAGCGTAATAAAAATGAGCTGCCATTAAATTTGGAGTGAATTCCTCAATTACCTGAGCCATATCTGATTCATCGTTAAGTGGGGGGTAGTATATTTTATCAACCACCACCGGATCTGATTGTTTCTCTTCAACTACATCAGTTTGTACATCAGCCATAGTTTGATCGGCTTCAGTTTTTAAATTAGATTGTTGTATTTGTATTGTCTCTGCAACAATATCTTCAACTGGATTATCGTTAATTGTTCCTACGTCAGTACTTTCAATTGGGATAGTGTTAATTGTTCCTGCATTAATTGCAGATTGACAGTCAAGTTGATTCTGGCTTTCAGAATTTTGCAAATTTAATTCTTCAATACTTTGAAGTACGACACTGCTTAAAACTTCGTCTTTGACAACGAAGTCAGGTGCTAGACTAGATGGAAGATTTTCTTCACTTTCACCCGTTTGCGTCATTACTGTTACACGAGTTACTTGTTCATCAGGTACGTGAGTCGAAAGCGTAGTTGTCGAGGTAGTCTTTTCAAATAGAGTGGTCTGCGTTGCAGAGTCACACATTTTTCTATCAAAGCTCAATTCCGTCATACATGATCGATCTGTTACGTTACAGTGCCTCTCTTCATCTATCGTAACTTGGATCGACTTTGACGTAGTCTTACCTTTATACGTATTCACTACGTTATTTGGAACGTTTTCTTTTGTAATATTTTGGTGTGACTTAGTAGGGGCCCAATTATGTTCCTTTTCTGAAGTTCGTTTATTTATTTCAGTTCTTTTGAAACTATTTTTTGGCACAATATTATGTTCCTTTTCTACAATACTCTTAATTATATCCATGTACAACCGTGATTCAGTTCCAGCAGTCGTGGTAATAAGCTCTTTACTGTTGAAGGTAGCATCTTCATCCATTGGCAATTCTTCGACTGTTATTTCTTCGATTATAGGGTCTAGTTTTTCATCTTCGCTACTGTCTGTAGTACTTTCAGTCTTATATGGTATAGGATTTCTTCCTAAGTGTAATTTTTTTCTATGTTTATAAAGTATAAAGTCTTTGTCTAAAAAATGATCTGGACACAATCCTGCTTTCTGCACCGACGTTGGTGTCCATGCTCTAAGGCGGGTATTTCCTGTAAAAGAATGTGTGTAAAGTAATGAACTGCATTCGTTTCAAATACTTATACTAATTTTTAAATCTACAAAGGAAAATCTCCATAATCAATTTTTATATCCCTACAATTGTATTAAGGACAGCAATGTCCATTTATAAATAAATAAATAAATAAATAATCTTTAACACATCGATGTTAAATATAATATATTTATTCTGGCTACATAAATTAATATAATAGTTATGAGTGTAAACTGATATCACAGTTACGCAATTATTTACAATGTTATTGTTTACAATATCTATTATTGTCTGCTTAATTATAATGTCCGAAAAATACCAAGATCTTTATTTATGTTCAATGGTCGAAAAGTTTTTTGAAAACATCTATAAAACATAGATAAATTTCTTGAATTGTAAGACATTTATTTCAAAAATCGAATGTCTACTTTTTTGGACATGTCCGTTTCATGAGTTTCTTTATATTAAAATATATAAAAAGAATTAGTATACAAATAATGAAATTAAAACAAAGTGTAAATAAAATAAATTCGATTTTAAGTATATATATTTTTAATTATATATCCCAGTAAACAAAAAAGATTGAAAAGTATTAAAAAGGGATCAAATGGGATTAAAGTGAGACTACTTTTAATTCATTTTGTTCAAAAAAGGGATTAGAGTGGTTTTGAATTCTACTAAATTTCAAAGTAGGTATATAAATTGAAATTATTGAATCCCTGTGAATCCTCCTCGAATATTCATTGTGAAAATCAATCCCCTTGAATACCATAACTGGGATTGAAAAAAGTATGTTTCAATCCCCGTGAATTCCACATGTCAGTATCGTTTAAATACCATTTCTGGAATTAAAAATTCCTTTCTTGGATCCCCTTGAATACCATTTATTACCAATATTTGAAAGAATCCCATTTAATGCAAGATATGGGATTTAAGATTATATTCTTTGAATACCGTTGAATACTATCGATTACCAATCCCAGTAAATGAAAAAAGATTGAAAGGTATTAGAAGGGGATTAATGGAGATTAAAATTTGATTGTTTTTATCTCATTTTGTTCAAAAAAAGGTATTGGAATAATTTTTAATCCCAATAAAACTCCAATAATGAAAAGAATTTTGACTTATTGAATCCCCTCAAATGCCGTTCTACAAACGGCCATTGAAATGAATTGCAGCGAATACAAGATTTGGAATTTAAAAATATCTCATTGAATCCCCTCAAATCCTCCCATTAAAAAATACCATTCAATAACAAATGTGGCATAAAAGAATGTATTACTGAATCCCCTCGAAATCTATCAATTACCACTTCAAAATTAATTCCACTGTATTCCATATTTGGAATTCAAACTCATTTTAATGAATTCCCTTAAATAACCATGGCCCTAAATTAATTTTGAATTCCAGTCCAGAATTGCAAAAGATATATTATGGATCCTCTTGAATACCAACGATTCCAAACATTAAAACTTATCCCAACGGATACCAAATTTGAAATTGTTTTCAGTGAATACTGAATTTGCTATTATGATAAAATTATTAAAAACATAAATAATGATCATTGAATAGATGCACGAGTTCATAAAATTATATGTAAATTAACTTTTGTTTCATATAACAAAAATTTGAAACAACATATTTTTGAGCGCGAAAAAAAGATTAAAAAAATGTTTTATGTATTTATGTTATTTTATATACACGCAGAAAAAGACCAACTCTTTGTTTCGATTGTTTTTAAAGTAAATAATTCAGTGAAATTTCGCTGTAAATTGTGGTATTTAACGTATTTTAGCCTGCCTGAATACATTATTATATAAAGGCGTAGAAAAATTCTCTACTTTCTGTTTCAACTATTCGTTATTTTTTCATTATTTCACAACAGTGAATGTGGCCGAGTGGTTGCGCTTCGAACTTGCTGCACAGAAGACCGTGATTAGATTCTCGGTTGGAGCGAATCTGCTTTTTTTTTTAATTTATTGATTTGGGATTATATGGGATTAAAAAAGATAGAATTGTTTTAATTTCAATACCAACAAAAAAGAGATTCAAAATTTTTAATCACTTTTAATCTTTTTTCGTTTACTGGGATATCAGTTTGAAAATTGAAAATTTAGTCTCTGCAATATTATAATATTTTAAAAACGTTTTTACTGTTTACAAATCATAATTTCAATTGAAATCGACAACCCTTTGTTTATTTATTTATTATTTACTTTTGAGTATGAGAGACTGCTAAACCAAGATCTTATCTATTTCAAATTACAGTGTAAATAATTTTAAAATACAGATAATTTTATATCAAAATATATCATAAGCCCATGAAAATGATTCAGATTTTGAATATGTGAATTCCATTTCTGAATCCACAAAAAATAATATGATATTAATTATTAATTGTACGAGTTTACATAAATTCAACAAATTCGAAATACAGAATACGGAATACGGAGTACAATTAATTTGAACATCGAACATCTAATTATTTATTATTATTTATTATTTAATATAATTAACAATAGTTTCAATTGATTTTCATTCCCAGCAAACGAAAATTCATTTCCTGCATCATTTCTGAATAGGTTTTTTCATCATCTGAGAAAATACTTCAGATATGTTTCATGTTTTACTTTTTTATAATTCAAATTTATTGAAATTCATTAACGATGACACTTTTTTCCTATTCAAAATCATTGATGCAAACAACTTTCTACAAACTATTAACTATTAAAAATAATTGAAATTAATTTTTTCAATGAAATTCATTCAAGAAGTTAAAAAAGCTAATTCAGACGTTATGTCATGAATAAATTTCAATTGACCTTCAATGAATTTTCATTTACTGGATTGGTTGGCATCAGATGTTTGACGCATTATTACTTAATCGTAATATTATTTTTTTAAAATATCAGATTTCAAAATATTACTGGACAAAATGTTACTGTAAAAAATATTACCAGAAAAACTATTATGGTTAAAAAGATTCATTAACACATCAGTAACACAAAGTATCAAAATAAAAACTAGTTGCAAAATAAAAATATACTGATAAATAATAATCATTACAAAAATAATAAATCGCATACATTTTCAAACCAAAATAAATAACATATAAACACGTATATAAATAATTTAAAAGTGATCACATTATTCAATTATCGAAAACAATATACAATAATTACATACAATATATATCAACTTTCTCTTAATTTGAAAAGAAATATCAGTATTATTCGAGGATTCGGCAATAGATCAGAAATGGCTTTGCAACCCAGTAAACGAAAACGAATAGAAAGTTAAAAATACGAATTGAAATGAATTCAAGTGAATTAAAATGAATTAAAACGCATGAAAATGATTAATTGAATCCACTTTTTAATTCATTTTAATTCACTTGAATTCATTTCAATTCGTATTTTTAACTTTCTATTCTTTTTCGTTTACAAAATTTCATGTGAGAAGTTTTTTCATGAGAAATTGAAACAGGATTCGTATGAGAATCAAGTGAGACTCTTGTTAGAATCTAGTGAGATCCTAATGAGAATGTCGTAGGAATTTTAGGATTCTAGGAAATCATAAAATTTAAAAACCAGAAATACAATTTAATTATTATAAATATAAAATGAAATGCTCAATATTCAATTCTCAAAAGAATCTCACTTGATTATCATGTCGATTTCACACGAATCCTGTTTCAATTTCTCATGAGAAAATTTCTCATACGATTCTTATAAGAATCCTACCTAAAAATGTTCGCAGGGAAGCCAAAAAGGTTAAAAACTTTTAAACAACAATGGCTATTAAAATTCCTTAATTACTATTTAATACAGTTAAGCGGAAAATTAAATTATAACAATTTCATTTAATGAAAATTAAATAATTATTTTGGAAATCTGTTAAGCATAAAATTTAATTGTAACAATTTTCTAAAAATATACAAAATAACATTAATTTAAATAATATTTTTGATAATATTTTGTCTATCAATAGTATTTTTTAACCATAATATTTTTATTTTAATATTTTGGACTGAAATATTTTATCGTAACATTTTTTTTCGTAATATATTGACCGCATATTTATTTCTTAATAATTTATTGCAGTTTGAATAATGTTATGTATCTTTTATCTTGAATTATTACATATTCTGTGCTTTTCAAACTTAGTGGTATTAAAAACTAAATAATATATGGCTGAGGTCAATGGAAATAGAATGTACGAGTAAAAATATAAGTCATATGTTATCTAAACATGTAAGTTTAAACGTGACAATCATGTGCTTGAAACAATAGATAATATTGAACTTCATACTAAAAATCATTAAACAAGAAATAAACTTTATTTCTGAAAGAACAAATTAATAAAAAACATTTTTAATAATTTTTTGTTACAAAATCTACTATCAGTCAATGGAAACAAATATTCAATAAAATATATACCCTGCAAACACGGAAAGTAATAGTTATGTAATATTTATGTAATGTTACATTATTACATAAATGTTACATAGTTGTTACATAACTGTTACATTTGTGTTTGCAGGGATATTATTTTTTTTGTATCAAATTGTAATGTTCACTAAGCAAAATGGAAGATCTGAGTCACCCAAAGACAAAACAATAATAGACTGAGTTGAAAATTTATTCAATCCATAATCATATTCTTCCATTTAATCTCAATTATTAAAAAATTTGAATTAAATTTAAAAAAAAAATTATGTTTATACTATTCATTGTATTAAAATTTACCTACCAGAATTTTGTATCCAAATATCGAATCTTTTCGTGCCGTATTGGGGAAATCGGAATAATTTACAATTTTCTGATTTGACATTTTTGCAGTTTCTGTAAGCGCATCTTTCAAATATCGTTATTTTTTTGGGAGGCTTGCCTTTTTCCATTCTAATGTTGTTGCTTTTTTTTGTGAATATATCCGCGATTTTTTCTGTTCTCTTTTCTATGCTCTTTTCTGGGCACTTTTCTGGGCTCTTTTCTGGACCCGTTTCTGGGTCCTTTTCTATGCTATTTTCCGTATTATTTTCCGTGTTTTTTTCAGTGTCCTTTTCCGTGACATTTTCCGTTTTCCCTTCTGTATTTTTGTTTGTACTCTTTTCCGCGTCTTTTCCCTTATTTTTCTTCGTAATTTTCTCCGCGTTTTTTGACGTGTCTTTTTCCGTGTCTTTTTCCTTGCTCTTTTCCATTTTGTAAACTAATTAATCCAAGGCTTAAACGAACAAAGTGAAACTAAAACATCTGAAGAACAATAAACGAAGAATACGAAAAGACGCCGACGAATACATTTTTTATCCCGTGCTTCTGTACTTGATTAATTTCTTTGTATACAACTCGATATAATGTACCATTCTATATAGTAAATACAACTACACACATGTTACTACATGTACTTTACATGTATGCGCGTATGCGTGTGACCCACACGGGATTGGTCGAACATTTTACATAGATAATCAGATGCATAAGCATTATACAATTTATCCGGCAATTATCACGAATTTTATAACAAAAATATACCAATCCTTTGCGAATTAAGTGTGAATATTTATATCAACAATTTTTCTGTTGTCTTAAGACAATACATCCAGTAAAATTTACGTTTGGAAATGGCTACTAACGAGTGAATAAACGACGAGATTCAATAGAATTGGAGCAAATTGGAGCAAATTATTTGTGAATTACTAATCAATAGTCAATCTTTTAATTGTAAATATGGAGTGAGAAATCACCACTATATCCCTATAGAATACCCCATGGCAGGGACTTATGGTAACTTTTGCAAAATATAACTTGTTCTAATTACTTAATTCTTCAAAACATGGACACACGCTCGCGATTTATTTGCAAATTCAGAAAAGAAGTAAATCTGAACTGAATAGATGCAATGAATGAATAATGTTTACTAGATGATAGTTACTAGACCCATCGTTGCGTAAATCTATAGGAAATACACATGGAAATTCTTTGAATCTATTGGGATTTATGTGTAAGCGGTGCAATAATTTGTGAGTTAAGATTCTATAAAATTTTGCAAATAGAATAAGAAATGCTAGAATAATTTATCAAAGTAAGAAAAATTTACTAGATTCTGAGTTTCCTCCAATGTATTCCCTTAAGAGACACCATACATATAAAATTTTTGAAAAATTTGTTATTTTTTGTAATATTTCGATAGTCTTTTCAATCACATAAGTGTAACTCAAAGACAAATCATGCAATCAATTTGATTTTTTTATTATTTTTAACTTTTTTACAAAATCCGCCATTTTATTAAATTAAAATTTGTTTTTTAATAGACGATCATGGTATGTCCATTACTTTTTGGTGTAATAAATGTTTTATGTTTTTTATTTCAGGAACTGTGAAGGTCGTTTTTGCTGCTACAGTGTGGGGACATTTTTGGAGCTTTGGAAAATTGCAGTTAATTAATAAAATTCTCAATTTTTTCTTTAAAAACTTATATCCTGCATTTTTATATATTCTATTACCGCATTAAAACATTCCATGAAACAGTTTTCTTCAAACAAAAAAAAAAAGTAAAAAAAAACTTTTTTCCTGACTGTGTCAGAATGTATTCCACGCCCTCCAAGCCTGCCGCACGAGCCCAAAGTAGCCAATTCCGCCCGGACAGCTGCGCGCATGCGCACTGCGTTCTCATTATTCCCTACAATAGTATTTTTCGATATAAGGCCGTAAAACCAGATTTTACGGCCGGAATGCGATCGCATGAGATATATTATTTGCAATATAATTATAATAGCATTAGAAATATTATTTGAATAAATTAAAATAATTCGGTTTCTTAATAGCGCTAATATTTTAAAGTTTTGAACTTAGAGGTTTGGACATATCAAAAATGCTACTTTTAGTCTTTAAATGTCATTTTACACCAGTTTTTTGTAACAAAAGTATGATTTTTTCAAATTAACATGGGCCAGGGATATTTATTTAACATTTCTATCGAAATTTAATAATTTATTGTCAAAGTTTTTGTAAGATATAACGTAAAGACACGAAAATGCCCTGTTTTCGGAGAATCACCCATATAGTATTTCACGGTTGAATTTTTTGAAAAATCTAAGAAAAGCTATTCTTGAATATTTTTTAGAACCTTTGTTTACACAAAATATAACTATATATTTAAGAAATGTCCATTCAGGAGCGTTGATATTTACCCGTCCCTTAAGGGTTTTCTATTTGAAATTAGTGCAGTATTAATTAATTAGGAATTGCTATACTACTTTTCACAATATTTTTATTAGCAACGGGATTCTTCGGTCCGTCGACAGTGTTTACATAAACAGAGTGTTTATGAAAAATAAACGTACAATTGGATTCGATTACATTTAAAGCGTCATGCCCGTATATTATTAGAAAATCGTTTTGTTTATTTTATTTTCACGTAAGATGCTGAAACTAAAAGCGGATTTGGGAATGATTTGGTTATCATTATAAAAAAAACGATATTAATCTTTTGGTTCTTGCCTAAAGTAGATGGAAAAAGCTTTGAACCGAAAATAAAACATTATTACTCGATCTCAAATTAAAATTTATAAAAACAATAAGATTGAGTTTTTCCAAAATAAGAATAATTGCCACATAATTTTAGCCATTTAACTGAATAAAAATTATCAAAACGGTAGAATGAATTTGCCTCATTTTCAATTAAATAATGATTTTTACGTGTATACTTTAAATATGTATTTTATTACTAAAAGTTTTCGCTCTGAATTATAAAAATAACTAAAATAAGATGTCAACAGAATTTTTGTTAACTCATTAACGCCGATGTGATCAGAATTTATACTAACTTTTCAACGTGTTTATTTATTATGTTATCGGTCTAAAAAATAATGCAATACCTCTACTCCTACACAAAATTTGATGCACTTTCAGAATCTGAGCTGAAAATTTTGATTAGACGCTAAAAAAAATATGGCAGACTAAACCTGAAAAACGTGAAAATTTTCGAAATTAATTTTTTTCGCATTTTTTCACAATGATACCGCAAAGGTATCTACTTTTTACTACGGTCAGAGGTGATCATGGTACTCGAACATTAAAAGGAATTTTTTTCAGAAAAATTCATCGATGCGTTTTTTCAAAATGGCTGCGAGAATGAAAAAATTGTATAAAAATCTTAATCTATTGTTTTCTTACAACATTTCTTAGAACAAAAATGTCTTATTGGTAAGAATTTGTCTCATTGTTAATTAACCCATTAACGTCAAAAAGGACATTTTTTTCACTTAAATTTCAATCAAAAATTTCATATGAAAATCCAGCTTCAAAAAAATTGAAAGGTACATGTCTTACTATTTTCGAGGTCGCTCTTTTCAGTGCTGTTGTCAAAATTGAGCTATCTTAATTAGAAAATTAAATATGGCGATTTAAATGTCAAAATAATGCGAAAAATCGAGTGTTCTTTTTTATAAAACATTTTTTTCTCGTCGAAAGAATATTTATCGTCAGAAAATTTCTTCATTAAACGTGGACCCAATAGTTACAGTAGCAAGATAAATTTTTTAAATATTTAAAAACTAACATGGTGATCACAAAATGGCGACTCCAATGACAGATTTCTAATTAAAACTTAACAATTGTTTTTCTTGAAAATTATAGAATTAAGAAAAATTTTCTAAGAATAAATACGTTTAAGAATAAGTCAAAAAATGCTCTCAAATTTTTCCAGAATATATTGTTAAAATTTTTTATTTTTCGACAATTCTAAAAATCGAAATTTAATAAAAAATCGTCCAAAAAATCTGAAAAAATTTGAGAGTATTCTTTGACCAATTCGAAGACATTTTTGTTCTAAGGAAACTTTTCTAAAGTCTACAGTTTTCAAGAAAAAAAATTACTAGTCTTGAAATCTAGAAAAGTTTAATAATTTTTTTTCTTAATATTAACAAAATTTATCTTAATACTATAACTATTGGGTCCACGTTTAATGAAGAAATTTTCTGACGACAAATATTCTTTTGATGAGAAAAAAATGTTTTATAAAAAAGAACACTCGATTTTTCCCGTTATTTTGACATTTAAATCGCCATATTTAATTTTCTAATTAAGATAGCTCAATTTTGACAACAGCACTGAAAAGAGCGACCTCGAAAATAGTAAGACATGTACCTTTCAATTTATTTGAACTTGGATTTTCATGTGAAATTCTTTATTGAAATTGAAGTGAAAAAAGTGTTCTACTTGACGTTAATGGGTTAAATAATGATTATTTTATTTTATTACTAAAAGTCTTCGTTCTGCATTTGAATAATGAATAAAATAAGATGTCAAAAGAATGTTTGTTAAAACGAGTATTAAGTTCGTTTATTCTTTTCGCTGCTTTACTAGTAACGGTCAGAAAATAAGGATTAACTTTATGAATTTTCCAGACGATCCATGTGTATTGCAGGCCTCCTGAATAGTACCCACATGACATTTAACCCTTTGAAGCATACATTTTTCTTTATGTTTTATTGACTTGAAATGTGCTACTCGGTGGTTTTCGGGGTCACTGATAACGAATCCAGTATCAGATTTTCAAAATTCAAAATGGCGGACAAAAATATGAAAATCCATTGAAATGTCCTTTATCTTTTTACTTGGGGAGAGGGGGGGGTTCAGGATTGCTGATTACGAATCCGGTGTCAGATTTTTAAAATTCAAAATGTGCAGATTTAATATGGCGGACAAAAATATGAAAATTCATTAAATTATTGCGTTTTACATCCCGCCATTTTGAATTTCGTAAAACCAATATTGGTATCGTCATCAGCGATATCTAAAACCCTATTATACCAAATTTCAAATGATTATCTTAAAAATCAGCGTCAATAATGAATTCTTTCGAAAAAAATCGTGTTTTTTTCATGTTTCTTTATTTATAAATCATAAGTAATAAACAATCATTTCGTAATAACTGTTATTACACATTCTTCTAATAGAAACTAGCAAAAATATCGATCTAAATGCGTTAACTGGAATTTAAATTAGTAAATATTGGGTTACCACCATGCTTCTAAAGGTTAAACAGGGAAGAAAAACTGTTGTCAGTATATAAAAAAAATATTTCGCGAGAAAGTAACATTACGTTTTTATCGCGAAATGAATCGTTACTGAAAATTTCATCTACTTTACAATTATTGTTTCAATCAATTATTGTTGTTATTCATTTATTCTTTTCGTAACAGGAACATAAATAAACAATTGAAAAATACATGAAATCAGCAGTAACAATTTTCGCCGGGGTAAAAATGAAAAATCTATAGCCGAAAGATAACCACAAGAATAGTTTTTTTAGTAACAGAATTATTTTTGCGCGTTAACAAAAGAGAAAATTATAAAGATTTTCGATTAAATCTTTGAAAATACTTTTTCTTCATATAAAATACAGAGGAAAATTCAAAGACTTGGTGGCACCATTAAGTATTAATCGATTAAAAAAGAAAAAATTTGGGTCACTTATTTTTTTCATCTTTTACAATTCTTGAGGGCGGCAGCATTATCATTATGAAAAATGTATTTTCCTGTGTATTTTTGGACTACCCTAATGTATCTCAGACTAAACAGGCCAAATATAGAGCATAATTGTCTGGTCAGTCTGTAAAACAGCTATTGCTGTGGCTCGCCCTTTGGCATTTTTGTATTATTTATATCCTGTATTGTTTTTGTAATTGTCAATAAAGACGTGATTATTATTATTATTATTAAGGGGCTAGTCCAGTGGTTTTTTCATCAAAAAATCGTTTTTTCAAAAACATGATTTTTGTATAGAATATGCATTCAGAAATACGCTGAAAGTGGCTAGAAATGATTTTATTTCGAAAATTACGCAGAATCCGAATAAAAAGTTGATATATCAAAAACGCTGTACTTGCGTACTCGCCGCGTGCTTTGTCCTGTTATCAGGCTGGGTCCTGTTTAGGCACGCATGCTATTTTGTTTTGTTTTCTTTTAGTAAGCATTTCAATGTCTTCATTGGATTCTACGGTCCTGGCATTGCTGATTAAGGTAAGTCGCTTTTTAGTCACTATTTCAGACCTAAAACTTTAAACGCGTTTTTCTCGAAACAGTATTTTTTGAGCTGGCATTCAAAATTAAAATAAAACTACTCATTCGATCGCGCTGAAATTTTAAGGGGATGTTCTACGCATGTCTGGCTATCATCTGAACTAGAATCTTAATTTTTTATTAATATTCAGCAATTTTATAAACAATTAAAGTTGCAAAAAACACGCTTAAAAATTCAAAAGTTAACCACGTCGTTATTTTTCATCGTACAATGTTTATTCTAGTTCACAACATAGCTACTAACTTATATTTTAAGAAAAATGTTGATTTTTTTATTTCAAATGATTCAGACCCGAGATATCTTGAATGCCGTTTTAAGATCGGACCGACTTCACGCAGCTACAGCGGAGTAAGTATGACATGTATATATATATGTACACAACATTTTTTTTTGCAACTAAAATATGTCAGTTTCAAAGTGCGAAAACATGTGTATGGATTAAAAGTCTCCATCATGAAATAAACATTATTTTCTAAACCTGAAGAAACCACTGGACTAGCCCCTTAATAAGCTATAAATAATAAACAATGATGAATGGCAATATTTCGCTCATATCTCGAGCATCAAAGTATGTTCCGAGCTGAAATTTTCAGGAGATCTTCTTAAGACCATAAAAAAACTATTCCACACAGCAACAATTTAAAAAAATGCCGTTGTTACAACTAAAATAAACAGTGATATTTTTATTTAGTAAACAACTAATCCTTCTTCGGGCTAAATAAAATAAATAAATATAAATAAAATAATATATACATAAATATATCAAAAAAATAAGAAAATATATGATTATAATTTTAAATAATCTAAACAGAGGAGGAATTTATGTAGTTTATCGATCAATAACCAAAAATACAATCCTATTTGTAGACAAAACATATTATTTACAATAGACAATTATTGACAAACAAAAATTGTTTATCGTATTACCGCGAGAGGGAAACAGAACCCACTTGTAAATTATTTTCTAAACCATTTATATACCGCTGATTGAATAGTGAGTAGTGTCGCGGTAACACGACAGAGAATTGTTGCAAGTTAAGCAATTAATTACCATGATCATGTGCAAAAATGTGTTTGATCAATATTTTTTGCTGCAAAGCACAGTGATGACGGCGACTTAATTTTGTATGCATCACTTTCTGCTTTTATGCAGCCAGACTATAAAATGTCAGCAAATAGACGGGTATGGGTCGAAAAACCGACAAATAAAAAAACCGGCAGTCAAAAAACCGATAATCGAAAAGCCAACACATAAAAATTAGGCACATCGGCAAGCGGGCAGTCATTTTTTTAAGTGTCTGACTGGTTTTTTTGACTGTCGGTTTTTTTATTTGTGGGTTTTTCGACCCGCATCCAAATAGACAACTATTTCTGACAAAAATTAATGTACCTTAAAATAGTTGCGTTACGTTACATAGGGAAACCCATGTATAGCCAATGAGAAATGAGCTTGAGAATGTAACTAGCATGAATTTACCAATAGCGTAAGGGTACTTCTACATATCCCTGTCAAGCTTTTACCCTATGTAACTAAACAACCAATCAGCATCTTGCGGATAAGACTAAAAAGTTACTTTCCGATAACCAATAGCGAAGCGTGTTTATTGGTGTAGATGAAGACGGATTGGTCAAAATATTCCCTAGATGATCCATAATGTTACCCAGTGGCTCCAGAGTATTCAAATGAGAATTTGGATGCAACTTTTTTTGAGGTTATGTTTTTATTTAATTTAAATAAGTAAAGTTTTTTTAATTTTTACACAATGAAGATGGATCTTGCAATACTGAAGGGAAAATTTCGAGGATCCCTTCTTGGAGCGTTAGTTGGTGACTGTTTAGGAAGTTCATATGAAAATGAAAAATTATTAAGTGCAGGCTCCAAAATTATTTTGCAAAAGTCCTTCGATAAGTTAGAAGGTCCCATTTTCGCAGGTATTTTATGCATAATTTTGTATTGAATGTAATACAATTTTATAATAAATACAATAAATATAATTAATTTATCAGCACCTGTTATTCAATTTACTGACGACGCAGCAATGACTCGATCCTTGGCCCAAAGTATCATTGAGAAAAATGATTTGGACGTGGTCGATCTTGCTAAAAAGTTCGTTATCAGTTATTACAAAGAACCTCATCGAGGATATGGTTCCAGTGTTATGACAGTTTGTATTTATTACAAAATCCATAAAATTATCATAAACTTTATATATTCATCTACAACGGTAGGTTTTTGAAAAACTCAGAGGAAGTAAATTCAGTGACGTATTACAACCTGCAAAAGAACAATTTCATGGTCAAGGCTCGTATGGTAACGGAGCCGCCATGAGGATTGCACCAGTGTCTCTATTTTGCTACAGCGATTACTCAAGACTGCTGGAAATGGCAAGAGAACAATCTCTGCTTACTCATACACACAAAGTCGGCGTAGACGGCGCCATATTACAAGTACGTTTATTCAAGTCAAAATCGTGCGATCAATGCTTAATTAAGCTTCGATTTTAGGCAATTGCTGTTCAGCAAAGTATTCTTTTGAATCCAGCAGAGAAACTTGATGTGAAGTATTTTATAGATGAATTGATCGATAAAATGAAATATATCGAAGTTGACGAAGAAGGGTATTTTTTCATTCAATAGCATTTGTTACTTTCGTCAATGTATAAAACTAGTAATTGACTTTAACAGGTTAGGTCTGGCAGAAGCCGAGCCGTACAAAATTCAATTGAATACAATAAAGACATTAATTGCAGAGGAAGGTGAAGGTCCCACGCCAGAAACAGTAGTCGAGAAACTCGGAACAGATATTTGTGCACTTTATTCCGTGCCTACAGCAATTTTCTGTTTTCTAAGAGCTCAAAAATCAATTGAAGGAATTCAAACTGATAATCCGTTAAGGCGAGCCATACAGTACGCGGTATGTCATATTTTATCGCTTATTAAATGAATCGCCAGAAAATGAACATTTATTGACATTTTACTGCAGATAAGTCTTGGTGGCGATACTGATACAATTGGCAGCATGACTGGGGCGATCGCTGGAGCTTTCTATGGCGAAGAAAAATTGCCTACCAACATGTTGCAACACTGCGAAGCGTCGGATGAATTTCGAGCTTTAGCCGACAAATTGCATGAAATTTCCCCCAAAGAATAAATATGCAGCATGTTAATCTGTTTTATTAAAACCATTTTTGAACATGTAATATAATCTGTATATATTAGATAAAACTGATTAATTTAATAAGTTGTAGAAAGCAACATTTTTAATTATTTTTCTACCCTGTAATATAATAAAAAATCTTTACAATAATTTTGTAAGGGAAACAAGGTATTGGATTAATTACACATAAACAATATCATTTCAATATGGAAATTTATTCCTGTTTATATTAACAAAATGTATAAAATTAGTCTCATAGTTTATATACATAATTACATTCTTATACTAACATTCTGTACACATACTATTGATAACTCTCAACAAATACCCGTAATAAGCAGTTATTGCTACAAGTTTCGTGTTGAGAGCGCCCTGTTCAATTTCGAACGCAGAGCCAGGTCCCGCTAACTTAACTAACTCTGAAATGTTTCTTGCCACTTTGAATAAAGTTTTACCACCGATCGGTGGTAAAATGTTTTCTAAATAAAAAATGTCGCTTTGTACATACAACGGTCCTCCCCACGGAGGACTTAAAAAAACGATGTCGGCTACTAATTTGCAGCAAGGTGGAAAAAATCTCCGACGATGAATTCGATTCTGTCTTCGACACCATAAATTTTGGCATTGTGACTGGCCATTTCGATTTTCTTCGGATTGATGTCGATAGCTATGACCCTTTCGCAGGTGAATGCAAATTGAATTGAATTTCCGCCGACGCCACAGAATGCGTCGACAATTGTGTCACATCTCTGCAGCTATTTTCAATGTTTATAGCTATCTTGTCGGGTGTTATGGAGAACCAACTTTCCCGATCCATCCGAATACCCTTGTCATATTTACTGAAGAGACGATAACGCGTATACCAATATTTATGTAAAGAATTGTCTTCCCGTAATTCGACCGGAACATATTTATCGTGACGAAACGTTGGTGGAATAGTGGTATTAGGACCGTTTAACGTACTAATTTTTAAAGTCTCATTTTCTAGACAAATATTCCTTCTATTTCTTATGTACCAAGCGTCTCCCTGAAGGTCTGAAGTTTTGTCAATATCACATTTAAGACCCATCAAATCCAGTGCGGCTTTTACACTTTTAAATTTACTTTTGCCGAAGTTCATTTCACAATTTAATTACATCGACTTTCCTTCACGCTTTGCCCAGGCTTAGGACTGGCAGATTTGCGTTCTGGCTCGTTTAAAAGCTGACTGTAATAGTCATTGTCATTTTTAAAACTAAAACTTACATTTAACGCTTTTAAATGTGTCAATCATTTACATTATCTTTCTAATTTCATAATTTTACACAAATATCTGTCGGAGGATCGATACCATTTATGGATATAAACGAATGAAAACTTTTGGTTTCCTTAATCTGTTTAGCTTTTGAAAATCTGTTTTTTAAATAATATAATATAATATAATATTTTTATTAATAAAAGATAAGATATATACATTTGAGATAACGCATTAACAATAATTTTACATAAAAATAAACATTCACAAGGCTGTAGGCCTGTCTGTGAAAACTGCATAGATGCAGCTGTACTTAAAATTACCCCATTGGATATAGGGATTACTTCCTAACCAAACTTTAAGTGTGGTGGTTTTATTTATCCTAGAATTTTGTGACATTCAATTCTCCTATTACTAATTATATTAATTATATATGACAACTTAAAATATTCAATATTAAGTTAAGAGTTTCTTTTCTGATACGTTTTCGTAAGTGAAAATATCCTTTCTTGATTTCTTCTTAATCAGAATAATTAGGGTGAAATAATTTTCAACAATTTAACGTTTCGACCATTGATTTAGGTCCTCTTCAGATTTATTCTGTTTTAACAAATAAAAAATATATATAAAAACGAATTACAATTCTTTAATTGATGCGATGAGATGTGTTTACAATATTATGAAAAAAATTATGAAACATCTAAAGTAACACATAAGAATTTGTTTCTTTTTTTCTTTTGAACTTTTCATTTTTCTTTTTTTATTTAAAAAATAAATTTAACTATGAAAACAAGATTATAAAATTTGTGAAATATGCATCTATTGTCTTACCTTAAAAAAGTGAGTAATCCTATTTATGTATATATTGTTTGTAAATCCATTTTATGTAGAAAAAAGCACTGAAATGAAAAATGTTTAAAAATGAATACATTTGTATTCAGTAAGACAATAAATTTTATAAAAAGATTAATTTTAATTATAAAATACCCGTTATATGTGCAAAGTTTCAAACGAAAGAAAAGACTGGAAAGTTCAAGGATTATATAGAAATGAAATTTTATATCAATAACCTTTCAATATTATTGTTTATGTTCATATATTCAAAAGGGGTAAATATGTATCTGGTAAATTTGACTTTTCAAATCGAATATTAACTGAATTTATATTTTTTTTAACCCATTAAGGCCCAGACGGACGAATTTTCAGCATCAGTATGAACATCGATAATTTGTATATAAACGCCTTTGGAAAAATTTTAGCTCCACTATTTCTAACGTAAAATTTTATACTCTTTCAGAATCTTTCAATAAAATTTCGATAAAATGAACCGCAAAAAAGTTATAAACGTTTTTTTAGAAAAAATCATGGTTTTTTACATTTCCTTTTTCAATAAAACTCACTTTCACCACGCACTGGCGTTGGGGAACATATCTAAGGTGAAAATATCGCGTCCATGGACCCTCAGGATTAAAATGTACCATGTTTCGATTCGTAATTTAAGATTGTGGCTTCCAAAATGGCGCCTAGCAGCTAAAAATTGTTTTTAAAACTTAACAATTTTTTTTCTTGAAAACTAGAGACTTTAGAGAAAATTTTTAAGAACAATAGTGCTTCGGAATGAGTCAAAAAATACCCTCAAATTTTGTTAAAACATATGGATGCAATTTTTTATTTTTCGAAAAATTAAAAAATCGGAATTTTGAAAAAAGTCATTTAAAAAATTTGAAAAAATTTGAGAGTATTCTTTAATCGATTGTAAGACATTTTTGTTCTAAGGACAATTTTTCTAAAGCTCATAGTTTTCACGAAAATAATTTATTAACCGTAAAATTTAGAAAAGTGTAATAATTTATTTTTTTGATAACTATAGACTTTGGAGAAAATTTCCTTATAACAAAAATGTCTTCGAATTGGTTAAAGAACACTCTCGAATTTTTGCAGATGTTTTAAATGACTTTTTTCAAAATTCCGATTTTTCTAATTTTCGAAAAATCAAAAATTGCATCCATATATTAAAAAAAAAATTTAGGGTATTTTTTGACTCATTCCGAAGCACTATTGTTCTTAAAAAATGTTATCTAAAGTCTATAATTTTCGAGAAAAAAATTTGTTAAGTTTTAAAAAGAATTTTTAGCTACTAGGCGCCATTTTGGAAATCACAATCTTGAATTACGAATCGAAAAATGGTACATTTTAATCCTGAGGGTCCATGGACGCGATATTTATACCTTAGATATGTTTCCCAACGCCAGTTCGTGGTGAAAGTAATGTTTTATTGAAAAAGGAAATGTAAAAAACCATGATTTTTTCTAAAAAAACGTTTATAACTTTTTTGCGGTTCATTTTATCAAAATTTTATTGAAAGATTCTGAAAGAGTATAAAATATTGCGTTGGAATCAGTGGAGCTAAAATTTTTCCAAAGGCGTTTATATACAAATTATCGATGTTCAAACTGATGCTGAAAATTCGTCCGTCTGGGCCTTAATGGGTTAATAAAATAATTTTCTAAATGTTTGCGTTTATGTCTATTTCTTTCTATCTTAATTATTTTAATATTTTTGAACTCAAAATCATGTCCTTTTTCTATTCTATGTATTGTAAGTCCCGTGTATTTTTGAACATCTTCATAAATATTATTTTTATGTTCTTTAATTCTATTTTTTAATAATCTTCCAGTTTCCCCTATATAAACTCCTGTACAATTTTTACATTTAATTTCATAGATGACATCTTTTTGATCTAATTTATCTAATTTATCCTTAAACGGTTTTATACCTCCAATATTCAAATTAGTGGGTTTATATACGATTCTAACTTTATGATTTCTAAAATTATTTTTAATTCTTTCTGAAATATTTTTAATATAAGGTATACTAACAGTTTTATTATATTTATCTTCTTTTTTACCTTCCATTGTATTATAAAATTTGTATACTCTTCTTTTGAAGCATTCTTTAATAAGATAATCAGGATAACTATTGTTTTTTAAAATTTGTTTAGCAATGTTTAAATTCTTTTGTCTAAATTTAATGTTTGAAAATCTAATGGCTCTATCTATAATTCCATAAGCTGTACCTATTTTATAATTCAATGGGTGGTTTGAATAGAAATTCAAATATCTGCCTGAAAAAGAGTTCTTATGATACCAATCTGTAATTAAGCAATTATTTTCTTTAATAACTAATATGTCTAAAAAATTAAGTCTATTATTTTTTTCAACTTCTAATGTGAAAGAAATTCTATTATGAAAACCTCTAATTTTTTTTAAACTATTAAATATCGGTAAAATTTTATCTATAAAATCATTAGGAATGGCAGTGAAAATATCATCTACATATCTGAAATAAAACGGTAGTTTGAAAGGAATTTTAGTAATTAAAATATTCTCAATAAAATCCATCGTTAAATCAGCTATAATAGGTGAAAGGGGTGATCCCATTGGGACACCAAATTTCTGCTTATATGTGACATTTTGAAAATGAAAATATAAAGAATTTAAAATTATATCGAGTCCTTCAAAAAATTCTTTTTGAGGTAAACTCGTATGAATTCTAATCTTATTCCAATGATTTTTAAGAATCAATTTCACAATATCAATAGAAATGTTTGTAAATAGTGATATAACATCCAAAGAGATAAGAGAAAAATCAGATGAAAGTTTGAAATATTTTATTTTTGTATGAAATTCCCAGCTATCTTTTACTCTTTTAGATATTATAGGTAAAAGTTTATTTAAGATGGATGTATAAAAAACAGAAAGTTTATATGTTGGTGAATTAATTGTTGAAATAATAATTCGTAATGGGTAATTTTCTTTGTGTACTTTTGGAAGACCATAACATCTAGAAATTGTACTATTATAGACTTTTAGGTGTTTAGCTATTTTATCATTAATAAATTTTTTATTGTTGATCTTTCTAATAAAATCATTAACTTTCTTTTCGGTTGTTGCAACATAATCAAATTTACTAATTTCATAAGTGTTAGTGTCAGATAATAAATTAGTCATTTTATTTAAATAATCATTTTTTAACATAGCTACTGTAATATTTCCTTTGTCTGCTCTTGTGAAAAAAATGTCTTTATTCTTTTTTTGAAAATTTTTGAAAATATTATTATTGTTATTTTCAAATTTATTATGTGTATTAAAAGTTGTGTAATTTGTAATGTCATTACTACATAAATTGCGTACCAAATTTTTATTATCAGTCACAATATTAATTATATGTTTCTTATAACTTTTGGATTGCACTATTTCACTGATCTGAAAGTGATTAAAACTAATAGCGGCCACATAATCAAAACACCCTCTCGCTAGGGTGGTTTTTCTTGTAGGGACAATTACATTTCCTTTTGCTTTTTGCCTAGTTGAAGCTACATGGTCAACTCTTTGTAAATATTTATTTTTGATCGATAGGATTAATGCAACTTTAATAAATTTTTGTCTTAAATCTAATACAGTAGACGCTCGATATAAGAACTACGTCCGTTCCGAGCTTCTCCGCCAAGCGCCGATATAAGAACCATTGGAGGGAAATTGATGCTTCCCCTTCTCTTGTATGTATGTATGTATGTATGTATAGGTGGACATGACGGAATGCGCGGAAAGGTTAGCCAGCGAAAAGTGTATGGAGGGGATACATCTCGAATGTTCGTAGGCACTGTAATGATCAAAAAAGTGTTCTTATACCGATCGGTTCTTATAGCGATCGTTCTTATATCGAGCGTCTACTGTAATTTACAATCAGAGAATAAGCGTTCCGTGGGGTAGCATCTATTTACGCCTAAAATAGTCTTTATGACACCTTTTTGTAGTATTTGCAGATTGTTTAGATGTTTCATTTTCACACCACCCCAAGCGATAATACCATAAATTAATATTGTTGAAAATAGAGCATGGTATACCATATAGCTTCGAAAGAGGTAAAATAGGTTTCAATTTTACAAACGTGGATGATAAATATCGAAGTTTCGCGTTAAAAATCTTCTTTTACTTTTTCGTGTTCAGTATGAGTGCAATACTGAAATTGTATACTTTTTATGTTCTGTGTTGCCCAGATGTACAATTCTTTTGGGCTATTTATCCCGTCGTTCACTTTCTGCAAACTTGCGCGTCTTGCCAATCTCTTTACAGTACCACCAACACCGTCGCATGCGCTTTTACCATGTGAAGTTGCAAAAAAATGCCACTCAGCTTCTATTTTGAAATCTGCATAATGATGAGCTAAATTTATGAAATTATATTTATTTTTATATTGGGATGCTGCACCATCAGATACGTATATAATTTTCTTAATATTTGGTTGATTTATTTTCAAATATTCAATCAGTTTCGTCTGGAATAAGTACACGGCATTTGTGTCGTGTTTTAGATATTCTGATATCAATAAAAAGCTTTTATGTTTAATCATATTATCTGCGTCATTTGCTTTTGTATAGATTACGAATGGATGGATTGTAACTTGATTCTGAGACCAGTGATGACTTTGAATTTCATCCTGTATTATAAAGGAATAATTTTCTGAGAAATCGCCCACTACCATCACTTCATCAGAGCGTAGATTTTCTTTTTTCATTTTTATAAAATTGCTTTGGTTTCGGGCTATGAAATCGTGAATCTGAAGTTTACATATTCCAGATTCTAGTTCTTTCAAATATTCTTCTCTGTTGTATTCAGATTGTACAAAATCCCATCGATTATTCAGACACTTCCATTCCTTGAATTTTCACAATTTTTTCCAATAAAGACGAGTCATTTCTCTGCAGCCTACTTAAAAGATGTCCAGCAGAGGGAATAGATTTCTGCACATTTCTTTCAACCTTTTCTTGCACTTTAGTTTTTTGCGCTTTATCACTAATTTTTGGTTTTCCGCAAAGTTTGTTATTTTTTTCCCTGTTGATATTTTCAATATCATCAGCCTTTCTGTTGTTACAACTTTTTTGACCCACTGTGTCAGATAAATCATTAATTGCAGAATGAAACGAGGATTTGGAAGAAAAAGAACCTTCTGCAGAATAAAACAAAGAACTGGCGTCTTTGGAATCCTTGGTATCTTGAACTTCAGGCGTTTTGATTACTACCGCTGTTGGCCATTTAGACGTTCTCATGAAAGCTCGACTACACAAACAGTATACATGTTTATCAAAATTATGATAATCTGCAACGTCAGCGATGTATAGTTCAGCTAACGCTTGCCAATCGGTGTTAGGCATGTTTAATAACAGAATTAAGAGTTTTTACCTGTTGTTTACTGTTGATACAACACAAAAGTTGTTGCAACGCTGACAACGATATGCACCTCTTCTGTTTATTCTGGCTTAAACAGTTCAATTCACGTTTGACAATACTTTGTTATAATTAAAAATTACTTATATGTCACGAAATTTACTGATCAGTTTCTATTTACGATAACTGACAATACAGTTGAACCTCTTACCAACGACTAGTTTGGTTCCTAGCCCTCGCCTCATACCTCTTACGAACGACTTCGAGAGAGAGAGAAAGACTTCCACTTCTCTTATATCCACTTTAACGATTCTGAATAATAAGATGCTACAGACAGGGCGGCGTATTTATTTATTTATTTTATTTATTTTATGAATAAAGGGGCAAAACCCTTTATATACATAAAGAATATAAAATATATGGCGATAATAACAATGATAATAATAATAGTAATAATAACATAAAAAAGAATATTTGAAGTATGGATAAGTAGTAGTAGTAGTAGTAGTATAATATTTATTAATATCTTGGACGAGAAGTCCTTGGATATACATTAAACATATAATACATTAGTTTACAAAATAAATATAAAACAAAAAAAAAATTATACATTACAAAAGAATAGGAATAAACTATATAACAAAATTGACATACACATATAGACGCGACGCGTTGTTACAATACAAGGTAAAATTGAAAAAATATTTATATATAAACTAAACAAAATAAAATAAACTAAAATAAAATAGGTGATACAAACAAAATATAGTAACATACGTTTTATAAATCGAAAAAGAGATAATGTAGAAGACGAGAACGAAAGACAGCTATATTGCGGGATTCCTTTATTGTAAGAGGAAGGGAATTCCAGAAATGGATAGCTGTGATCCAAAAGGAGTCCGAATAATACTTTGTGCGGCAAAAGGGTATAATAAAAGAAGAAGAAGATAAACGCTATGATCTACGTAAACCAGACAGATTTACAAATCTAGAACGTACCCAAAAAATATTTCCGACGAGCTGGACAAGAAAGCCATTGTGCTGATATATAATAAGGTGACAGATTTTGTTCCCGGCGAAGATGGTATATGAAACGCAATGCACTGTTTTGAATGCGACAAAGTTTAGTGTTTAAGTAGCCAGAAAGACCTGAATAAACTAAGCATGCGTAATCGAAATGAGGAATGACTAAAGCATTGACCAACATTAACTTAACCTTAGTAGATAATAATCTGCCACGATATCGTAGTCGATAAAGAATATAATGAACTTTTGATGATATTGCAGAAACATGTCGATTCCAGGACAGGTCTTATGTATTGAAGACCCCAAGATCCCTTACAACATCTGTAAATTTTATGACATTGCCATTTAATAATAAAGAAGGGAGCCGCATAGCTTTGGCTGCTGATAGGTGACGTGTAGAACCAAGCATGATTGCTTGCGTTTTACCTGTATTTAGATTCAGTCCATATTCTTGGGCCCAATCAGACAGAGTAGCTATTTCAGTATTTAAATTCCGAATAGTTTGCTCAATGTCATTTAGGGAAGTTTGGAGATAAAATTGCACATCATCTGCGAAAATAACAGTGGTATTTTTACAAAAGTTCAATCTACTAAAAAGCGTATTGATTACGATGATAAAAAGTATAGGTCCTAGACTAGAACCTTGCGGAACTCCAGAAATCGTTGTAAGCGGTTCAGAAGGTTGTCCAGTGCTGTCTATAATGGACTGTGACCGACCCGTCAGAAAGGAATGAATCCATTTTAGTGCCAAACTCTGAAAGCCAATATCACGTAGGCATTGTAGGATAGTTGCATGTGCTAGGGAATCAAATGTTTTGGTAAAATCAAACAAGACTAGGATCGTAACAAGACCCTTTTCAATTCCAAAACGTGCATCATCCAAAATCTTAAACAATGCAGTTTGTGTACTATGAAAACGACGAAAGCCACACTGCTGAGGATGGAGCAATGCATTCGATTCAAGGAAGTCGACTATTTTACGGGTAACAATGGCATCGAATACTTTAGAGAGGTGGGGCGGGTTGGCAATTGGTGTATCTGCAGGAGATGTTGGATTCGTTTTTTTTATTAATGATATAAACCTTTTTCCAAATCTCAGGGAATATGCCTGTGGAAAGCGAAATATTAAACATATCCGTGAGGGGCCCATTGATGATTCCAAAAACATCACGCAAGTGCGATAGTTGGATTCCATCTGGACTACGCCCACGTGATTTTGATAAGGCTGCTTGAAGGGCTGCAAGTGTTTCATGTGGATGAATCAAAGGGAAATTGAAAGCAGATTGTGTATCACATAGTGGCTTACGAGCAATAGCATTCAACTGACTAACTGAGCAAGCCGCGTGAAGTGATGAGACCGCAGTGTAATAAACATTTAACTCTGTGGCTGTAAAAGGCTGAATAGCTGTTTGCGAAGCTTCACGAACTAACCCCATTTTTTTGAGAGCAGTCCAAATTCCTGCTGGGCTTTTTTGATTTTCAATTACGGACGCCATATGGCTGTCTTTCGATCTTTTCAGTTCACGCTTAATCTCTTTACGCAAATGTTTATAACTTAGCATTAATTCCGGCAGTTGACTACGTTTAGCCTGCTTATACAGTGAATCCCGAATACGCATTTTTCGACGAATTTCAGATGTAATCCACGGCGCAAGTGGTTTGTTTGGACGACGCGTAACAAGAGGCGCATTTGTATCAAGAACCGAGTTCACAATTTCATAAAATAAACGCACAACATATAGCAAATCGCAAGGCGTACAATGTTTACTTAGGTTTGAGCGAAGTGCCTCTAGCCGAGGTAACAAACAGTTTAAAGAGCTATGTAACTGAGTATTAAGAGCTGCAACATCGCATTCGTGAAAATTACGGTAAGTGACGCTAGTGGAATGAAAATGAATAGGCGATACATCGTAGTTTATGGTAATAAGGTCGTGTCCTGCTGCAAAGGGTGAAGATGATTTCATAGCAGAACAGAGTTTATCACTTGAATCTACAATCATAACATCCAACTGTGTATCAGAATGCGATGTATGATGTGTAGCTCCAAATGGAACTGAATAGCGAGACAAATCAGAAATGAAATTACGGACAAAAGTCGAATCAAAACTATTACTAAGGAGATTACAATTTAGATCACCTGTTATTACTATATTCTTGTAGCAAGTATGGTATCGAGCAAATACATTGAGAAATTCAGCAAAAAGAAGTCCCTGTGGACGACGATAAATAACAACAAATAAGAACGTGTTGGAAACCGGTAATTTTATATCAATAAATATAAATTCTGGACTATTTAAATTCGTATTAGGAGAGCATTCGAGTACTGAATAAGTAATGGACTCGTGCAAATAGCATGCCACACCTCCTCCTAATATATAACGTGAATTATTACTATATACTAAACCCCGATCATGACGGATAAGATTATAACCATTAATTTGAACACACGTAGACGAAACATTAGGGGTTAGCCACGATTCTGTAATAGCCAGAATATGCGTGGAAAAATCAGCCAGTTGATCTTCCACTTCACACAGATGAGCACGAAGAGAGTTGACATTTGCATGCGAAATTTTCAAGGACGTAAAAGACGAAGTTGACCGACCTGATGAACTGACTTCTGAGTTTAGTGCACCATCATTAAGTCATACAATTCGCTTCAAATCTTCATTAGTGACGATTGGAATTTCAGGTTCAGAATTATTTTTGCGAACAAATACACAGCCATTACGGTGCCATACTCGTTCGAAACCTGCTGCTATGGCTGCAATCTTCGCTTTATTCAGCAATGCATATACAGAATTTGGAAGAAATTCGTTGACAAATACTGTTCTGTTTGCTGATTCGGAAGTAGAAAATTCTGGGAAGACTTCAACTATAGTGATTCTACCCACTTTCCTCTTCTTTTCAATAATAAAATTACGAATATCACAGGACACCACTCTAACAATTAACGAGAAATAAGCCGTCGTGTTAATGACCGTGGATGAGGTTGCAAGTTGCATCGCTTGTTTACTATTAATACGACGAATTTCAATAACAAACGGGATAAGCGACTCTATTGAAAGACGTTTAAAAATTCGCGCAACAATATCTGTAGGTGACAGCTGAGTATTCACTGGTATACCATTAATGATAAACTCAGGCGTGGGAAGAGCATAAGCCCACCTATTCTTAAGCTCCACCATATCCGCTGCTAATGCTGTACGTACCGCCGTATTATATTTTTCACAGCATCAGATAGAGTGCGTAGTTCATTCGTATTTGTCTCAATCGATGCTGATAGACTACGTATTTCTTGCCTTATAATATGCGACTCGTGTGTATGGTTTACTATTGAGCGCATTATGCATTCCAACTGCTGCGAATTACTCAATGAGCCCCAATTCTCGGGAATAGTCGGTGTCGAAGAGGGAATCAGCGGATCGCGATTTACATTGGGAGTGGGATACGACATAGTAATACCAGGTGTATACTGTGGAGAGGGAGCAGGATCGGAGAGGCTAGGCTGCGGGACTTTTGCGATTATAGTAGGTCGACTTGCGGCGACCAAAATCGTCGAAGAGCTTCGTTCACCTCACCTGGACTGATGGGTTTCACCATTGTTGCCTTGCTGTACTGATAAGGCTTGTATGTATGACGATTATGATAGCTTAGTCGAAGACGATCAATCGAATCTCCATGAATTTTTTGTTGGTCTTTTCGGACTAATAAAGCAAGATCAACTATCTGTGCTACAGTTTCGTATGCTAAATAACTTAAAACAGTATATCCGGATTTAGTTATGTGAATGTCATCATTTGCTCCAATCCAGTCACTGAATTTATGACGATTCTTATTGGCAAACGATGCACTTCGTGCTTTACTGAATTCTATGTATCGTGTTTCGACCATTTTCCTTGACATTTCTTCAGCTCGAATGATTCTTTGATGTTTCACGTAATCAACGTTAGATTTACTTTCGAGTAATTCTCCAGTAGTGTCTAGAAGATCCAAGAATGACATGAATGACAACTTTTTCTGACCTTCCATGTTTTCTTCTACATTTAAATAGGACTCGGGTGAATCTGAGTCTAATGCTTTATGCATTGACGTTTTAAACACCTTTAGCTTTAAGTAAGCTACGAGACGTTGAAGTTTAGTTTTATCCTTCCGCAGTAGAAATAGAAAATCTTCCACCGTCACTATTGAGGAATTTCTTCTTTCCGAAACTTCCCTCGCTCGATTTATTATTGTCCGCATCTGATTTAAGACTATCTTCTACTATCGTTGCAGTTTCAAGAAGCGGCTCAGAGCAATCACCAAAACCATGCATCATCTGTCGAATTTCCACTATGTAATTTTCAGGTTCAGTTTCTGTGTGCACTAATTTGGTAAAGGAAGGAGCTGCCATTGTTTCAAATTCTGATAAATAATTGGAAAATATCTGTTTTAAATTGAGCAATTGTTTAATCAACTGGTAAACAAATGTGGCGTGTGTTGCGTGTGTTGCACTTGACTGTTGACCGGTGACTATGTGGTTATGACAGAACACCTCACCTTTTATACCATGCGCCTCACGGCTCGCAGGTATACGACTCCTGCGCATGCGTTTCCTCGCACCTTACGCACCTTACGCTGATTGGTCGGAGATTCGGGAGGTGTGTCCCGCGCAACCCAAATGTTTTTAGAAGATGTGCGAGAGAAATTTGTGTTTTCACGATAAAACGCGTGAAAAATTCCATTTTTCCCAGAAATCATTTCTAAATACAGTACACCTTCCCTTATTCTAATTTTTTCTTTTCTCCTATTCTAATAATATGTCCCCTCACGCGTTCTCCCCACTGACGTGTGTTGACGCGTGGATTTTCTAAATACAAATAACGGTGCATGCGCAACAAAAGAAAAAGAGACAAAAGTGTGAGACTAAAAATCTAAGTAGTGGGGGAGAAGGGGAAATTAGAATAAGGGAAGAAAGCCGCCATCTTGCCTGACTGGAAAAATTAGAATAAGGGAAGGACTACTGTACATTTATTCAAATAACTAAACATAAACAAAATTTAAAAGGAATGTATTTTTATGAATCAATGAAATCTAGCAGAAAATTATAGATCTATAAAGTTATTGTAAATTATTGTATTTGTATTTTATTCAGGTATATTACATATAATTTACATTTCTTCATAGGTTATCTGTCTTCGCTCTTTGAGCGGGGCGCCACCTAACGAAAATGTCGCCCGGCATTTACCGGCATACGTTATTCATATTGTGTGAACCCACTTGAGATACACATGCTGTATTGCGTTTCCTTCTTTTTATTTATTAACAAAATAAATTAAAGTTATTTATTCCGCGAAGGAAGTGACAATTAAACTTTTCTTAATGCTTGAATACATTTTTCTTAGGCCCGGATTCATGTAAGTTCAACTTAAGTTCGTTTTTTTCCGTTTACATTATCATCCATTTCAAAGTTGTACGATATAGTTAAATGGCATCGCATACCTTTCGAACATAAAAAGCGTAACACAGTAGATCTGGACAACACCAAAATACGTAACAGAAATATAACAAAATGATATCGCTGCGTAATGCGACGCGTATTGCGTCTCATAGTGAAATCACGCTCGTGATTTCACGTGAAATGATTCTCATGATGAGCTCACTATGAGTCCTCATGTGCGGAGGTGCAGCAAAATCTGCCCATAAGAATCTATACCCAGATAACAAAATGATATCGCAATGAAATCACGATGAATTCACGCGTGAGAAATTCTATCACGGATGAATTCATGAACGCTGCGTAATGCGACGCGTATTGCGCCTCACAGTGAAATCACGCTCGTGATTTCACGTGAAATGCTTCTCATGATGAGCTCACTATGAGTCCTCGTGTGCGTAGGTGTAGAAAAATCTGCCCCATAAAAATCTATAATAATAGTAATAGGAGATATTCTTTTGGTTAATACGAAAGAATTATAAAATAAAATAGATTACTATGTTTTGAAAGGATCATGGGGACTTCAATTACGATATGTGTCATTATAATTTATTCTGAATAATCTTGGGCTGGGCTTCGTAGTCGTGAATTGCAGCTTAACCTCAAACTGACAAATCAGTAATTATACATTCTGTTATGTACTTTGGTGTTGTCTAGATCTACTGTATTTTGCTTTTTATGTTTGCAGGTATGCGATGCCATTTTACCATCGTACAACTTTGAAATGAACGATAATGAAAACGAAAAAAAAAACGAACTTAAGTTGAATTTACAACTATATGAATCCGGGCCTAAAAAAAATATATTCTAGCATTAATAAAAGTTTAATTGTCACTTCCTTCTAGGAATAAATAACTTTCATTTACTTTGTTAATAAATAAATACAAGAAAACGCAATACAGCGTGTGTCACTCATGTGGGTTCACACAAAATGTGTAAACTGTAATGTATGCCGGTAAATGCCGGGCGACATTTTCGTGTAGGTGGCCCCCCGCTCGAAGAGAGAAGATAGATAACGGGGTTCAAGTAATGCACCTATGCGCATGCGCATGTCAGACAGATGCGAATCACGATGAACTCACAATGCGCCGCATCACGCGTGAATTCACTGTGATTCGGAGGTGATAGACGTGCATGTGCAGCACGGAACTGTCTATCATGAAGGCTGCACAATGACATCATTTCGTGAATTCACGCCGTGAGCCCATCGTGAGTCGCACCCAATGTTATCTGGGAATTATCTCAAATAATTCACGATTTTAACTGGCGGGGGGTACCCGGGTTGTATACAAGAGCGTAATGGTTTTTTCTACAAAGAACATTAGTGTCAACTATAATGAGACAATTATCGTGAACAAGACAAATTGTTACGCACATTACAACGGACACAAAATGCATCGTTTAAATCTGAGTCGGTGTAGATTATTTAGATTAGATTATTTACTAGTTACCTTAAAGTGTTTACTGTATATTTTTTCAGATGCGTCATTACAGTTTGAACGCACGATTTATAGTCGAATAAATAAGCCGGAAAAAAGTGTAAAATGTGGAAAAGTTGCGAAACAGCACCAATTTTAAAAATTCTTGTTGCCCCGTGTTCTGTAGACCTACAGAAGATTCATCACACTAACCTTGGCCCTACATAAAAAAATGAATTAATTAGAGTAGTTTTAACCCACAAAAACACCCACACCAATTGCAGTACCAAAACTTTTCAGAAAAATTTATTATTTCGGCTCAGAAATCATCTCTTGGGGGGTTTCAAGGTCGCTGATCACGAATCCGAGGTCCATTTGTGCGCTGGGGTGATTTCAATCCCTAAAAACCACCCCCAGTGACGGCAAATATAAAAATATTCATTATTTCGGCTTGGAAATCGTCTTTCGCGATTTTTTGAGGTCGCTGATCACGTATCCGAGGTAAAAAAGATAAAATTTAATTTGCCAACTTGAAAAAATTTACGAAAATTTGTTTTCCAACAATAATCATGATGGCAACATCTGTATTTAATCATTGTATTTTGGGCAGGAGTGCATGCAATACTTGTATTACTTGAAGGTGAATAATTGGTTAAATTAAATTTTTTTTTATAAAAATAAAACGTTTATTACATTTGTAATTTAAAGTATTATTCATAATCTCAATCATATTCAAAAACTGGCGATGTAGCATTGGTAATTTCTTCAGGAATATTTTCTTCTTCTTCTTCCGGTGTTTCAGCTACCGAAATAGATTCGTCTGCTGTTGTCTCAGGCGCTTGCAATTGTTACAGTGTATTCTACAACAAAATTTCCCCTTTTTTTACAACATTTAACCTTCGCCAGTCTCACCCAGTGGTCTCACCTCCTAAAAATGCTAAGATCGACCCACGGGGTCTACATAACCCCACTGCTTAAAATCGTTCCTGTATTAGAAGAGTAAGCCGTAGCAAAATACAAAAATTCTGAGACGTTCATCCATCCCAAATTATGACCCCGTTGTTCAATTTGCAGAAGTTCGTATCTAACATAGTAAAGAAAATTACAAATAAAAAAAAGTGAAGAAAATGACTTTATTTACTTAAAAAATCATAACCTATTATATTTTCAATATTTTTTAATGAAATTTTGTGGACGTACTTTGCAGATTGTGGTCTTGTAGAAAAAAAATAGTCTATTGATGTACAATTTAAAAAAGGTATTTATTTAGATGAATGAAGTGCATAATCTTTAAAAAATAAAATACATAATTTTTACTTACATACATTGTTTATTTATACATAACTTTTAAATATAAGATATATAACAGAACAAATAAAGTAATTTACATCCTGATAATCGAAAATTTCTGAACCATCTCTGCCAATAGTTTCATCTTCCTCAGTCTTTTCTAATTGCTTGCGAATATTACGAACTCTTAAATTGTAAGTCATCTTTAAAACTATAAATAATATATGTCTCATAATATTATTGACAATCAATAATAGATGTACAATACGCATCATTTACCGTGTTATTTCAACTATTTATACTACACGAATCATGAAATAAAAGCTTATTTATTTTCTTCAAAGTATACACCGTAGTCACACTGGGGTCCGCTGGACCCCGCCACGAAATCGACTAACTTTCTAACGTACCACGAGTATACTGCCGTTTGTCAAACAACGGCATTACCAGAAATTTATTGGTAGTACTTTAAATTACCGATAGGTGTTCCAATATTTCCAAATTAAAACTAATAAAGCGTATTATTTACCTTTAAATTCATCGTGGGGTCTTCTGGACCCTCAGTGACCGGCGAAGGTTAAATCAGAAATTTCATTTGTTAAGGTCAGATTTTCCAAGTTGCTTATGTTTGACAAACAATTTTCTAAATCTTCATTTTTTTCTGTAACCGGTAAAAATTTGTTTGATATCTTCCACATTCTCAGATTCTAAAATTTCTTATTTATGAAATTTGAATATTTCTTTAGCCACGAATCCCAGATTATCTGATGATAATTAGAGATTATATTAGTTTTTGGAAAAACCTGAAATAGATTGAAAAACCGAGAGGAAAAAATCTTCAAAAGAATTCATGACTTATACAACATAATTAGCTAGAGAGCAAAAAATATTAATGTTATTCAAATAGCTAAGACATCTGAGACATTCCATGTCGAAAAAATCAGTGTTGCATCGTAGGTCTCCGATTTCTTTCAAAATTGCAGTAGTTATAATAGTCCAATATGAGTAAAACAAGTATGAAAAGTGATTTTTCGAAATTTCGAAAATCTTCGTTGTTACGCCATTTTGAAGAAGGATTAAGAAGGCCTTATCAATATGGAAGGCCAATTATATGGAGCAGGCATCGCAGATTAAAGGTATACAACACATTTCTATGATATTTAGTAAGAAAAACTTTAAATGCGTTTTTCTCAAAACTAGTTTTTTCGGCACGGCCGGAAACATAACTCGCTCAATTCATTATCGATTGACTTGAAATTTTCATAGTATCTTTTAAACATGATTATCTAGAGAATGATGGAAGGAATTTTTTTTTAGTTGCATATTTCATTTGTTATAAACAATTTAGTGGCGATATTTTGGCGCTAAAAACGACGATTTTTTAAAATGTTCACCATTTTTTTAAAAAGTGATATAAAAACAAATCCTTTCATCTTTCTCGAGCTTTTAGTATGTAAAATAAAAAAAAAAATTCATTTTTGTTGCAGATTCAAAAGTGGAAGAAAAACGTTCCCGGCCGCGCGGCTCTACAATATTATAGCGTGCTTTACTGAACCACCTGTACAGCCGCCATTTTGTTTCAGATCGCCACCAAAAAAATTGTATACAGCCTTTGATATGTACTTAATAAAGTCCCCTAAATAGAATTTTCATTTCTTTCGATGTTAACTCTTAAAAAAATCTTGAAATTAGGTTACTTTTCGACGCTCTAGAGTGGTGTTCCCCCTTTAGGAGAGGGCACACCAACCAAATCAGCTCTACGAAATACACCTTTAAAAAATTTGAAAAACTGATCTGTTTAGTATTTTTTGACGAGGAATACAGAAGGAATACATAGTGTAAAAATAAAAAGTAAAAAAGTTATGCATGTCCCGAAAATGTTAGGGCGAAAAAAAAGTTGCGTTTTCGAAAAAATGTTTCTACATTTTTGTAATTTAATTTAAAAATTCGAAAAAATTAGAGTGATCATAAAAACACATTTTCTAAATAATTACGGATGGATTTTAAAAAATTCCATTTTTTCCGAAAAAATAATTTTTTTAATCGTCAAAAATAATGTTTACAATTTTTATTCTAGTACCACTAAATTCCACGTTAAAAATTGCTCTAGAAATAATTTTTCCGACACCTAGATATTAGCGCGAAAAAAATTTCTTTTTTCGAAAAAATGCTTCTACATTTTTCTAAATTAATTTAAAAATTCAACAAAATTATGGTGAACGTAAAAATACATTTTCTAAATAATTATGGATGGATTTTTAAAAATTCCATTTTTTTCGACAAAAATAATTTTTTATAGGCCAAAAAAATTGTTTACAGTTTTAATTCTAGCACCATTGAATTCCACGTCAAAAATTACTAAACAAATAATCAAATTTTTTAAAGTTGCATTTCATAGAGTTGAGTTTTTGGGTGTACCCTCCCCTTAAGTCAGGGCATTGAAATGTTCCTTTATTTTTGTTTAAAACCAAAAGATTATTAGATAACAAATGCATATGCAATCTGACTTGAGGTAATGCGAATCATATTGTTTTTCTATGCCCTCAATTTGATATACTTAGATATAATTTAATTGAATCTCTTCAATCGGAGCTAATTTACCCTCCCTATGATTTACAATTTTGATTCGAGTCTGGTTTAATTGGATAGTCTTAAAATACCATGGTTCATTAAGAAGAGCAACTGGGTTACATTTAAGAAAATATAGTTCTTTATTTTGAAACTCTGAATTAAAATTTCTTTTACATTCATTTAATAAAGATTTTTTATCCTCTATTTAGTTTTTTCTTATGTAACCTAAGCTTCATTCTGGCAGTATTCTTTGTCGAGTCAAGTTTTGCCTCATCATCGGATGACTGATCTGAAGATTCTTCACTGTCAGAGATTTTTTGCTTTTTAATTTTTCTTTTTCGTAAAGACTTTTCTACGTTATCTGGTAAATCTAATCCCACAAGTGCCGATATAGCTGACTTTTTGGAACCTCTTGGAATACCAGCATCTTTCCTCTTTCTGCGTACCGTACACTTTTTCTTTTCTTGTACTTTTCCTTCCATTGGCGATTGATGAAGACGTACAATGTGTTTACTAAGTCTAAACTTTGCTGTGAACTTCGATTTACATATGTCACATTCGTACTTGTTGTCCATATGCTGGATACGAATATGCTGTTCTAAATTATACTTAAAGTAATAGATACGCGAACATGTTTTGTACGGGCATGGTAACGTAACTCTTGGTTGTATATGCACCCGGTGATGCATTTCAAATCGTCTCTTATTTTCAAATTCCTTGTTGCAGACGTTACATGTAAATACTTTACTAATGTGAGATTTCTTATGGGCTAATAGTAATTCATACTTTTCAAATACTTCTTCACAATCCTTCTCTGTACATACATGATGTTTAGGTTGATGAGACGTTTTGTGTCGTTTGAGTTGCCTAATCGTTAGAAAAATCTTTTTGCATATCTCACACGTGTGCGCAGGCTGACCTGCATGAGCAGACATGTGTTCTTCAAAAAGATCTTTTTTCCTAAACGAGATATTACAGTCTTTACAAAACATTTTGAATTTATTTGGGTTATGGGCACGATTGTAGTGACGTTTTAAATTGCAGGGAGTACTGACTATCAACGAACAATGCTTGCATTCATAACTACGCTTTATGTTTGAATCATGATTTAGCAGGTGCCGATTAAGATGTGAAGAATTGGTATAAGCTTTATCACAGCCATCATAGGTACATTTGTATGGCCGCTCCCCTGCATGAAATCTCATATGCCACGTAAGACGCGAAGGTTTAACAAAAACAGATTTACATCCATCTACCGTGCATTTGTACATTGCTTTTGCAGGTTCTGCATTTACGATATCTTTTCGCAAATCTTCCTCTTCTTGCTCTTGTACATACTCGTCTTGTCCACTTTCATTTTCACTTCTTGCATCACTCGACTGATCACTCATTTCTCTGTACATCAAAATGTCTAACAGGAATTGTTTTTTGTATTTAACAATAATTATTGATTTAAAAAAACACCATTAAAACAAATGCACAAGTCTTATAACATCAATGTACGTAGGTAAAGTTATGTGGATGTATTATAGAGAATACATGTCGTTAACTTTTATATTGTTCGAACCGAGTCCTGGATACTGCGATGAGACTTGAAACGTCAAATATTTTAAGCGGCTGGTAGACTAGTGCCGCGTGCTGCTCAGCTGCTCTGGACCGGTGACTATACTACATATAGTTACATACGACAGACGACAGCGCGTCCAAACCAAACTGACCAACTTTTCCGATCCCACTCAAGGCGCGTTTCTTCTCCCACCCCTTTCCGCCGGTAACTTCTATGACCCACTCTGAGAGTAGTAAAATCCCTAGGAAAATTGTAAAGTTAACATCGAGTTTGTAAATTTACAGCTTCCAGAATAGTAAAATTAAATTAATCTTGTAAATTTACTGCTTCTAAAGTAGTAAAAGGACAACTTTCAGGGTAGTAAAATTACTACTCTCAGAATAGGTAATTATTAGGACCCACTCTGAGAATAGCAATTTTACAATTTTGTTGTTATATTACTATTGCAGTGGTACAATACCTAACCAAATAGGAATTTTACATTTTTCAGAGTTGTAATTTTCAACTTTCTCTAGTAAAACTGTGGTTTAATTTTACAACTCCATAGTAATTTTACAAAGGGATTTTTTACAGTGCGGAACTCGTTTCGTTTCAATTATATGCAAGCTCCTCACAATTTTGAGACAGTCTTACTTTTTAGTCTTGAAGAATGTTCTGCGACGCCTAAAAAGTGATATTCCGTCTCTCGCAATGACGCAACTAATATTATCCAGCGTTGGTAATCTATTTTGTTATATACAGTAATATAGTAATGTTGATTGTATAGTAAAGGTGATATGTGATCAATCATTCGGCTGCATCTGGTCTACATAAAACGTTGCCACTTGCGAGAAAGGCAGAATCATGCATCATTTTATAGACGCCTCTAAGACGTCATAAACAGAGACGGTGCTTAAACGACCTTTTCAAGACGGTCTTCCAAGGCAGGCTTATTGTCAGCTTTTAGACACGACATTAGATCGTCATTTACGACGCTTCTATGACGTTTTTCCTCAGCTTGTGTTAACTGAGAGGACACCTTAATGTTGCACTATATGAAGATGGATTTTAGGCGGGGTCTCTTCGAAGACGTCATTTTGCTCTGCTTTGGACTTGATGTCCAATTCAGTAAAGTCGTCTTTATGTCAGCACCATTAAATGCGCTTTTACGTCGTATCCAATTAGATGGCTTTTAGGCCTTTTTAAAACGACGTATTATCGAAGACAACATTTTGGAGACATTTGGCCTTGTGTTCAAGGACAACTCAATAAAGTCGTCTTTAAGCCAACATTCTAAGGGCGCTTTTTTGATGTCTCAAATAAGATGGTTTTAAGCAGTCTTTTAAGGACGATATATTTGGAAACTTTTGGACACGCCTATGAGACGCCTCGAAAATGTGCGCCTCTAAGACGTATCTGTGAAGTTTGTGTTTACTGCCCAATAAACATGCAGGTAACTGAAATGTGCCGTTCAGGTAACGTGGAATAGATGGCCGGTAACTGTTGAGGATGACTTAAAAGGCACCTATAATGTTGACTAATGTCCCGCCTTTACGGTAACTTTTAGTGACTGAAAGGTGACTATTAGTTGTTGTACATAGATAACTGAAAGTTGTCTAAAAAGTGACTATTTTCAGATTTATGAAAAATATATAAAAATTGGGATGAATTAATCGACTTAGGACAAGGAGATTATCCGGAAATAGTGCATTGGTTTGATCAGAATCACTTAACAGTCAATTCTGGGAAAACAGTAGCTATGCTATTTGGATGTTATTCGGATAGTATTCCAAACATAAGAAAACTGTCCTTCCCACAAATAAATGCAGAAATAACATGTGTAACACAAACAAAGTACTTAGGAATACGTATAGATAGTCACCTAAAGTGGGATTATCACGTCAACTGGATCATAAGCAGACTTCGATATATGTTACATGTATTTGGAAGATTAAGATCAATTCTATCTCGACTACAGCTTTTAAAGATCTATTATGCATTGTTTCATTCAATATTGACCTATGGAATTGTTGGATGGGGAGGAGCGTACGATAGCGTACAAAAGAGATTGCAAGTGCTACAGAATAGAGTAATCAAGATAATGCTCCATAAAAATATACGATACTCAACTGAGGAACTATACAAGGAAGTGAACATTCTTGAGACTAGGAAATCCTTTTATCTTAAAGCAACTGTACATTGTATTCAAAATAATTTGTTCAACCATAACAACTCGACAGGACCAAGAACAAGAGGGAAATGCTTTAGAACCGTGCAAGTTAATAAATTTATGAAGAGCACAGGAAGAAAATGTTATAGCTATGTCGCAGCTAAAATGTATAATACACTACTTCTGGCAGGTCAAGACTTATCGGTAGCTAACTGCAAGTCAACACTAAAGAAATATCTAAAGAGCACGCCTTTAAGTGTGATTATAGACTACCTAAAATAAAATTGTGGGTAGCAAAACTAAATTAAACTAATCAAATCTAGTCCAACGGATAAAAGATACGAGATGCAGGAAGTCAGTCTCGCCCCGAAGTTATTTACATGTTTTAAAAAAATATCTTATTTATATATAATATATATTTTCTACGGATAAGAACCAAGGTCCTCGTGTAGATTTATTTATACATTATGTATCCATTAAACTATATAAAATATTGCATTTTAGTTGTAACATATGCATGAAATAAAGTTATTTTTTTTTTTTACGGAGGGGGGAAATGCATTAGGCACCATAGGGGGTTGAAGATGTTGTGTAACCCCCCGTGTGTCGGACTCCCTTGCCCATGGTGTTCGTGGCAAGGTTTACCGACTAAAACCCTAACCTCCCTTGGCCCTCCAGAATCCACGTGTGCAGTCTGCAGCAGAAAAGTGGCTCCGATATCCATCTCCTCCGCTGCAGACTGCACCGGGCCATATCGTTTGCAACTGTAACCACTCCCTCTACCATTGGGTAAGTGGTTACAGGATCTCGTGTGACCTCAGTAGACGGAGAGATCCCAGCAGCACTGCTTTTTGCATTCGGCCTGCGATGGAATTTGCATGTTCTCGACAGGCCGGAATGCTTTGGATGTTTTGGAGGAAAGTTGGTCTCATTCCTCCCAGCACTCCAATTATCAGCACGACGAGCTTGATTTTGAACCCTCGATACAGCTTGCGAATCTCGAACAGGAGTTCCTGATATTTCATCCGTTTTTCGTCCTCTTTGCTGACTATATTTGTTTCTGCTGGTGCGGAAAACTCGATGACGAAGATGGATTTGTCATCGAAGTCAACAAGGACGATGTCAGGCTTATTGGCTGATATTTGCCTGCTCGTCGGGAATGAGTAATTCCAGTATATTCGGCATGACTCATTCCCGACTACGGATTCAATGTCAGTGGGGACGTACGGCAAAACTGGGGTTGCATCAATACCATAAGTGCTGCGAAGGTGGTAATACAGCACTCGAAGAGCCGCATTGTGACGTTCGATGTATGCTGAAACTGCATATATTGGACATGCTGCCAAAAGATGCATTAGTGTCTCAGCATGACATCTACACAATCTACAAAGCGTACTCTGTACCGCCTGGTGTAGGATGTTCTGGCGATACGCTAAGGTGTTGATGACCCCATCCTGGCATGCGAAGATAAAACCCTCGGTCTCGGATTTCAAGCCGGCTGATCTTAAGAACGAGAAGGTCATCTCTGCCGACAAGCCAAGTTGTTGGACATTTCGAAAGAATTGTCCATGCAATGGCTTGTCGATATGCCTTCCCTCCAACATACGGAGTTGTTCCTTCCGTATGTTAGCCCTGAGACGCACTGGGCACAGATTGATGACTGATTTAGCCTCCTGTGCACCACTACGTCCCACGTTGAAAACCAGACCGAGGTTTCGCGTCGCTCGTTCCGCCGTGTTGTACAAAAACGCCCCCTTCCCCTGAATTTCATGCTGATGAACTAGCATCATCAGGGGATCCTCCGTTCGATTAATCACGTCGCAAGCTGTCTCGAGGGCCAATCGGTCATGCATACACTCCAGGCTTAACAGGCCACGACCTCCCATATTTCGGGACAAATACAGTCGTTCCACGGAAGATCTTGGATGCAAACTGCGTTGCATACAAATCATCTTCGGTGTGCTTCGGTCAATTCTGATGACCAGATCTGACGGAGAATGCGCCGGTATTTCTTAATGATGGTGGTTTTAGCAGCCTGCACATCCTGGACATGCCTTTGAGGTACGCCCAGGTATGTGTAGGCTTCTTCGGCGCTAAGGTGGCGGATGACGTTTCCGTTGACGAGCTCCATATCGTTGTTATGGGAGCCTGACCTTCCTCTGTGCAAATGAACGACTGCACACTTGTCCGATCCGAATTCCATGCCGATGTCTCTCGAGTATGTGAGGTCGATGTTCAGAGATCGATGTAATTGATCCTCGCCTGATGCGTATAATTTAAGATCGTCCATATAGAAAAGATGGGTGATCTTATGTACACGTTCACGAGGCGGTCCACACATGTACCCTTGAGATTTCCGGAGAGCAACGGATAGAGGTAATAGTGAGATGCAGAAGAGCAGAGGACTCAGAGAATCTCCTTGATAGACACCTCTTTGGAATTGAACCAGTCTAGACATGGTTCGACGCTTGCCCGATGTCATGACAAAGCGTGTTTTCCAATGAGGCATCAGGTCTTCTACAATTCCCACTATGTTTGGGTGGACATGGAGGCGTTTGAGCAACAAGCTTAAAAGCTCGTGCGATGTTGAGTCATACGCCTTCATGTAATCCAGCCAGGCTATCGACAGGTTACGCTTGTATTGGACTGCGTCCTGACAAACACACCTGTCGATAAGCAAGTTGTCCTTGCAGCCGGATACACCCATTTTGCAGCCTCGTTGTTCTACTATTCGTTGCCACACCGGTTTCACGGATTTCTCAATACGTTCGTTCAAGATGTTAGTGAACAATTTGTATAACGCATTGACACGTGATCGGTCCATGGTTTTTCGGATTGGACAAGTCTCCCGATTTTGGGATCAGTGTTGTTCGGCCCTCCACCAGCCAGTGCTGAATGGGTTGGTCTCCATTTATATAAGAGGTTTATATTCGGGCTAGGTGTTGATGGACAGAAGTGAACTTCTTCCACCAAAAGTTATTAATTCCATCCCAACCCGGCGAGGAGAAATTCCTCTCTCCTGTGATGGCATTTTTCACCTCTAATGCACTAACGGGTGGGCAATCTTCACTTTGTTGTGTGACTTCGTCGCACAACTCGGTGAAGATTTCAATACCAGGAGTGTCTGCTTTAAGCCTAGATGTTTTCTCGTAGATGCTCCCCCAGAATTCCTCAACTGCGGGCATCGACGGAAACTCGCTTGAGGCTGCGATACGATGTTTGAAGAGTTTGGAAGGATTCGTCCAAAATATTGCATTTTGTCGAATTCCATCCTCCCGTCTTTGCAGCTTCTTTTTGGCATCCGCCAAAACCCGAATTTTATCCGCCAAACGTTGCTTGATGTTGAGCAACTTCAGCTTGTTCAGTGTGTGATAGTACGTCCGCAGTTGTTGTGCGAACTTCTTGACTTTAGCCGTAAATGAACGGCCAGATGTTAAATAGTCGATCACACACTGTATTCGGGAAGCGAGTTTCCGTGTCAGTCGAATCTTGCCGTTCAATTGAGACATGCGTTTTGTAATCTGCCGACTCCCCGATATCTGTGTCAGATTTCGCGGAGTCACCAGATCACTTGCAGCCTCGTAAACGGCACAATTGACTTGCCACAGGTCGCAGTCATCTGGAAGAGCATCCAGAAGTAGGCTATTTGCTCTGTCTAATTCTCGTTGTTAAATTTTGCCTAAACACGAGTGTCGTGCTTTCATAATGTGGAGCATCTCTCTCAGCACCGCGTACGGTCTCACTTGTTATTGCCCGCACATCCGGTACCGGTTGACAGATGGGAACAACGAAATCTATCCGCCTCAGATGGGCCACATAATCTCTCAGTTGTTGTTGAGAAAAGCGATCTGCCAGTTCGGAATGTATTACTGCAACCCGACTATGCATTCGCGCCATGTAGCCTCTCTGTTGCGGACAGCTCTCCTCGTAGCAGCGCATTAGATCTTGCCTGAGATCCTCCGTCCACTGAAATCGTCCGTGGGAATGAAAAGGTCGTTGTCCCGGGACACCCGTTTCGGCCCCTCCACCTCGGGACTGGGCTGCATCCGAAGCAGCCCGATGGTCAGGAGCCCTGCGCGTTATTCTATTTGTAACCGCATATACAGGGAGTAAGGTGGTTAGCCCTACTCCCCGTTGTTATGCCTCTCTCGTTTGTCTCTTACCTCGCCATCCATTGGGGTTGGTTACCCAATCTCTGGCAAGGTTGCTAAGAGTCCAGGGTCCACCGGCTTTAATAAGCACACGTGGAGGTGAGAGTAGGCCATTTGGGAAGATAGGCTAAGATGCAGCCTTTTGCATGGCCGCATTTTGTTACGCATCATTCCCTTTGGGCGCCTTTCTAAATAAAAGAGACGAGATGCAGGAAGTCAGTCTCACCCAGAAGTTATTTAAATATTTAAAAAAAATATCTTATTTATATATAATATATATATATACAAAAATTACTACGGTAGCGCTATTGTACACATACTAGTTCAAAATTAATTTTTATATTAATTATAATTTATTATTATTTATTATTTATTGTCGGCCCTATACCACTTATTATCGAAGATCTGATTATCTGTATTAAGTGCAGTGAAAATCTTTTAGTTTTATTAATTGCAATTGCATGATTTTGAGTGAGTGCTAAGAAACACGTGTTCACATAACCTTACTTTTTGACATATCATAATAATATGATGGACAATAGTACTGAAATGCCTGAAATGATCAATGAATGTACTGTCGACTCTGGTATCTTAAATGATAGTGTCATGTTGTTGGGTTTCAATGATAGAGTACCCATTTGCCATTCAAAAGCTCCACCGAATGCTAAATTATGCAAGAGACCTAGGACTATTTCATTTGAAGCCGAATGTAATAACAGTAATGACTCCTATTCAGAGGATATATCGAACAGAGATTTGGCTAACTTAATATTGGGACTTCGTTCTAATCAAAATAAACTTTTTGACATTAACGTTGAAATAAAAGAGTCAATTGCTACTTTATCGTCACGACTAGACATGACAGATAAAAAAGTAACGCAATTATCAAATGCTATCAACGAAGTAAAAAAAAAAGTGGATTCAATAATTACTACATCGATATCAGACTTGATTAATACTGATACTCGTCTTGAGGAAAAACTTTATTCTTTTGCTGCACAGTTAGCTGAAATAGAGAAGCGTGCAAAAGATAATAAATCAAATATCGTAGCACTATCAAGGTGCTTAAACCACATTAAGAGGCAGCAGGAAGATATTTCCCACACGTTGAAGACACATAGTAATCTGGAGCAAGATTTGGAAGTAGCAGTAAAGGAATTTCGAGATAGATTAGAAAGGGAAAGTAACCTAGTAGTTTTTAATGTACCTGACGTAAATAATTCTGACGAAGACGAAGCCGTTATCAAGAAGTGTTTTGAACAATTATGCGTTCAGATCAAAGGCATAAAACGTCTCGGCAAATACACTTCTGGTAAGATTCGGCCGATTCTAATCTGTTTGAATAACAATGACGAAGTGTCCCGTGTTTTAAAAAATTCGAGAACTCTGCCCAAAGAGTACAAATTTTCTGCTGATCTCACTTTAGCACAACGCTCTTTATTTAACAAATTAAAAGGACAAGTTATTGAACATAATAAAGCATATCCTAACAATCTAAAACAAGTTAGACTTATAAAGGGACATCCGACAATGACCGATAAACGTAACCATATTCCAAAAAACTAAACAATCACTGCAATAAAATTATATTTTATTATCAGAATGTGAATGGGCTTCGCACCAAATTAACCGAATTGAGAAATAAAATTTCTCAACTCTGCCCTTCACCTGACTTTGTCTTATTGACAGAAACGTATTTGCACCCGAGAATTTTTGACAAGGAACTAGGCTTAATCGGATATAATGTATTAAGACAAGACAGAGAGGTGACAAGAAATGCCCCTTGTTATGGGGGAGGAGTTCTTATAGCGGCCAAAAAGTCTTTTGACATCACTCGTTGCAACACACTATTTGACAATTTGGAGAATATTTTTATATCCACTCACCTCGGAAAGAATAAGGTAATTCTTGGGGTTTCATATATTCCTCCTGGATCTGATGGAGGGATATATGTTAATACCACACATGAAGTTGATAATCTCCTACAAAAATACAATTATCATAGTGTCTTATTGTTTGGGGACTTTAATTTACCCCTTACTAATTGGTCGAATATACCGATGCTTGCTTGCCAGTCGCTTAGTTCTGATCCAAAAATACGTGACAATGCTGCATTTCTATGCAGTGAATTAAGTGTTTTTGACACCAGACAGTTTTATCCTGTTAACATTTCAAAGGGGTACACACTGGATCTTGCCTTTACCAACCTCTCTAATTTTCGGAACATTGTTTCACCTGATTGTTTGGTCCCAAAGGAGTTTCATCATGATCCTGCATTCTTTGAATTAGTGGTTGAATACACAACAAAGGGGCACTATACTTCTGTCCAAAGGGATTTCATGAAGGCAGACTATCCTAGTATTTGTAACGAACTATCAACATTAAATTGGACGTCGTTATTATCAGACTCAAATATCGATGTCAATGTAACAAAGTTCTATGATATTGTCTCCAATGTGATTGAAGCTCATGTGCCTTCTAAACAAATGTTTACAAGCTCATATCCCATTTGGTACTCGAAGGAACTAAGAGAAGATATCGTTAAAAAGAAGATCTATCATAGGATTTGGCGTACGACTAACAATTTCAATGATTACATCCAGTTCAAGAAGCTGCGGGCGTTATGTATTCGCTCATCGAGAGCATGTTACAGGAAATATATTAATTCGGTAGAAACCAAATCTAATCGTAATTTAAAATTATTTTGGTCATACATAAATAACTTAAAATCTTTTAATGAATTTCCCTGTAATATGTTCCTCGAAGACAGTGTTGCTGAAAAATGTGACATCCCCAATCTTTTTGCAAAATTTTTCGCATCTGTACATAATACCTCTACAACTACGCATCAATATAGTATCCCCTCCGATACTAATAATAGTAAACTTTCTTATTTTAAGGTTACTGAGCTAGAAATTGGGTCGGCGATCAAAGAACTGAGGGATTCTAGTGGCTTCGGTCCTGATCTGATTCCTCCTCTATTTCTTAAGAAATGTAGAGATCAGCTAATCGGGCCGTTGTTGCTTTTATTTAATCAGTCTTTGGAATCAGGTACCATGCCTAATATCTGGAAAGGTTCGTACGTTACACCCATTTACAAGAATGGGGACAAGTGCAATGTTGAGAATTATCGACCAATTTCTATCCTCAGTACCATTGCTAAACTGTTGGATTATATAATTTCTATTAAAATATTAACCGTTTTTTCAAATATTATTATTCCTCAGCAGCATGGATTCACCCGGGTAGGTCCACGTTAACCAATTTAACATTGTTTACTAGGGATATCTATGGTGCTATTGAGTCGGGCAGACAGGTGGATGCTATCTATCTGGATTTTGCCAAGGCCTTTGACTCGGTAAACCATGGTATTCTTATTAGCAAATTACGCGGAATGGGTATCGGTGGATCGGCCATTGAATGGTTAACATCTTACCTTACTGATCGATGGCAGAGAGTTCGTATAAAGGGTGGCTTATCCAATCCCTTTTTGGTTGATTCAGGTGTTCCTCAGGGTTCCCACCTTGGTCCCCTATTGTTTTTACTTTTTATTAATGATATCGTAGTTAATATAAAATTCGCGAATGTATTACTGTACGCTGATGATGTCAAGCTTTATGCAACTATAAGATCTCCCCTCGATGCCTCCTTGCTGCAGAGGGATCTCGATGCGGTTTTGGACTGGTCGGATGCGAATCTTTTGTCATTAAATGTAGCTAAATGTAAGGTTGTGACTTTCTCTCGAAATCCGAATAGCTTTAAATTTGATTATATGCTACTGAATGAATCTTTGCAATTGGTCAGCTCTGTCTCGGATTTGGGAGTTCTGTTTAATTCAGATCTAAGATTTAGTGAACATATTAGAGGTGTGGTATCTAGGGCTTATTCGGCATTGGGATTTTTAAGACGTTCTACAACTGACTTTACAAATATCTCTACTTTAATTAATTTATATAATGCATTGGTTGTTCCTCATTTTATGTATTGCTCTCCTATTTGGTCGCCATTTAATAAGAAAGACGTTATTTTGCTTGAGTCCATTCAGCATAAATTTATCCGATTTTTATCTTTTAAAGCCCGATGTCCAATGTCCTATTTGGAGCATAACTATTCAGATCGATCTAAGCAATTTAACCAGTATACAATCCAGTCGATGCATCATCTTAATGACGTCTCTTATGTTTTTAAGATCATTAATGGTAAGGTTAATTGCAGTGATCTATCTGCCTTGTTTGTACACCGCAATGTGCCATATTCAATTAGGAACTCTCGAACGTTGGTGGAGGACCAGTGCAGAAGTGGCTTCGAATTTTATTCTGTGGTAACGCGTCTGAAGAGATCGTGGAATGCTCTTCCGCAGCTTCCATCTAGCTATGCTGAGGTATCGTTACCTAGATTTTTAAAGGTACACTGCCTTCGAAATTTTAATTGACACAACGCTCTGTTATAGTTTATCTAGTCAGGTTATCGCGTGGAAAATTTTATGTCGTAGAATTAGGTTTTAATTAATATTGTTACGAGTTGTTGACTTTCGTAAATCGGGTTGTATTTATTGCAGTGATGTTATTGTTATTTATATATTTATATTTAAAATTGTTATTTTCAATACGTGTTGCAATTTGCGCTACTTATTTTATTTTTTATTCGAAATTTGTAAAAGGCCTTTAGGCCGTAGACAATAAAATAAAAAAAAAATATATATTTTCTACGGATAAGAACCAAGGTCCTCGTGTAGATTTATTTATACATTATGTATCCATTAAACTATATAAAAAATTGTATTTTAGTTGTAACATATGCATGAAATAAAGTTATTTTTTTTTTTTTTGACGGAGGGGGGAAATGCATTAGGCACCATAGGGGGTTGAAGATGTTGTGTAACCCCCCGTGTGTCGGACTCCCTTGCCCATGGTGTTCGTAACAAGGTTTACCGACTAAAACCCTAACCTCCCTTGACCCTCCAGAATCCACGTGTGCAGTCTGCAGCAGAAAAGTGGCTCCGATATCCATCTCCTCCGCTGCAGACTGCACCGGGCCATATCGTTTGCAACCACTCCCTCTACCATTGGGTAAGTGGTTACAGGATCTCGTGTGACCTCAGTAGACGGAGAGATCCCAGCAGCACTGCTTTTTGCATTCGGCCTGCGATGGAATTTGCATGTTCTCGACAGGCCGGAATGCTTTGGATGTTTTGGAGGAAAGTTGGTCTCATTCCTCCCAGCACTCCAATTATCAGCACGACGAGCTTGATTTTGAACCCTCGATACAGCTTGCGAATCTCGAACAGGAGTTCCTGATATTTCATCCGTTTTTCGTCCTCTTTGCTGACTATATTTGTTTCTGCTGGTGCAGAAAACTCGATGACGAAGATGGATTTGTCATCGAAGTCAACAATTATTATTATTATTATTATTATTATTATTATTATTATTATTATTATACATATATATACATATATACACTTCAGTTACCTGTACATACAGTGGTCCCCGTCCTAACGCATCCCGTCCTAACGCATATTCCCGTCCAAACGCATATTTCTTTCCTGTCTAAATGCATAAATTTCCCTTCGTTCCTCTCCCCACAACACGATTCTTAGTTGCTAGCTTTGCTAGTGAGACATCTACGCGCATGCTCAGTGTGATAAATGCAAAGAGACTTTTGCCGTATGTGGAGGTTGAAGGAGGATATGCGTTTGGACGGGGACAACCATTTTTAACGGAACGAAACATATGCGTTAGGACGGGGACCACTGTACGTTTATTGGGATGGTAACAAGCATCTATTTCGAGTTATCTGAAAGACGCAATTCTGTTACCTATATATTTCTATTGGGATATTAACCTACAATGTATAGGTATGTTAGATAAACGGATTTCATATATACCACATACTTAGAATCCCTTGTGCTTGCGAAAAAGTTTTATAGTTCGCTATCCAACGGCTCATAAATGTATCCAAAAATGATAACGTTGAGATATAATTTTTAATGTAACCTAAAGTTACAATTTTTAGTTATCCGAAAGTTATCTTTCAGACATATCTGACGGATACATAACTATATAAAGGTAACTAGTATTATCACTTTTCATGCGCATTCAAGCGCATCTGAAAATGGCTGCCTATTAGTTGCCGTTTGAAAGTGTAACTATGAAAGCGTGCCGCACATGTAACTTAAAGGCACTTTAAAGGTAAGACAAAAAGATGGCTTTAAAAAGTCATCTATTAGATAACCAGCAGTCAGGCGTGTTTATTGGGTGGGGATGTTAAAAGTGATAAGTATCACGTCTCGGAACAGATTTACACTACACCGTTTCACTTACCGCGAAATTTCCCCCATGGAATAAATATGTATACATATTCTATATACATATAGAATGTGCCTTTTTATTACTCTTTTTTACACTAAAAAATGAACAATGCCAAACAAAATAATTGACAATGTAATATAATATAAAACTGATTAATTTGGTAAGTTGTAGAAGGCAACATTTTTAATTATTTTTCCAACTTGTAATATAATAAAAAATTCTTAATCCTAATTGCATTAAATATTCATTTTACGACATTGTAAAATAAAAAAAAATGTCTCAATTTAGCATTTTTGATAATTTTGTAAGGGAAACGAGGTATTGTATTAACTACAAATAAACAATGTAATTTCAGTATGAAAATAAATTGCTTTGTTTATATCATTAACAAAACGTATAAAATTATATAAAATATTAAAATACAGACGAACGCTTTTAAATAACAATGTTCAACATAAAACAGTCTCATAATTTATACAGGGTGGCCGATTTATCTGAAGACATCGAAATATCTCGAGAACTATGCACAGAATCAAAAAAGTTGTCGGATGAAAGTTGTTCGACACGAAGGGGGGCATCCAGTGATAATTAAATTTACCCCCTCCCCCATCCCCTGGAAGTGGAGTGGGGGCAAAAACAATAAAACTTAAATAGGAACCCCCATTTTTTATTGCAGATTTGGATTCTCCGGAAAAAAGTACACGAATTTGACCTAGGAGCTATTGCATTTTGGTTCACAGGTGGCGCTGTAATCGATAAAAATCCAAATTTATCCGAAGACATTGAAATACCTCGAGAACTATGCACAGAATCAAAAAAGTTGTCGGATGAAAGTTGTCGGATGAAAGTTGTTCGACACGAAGGGGGGCATCCAGTAATAATGAAATTTACCCCCTCCCCCATCCCCTGGGGGTAGAGTGGGGGCAAAAACAATAAAACTTAAATAGGAACCCCCAGTTTTTATTGCAGATTTGGATTCTCCAATATTGACAATTTTCGCCCGCGTAGCGGATATGGAATACGGTCATTCTAACAAAGCCGGGAAAAAATACATTTAGCGTTACCCAGGAACAACGACGTGGACGTAGTATTTTTCTGTTCCCTTTGGGGTGCTTGTTTTACGTGAGTCCCCTTGCCTCTCACTGTCTCACTGTTCACTTACTTGAGTAAGTGTTCGAAATGTTGACCTTCCACTTCAATGCATTTATTTATTCTTTCTTCAAATGACTTTATACATGATAGAATCATATCTGCAGAAATTTCTGCGCAAGCAGTTCTTATGCGTTCCACCATGTTTTCACGAGTCGTTGGTACTTGTTCATAAACCTTACCTTTTAGGTAACCCCATAGGAAGAAATCCGGAGATGTTAGATCAGGTGACCTCGCAGGCCAATTAATGGGGCCACCTCTACCAATCCACCTACAATTGTAATCACGGTCTAGTATTTCCCTTGCTACTCTTGAAAAATGTGCTGGGCAACCATCATGCTGAAACCACATTGTCCGTCGGACGTCCATAGCAACATCCTCAAGTAGTAATGGTACTTCTTGTTCTAGGAAATCTCGATATTTTGTTCCATTCAAATTACCTTCAATGAAATAAGGACCAATGAGTTTATTTCCTATGATTCCACACCAAACGTTCACCGACCAAGGACGTTGATGATTAACTTGTCGTAACCAATGGGGATTTTCTACGCTCCAATAATGCATATTATGCCTATTGACGCCACCATGGTTCGTGAATGTAGATTCATCTGAAAATAATACATTAGCAAAGAAATTGTGGTTCGTTTGCATTTTTTGAAATGCCCATTCACAAAACACCACGCGGTTATGAAAATCATCGCCATCTAGTTCCTGGTGCAGTGAAATGTGATATGGGTGAAACTTATGACGATGCAATGTTCTTTGAATACTGTCTCTGGAAATGCCGGAATCGCGATGTAATTGTCGTGTGCTTACATGTGGATTTTGGTGAATAGCTGCTAGTACAGCTACTTCGTTAGCTTCTCCTGTAACTGTTAATCTTCGCTTCCTTTTTTTCATTTGTATGCTGCCATCAGAGTGAAAGGCATTCACAACATTGTAAAAAAAAGAACGCGAGCGAGCATTATCTGGAAAACGCTCAGCATACAACGCAACAGCATCGTCAATATTCCTCTTACATTCACCATAAATAAGAATCATTTCGATTTTTTCGGGAACTGTAGCAGGATTCATTTTTAACTTGCAATTCGATTTAAGCAATGAAGGGTAGACAAAAAATAGTCACGTAAACGGAAAGTTGTTATTCTAAAAGCAAAGTGACCTCCGACCGAATTACTACCAATACAATGGACTTCAAAAACAGTCTTACACTGAGAGACCGTGAATACTAAATTTTAATATGGGGATTAGAAAGTCGCGATATCCATTTACTTCCCTTCAGGAAAGTAGAGAAAAATGTAGGTGAACTGGTTACGTGTGACTCAACTTATGTATAAAATGATATGCTACTTTATTTTCGAGTTATGTCGCCCTCTAGCGTTATGTAACAGAACCGGCGCCGGTGATGGCCGAAATGCAAGCGATGTACATGTATGAAACCACGTGAGTTCTCTCGGGGTCCGGTAGATGGCGACGAAATCCCCAAATGAAGTAAGAGTTTCGTTTTGTTTAATAGAAGCTGGTTTGACCGTCAATGCTCAGCTTATTTATTCTCATTTCGGAAAAAACATACAGAGAGAGAATGAATGAGCTGAGTGAAGGGACATGACGCGTTTTTTAATGGATTGCGTGATGTCCTCTTTTTGTTTATTAAATAATAAATTTAAAACCTAAAATGTAATTTTATTGAAGGTAGAAAACTTATTTATAAAATTGCTTCCATATTGTATGCACAATTTTTATGTAATCAGTTTTGATTTTTAATATGAAGAATATCAATTATTCATAATCTTAATTTTTCGAATGGACATTATTAAAATTTCATATTCAGAATAACAATTTTCGCAATTGATATTACTAAATTCTAATATTAAAAATTCTAATATTAGAATTTTTAATATTAAATTTTCATAAAGGGATCAAATTGTCCCTATTTGCCCCCTGGATGCCCCCCTTCGTGTCGAACAACTTTCATCCGACAACTTTTTTGATTCTGTGCATAGTTCTCGAGGTATTTCAATGTCTTCAGATAAATTTGGATTTTTATCGATTACAGCGCCACCTGTGAACCAAAATGCAATAGCTCCTGGGTCAAATTGGTGTACTTTTTTCCGGAGAATCCAAATCTGCAATAAAAACTGGGGGTTCCTATTTAAGTTTTATTGTTTTTGCCCCCACTCCACCCCCAGGGGATGGGGGAGGGGGTAAATTTAATTATCACTGGATGCCCCCCTTCGTGTCGAACAACTTTCATCCAACAACTTTTTTGATTCTGTGCATAGTTCTCGAGATATTTCGATGTCTTCAGATAAATCGGCCACCCTGTATACATAATTACATTCTTATACTAACATTCTGTACACATACTATCGATAACTCTCACACAAACACCCGTAATAAGCAGTTATTGCTACAAGTTTTTTGTTGAGAAAGCCCTGTTCAATTTCGAACGCAGAGCCAGGTTCCGCTAACTTATCTAACTGCATAATGTCTGTAGTTTTCGGAAGAAAACAACTAATATTGTTTGAAATCTTCCTAGCCACTTCGAATAAAGTTTTACCACCGGTCGGTGGTAAAATGTTTTCTAAATAAAAAATGTCGCTTTGTACATAAGATGGTCCTCCCCATGGAGGACTTAGAAAAACATAGTTTTTCGGCAAGGTGGAAAAAATCTCCGATGATGAATTCGATTCTGTCTTCGACACCGTAAATTTTGGCATTGTGACGGGCCATTTCGATTTTCTTTGGGTCGATGTCGATAGCTATGACCCGTTCGCAGGTGAATGCAAATTGAATTGCATTTCCGCCGACACCACAGAATGCGTCGACGATTGTGTCACATCTGCACCTATTTGCGATGTTTATAGCTATCTTCTCGGGTGTTACGGAGAACCAACTTTCACGATCGATACGAATGCCCTCGTCGTATTTACTGAAAAGACGATAACGTGTATACCAATATTTATGTAAAGAATTGTCCCCCCGTAATTCGACCGGAACATATTTATCTTGACGAAATGTTGATGGAATAGTGGTATTAGGACCATTTAACGTACTAATTTTTAAAGTCTCATTTTCTAGACAAATGTTCCTTCTATTTCTAATGTACCAAGGGTCTCCCTGAAGGTCTGAAGTTTTGTCAATATCACATTTAAGACCCATCACATCGAGCGCGGCTTTTACACGTTTAAATTTACTTTTGCCGAAGTTCATTTCACAATACACAATTTTTTCCACTAAAGACGAGTCGTTTCTCTGCAGCCTACTTAAAAGATGTCTGACGGAGGGAATAGTTTTCTGCACATTTCTTTCAACCTTTTCTTGCACTTTATTTTTTTGCACTTTATCACTAATTTTTGTTTTTCCGCAAAGTTTATTATTTGTTTCCCTGTTGATATTTTCAATATCATCAGCCTTTCTATTGTTACAACTTTCTTGACCCACTGTGTCAGATAAACCATTAATTGCAGAATGAAACGAGGATTCGGAAGAAAAGGAACCTTCTGCAGAATAAAACGAAGAACTGGCGTCTTCGGAATCCTTGGTATCTTGAACTTCAGGCGTTTTGATTACTACCGCTGTTGGCCATTTAGACGTTCTCACAAAAGCTCGACTACACAAACAGTATACATGTTTATCAAAATTATGGTAATCTGCAACGTCAGCGATGAATAGTTCAGCTAACGCTTTCCAATCGGTGTTAGACATGTTTAATAACAGAATTAAGAGTTTTTGCCTGTTGTTTACTGTTGATACAACACAAAAGTTGTTGCAACGCTGACGACGATATGCACCTCTTCTGTCGATTCTGGCTTAAACAGTTCAATTCACGTTTGACAATACTTTGTTGTAATTAAAAATTATTTATATATCACGAAATGTACTGATTAGTTTCTTTTTACGGAAACAACAACTGACAGTAATACTGAACACGGTAATGCCGGTAGCGTGGCTGGTAGGCAAATGCGGCGTGTTGCACTTAACAGCTGACCGGTGACTATGTGGTTATGACAGATCGCCTCACCTTTTATTTGCCATGCTCCTTACGGCTCAATTACGCGGATTGGTTGGAGGTACGGGGGATGTCCAGTGGGTGTGTCCCGCTCAACCCAAACGTAAGCACATTTAGAAGATGTTCGAGAGTTTGTTTTTTCACGACACAACACGTGAAAAATGTCATTTTTACCAGAAATCATTTCTAAATACATTTAGTATAACTAAACATAAAGACGCTTACAAATGTAAGGCCACATGAAATTTTAAATAAACAATCGCAAATAGTGAAATACACAGACAAGTTAAACTCATCTGAATTTCTTGCAGTCAAAAGCCATAAAAATGTGATTCTTTACAAATCACAACTTGTTCGAAATATTCCGCTGCTTATAAATATTAAAGACGCTAGTTCGTTCGTGGATATCGCAATCCATCTAGTTTGCATTAATATAAGCATAGTATACGCACAAGCGCTTATTTACATTTTGAATTCTCAGGGCCGCACCACGTTTGCCGAGTACCATGGTCTTTATTTATTATAATATAAAATGATACATATATGCAGGGTGTCTAAAAACTTGCGGACTGTATTCCAGGTACGTATTCTACGTGAAATTTCAAGCAAAAAAGTCCTTTACCAAGATTAGATCCGATGCCTACAATTTGATTGGCGCATCATTGAAATTTAGAAAAATAATAATTACTCTTTTTTGCAATAACTTATATTTTTTTTTAAGTTATCGTAACAAAATTAGACTCATTTTAAAGTCACTTTCAAGCTCTACAATTCATCTCTGAGGCTCGTTGAGCCAAAATAAATATTTCTATCGCTATAGTCATAAAAAGGGTAAAAAATTCCAATTTTCGCGGTTTCACGCGTTTATTTCAGTTCGTTAAAATAAAAAAATTGATCCCTAATATGAGTCGATTCGATCAAAATGGAGCCCAAAAAGAGCCTCTGAATTCCTGCAATTGACAAAAAAACGCGTTGGCCGCATATCAAACTTTTATCATGTCATTTATTGCATTGGTGATAGTTGCCGCGTATTCGAACTTAGAACTTTCAACTTTCATAAGTGGAGGAATCTGACAGAATGTCTTTCATTTTGGTAATCGTAGTCCGAGATACTCATGCTACTGTGGTGTTATACCCTTATCTGCCCGTGTGGAAAAGATGTCAGGATTTTCATTTTGAAATTCCATTATGATTTTGTTGTAGTTGCGGTTAGCAGGTTTTTTGTTGTTATGAATGTTGCTGAACAAAATTTGTTAATTGCTTGTATGCACTGTTGCCGAACGATGTTTTTTTTTGCTCATCCGTGATAATGGAGGATACAGTTGTTTCAATGCTAGCAATAATTGGAGGTATCGGTATTTCTTTTCTATTATTAATGTCGAACGAAAATGTGTCACCTTAAGAGACTGATTTGAACTTCATACGGAATAATAACATTAGTTAAATTTCTAAACCATTTGTTTTGTAAACAAGGTATATTTTGATTGTATGAATTATATGATTGCTGTAATAATTTATTAAATTTATTTATTAGTCTATTTCGTGTTCATTAAAGGATTTTTGTAAATTTATGTTTTACAAATAAAATTATTATATCTTGAAATTTCAATTAGATAATTAGATACATCCATTATACAATATATGAGACCAGATCAACAAGAAATCAATTAATGTCAATAATCGTAAATGAGCTACCATATAAATCATATAATTCATACAATCAAAACATATCTTGTTTTCAAAACACATGGTTTAACAATTTAACTAATGTTATTATTTCGAATGAAGTTCGAAACATAGTCTCTTTAGGTGACAAATTTTGCGTTCGACATTAATAAATTATTGTATGTGTTTACATGTGTACTATTGTATAAGTGAGGTGGTAGAAGTTCTACATCTAATCAGAAAAATACGTTGATTAAGAGAATACATTAAATAATTTTCATATCTATTCGTATAAAAGCCATTGCATAGGTATGTTTACAAACAAACTTACGGTATGCCAATGGGTTCGCCTATCTCCCCTGTTCTCGCAAATCTAATCCTCGAATATATGTAACGGAATTGCATTGTAAATAAACTAAATTTTAATCTAACTTTTTTTACCAATATGTCGAGAACATACTTACATACCTTCCGGAAAATAAAGAATTGGACATCCTATGAGAATTCAATCAGTTTAATTCTCAAAATAGACGAAAATTTACGTCAGAAAATGAGCAAAACAAACAAATAAATTATGTGGATGTCAAAATATTCATTCAAGACAATGGGATGCTGAAACTTGATGGGTTTCATAAAGAATCCTGGTTAGGTAGATATATTCACTACGGATCAATCCATCCCATGTCTCAAAAAATGGGAATGATATGCGGTTTAATCGACCGTGCAATAAAACTGTCCTCTTTTGAATTTCACCTAAAAAATTAGAATCTTATAAAAACAATAAATTACTAGAAAACGGATATTCGTCCTTATTACTTGACCAAAGTATCAAAAAACGTCTGAATTGTATAAATTCAACAAACCAAAACAATTTGAACACAAGTTTAACGAAAACATAATCAAAACAATAAGTTGCTCGTATATAGAAGTACTTTCATAGAATATAGTCAAAATTTCAAAACTCTCAAAATATGAGGATAGTTTCAACACCCTTCAAAACCAATATTGCACAAATTAAACCACGAAAAGACAGTAGACTTCCCTTTGAAAAACAAAGTGAAGTTGTGTACAAAATTCCTTTTTTTAAGTGCAATACATCTTATATCGGACAGACGTATAGGCTTCTAAAAACACGAATAAACGAACACACGAGGAATATTTTTGCAAAAAACTCGGAACAGTTTACAGGTCTAACCAACTTGAAATTAGACACGATTTTGATTATAACAACACCATGATCCTTGCAAAAGACAAAATCTGCCCAAAAAGAGGTCACCTTGAAAATTATTTTATAAAAAAAGAGAACAACACCGTCAATATCCAGTTTGAAATATCAAAGCTACCGGAAGTGTACCATCCTTTTCGGTAATGAATCCCATTTTATCGCCTAAATTCATACATAATTAGTCAACGGTTCCTTTATTCTTAGTACCACACCACCAACACATACAAAACTTCATATCCCCTAATTTAGTATAAATACGACTCAATTACCACCGGTTTTTTTACATAGGCTTGAAGAGGGCTCATATTCGAGTCGAAACGTTGCAAGATTTTCATTTATTATTTATATCACAAAAAAACTCCAAATTATTAACATTTGTTTGTTTTTTCATTTTCCTCTAATTTTTAAATCTTTATTAAACTCAACCACTTTATTTCTATTATATGTATGACCGTAAAAAACCAATACTATTTATTAATTTATAAAACGGTCGGAAAATTAACTTCAACTCAAATTTTCGAAAAATGTACAGATTTTCCTGACGTACTTTTACAACAAACTGCATCTTGTGGACGACGTATTGTCTTGTTTTGCCTTTTATATATATAGGGGAGAACGGGGTAATTCCGACCTACCTAAGCAATATTGATTTTTGAGGTAGAGAATGTGATTTAATGAATTTGTACGTTATGCTTTTTTAACGTGTATTGCATGGGTAAACATTTATCGATATTTTTAGTACCTTGTTATAGGTCTATTATAGGATTATACCTCCATTAGTAAAAAATTGCAATTCTTCAGATTCTGTCAAAGTATGGATAATTCCGACCCCTAAAGGTGTAATTCCGACCGCGTTTATTTTCAGCACAATTTCGTAGTGATTTATAGGTTTAATTTACATTTAATAATAATAAGTAAAGAAGATAATATTTTGCAATTACAATAACTTGTTTATGTACAACACTACGTACATAGATCACATACCTACTCTACATTGTTGGTCAAAAATGAAAACGCAAATAGTCACTTCGTAACCACAACATTTGAATTTGCTTCGCTTGTTTTCTCGTGCGATATTAGAAGTGACTAAGAAACAATAACATCACTGTCACATGGTTCAATGCAAAGTAAATAAAAGACTACCGCAATCAAAATAGTTGTACTCATCAGTGTTTTCACAAAATTTCAATAACATTACGGGATGTCATAATGTAAGCGAGATATTATGGGGGGTCGGAATTATCCGACCTGTCGTAATTACCCCGTTCTCCCCTATGTATTAGGGTGTTTCTAAAATTAAAAATTTGTGGGATACAGTTACAGATACAGGAATCGAAAGAAAAAAAAAGAAAAATATTTTGTCTCTTACAAGTAACACTACCTAAGTGCCAATCGAGAATTGACTTTTTATTACGTGGGTTTTGTAGAGAATCGAAAAATATGAGATACGTATTTTTTCTTTTCTGCGGAGATGACGATTTAAGGGGTGAAAATAGGGGTTGAAATATTGAATTTTTTAATAAAAAATTTAATTCGGATATATTTGCGAATAGTGCTGACAGGCGATTTAGTTGAAACTTCATATATTTATGTAATTTGAGGCGCTGATTACGAATATGATCATAAAAATTGCCTGCAATGTCATTTTCGAGGTCTAAACCCCAAAAAAATCCACTAAAAATTGCGTTATTTTTTTGCTTTTTGAGGTATATATATTGAAAAATATGAGTTTTATCGAATACGTAAATATATATTTGAATAAATGTGTATTTAATACATTTGTGCGATCACGAATATGACCACGAAGATAATCTTTAAGGTCATTTTGAAGGTCAAAACTTAAAAAAACGCGGTATTTCTTTTCGTAAATATATATATACATATATTGAAAAGTATCAGTTATTTCTAATGGGTCAATATGTATTTGAACAAATGTATATTTAACTAATTTATGTATACTCTCAACTTAATGAATTAGTGTAAACAATCTTTGCTTAAACAATTTGGCCAATGGTAAAAAATAAGACGAGGAGGTCTTAAAATTTCTGATAAATGACTGAATTCTTTAAACAAAATTTAACAACATGTTACTGAAGCACGTATACGGTGCAAGTGAGTGATAAGATTTTAGGTATATACATGAGCAATTCTGCGGAACCTTTAAAATTCGGCTTCGAAAAAATTTAAAAATTAAAATTAATCGAATGATACTCTTTTTTTCGGTGGGCTTATGGAACCTATCTCTTCTTCAAGGGGCTGAATACAAGTTGTGAAAGTGTCAAGTACTGATAAAATGTTACTTTTAAGGGGTTACATGGGTTTTGTGGCTTGAAAAAAGTCGATTTTTTTTAATTTTTTTATTTGATTGTACAACTCATTAGGAATATTGTGTGAAAATTTCAAGTCGATCCGAGCTAAATTGCCAGAGATATAGGCGTTCAAAGTTCGTAGTTACGGTGAACTCGACTCGACCGGGACAAACTTAAAACGCGCTTTTCTCAAAACCGGGTATTTCAAGTCGGTAGTCAAGATATCTCGAAAATTTATGAACCGATCGAGTTGAAATTTTACAGACATCTTTTAAACATGTTTTACTACTGCTTGAACGAAGGATTTTTTTTTCATCACTTACAATTCAGTTTACAGGGTAATATGTGGCTAAATTTAGAGCAAAAATGCAAATAAATTGCAAAGAACGCCAAAAAAATTCAAGTTTCAATTTTTTTTTAAATCCTTCGTTCAAGCAGTAGCTATACTCACATACTAATAGAAAAATTTTGGTTTTTTGATTTTAGATAAAATTTACTCAAGTTAGAGTGACTACCGCGAGGACACTTTTTTTAAGCTGACGTTACTTCCGGCGCTGTCAACGGCTGAATTTTCAATATTTTTTAATGAAAATTTTTGTATATGATCTTCACATTACATACATATATGTGTAAAAAGAAAAAAAAATACTAATGTTATACCTTAAAAAAAAAAATCGAGAAAAACGACCTTATTTTGCGTCACAAAACCCATGTAACCCCTTAAAGGAAATTTATGTGCCCATGGAAAGGTTGAATATTTATAAATAAGATAAGGGACTGCGATTTTCTTCTTTTCTATTATAAAAACATGAAAATCAGAAAGAATCAGCTGCATCGATATTGTCATAAAATAGATATTATTGTATCCAGGGCGTAAAATGGAGTTTTACGCCTTGATAATAGAACCTGAGAGACGGCAAAGCTGGCTCAAGGTTCATGATGAGGGTGAAAACTCTATGATATGCCTGAGATTCAAACATTGTTTTTTGATGCAGTAGGCGTACAATATTTTATGCCTCGATTTGCGGGCCTAAAATGTCCATTTTACGCCTACTGTATCAAAAAAAAAAAGGTTTTTCATGTTATACCTTGAATATATGGAACAGAATGCATTCTTTTATAATATCAGTCAGGTATCCATTTTCTAACAAAATGTCATTAACCATCATTAGGTTCTTTTATCTAAAACGTGTTTCCGAGAGCTGTAATGAACTGTCTATCAGTCCGTATGGCATGTTTATATTTTATATTTTAACGGGTATTTGGATGCAAAATAGGGATATCTTTCTCACCAAGTGTCTTTATGATATACCAATCTGTGTCCAATAAACCGTTTTCTTTCCTTATGAAAAGTAAATCCAAAAAACTTATTTTATTATTTTTCTCTATTTCACATGTCAAAATTATCCTATTGCCAATATCTTTTATTTCTATAAAACTATTGAAAGTATTTAATATATATTTTTCATTACCTTTTGGAAAAGCGATCAAAATGTCATTAACATACCGCATGTAAAAAGAAATTTTAAAAGTTAATTATGAAATGAGAATATGTTAAATTATTTCTCGTAATTTCTGGTTACCGATATATTTGAATATTGTTTATTTTGATACTGACTGAGAGAGTGTATATGTGTGTGTATGTATGTGTGTACCTTCTCTCCGAATTATTTTCTCTAACTGAAGCAGACGGCGTCGATCAGCCTACCGATATAGTCGCGCGTTCTCAACTGTATAAGAAACTTATATAATAAACTCAGTATTCGGCAACCCAATAAAGTTTCTTTTATTTTATTTTTAATATTTTACATACGCACTGCTAACAGGTTATGGGCCCAGTGGTTTGTAAGTGATCGTGGTACTATAATTGGAAGTGAGAAGAAGAAAATCTCATTTCGGGCACAAACTTTAAAAGCTGTGCTGGTGTGCATACGTACGTGTGTGTTTGGCGTGATCGACGAAAACAGTTAAATTTGATTACGGTTGAGAACACGTTATTGTACAGTGTTCCGTAATTGTTGAAAAATGTCGGAAGTGAACACACAAAGTATGCTGAAATTTGATGGAACAAACTTTCAAGTTTGGAAGTTCCAAATCACTGCAGTTTTGACGGCCAATGGTATCCACGACATTGTAACCGGAAAACGACAAAAACCGGAGGATAGTATGAATGCTGAGAAATGGATTCGAGAAGACGCGAAAGCTATGTTCATTTTATCGAGTGCAATAAGTCCACAGCAACTCGAAAATTTTATTGTGTGCGAATCGTCACATGAAATTTGGAGGCAGTTATCGAGTCTGCACGAAGAGAAATCTGAAACAAATAAATTGGGATTATTGCAGCGTTTTCATAGACTGCACCGAATGGAATCTGGCGAAACGGTCATGCAGTTTATTACGAAAATTCGTAATGAAGCTAGAGCATTGAAAGACATAGGAGAAACGATGTCGGATTTGTCCGTAATTGCAAAAATTATTGATGGATTGTCATCAAAATTTAATCCATTTGTGTCTGCCTGGCATAATGTCGACATTTCGAATCAAAAACTTGATACTCTGCAAGAAAGATTGCTGAAAGAAGAAAAACGGTTGGTTGAAAATGATTCAGAGGTGATTGCATTAGCAGCTACGAACGGTCGAAATTTCGGTAAACAACATCGAAATTGGAATTCTAAGGAAGTAAACAATGGATCAAAGTCGTTCACTGGAAAACAAAAGGAATCGATTGTTTGTTTCAAGTGTAAGAAGCCAGGTCATGTTATTAGAAATTGCCCATATAAGAACCAGGCTTACAAAAATAAATACAAAGTGAGTGATTCAAAATCAAATTCAAGTTCGAATTCGTTTGCAACCGCATTTGCTGCGACGACCATAGGAGATAAAACAGTCGAAGTCCACGACATTTGTGAAGAAGAAGCAGCATTTTTGAATCGCGACGTTATCGACGTTTGGCTTTCAGATAGTGGTGCTTCTCGGCATATGACTTTTAGGCGAGAGTGGTTTGCAGAATTTTCACCGCGAGAAGGCGAACGTGTTTTTCTTGGCGATGACAGGTCGTGCGAAGTAAAAGGTACTGGTGCAATTATTTTCGATAGATTGGTTGATGGTAAATGGATCGAAGGCCGAATGGAAGACGTGTTGTATGTGCCGGATATGAAGAAAAATCTATTCTCGATTGGAGTGACAACAGCGAAAGGTTTTGAAGTTAGGTTTATCGGTGACAGTATTAAGTTTTATTCTGAGAATAATTTAGTAGCTAAAGGAATAAAACAAGAAAACAATGTCTACCGAATGTTAATTAAAGTTCGCAAAAATTTGTATGAAGCAAATATTTCAGTTAGTGATCCACTCTTATGGCACGAACGTCTAGGACATATCAATCAGCAGAGATTGCAAGAAATTTTCGATTTTGATCTTGTGAAAGGAGCTAAGGTGCAAGGGAGAAGAGATTTCTTTTGCGAACCGTGTCATCTGGCGAAATCTCATAGACTGCCGTTTCGAAAAGTAAGTGAAAACTGCAAATCATCCCGACCTGGAGAATTTTTTCACAGTGATGTGTGCGGGCCAATGCAGGTTGAGTCACTTGGTGGTGCACGTTATTTTTTAAATTTTAAAGATGACTTTTCTGGTTTCAGAACGGTATTCCTTTTGAAACATAAATCGGATGTTTTTGACAAATTCAAGGAATTCGAGAAACTTGTGGCGAATCGTTTTGGACGACCAATGGGAAAATTGCGGACAGATCGAGGACGAGAATTTTTAAATGATGACATGGAAAGATATGCACGAGCAAAAGGCATTGCTTTTGAACCGACAGCACCGTACACGCCTCAAGAAAATGGTCAAGCAGAGAGGGACAACAGAACGATCATGGAAAGTACCAGAGCCATGTTGATTTGTAAGAATTTGCCCAAAATCTTATGGGGTGAAGCAGTAAACACGGCTGCATATTTACTGAACAGGACACCAAATAGTAGAAATAAACGTACAACTCCATATGAAGTCTGGATGGGTAAGAAACCTGATATATCGCACATTAGAGTTTTCGGTGCTGATGCATATGTACATATTCCTAAAATATTTAGAAAGAAATTGGACGCAAAAGCAAAGAAGGTCATTTTGACAGGATATCATGCTGACTCCTGTATTTATAGATTATATGATCCTTCTAATAAAAAAATAATCTTGTCACGTGATGTTACTTTTTGTGAGAATAATATTTCGACAAAAGAGATTACTGATAAGGCATATGTTTTGTTCGACTGGCAGGACAATGACAGTGATCGCCTTGAATCTAGAAAGCTAAGCGAAGATAATAGGAGAAGGGAAACAAGTTCAATTGACGAAAGTAATGAAGAAAGTGAATTGAGTGAGGAACAAACGATATCGAATGAACAAATATTCGCAGGTGAAGATAGTAATGACACTGAAACTAGAGCTGAACCTCGTAGATTAAGGGACAGATCAACACTTAAGCTACCGGCGAGGTATCAAGCAAATCTTGCAGAATTCTACGAACCAAGCACATTTCAAGATGCCATTTCTTGCGATCAAGCAGAACACTGGAGAAGAGCCATTTCAGAGGAATTAAATTCACTTGAAGAGAACTGCACTTGGACACTTATTCCCAAACCTGCTAATTGTAATCTTATTGACTCAAGGTGGGTTTTCAAAGTGCAGCACATGAAATTAGGACAGGCAAGTCGTTTCAAAGCACGACTGTGTGCCAGAGGTTTTCGTCAGCGGTACGGAATCGACTTCGAGGAATCCTTCTCTCCAGTTGTGAGATATGACACCCTGCGAGTTCTTCTGGCTATCGGTACTCAAGAAGATCTAGAAATTGCTCAATTTGATGTAAAGACAGCTTTCTTGTATGGCCATTTGGATGAAGATGTATATATGAAGATTCCAGAAGGTTTTAGCGGTTGTAGTGGCAATGGAAATGTAGTGTGTAAGCTTAATAAAGCGATTTATGGACTTAAGCAAGCATCAAGATGCTGGAACCGTACTTTTTCTGCATTCTTGTCGCGATTTAATTTTAAAGCTTGTGTGTCTGATGCATCGGTGTATGTAGGAGCGATTGATAATGACAAAGTATACTTGGCGTTGTTCGTAGATGACGGATTAGAGATGGCTAAAAGTATAAAATCAATTAGTTTTATTTTAGAGAGCTTAAAATCTGAATTCGAAATAACGACTACTGAGCTTGGGACCTATGTAGGTATGCAAATTTTGAGAGACCGAAGTAATCGATCAATGTTTATTTCCCAAAGTGCATACGCTAGTCGTCTACTAGCAACTTTTAATATGACTAACTCGAAGTCTGTCACTACGCCAGCGGAACCAAGTGCTGATTTAAGTTTAGTTGCGAGTGATGAAATTTATCCATATCGAGAATTGATAGGCTCACTATTATTTCTTGCGAACATGACGCGTCCAGATTTAACGTACTCTGTTAATTTGTTAAGTAGATTTTTAAGTAATTATGGTAGGAATCATTGGCAAGCCGCTAAACGTGTACTTAGGTATATAAGAGGTACAGTAGACTTTGGATTATTATATAGAAGCAGCGGGAGTCCAGTAAATCTAGAATCGTATTGCGACGCAGATTTTGCTGGGGATATTAGTACGCGAAAATCTACGTCAGGAAGCGTGTTCAAAATATCAGGTGCTCCTGTTTCGTGGTTTAGCCAGAGACAACCGTCTGTAGCATTAAGCACAACTGAGGCAGAGTATGTGTCTGCAAGTTTAGCTTCTCGTGAGGTTGTTTGGTTGCGAAAACTATTGGAAGAACTTGGCTATTCAAATTCTACCCCGACGGTCTTATACGTAGACAATCAAAGTGCCATAAGATTAGCAAAAAACCCAGAGTTTCATAAAAGATCAAAGCATGTTGATATTCGTTACCATTTTATAAGAGAAAAAGTGGCAAATAAAGAGATAGAATTAGAATATGTACGTAGCGAAGATCAACTTGCTGATATATTTACGAAGGCATTATCCAGAGTACAATATGAGTGTATTAGAGAACGACTAGGTATATGCAAACTATAGTGACAAGACTGTTTAACAGAATATGAATTATTATTGTTCGAATGACTAGTTAGAAATTACTTAAAAAGCGGGAGTGTTAAATTATTTCTCGTAATTTCTGGTTACCGATATATTTGAATATTGTTTATTTTGATACTGACTGAGAGAGTGTATATGTGTGTGTATGTATGTGTGTACCTTCTCTCCGAATTATTTTCTCTAACTGAAGCAGACGGCGTCGATCAGCCTACCGATATAGTCGCGCGTTCTCAACTGTATAAGAAACTTATATAATAAACTCAGTATTCGGCAACCCAATAAAGTTTCTTTTATTTTATTTTTAATATTTTACATACGCACTGCTAACAGAATATCTTCTATAAATTCCATAACTAAACTAGTGTTGGCGTGGTGCCTCGCTCGCTTCTCTCGCTCAGAAACTTCGTCTCAGTAGAGAGTCGGCTATTCCTTAATACTCGTTTGTTTACTAACAGCTTTCAATTATATTATAAAATTATATTGATATTTGGGGGTCCAATCATATTTAGGTCCAAGTGGCTTCGATAGATATGTTACAACAATATAGTGTTTCTTATATGTATGAAAATTGAAAATAAGCATTTTCAAAACTTCGACCCCGACAATAGGCCAGCCGAAGTGTTAATAAATAAAAGTTGCAAAACACTTACTTCAAGCACTTGTATTGTAATAGACTATTCGATGCATATTACATGTTTACAGTGTTTTACTAATTACTGTATGTATCATTATGATCTTATATATACAATATATATACATATAATTCGTCAAAAATATCTTGAAAGTGTCGAAAAGATATCTGACGGATATATACTATAAGACATCTTTTAGATATATCAAAATAGTTATTTTCGTATCAAGGGCGTAAAAGAACTTATGCGTTTTTTATTATATTCCATGTTTATGGAAAACTATAGGGTAATTTTTTTGCCGAGGTGACCAAATTCAATACTTTTTCAGACAATAGTCATAAGCATTTTAAACCAGTTTTTATGGCATTATCGTTGACTTTAGGAAGAAAATGCATACAACCTTTTTTGTAAAGAATTTCATGCTCTATCTTTTTTGTTTGAAAGATTTTAATAAAATTTGTATTTTTCAAAATAAATGCAAAAAACTACGAAAAAACTTAATTGGGGCTAATTTTTTTTAGAAATGGACGAATGGATCTGCGCCAATATCTAATCAGATCTAAGTTATGCCAAGACGCGTATTTAAAAAAAAAATTTATGTCAATACGCTTATCCGTTCGCGAGTTATCGCGAGACAAAAAAACGGGACGTACGGACGTACGTACAAGTTCACGGACACAAATTTTTTTATTATTGATTTGGTTTCCTTAGGGTCTGAAATGTCGACATTTGATGAAAAACTATAGAGTAATTTTTATGCCCGAACTGACCAAATTCAATACTTCGTCCAGACTTAGTCTGGGTCGAAGTAATTAGCCACTACAGGTGATAGGGGAGATCCTATAGTTCAGGATTATTTTTCGTAAAATCATGGAAGTTGCTGACTGGGGTATGAAGTGCAACGTATTATCTCAAACTCCTTCTCTAAATTCAAAGATCTTTGTCTGGATAAATTGCAACTGATTCATCTTCAACGAATCATTTCCAGCATCATCATACAGCTCGCCACTATCTTCAACATATCATTAGCTGATGGTATTTATCAAGATCTGTGGAAAATATCGTATATTATCCCTCTGAATAAGATTGCTACACCACTCACACCTGGCGATACTCATCCAATTGTGAATCCTCCGCATATTACAAAACTCTTGGACGCTCTGAATACTCAAAGGGTAGTTACTTATCTTGAATCTAACAATCTTCTGCATCCCAGACAATGAGGTTTTCGGAGGTACCGTACTGTCCAAACGGCACTTATTAAACTATTGAATGATGTGCGGCGAGTGGTTGAACTAGGCCAAGTCACCTTCATTCTAGTATTATTTGATATCTATAAAGCATTTGATTCTGTAAATCACCCATTGATATTATACTGATTGTGCCAAATAGGGTGTGATGATCAGGCCATAATGTAGATCTACTCTTATTTAACGGGACGTTCTCAAACTATTAGGGGGCTCGCTGGTGTATATGCTAAAAAACTTTTCACCATTATTGGTGTTCCTCAAGGAACTAGTCTTGGCCCGATATTATTTTTCATCGTTTTTAATGCCTTGTTCCCTCGTCCACTGCATTGCCGCGATACATCTATGTGTTTGCTGATGACACTCAATTTTATCTGGCAAAGCCTATTAGTCGTATTCAACAAACTGTAAAATCATTGAATGCTGACATCGAAACTTTTTACCGCTGTTCACAAGCTTGTGGACTTACACTCAATATCAAGAAGACCAAAGCAATCATCCTGGGTACTAGTCAAAACTTGGCTAAATTACAGTTACTTACCATACCTCCATTGATTATAGCTGGATACAAATGTGAGCAAATGTAGACATTTAGGCGTTTATTTGTCATCCGACCTCACCTAGAATTGCCACATTTCGTCCATTAGTTCCAAAGTTCATTTTACATTGTACAGATTACGTGGTTCAATTTTGCCAACTCAAATCAAACGCATGCTTGCCAATGCATTGATCCAACCTCACATTGATTTTGCTTGTCTTGTATATCATGCTTGTCATGCAGATATGACACGATACCTTCGCACGAAATTGCATCTTCTAAATTCTGCTATCCGCTGCATATACCAGCTCAAACGTGACCAAAACCTCTCACTCTTTTGGCAAAAGGCAAATTGGTTAAGTATTGAGGGACGTCAGAAGTATTTCCTTGGTACTTTAACATATCAGATTTTAGCATCGTTTTAACCCTCCTATCGTAGGAGCAATTTTGTCGCCCTACCTGGTAGTGTGCGACAATCGTCTCGACTTAATTCATCTACCAATTTATCGCACTGATTGTTTTCAGAATTCACTTTGGAGCTCTGCAATAAATTTATGGAGAATGGTCGAGTCAGAGATTATAGATAATAGAGAGTATAGATAATCTCTGGTCGAGTTGACTCTAAATTGACTTAAAAAACGGGTTAACCTGGGCCGATAGGAAATTCAAAATGTACATATAAGAGCGCTTGTGTTTATACTATGTTTATATTAGCGAAAACTTAATGAATTGCGATATCCACGTATTGCCTATGTCTTTAAGGTAGCTAGACCCCAAGTAGGCAAGTCAAAAACGATGTAACTATAAAGTGTAAAAACATAACCTCAATACCAATATGTAAAATCTAATTATAAATACATAATTAGTCTTATGTCATTCAAATATCAAATACATACTAAAATAAATTAATGTAAAGAAAAAATTAACCTAGTGAATAACGTAGTACAGAAATAGTGGCAACGTCGCGTTTTATCAGCAAAGCGCGATTTAAACACGGTATGTACATACTCCGCTGTGGATCGAAACAGAGTTTGTTTTCGTATTTTATTTAATGTGGTCGTATACAGAAAGCGAAAATGTCTGCACAGTTAAGATATCGAGGTATGTATGTCAAGAAAAGTGTGCTGTCGAAAAAGGAAAAGTATACGTAGGTATATTTCTTCTCGACATTATAAAATATGGAATATATTAAACATGGAATATTTTGCAAATAACCTATTCTATAACATTTTCTGCCTCTCAGCAAATTTTCTTTCCTACAGTTTTAACTACCTTGTTAATAATTTCCAAATAACAATACCGATATTATAACTACAGACATTGTTACTATGAAATTACTAACTTTATCTAAAATGGTAAAAATTACAACATTTCTTTATTTATATTTAAAAAGTAAAAATCACTAAATTTATTTAAAAAGGTAAAAAAATGGAACTCATTATTATGAAATGACTAAATGAAACTAAAAAGGTAAAAAAGAGTAAAAACTTCGTCAGTATAAAATTGCTATATTTATTTAAAAAGGTTAAAATTACTAAATTATTAAATTTATCTAAGAAGATAACAATTATTATTCATCAAAAAAGATAGATTATAAACATTATTAGGACCTAACAATGTACAAAAATACAAAATGCAATAGTTCGTATTACCTTATAGACATATTGCAAAATTATAATTACGCAAACAATTTTCTGAAAAATTTCGTTATAATCAGAATGAAAAATTAAGTAAATTTCGTAATTACATATTTTATGAATACACGTATGTGTATTTTATTTATATTACGTTATCTATACAGTGGTTTTCATGCTAAACTCATCAATAAAAGTACGTGTGTATATTCAAATACTCGCGCGCAAAAACAAAGAATGATCTCATAAATGCGACGTTGCCGTCTATTCCGTATCGTATGGCGTATGACAAATCCCGAGAAATTTCTGAAGTTCGATTTTTGATCAAGTCGAACTTTTTTATTAAACGGTCAATGTTTACGACTTTTAAATATGTGATTCCTCATTACTTCAATTACTTTAGACTAGTTTTTCGTCAAGATCTTGACAGTAGGTTTTATGCTATAAGAAAATTTGTATCGAATCGGCATTTTTTCGACAACTTTCATCATGGCTACCATACTGATCTATGTAAAAACATGCGATTTTTGATTGATTATATCGCGGGAGCTAAACGGTTAAAATTGTTCAAATTTAACAGACATACGCATTGTTATTCAAATTAGTTTTGCTGAAAGTTTCAAAAACTTCTTGAATAGTGTTTAGGGTCTAGCTACCTTAATATTTATAAGCAGTGGAATATTTCGAATCAGTTGTGACGTGTAAAGAATCATATTTTTATGGGTTTTGTCTGCAAGAAATTTAGATGAGACTTCTAATGCAGCGAATAGAAACTGCTGGTCTAACATTTATTTAAAATTGTATGTGGCTATTTCGAAAATAACTTAAAAACGACGAAGTCGCAAACGAAAAATTGGTAATCGCCATCATTTGCAAACGAATCGCAAACGTCTGAGACCGATTGCAAAAAAATCGCAAATCCTTTAAGGGGTTTTGTATATCGGGGCCGGCTGGATCTAGTAACTTTCGATAATTCGTTTATTTTCGCATTATTTATTATGATATTCGGAAGATTGTTATATTTTCTCAAATCGCAAACGAATCGCAAACGTTTCAGACCGATTGCAAAAAAATCGCAAACCTTTTAATGAATTTTGTATATAAGGGACATATAGGATAATTTATTTTTGTTTATTTTACAAGTTATCGGAAAAAGCACTTTCAATTCATAATTCGCAAACGCATCGCAAACGATCAAGCCTAATTTGGGCGAAATTGATCAATTGGTTGCCGAATAATTGCGTTTTCAAAAATGCGAACGTGAAGTTAGCCGGCCATGTCATTTTTGCAAATAGCTCAAAAACGACGAAGTCGCAAAAGAAAAATCGATAATCGCAATCATTCGCAAACGATTCGCGCTATTTTCGATCTATTTCGTTACAATGGCCGGTTAACTTCACGGAGGTTGTTAGGTTACTCTGGTGGCGAAAATGGAACTACTGAGATGGGTTTTTACATACATACCACATACATACAGTACACAATGATGAAAACTTCAATTGTGTACTGAACTTATTAATCTGTTGTGGTTCTGTCATACATAGCAGAGATTGAGTCACCTGTCAACAGTCAACACATTGTATGTATTATAATACAGCAGACTTAAAAGTGTATCTGGATGCGAGTGTTTTTAATCTAAATTTTCCAAAATGGAAAGTAATAATGCAGATTTGTCTGACGATGATGATCAAACTCTGCTCCATGAAATTGAAGCTTTAGAATTTGCATTGTCTGAAAAGACACCAAATTCACAAGCTGCATCGACCAGTAAACCCATTATCCAAACTGTAATATGTCCAAAGCTAGAAAATGATCAAGAATTAAACAGTGAAATACAATATTCATTTAATGAAGATAGTTGTGATCAGTCTGTAAATGGTGAAGTAATTATTTCTGAACCCACTCAAGATGTAGCAGAATTAGAAGACCTTCTTCAACTTAACAGAAAGTTGATTGATTCGCTTCTAATGGTTCGTAGAGAATTGACAGGAATTCTTCAAGACTGTTTAAAAAGACAAGCAATTGTTGAAGAAAAATTGAGTAACCAAATGCAACCATGGCAAGATACGAAAGTATCATGTTGTTCTGCAGGTATGCCTTACTTCAAAGGTAAAGACTATTTTCCTGCTCCGAAAAATGAAGACGCTAAGACTAAAGCAGCGAATGGTGAATTACAGTTAGTACATTTGCGAAATGTGTGTCGCTGGAGTTCAACAGATAGATGTCTTTTATTCAAAGCTATTAGGCAAGAAACCATTGTATCAATGTTGGATGAATCTCAAACTGAATTTGATATTCAAAATGCCCTGTCTAAAGGTAGCCATTTGCAAAAAAGTATAAAACATGCTATTGGGTCTTTAGGTAATAAAGAGTTTGACTGGTTAAAAATTGCTGCTATGGATTTTGACAATAAACACTCGGCTGAAGAATGTCGAGTTATGTGGAATGTATTTTTACATCCTGATATCAACAAATATAAGTGGAATAAGGAAGAAGAGTCAAAACTTAATAGAATAGTAAAAGAATTTAACTGTCGAGATTGGGAGATGATTGCCCAAGCTTTGGGTACTAATCGAAGTGGATATCAGTGTTTCATTCAATATAACACCAATAACTGGAAAAACTTAACGAAAGGACGTTTTTGGAAAGCTGAGGAGGATGCAGCATTAACAAATCTTGTAAATACATTAAAAATTGGTGATTATATTCCGTGGGGTTATATAGCAAGTTGTTTGAAGAATAAGTCAAAGCAACAAGTATATTATCGCTGGACATTCAGTTTGGTACCACATTTAAAAAAAGGACGCTTCACACAAGAAGAGGATGAAATGTTATTGAAAGCCATTTCTACTTATGGAAAGAAATTTGGAAAGATTTCAACAGTAGTAATGCCCAACAGAACAGCTGTTCAGCTTGGAGATCATTATAATACTCTTTTACAACGACAACGGTGCAGCCAGAACATTTGGACTTCAGAAGACGATCATAAATTAATGAAATTATATTGTAAACATGGACCAAATTGGGCATTGATTGTTAAAGATTTACCGCACAAATCTAGAATACAAGCGAGACATCGATGTATGGCAATTCTGCGATGTCAAAAAAAGAATACGATTGAGACGATGACTAGCAACAGGCCAGAGGTTCCAAAAAGAGATTCTTCTCCAGCTCCAGAAGACGGAGAACATTCTACGATTGATTGCAAATTAATTGCATATTTCAAGGAATACCATGTACGCAATGACTTATTTGAGACGAATAAACGTAGGGATGAAACACGCAAACTCTATAGACTTTTAAAAAAAATGGGAAGTCTTGATTTTAAAATATCTAGTAATATGTACGGTTCTTGTTTAAATATGCATGATGTTCATTTATTAAATTCCATAGAAAAATATCATAATAATTCACCTAGAGCATTTAAGCAATCTGCTATGCTGCACAATTTGAGGATAAAAATGTTCGGTTCTCAAGCTAACATAAAACTTGCACACTTCGAACCTCCTCTACCAGTTGGCTGTCGGCCTGCTCCAAAAAAGAAACAAAAGACCCAGGGACTGGATTATGTCTATGACATTCATGAAAAGCATCAGGTAGAACTTCCATTAACATACGAGTTTGAAACTCCATATACAGTCCTCCAAGTTATTGGAAAAGACAATGACCAACATTTCACAAAATTAGTTAAAATACTACAGGGACAAACAAGCAGAAAGCTGAATAAAATTTATATCTTAACTCCAAATCAAATAGAAGGAAGTGCCATATTATCGAAGCGATTGGAAGGTTATTGTGATGATAAAATGATAAAAACAAAATATAATTGGATAAGAGATAGGTTAGTCAGGGAACATGTAAAAAGAGAGGAATACATTGTAGAAGAAGTATACAGGCCGATTTTAAACCCAAGTTACACAACATTGTTAGCGTATCGTGGAATTCTTACAGCAATGGAAAACATTCCTTATGATATAAATCGACCTTATTCAGAAAATAGGCTTAGTGAAAGAGGAAGATATGCTCTATCTCTATTGAGAAGGCGATATGAGTATATATTTCAGATTCCTATTGGCATGTCAAGAATTATTCCGCTTATAGATTCCTCAAGAATAAACTTATTGCGTTAACACTTAATTACTGAGATTTGTGTGAGAGTAACGAATAGTGTGTGTGCATGTGTGGAGAATGTTAGTATAAGAATATAATTATGTATATAAACTATGAGACTGTTTTATATTGAACATTGTAATTTAAAAGTGTTCGTCTGTATTTTAATATTTTAGATTTTATGTTTTGTTATACATCAGAAAAGGAATAAAATTTTTATATTGAACCGATAGTGTTGTCTTTGTGTATGAATTCAATTAAATACCTTGTTTCCCTTACAAAAGTATCGAAAATGCTATATTCAAACTACATTTTTTATTTTTCAAACAATGTCGTAAAATGAATATTTAATACAACAATTAAAATTAATTCTATTTCATTAAATGATTATTGTTGTATGCATTGTTTACTTTCTTTTAATATTATGAATCCTGTAAAACATATGATTCGAACAATTTTAACATGAAAACCCAGCGTTTGGTATTTCCGTGTTTATAAACAAAATATATTATACATATCCAGATAGCAAGATGAGGTCATATTCATATAGGGTGCATAATGACACTCATAAATGAGATTTTTATAGAGAATTTCCCACTCTACAATTTTTTTTGGAAACATTTTTTCGTACGATCTGTATTTTTCGAAATAAATGGAAAAAACTAAAGAAAATCACGTTTTTTTGGTATTGTTTCGAGAAAGCGGCCAGGATAAGGACGACCGACAAATTCTATTATCAGATTCGTAATCAGCGACCCAAAATACGTCGGAAACCATATCAAAAATATTATTTCCAGGTGACGTAGTCTTTCCGAAGATTTACCCAAATTTCACCGCCATATTTTCAAAAATATTGATTAAAAAAAAATCCAGAAATACGTGTCGACTTTTTTTTGTATAAGGATCGCATAAAAAATTAGAAACAAATTAAAAATGTCGACCACTTATATTTGGAATATTGAGAATGTCCCATATGAGACTTTTGTGATGCTTGTCATGATTGGCTAATAGTCTTAGTGCGGAAATTGTTCAATAAGGCAAGACGAACGTCATCTCATTGGAGGACAAAAATAGCACTCACATAGAGTGCAAACGTGTGCTTTAGTGTCTCATTTATGAGTGTCGTTATGCACCCTATATGAACTCACGTTGCAATCTGGGTACAAAGAAAGTGAGCTTCTCCTTCTCAAGGAGAGTTTGCGTAAAGTTAGGTTTCCGTCTGTTGAGAGCGCTGAGAAAAACGCAGTGGTGGGGATGAGGGGTGACATGAAACGACGTCTTATCGAGTTTTTACTGTATGTGCGTAGAATCGAATATTTTTTGCACAATCTCGTATATATTACACATTTCTGAACTCTTATATGCATTCACATAAGCACTCATAAGTGAGATATCAAAAATACAGACATCGTGATACTCATGCCTTGCTATCTGGGCAGTTACGTTTGATTGAAGATTTGTGGCCTTGTGGGTGTTAAAAAAATGTTGTACAATTGTGATTTGAATTTAGACACCGTCGCAAGAAACAAACACTATTGAACTTCCATAAAATTAATCCTTAAGTACAACACTTATTTTGCAAGTTTCTTTTCATTGAAATATGGTTGAATATAATATGCTTGCAATCGCTCAGCTACAATTTTCTAGCGGAGGATTGTAAAAACCATACAGTGGCATCTATAGCTTGCAGTTAAAATTAATAGAAAAATAATATGTATTTGGGTTCCATCGCACTCTGACATGAAAGGTAATGTAATTGTGGACTATTTGGCAAAAAACAACGGAAATTCCAATGGATTAGTTAAATTAATAAAATAAAATCCTCATTGGAGTGCTTATAAAAATATAATTTATAAACATTTTTATGATATTTGACACGGGAAATTCCAAGGAGAGCTCTCGAAGAAGGGACAAAGATTTTGGAAAGCTTACTCTATTTACAAGAATAAGGAACTATGGTATAAATACATGTTGGGCAATAAATCCTTTTTCACCTCTTTAAATCGATTAAAAACTGCCCATTGGAGCTATCCTTTACACATGAAAAGAATCGGAATCAAAGAAAACGATAAGTGTTATTAGATATGTTCGTTGTTTTACGAAATATAACTATATCGTTAGAATGATCAGCGTTCTTAACGATAACGAATCTTCATAGCCGCATCCTTATGGAGAGCCGGAAAACGAGTAAAGCCGAAGAAATATCCAAAGCGGAAATTCGAACAATTGTAATATAAAAGATTACAATTCGGAATTAATACACTTTGAGAATAAATTAAGACGGCTCCTTGCAATGCCGCTACCCTGTTGCGATGCTCTTCTACAGGCAAACAACTTTGAGACGAATGATAATTTAACAGATAACAAAAATATATTTAACAAAAATTAACCATACAAAACTTATTTAGCATTTATCAGACGGAGACGTTTGGCGCGATTATGCCGTTTTGTGTTCTTTTTTGCAGCGTGATCTTGCTAGCACATCCTGCTCGGTGCAGTCTATTTCTATAATTAGATCAGGTGAAATTGGTTTTTTAACTAAAAATACTGATGTATAAAATAATTAACCATTAACATAATAATTTCATTAACAATTTTATGAAAGAACCAAATGATCGAGTATCACTTGGAAGTTGTCTAGAGCGCCATATTTGAATTTTGGAGTTTAAGCAGCTCTCAACGTTGCCACATCGCACGATCGGCGCAGTGGGACTTGTGCGCATTGGGAGAAAGAGTGAGAAGGCGATACAGCTGTCTCTTTCTCGCGCAGGAACGTCCTTAAACTATAAAAATGTTGAAGCAGCGAGCCAGCCAACAGGGGGCAACAGGCCGCAGAACTTGAGAAACCGGTTGCCTACCACACGGGTCGCAATTACCGATATTAGCAGACCTCCGTTGATTTCTATAAACCTGTAACAGCGCCTAACAGGCGGTACGTAAATTGTGCTGTAGAAATCGATTGAGATGAAGAGACTGCACTCAACTGGACTTAAGAAGATGCGTCGGAAGCTGTGAATAAAAATATATATAAAGTAGTCCTGATAAGGACTGAAAAGGAATGAATAAGTCAGCCCCCGTTGGATCCTAGAAGATACTGCAATTCCTACTCCAGAAGATGCTGCGGACGAGAAGAGACTTATTTGAGGATGCTGCAGAAACTATCGAATCCTTGTAAGATTTCCCAATCCAAAACAATATTGTCCTCTGGTACGTAGCCTAGTTCTTTCGACTTATTCGTGGCCAGGAAAATGTCGACGAATAAATTATTGACTTGTATAGCAATCGAAAAGAACATCAGAGAGTGTCCATGCCATTGGGAAGGTCGCTTATTTATACCCTGTACTATCCGTATTGTACTATATTTTGGGTCATTAGGTCCCATAGCATAACTATGGTGTGCCGGTTGCACTTAATTAAACTTAGTACTTATCTCTTAAATGCTCTCGTGACGAAAAAATTAATTTGAAACATTTAAATAATCGGATTCTCCTTATTTCCGGGAAATATTCGGAAGAACATTTAAATATTCATTTTTCTGGTTCAAATTTAAATTCTTAAATGTATAATATTTCTGCCACTTTAATTCACTATGTTTCCCTGATACTATTGGAGTATAATAATTCGGAATTGAAAATGATTTCGAGTGACAAATTCCTGCCACTTTTATTACTTATATTTTCCGGATATATATTATAATAATAGTTCTCGGCTTCCGTGCGTATTTTTTAAAGGGGCAGTATCCGCAACAAATGTTTTTGTGGACAAAACCTTGCAGATGATTACCATATTTTTTGGAGGTGTAATCAAATAATAATCTCTAGACTTGAATTGCTTGAAAAAATTCATAGTTTGGGCTATACTGCTCCTATGGATATCCCTACCCTAATTACCGACAACATCAATTTATTAAAAGCTACAGTTAAGTACGTCATCGACTCTGGGTTATAAGCATAATAAAATAAATAAAGAAATAACAAAAGTCTAAAAATTAACATAAATAATTATGTATTTTATAAGAGAGCCTAGAAAATAGTACTTTTCGATACAAGTCCGTATGCGTAAAGAACTTTACACATACACACGTGTGCCGAAATATTGTTTTCTCCCGACCGCGTCGGAATGTCCGTATTCCATGCCTGGAACGCGGGGCGAAAGTTGTCGATTCCGCCCGGGTGCCAGCGCGCATGCGCACTTCGTTCTCATTACTCCCTAGGGACAGAAAGCGCCGCCAGCGGGAGTAACGGATGGGGTCGGAAGAAAAATCGCGTATGCCAACGGGAGACAAGTGCGCGCACCTCGCGGGAGTGCTGCCCTCGCATCGCTCGGGCAGCAAACCTCCCGCTCAGAAATCGCGCGCTTTCCTCCCTTGAAGCATAATATACTATTACGTACGGCTTTTCCGTGCGTAAAGTTTTCGTACATAATAGTAGTTTTCGATACAAGTGGGAAATAGTATATTACTCAACGAGGGAGGTAAAATAAAGAGTGGCTCAGACTGCGTGTAATTTTTACCCGAGGTGAAGCCGAGGGTGAAAAACATGTAGTCTGAGGCATTCTTTTTTACTTCCCGAGGGAAGTATACGATTTTTCTTCATGACAGGGAGGAAAAGAAGTAACTTTCCATCCGCTTGCGGGAGGAAAGTTGCTACTTTCGTTCCAGTATGACGAAAAAGTGTTTTCGAATGAATGTGAGGGTTGTGGCACGAGTCGAAGGCGAGTATGTACTGCAAACACGTTCGTCCAAAAAACGTTTTTGCACATGTGTCGAAATATATTTTTTGTTACAAGTGTGTGTAAAATTATACACTTGAGTCTGGCAATATGGCGTCTGTTCCCCTTAAGTTATATTTCCCTTCACTCCCCACCACTCGCATTTCCGCTAGACACACACGCATTCATGTATGTGCACGTACATACAGATGTACACATGCATACATTTAATTACGAATTGTTAAATCAGTTGAACGATCGCAAATTGTACGCTGAGGGAAGTGAAAAAGTGATTTCAGAGTGCAAAAATGGAATGTAATGTAAAGTAGGGCAGGTGTGGTGGGGAACGCGGGCGAGGAAGAATATAACTTAGAGGAACGAACTAATATAACTTAGGGGGAGCATATCGTATAAGGGAAGATAACTTAACCATTTCCGGCACACATTTTTTTGATAAACCATTTTTCATGAAACTGGGAACTCGGGTCTTTCTTGGGTCGCTGATTAGAAATCTGAACTCAGATTTTGAAAATTCAAAATGGCGGATCGAACATGGCCAAAAACCCCCTAGTACCCAGTTTTATCTCGATCAGGTAATTTTTTTATTTGTGGTCCGTCATATTGAAACTGCCATTGTGAATTTTCAAAATCTGAATTCAGATTCCTAATCAGCGACCTTAAAAACCCGTTAATACCCACTTTCATCTCGATCAGGTATTTGTTTTCATTTTTGGGCGGTCATATTGAATCTGACATCTGAATTTTTAAAATCTGAATTCAAATTCCTAATCAGCGACCTTATAAACCCGTTAATACCCACTTTCATCTCGATCAGGTAATTTTTTTCATTTTTGGGCGGTCATATTGAATCTGACATTTGAATTTTCAAAATCTGAATTCAAATTCCTAATCAGCGACCTTAAAAACCCTCGAGTACCCTGTTTCATCTCGATCTAATTGAACATTTGCCAGGGACTGCATTTTTTCTATAAAAATGACAATTTTTAGTTCTTTATTTGTTTATAAATCATAATATTACATAGATATTAACTTATATACAATGTTAAGCACTTAAGTTTATTTAACTTCCACTTACATTGGATTTAATCAAAATCGGGCGCAAATGCATTATTTTGTCTTTATAAACTCAAATTTTCAACTGGGTTCAGGTGGCTAATATATTAGTGACGATCGTGACGTCAGGCACAACCAATCACGTTCCCTTTTTTCGTTCTATCGTCACACGGAGCCAATCTTGGGATGGGCTTAGTTGAATCGTGACGTCACGGCTAAACTATTGCGTTCACTTATTACATATGCATTTTAAGTCATTTTTAATGAAAAATTCAACTATCAATATCACTTCAAATTACTTTTAAGTTAAGAACAAAGATATAAACTATTGAATTTTTGCAAATAAGACCCTATTTACGGCCTTGTATCGAAAAATGTATTTTGAATTTCTCAGCAATTAGTTCTCGGTAGAAACCTAGTCTGAGAGTAGTAAAATCCCTAGAAATTTGTAAATATTTCAGCAAAGATGTAAATTTACAGCGATTGTTAACAGACTTGAAATTGCAGGTTAGAATTTACAATTAATGTAGTAAAATTACTGTGTTTATAGTAAAATCACACCATTATAGTGAAATTACAGTGCTGTAATAAAATTACAATATCGGTGAATTTTTCACACTTTTTAGGTTAAATACACATTTGGTGCGTGCAGTATATATATATATGTATTAAATACTGAATTGTATTACATAATATAATATATGCATTGCAATGTTTTTTTTATGAATGTAAAAAATATTGCAATTTGTTTAAGAATTAATTAAATAGTTTTTAGGAATGTTTTAATATTTATTATTTATCATACAGTAGCATTTGTAATATAAAATTCAACCTGATAAACAACGATTCGTATATAGTTTTGCATTTGACGACAATAAACAATACATGTAAATAGTCACTTTACAATAAATTTAGTTAATAAAACTTCACTCGCTTTAACAGTTTGTAGTTTACGAAGTAACGTGTACACTTTTTCGGTGACAGCTTGATTTTTACCCCTGCTTGCGTCTTCTGAATAGATTTCGAGCCACTTCATTCGTGCATATTCAAAAAAGTGGGGAACAATATTGCATTTATACAATATTACAATTATAATGAAAATAAATCCATCAAACTTAACCTCAATATACTTGTAAAGAAATTTCATTTTATTTGGTCAAATAAATATGTAGCATATGATATATATACCTCTGCACACGTTTGATGAGATAAAAAATATCTTCACATAACAAATAACCGAAATCTTTACGAGAAATTCAAACAAGTAAATAAACAGCAATGATGGCTGACCGGGTCACGCGCGGAATGGAAAATATTACTAGAGAAATTGTGTTTTTAACATTGTTAGATGTAATTTCACATTCAAACAATAATTTCAAAAAGTGTAAAATTAGTGCTCTCAGAAGTGATAATTTATATAACCTACTCTCAGAGTAACAATTTCACAATATTTGTAGTGCTATTACTTTTGGTGTAAAAATACTAGTGATTTTGTACTTTTACACCATTCAGACTCAGAGTGGTAACTCGGGTGTGTAATTTCACACTTGTGTTGTGATTTTACGAAACGATTTTTTACAGTGTAGAGTATCTCTAGTTTTGTCATAGTCCGTGCCTCAAGGAACACAAAGACTACCAGCAGAGCCACGCCGGACGCCACCACATTCCACAATATCAGTCTAAAGCACGCCACGCTGCCGGCATCATTACCGTTTCAGCTTCGTAAGTGTTCTTCAGTATTATTCAGTATTATTGTCAGATATTCTATACGTAAAAATAAACTACTCAGTATATTTTGAGATCTAAAAATAATTTTTAATTACAACAAAGTGTTGTCAATCGTGAGTTGAAACTGTTTAAACCAGAATAAGCAGAAAAGTGCATATAATTGTCAGCTTTGCAAGAACTTTAAAAATTGTGTTGTATCAGGTAAAAACTCTAAATTCTGTTACTAAACATGTCTAATAGTGATTGGCAAGCAGTAGCTGAACTGTACATCGCTGATGTTGCAGATTATGACGACTTTGAGAAGCATGTGTACTGTTTGTGTAGTCGGACTTTCGTGAGAACATCTAAATTGCCAACAGTAGTGAACGAAAAGCCTGAAGAAACCAACATAGAGCAACACGAAATTATTGAAGAATATCAGGAAGAATTGAGGCCCATTGATGTCGAATTTCAGAACTTTTGGGCTAGTAACGGCAATCAGCTAATCTGGGATTCTTGGCTGAAAAAATATTCAGATTTCATAAACCCTGAGTATGTAAAAAATAAAGACAACGATATTCAGTATTCATCTCACGGTACTGATCGTATTAAAGATCATGAAATTTTAAAATCTGACGATGTGGAAGACATTACACAATTGTTGCCTGTCGTTACAGAAAAAAATGAAGATATAGAAAATTGTCAGTCAAACACAAGCAATGAAATATCTGATTTAGATATTTTAAAAAACATTGAAAATTTGTTGACGTTACGTAACGACACCGATTCAGCGAGAAAAGAAGAAGATTTAATTTCTGAACAATCTTTAAATTTTGTCACTGAAGATTATTCAACGAGAATTGAGTGGGAGAACCATTGGCAGCAGTTGTGGCAACAGCATTATGAAGAGGAATATCAAAATCAATATAACTTGTTTATAGCACAAACAAATCTGTTGAAAGAAACTGATTCTGAAGACGCAGACAGTTCTTCATTTTATTCCGCAGAAGAAGATTCTTATTCTTCCGATTCCTCATTTCATTCTGCAATCGGTGATTTATCGGACATAATGGGTAAAAAAAGTAACAAAAAAAGAAAGGCTGAAGAAACTGAAAAAAACAACGAAATAAATGACATACATTGCTCAAAACAAAAAATTAATGATAATATACAAGAAAAAGTTGACCGAAAAATGCAGAAGACTATTCACTCAGTTGGGCATCTATTAAATTGGCTGCAGAAGGATGATGCGACATCGTTTGAGGAAGAAATTGTGAATTCTGAAGTGAACTCGAACAAAAATCAATTTAAGCGTGTAAAAGACGCGCTTGACTTAGTGGGACTTAAATGTGATGTTAATAAAACTTCAGACCTCAAAGGAGACGTATCGTATCTTAGAGGTAGGAAAAACATTCGTTTACAAAATAAGACTTTAAAAATGGCTACGTTAAACGGTCAGCCTAACAATAAGTCAAAGTTAAGGGAAGATAAAAATCTTCCAGTCGAATTACACGAAGACAACACATTGCGTAAATATTGGTACATTCGTCACCGACTATTCAGTAAATATGACGAGGGTATTCGGATGGATCGGGAAAGTTGGTTCTCCGTCACACCCGAGAAAATAGCAATAAATATCGCAAATCGGTGCAAATGCGACACAATCGTCGATGCATTTTGTGGTGTCGGGGGAAATTCCATTCAATTCGCATTCACCTGTGAAAGGGTCATTGCTATTGATATTGATCCGCTGAAAATCGAAATGGCTCGACACAATGCCAAAATCTATGGCGTTGAAGACCGAATTGAATTCATTGTCGGAGATTTCTTTCAAGTTGCTGAGAAACTAATTGCAGACGTCGTTTTCCTAAGTCCTCCGTGGGGAGGACCGTCTTATTCACAGAGTGAAATTTTTGATTTAGAAAACATTTTACCACCGGCTGGTGGTAAAAATTTATTCGAAGTGGCAAGAAACATTTCAGAAAATATTAGTTATTTTCTTCCAAGGACCACAGACACGATGCAGTTGGTTAAGTTGGCGGGACCTGGCTCAGCAGTCGAGGTTGAACAGAGTTTTCTTAATAAAAAACTCATCGCGATAACAGCGTATTACGGAGATTTGTGTGAGAGTAGCGAATAGTGTGTGTGTGAAGAATGTTAGTATAAAAATGTAATTATGTTAGTAAATTATGAGACTGTTTAATATTGAACATTGTAATTTATAAGCGTTTGTCTACATTTTAATATTTTAGATGATTTTATATGTTTTGTTATCAGAAAAGGAATAAAATTTCCATATTGAACTGATAATGTTATCTTTGTGTATGAATTTAATTAAATACCTTGTTTCCCTCACAAAATTATCTATAATGCTACAGTAGGACTAGGACCTCCCTTATTCTAATTGTTCCCCCACAAGTCTTCTCCCCCTATCACACGAAAAGTCAACGAAAAATATTGTCCACGAATCGCAAGCAAAGTAAGTGGGAGTAAGGGGAAAATTAGAATAAGAGAGGTCTACGCCATCTTGAAAAACTTTACTAATTAGAATAAGAAAGGTCATACTGTATATTAAATTTTTTTTTATTTTCCAAACAATGTAAAATGAATATTTAATATAACAATTAAGGGGATTTTAAAGTGCTCGGCCGATAAAGTAGGAATTTTCACTAAAAATGGTAAATAAAAAGTTACTAAATCGATTTTTCAACATTCCGGCTCTGTAAAGACAATTTTAATTGCTATAGGCGGTATTATAAAAAATGCCAAGGAAATTAATTAAGAATGACCGACAATTTTCGGAAATAAATAAAAATCACTTCTTTTCTCGGTCTGTTCTCAATTAATATCTTTGGTATTTTCTAGGAAACTGTTTATAGTGCTTAGAATTGCCCTTATAAAGACCGAATTTTCAAAATGTTATTCACTAAACTTTTATTTACGTTTTTTAGTAAAATTTCCTACCTTACCGGCGAACCTCTTTAGAATCCCCTTAAGGCTCGACCGATATGGTAGGAATTTTTACTAAAAAGCGTAAATAAATGAGTGATTTTTATTAATTTCCGCAAATTATCGGTCAGTTCTCAATTAATATATTTGCTATTTTCTAGGAAACTGTTTATAGTGCTTAGAATTGTCCTTACAAAGCCCGAATGTTAAAAATGTTATTCATTCAACTTTTATTTACGTTTTTAGTCAAATTTTCTACCTTACCGGCGGACCATTTTAGAGCCCTCTTAAGATTAAGGAGGCTCTAAAGTGCTCTACCGATAAGGTAGGTATTTTATTATTAAAACCGTAAAGAAATAAGTGATTTTTATTAATTTCCGCAAATTCTCGGTCAGTCCTCAATTAATTTCTTTGGTATTTACTAGGAAACCGTCCATAGCAATAAAAATTACCCTTACAGACCCTGAATTTTGAAAAATCGATTCAGTCATTTATTATTTACGATTTTTAGTCAATATTCCTACCTTATTCCTCGAGTTTTCACATCTGTGATAGTTCCAAGGTAGCCGCAGCGGGACGTCACTTCTGAGAGGTCCACGGAGCCGTCGTACACCCGGATTAACACAAGCTGCGGAAAGGCGTCATAGAGGTGTCGTTTTCGAGACGACTTAAAGTCCTGTCTAAAAGCTGACAATAAGCCTGCCTTGAAAGACCGTATAGAAAAGGTGGTCTTAGCACCGTCTCTGTTTATGGCGTCTTAGAGGCATTTATAAAATGGTGCATGATTCTGCCTTTCTCGCAAGTGGCAAAGTTTTGTGTAGACCAGATGCAGCCGAATGATTGATCACATATCACTTTTACTATATCAATATTACTATATGACTGTATATAAAAAAATAGATTATTAACGCTGGATGATAATATTAGTCGCGTCACTACGAGAGAGGGCATAATTGTTCTTTTTTAGACGTCTTAAGTGAGACGACTTATTTGCGGCCTTTAAGACCGTCTTCTGAGGGTGCATATCAGGTCTTTAAGGCGTCGCAGAACAGTCTTCAAGACTAAAAAGTAAGTCTATCTCAAAATTGTCAGGACCGCTTTGCGTCCAACTTTCAGACGTCTCGGTGTTAACTGGGTTATGCCTTATGCAGTGTTGGGTTGGTAGTTTACTGGAGGTAAACTACTTCAGTTTTCTACGTGTCGAATATGGCGTATACTACATCTTCTGTTTTCGACAGAAATGGAGGTAGTCTACATCAAATTTTTGAATTTATTTGTCGCAATGATATGTGTATTTTTTAGTTAAAAATCAAACTGAAGACTGAAAAATCCAAAAAGGTACAAGGTATCCGTAAAATATTAGTTACAAATGATATTATCAAAACTACTTTTAAAACCTCGCTAATGTCACCATTAAGGAGTTTATATTGTTGTTGAAAAATGCTTCTGTAATTGTAGAAATTAACAAAATTGATTTCACAAATATTATAAATTAATTATTTTTTACGACAGGAATATAAAATTAACTGGTTTATTACTGAATATTTTCTTTTAAAATTTCAAATACCTTGGCATCTTGAATTCAGGAAAAATTCTTTTTCGTTTATAATGGATAAAGAAACAATTTAATGAAACCCATAAAACATACAGCAGTCCCCGCCTTAAGTTATACAGTCCAAAGTTATATGTCTATCCAAAGATATAGCGTTGACTTGTCCAAAGTTATACCACTATATTCCTCTCCTTCTCCCACTACATTACTTCGCTGAACCACACTCGCTTCGCGACTCTCAAGGTACGTTTTCATGGAGAGGAAAATATCCAGATATTTTTCCCCCTCTTAGCGTAATTGCAGCTAGATATGCGCATAAATAGTTGGACTGTGCCGAACTATTAGATATTGGCGGGATTTTAAAATTGAATTTCGTAATTGGTCATTTGGGCAGTTTATATCTTCATATTTGTTTTGTATAATTACTTAAATCTACTCAAATAATAAATATTTACATTTTTATCAAGGACATTATCGTTATTCTCGACATTTCTTTAAAATTCCATGCTTTGATCTTTCGCGCGATCATAATGACCTCAAAATTGCAAAAATCAAAATAAAACTAAATTATTTCTATTTTTCTTTCTTTTTAACGATTCCAGGCAAGAAATAGAAGCAAATATAAAACGATTTTTCATAAATTCAGAAAACTGGGCTTTTTATGCATTAATTTTTTTAAATAGAATTTCAAATTATATATCCAGATATTTTACGCTCCATGAAAACGAGGGAAAGGCGATTTTGGTCAGATATTATATCTCGGCGATTTTGTGCAGGTGGGGGTGAAAAGATGGTAGAGTGGGGGAAATATCCGGATATTTTTCACTTCATGAATTCGGACCTTCACACACAGAAGCACCCATTGGATGGATACAAACAAAGATGCTGAAGTGGGGATATTGAGTGGATATAACTTTTGACAATCTTCCGCCATTTTGAAAGAACCTAGTATATAACTTAGGATGTGGTCTACTGTAAACATTTGAAAAGGTTATGTTTTCGACATGTTTCAGTATTCTACCATTTTTATGTAGACTACACGTTTACTACGTTTTCGACGTAAACTACCGGTTATCTACATACATTTGTAGAAAACCAGTTTTTCTTTCCTTTTACCCAACAGTTTTGTGCAGAACTCATCAGGCACATATATGTGCATATGTGGATCCACATATGTATACTTAATTAAGGTTAGGATTTCAAAGTTTTGCTTTATGTAAACAAATAGCTATATGTATTCAGTACAACGTCAAAAATAAAAAACAAATAATGTTTCGCACGACGCCTTTAAGAAATAGCCCAAACGTGAGTAAACCTTTTCGATCACCATTCGAGAAAAAGAATGACGACGACGAAGGAAAGGGTTCAAAAGACACTCCTAAAAAGTAAATTTATTTTCTATAATTCAGTAAACGTGAAATGAATTTAAAAAATTTAACACAGTTCAACTTAATTTATTTTTATTAGATTGGAGGTACAACGATCTTCGTTCAAAGTATCGGATCAAACTGCGAAGAATATGAAATTAAAACGTCGAATTTTCGAAAAACGTCAGGAATTAGATTGTTTAAAATCTAGACAGTTATTAAGTAAAAAAGTAAATATTTGTAATCATTCTATTTTAGTATCGAAATCACATGCCTTCTTTGTTTTTACAGCATAATCCAGAGATTCTAAAAGCTTCTATTGCTAAGTGGCGTAAAGCTTGTCAAGACGCAATTGAATCGCTGTCTAAAGAACTTACCGAGAGGAATGGAAAGTCTGTTTCAATATCCGAAGTTTTATCTACACTCAGTATTCCTGAAACATTGGTTCATTATTCACCTGAAGACGAAGCTTTTGTTTGAATCATTCGTTTTGTAATATTTGAGGCAGTTTTAATCTGATTATACCTGTTAAAAATTGTTTTATCAAATTTTCCCATTGTGTAATTTTAAGAGGTTAAGATTTTTCACTTTTATGAATTTACGTTACCTTTCACATTGAATCGTTGAAATTTAGTTCAATGTCTAACGTAATGCAGCACACGGAAGGTTTGATAAAAATATAATTTTTTAAAAGTACAATTAACTGCTTTGAATGAATGTATAAAGTTATATTCAGTATTATTGTTAATACCTTGCGAAATAAAGTATTTTAATAAGTTTCTATTAAGATTTACTAACTTTTAATGTGTAAATAAAAGCATTTGTATTCAATTTTTATTATTTATTTACACAATTTACAAATCTCTACGTTTACTGTTGTTAGTATTTGTGTGGTCGGAATGGATTATTGATATCGAACAATGGGGGATCGTTCACAAAAGCTGGATCTTTCGTGTAATATCCCATCAATCCTACAAAATATTAATATAATATAAAAAGTGTATTTATATAAATATATTGAATGAATGTAATAAGAACCAACCGCATTGTTGAGCTTTTAATATTTCTTCCTCGACTCTAGTTTGTTTATCTTTGCAGAGGCCTGTGATGTGCCTTCCGTAAATTTTACCAGTGAAACGACTTTGAAACTGCGACAACATTCGCACATTTTTGTAATTAGGATCGATGTTTAATTTGCACATGATACAAATTTTTTTCTCTTTTTTGTAAGGATTTTCCATTTCGATTGGCTGAAAGAAACTTACGTTGTAGATTATGTCGAGAGAAAGCAACGTCAATAAAACGTACCATGTCAGGATCACTGTCAGCTGCGTTATGCGTATATCGTTGAGGTAAAGTATTAACTGAAAAAGTCAACGTTTTTTAAAATTTTATTTATTCAACAAAATTCATATGCATAGAGTACGAATTCTTTTCAAATCGAACTACGTTATAGGTAAACGTAACCGGAGAGAATTTTGATGAATTTTTTCAGATCGATTGAAAAAAAGACATAATTTTATTAATTCTTAATAAATAAATTCCTTCTTGACATTTTTGTTTACTGGAATGTGAGGTAATAATACAACCCAAACATTTAGCAAAGGCACGAACCTGCAGGGTTCACAAAACACCGAATTATGACGCCTGTTCTTTCGCGTAAGAAATTATAACGACGAAAGATTTCCATTATTTACAAAAAACCACTTAAAAGCAAAAATTTTTTAATGACAAAATGTTTAACCGGTTGAATCGGAGCGATACAAAAAGTTGAGGTTATGTTACTAGGTGTATTCAAATTGTCCTACTTTTTGTCCCCCTCCATAGACTCTTCGTGTGTACTCGTGAAAATTCGGACTATTGATGCGTCTTCGTGCGATCACGTGGTATTTAACCCGCGAATTTCAACGAGTGAAAAATTTGTAACCGATAAATTTAATATTTAACCCTTTTCATGCCAAAAGGCCACAATTATTTTGTGATTTTCAAGTGAATATTTGAATGATAAGCAAAAAAAATTCAAAATCATATTTTCTGACGTACTTTTGTCCATACTTTTCAATTCTGCAATTAGTTTTATTCTATTTGATTTTTTCAAAATGGCGGCTAATTTACCAAAAACCATGATTTTAAACATTTTTTTATTTGTTTAACGTGCTGGCTAATAATGTTTCCGTTGTCGGATCGGTACATTCGTCTGGATCCTGTGGAATAATAACCACAACTAAAATTTAAGCGACTCAGGAATTCAAAATTAAAAATGGCCGATCCAATATGGCGGCTTTTACACGCATGTTTTACGTATTTTTTTTCATTTTATTTTATGTTTTTAATCCACGACATCTACTTTTGCAATATAATTATTATATTTATCTCAATTTGGTATCGATTATGAAAGAAAGTAGAATATTTTCCACTATTTTTAATTCCATAGCATCTTGTATTGTTATTTTCTTGCATAATCAATATCAAACTGAGATATACATAATAAATCTATAATTTGATAAAAATATAATATTCGCAGCCATTTTGAATTGCATATCATTTTGTATTGCTATATTCTAGCATATTCGGTATCGGACTAAGAAGTAACCCTATCCAAGTGTGTCTCACCGATTGGAATGAAACTTTGCATACGTGTAGAGTATCGAAAAATACTGGACACGTAATTTTTTTTTGGCCCTTAAATCGTTTTAGGGGGTAAAAACTACCCCCCCCCCCCCCTATATGATATGTTTGTATATATTTATCACATTAACTGTTTAATAACGCAGCTAAAATAATTAAAATAATAATTAAAATGATTGCAAATTATACAGCATTTATTGTTTTTGAGGTCGCTGAATACGAATCTGGTGTCATATTCTCAAAATTCAAAATGCCGGATTCAATATGATGGACGAAACGCCTAGCATAAAGAATTTCTAAAATTGTTTACTTGTTTATAGTTTCTTTAAATAATTATTGTTAAACACTAGAATTTAAAAATAAAAAAAAAAGATAATTGCTTTGACTTGTATCGTATGTTGGTTTTATTTTATTCCGCCACACTACTTCCGCCACTCGATACCAAATTGAGATAAATATAATAGTTATATTGCAAAAGTAGATGTCGTGGATTAAAAACATAAAATAAGATGAACAAAAATACGTAAAACATGCGTGTAAAAGCCGCCATATTGGATCGGCCATTATTAATTTTGACATCCTGAGTCGCTTAAATTTTCGTTGTGGTTATTATTCCACAGGATCCAGACGCATGTACGGATCCGACAACGGAAACATTATTAGCCAGCACGTTAAACAAATTAAAAAATTTGAAAAATCATGTTTTTTGGTAAATTAGACGCCATTTTGAAAAAATCAAATAGAACAAAACTAATTGCAGAATTGAAAAGTCCGGACAAAGAAACGTCAGAAAATATGGTTTTGAGTTTTTTTGCTTATCATTACACAGATAAATATTCACTAGAAAAACATGACAAAATTGCATGAAAAGGGTTAAAAAGTAGTGAATTTTATACACATGGGTGTTATTATGCCCTAGAATTAATATATTTTTATCAAGCAAAATAGAGAATAGGCAAGAAGCGTAATTCAGAATCAAAACGTGGACGTTTTTATTTGTTTGACACGAGATCGATTTTGAATACGTTTCTTTATGTTTATAATAAATCTCGTAATATACGATCGATTTTTTCCGCTCATTGCTGATTTGAATTGCGCCGTGTACGACTTCTCCGGATAAGCACCAGAGGTCGACTATCGTCGCGTGGACGACGTCGCCGTCGTCGATCTGTCACATCCCTTCTTTTCGGTCCGTTCAGTCGCTTCGCGTTCGTGCGCGCGCGAGTTTCGTATTCGGATCGTCACTCCTTGCTCCTACAAAAATTTTCAGTCCCGCCCCAAGAATTTCGTAAACAGATTCGAGCACGAAAATTGTTGTTCAATTTTGGATTTCCACTGTGTTGGGAGAAGGATCCTCGTGATGAGGGGCGGTTGATTTTATCCCGGGCAAAAATGCTTGGGCGTAATCTCGAGGGGGTGAACACACGGGGGGACGTCTACGAGGAGACAACGAGAGACCCGGAGACACCGGCGCTAGGGGACTTTCGCTTATGCCGACATCCTCGTCGTCGATGAGACTCGGCATCGATTGTCCGCGCGTCGTCAAGGACGGTCCCGCGATTTCCCAGGTAAAACGTCCGAAATCGTCACCCTACTTCTGGACCGTCTGCGTGGACTCCCCTGGCTCTTAAGAAAACTCTCGTTAATCAATGGGCATATCTCTAGAACTTTTAAAAATTATGGACATTACACCTTCAAAATTACTTTGTAGCACCACAGTTTATCAAATTTTGGTGTTTTTTATACGTACCTAATCTTAGGTATAATATACGAGTTTAAGAACGATGATAAAAGTGGTTCATTTGACCATTTTTTCAGTTACACAATACACCAGTTTTAACTAAGCTTCGATGCTTACAAACGGAGAAAACAGATTTTTTAGGCTTCATATTATTTCTTACGAAGCACTGTAAATGTGGACATGCACGTAAGAAGAATTTTTACATTGCCGTAGTGTAAAATGTACAAGAAATCATAAGCTCGGCAAAATTCTCTGTTCAGTGCTAAGATATTTAGTATAAGGAATGAAAAATCCTTAAAATAAGGATGTATCTCGTGTAGTAACCAACAGAAGATCATTAAAAGCTGATGGATATCTTTTTCAAAACTGTCATGTTGGTAATTAAACTGTATCGCCATATTAAATGTGACTATATAAGCGTCATTGCTCGAACTATAACAAGTGACATTATGAAATAAGGAAAATTAGGATGTCATCTATTGCGAAAAATTGCATAGCTCTTTTCAACAAACGCAATTTAGCTTCTGAAAAGCACCAGAACCATAAACTCTTCATACCATACAGATTTTCGAATTTCACAACAGGATTCGAAGGATTCGAAATTGTGAACCCGACTCATTTCGTAATTTACATATTTCGAATACCGGCGAATGTCTTTGAATCCGAAACGTTTGTTTTCAATTACATTTCGAATCCATATGAATTCTAAAAATCTTTTTCTCAATTCTAGTTATGTTTAAAAACTTCTACTCCAAAACTGTAAAAAAATGGGTAAAAACTGGACAGAAACTGCATAAAATGTTTCCAGACAACTTTTGAGTTATGAAAATGTTAACGAAAATAAACAATAGCAGTGATGATGATGATAATGACGATGACAACGATGATGATATAGATGACGATGACAATGACGAATATACTCGTATGACAGATGCTGAACGAAGTTCAATCTTTTTCCTAATAATAGTTACGTTCAAAAAACGTCTTTTCTGCCCTCCGGCCAGAAACCGCAACTTCCTGGCCGCTGCGGGAAACGAAGTTGCGGTTTTCTGGCTATCGTCGAGCAGAAAAATAGTATACGGCCCTTGCCCAATAAAAAAGAAAGCCTCAGATCACATGTTTGTCAGACTCGGCTTCGCCTCGGCCAACAATTTCATGTGATCTGAAGCACTTTCTTTTTTACTGGCCTAGAATCGTAATATACTAATTCCGAAATTACAAAAAAATGGATAAAAACTGGACAGAAACTGCATAAAATGTTTCCAGACAACTTTTGAGTTATGAAAATGTTAACGAAAATAAACAATAGCAGTGATGATGATGATAATGACGATGACAACGATGATGATATAGACGACGATGACAATGACGATTATACTCGTATGACAGATGCTGAACGAAGTTCAATCTTTTTCCTAGTAATAGTTACGCTCAAAAAACGTCTATTCCGAAATTACAAAAAATGGATAAAAACTGGACAGAAACTGCATAAAAAGTTTCCAAACAACGTTTGAGTCATGAAAATGTTAACGAAAATAAACAATAGCAGTGATGATGATGATAACGATGATGATATAGATGACGATGACAATGACGAGTATACTCGTATGACAGATGCTGAACGAAGTTCAATCTTTTTCCTAATAATAGTTACGTTCAAAAAACATCTATTCCGAAATTACAAAAAATGGATAAAAACTGGACAGAAACTGCATAAAAAGTTTCCAAACAACGTTTGAGTCATGAAAATGTCAACGAAAATAAACAATAGCAGTGATGATGATGATAATGACGATGACAACGATGATGATATAGATGACGATGACAATGACGATTATACTCGTATGACAGATGCTGAACGAAGTTCAATCTTTTTCCTAATAATAGTTACGCTCAAAAAACGTCTATTCCGAAATTACAAAAAATGGATAAAAAGTGGACGGAAACTGCATAAAAAGTTTCTAAACAACGATTGAGTCATGAAAATGTTAACGAAAATAAACAATAGCAGTGATGATGATAATAATGATGATGATGACAACTATGACGATATGGATGACGATGACAATGACGATTATACTCGTATGACAGCTGCTGAACGAAGTTCAATCTTTTTCCTAATAATAGTTACGCTCAAAAAACGTCTATTCCAAAATTACAAAAACTGGATAAAAACTGAACAGAAACCGCATACAAAGTTTGCAGACAATTTCTAAAACATCTACATAAATTATCGGCTAGAAACTGGACAAAAAGTATTTAGGTTATTCGTGTTAAATATTTTAAGCACTTTTTGCAGAAACAAAGCAGAAAATGTCCACAATTTATCTAAAAAAAAGTATCTGAATGCAATCCATGAGTTTGTTACGTTTAGTATTGAAAACTACCTCTATTTATTACTCATAAACTGGCAGGTCTGCAACTTTATTAGTAAAAAACTGACCAATATTTAGACCAAATTTCTACCAGGGCCACTGTACATTCAATTAAATTGTTACAGTGATTTTTTTAACTGAATTTTCTATGCGGGGATTCTTTTTTCGGGGAAAAATTAAATTATATGGACAATTACATTAAATTTAAGATATATACATGACATTTTTTATGTGCATTAAATTTCAAGTCTGACATTAAAAGTCGTTTAATGCCGAAATTGAAATGTGCTTCCACCACATATTCATTAAATTTCATGTACAGACCTCTCTTTCGTAATTGTAGTCCGAAAATATTGTGTAATTGGTCCTGCTTCCCCCTTCCAGGTGCACTGTAAGCAGAAAGGCACAATCGCGAATGCGCACGTATGTTCTATTAACTGTTTCATACATGGAGAAGGGGAAGTAAGGTCGGGAACGGCGAACAAGCAATTATGGGGAAATTCAACCCCGACCGGACAGCAATTACGGAGGGAGAACTGTATTTCTTTTTAACAGTGTATCAGGTATTAAATCCATTGGATTTTGGAATCCAGAGGATTAATATGGAATCTGTTTTTTTTTATTTATTTGTTTTTACAAATTGACTGCATTTTACATATCTGTTACATAAAAGTGTAAATGAAAGCTCAGTAAACGTAGATAAACAATAAAGTAACTAAGAAAATAGATTTAACTATAAATGTAACAAAAAATAACTTTCGGATGGAACAATACAGTAGAAAGTCTATTTCCACTCTCTTAAGGGTCATATTCTTACAGCAAAGAATCCATAGTTAGATCCATTTATGATTTTAAAGATAGGGCGATGGATTCTGAGTTGGTATTGAAGGGATCGATTGGTGAATAAGTTTAGTTTAGTTCAGGACAAGAAAGTGGTCCATAAATTATTTTATAGACGTGTGAATGTCGATTGCACGATGGATGGATTCAATGGTAGGGAAGTTGCGAGTTATAGCATGGTTCGAAAAATTATACACCCAAAAAGAGAGTAACGAATCAGTTTTGTTATCATAATTCCCTTGGCAGTTTAGGGTGACCATATGGATGAGCAATAGAGTAGATGAGAGAGTATCAAAGTCTTATATAAATAATAATATGGATATTTTTAAAGTAGGCAGTTTATCGCCTCAGAAAGACAAGTGCGGAGTAAGCCGTTACAATGTTAAGATGTTTAGTAAAATTAAAAGATTGATTAAAGTGACGCCACGATCTGTATTGATGTTGCTTGAGGCAGTAAGATATTATTAATGTTTTTAAGACATGAGGGCTTTTCTTCGAGAGAAAGGTACACTGTGAAACTTATTAATATTTAAGAGAAGCTTATTAAATATTGCCCATCTATTTAAGGCTTTCAAATCACGTTGTAATGTTGATGAATCGCGAGGATAATAAATGATTTTAAACAATTTTGCATCGTCAACAAATAACAGAATCTGAGAATAGGTAATACAGCCGCATAGGTCATTGACAAATAACAACAAAAAAAGTATAGGACCAATTCGTTGAAATATAACGATTAAAATAATATTTATTAGATTCATATACATATATAATTTGGACGAATTACGAATTCAATTAGATCCGGCTATGTCCACTTCTAATCTTCATTTGATTCCTGGGTGTTAGTCAAGGACTACTAAAGCTATAGTGGCAAAATCAATGATCTCAAATCCTCTAGCTACAGAATTCCCTAACATTCCAACCATTTTTCAAAAATTGGTTAGCAATATTAACCTCGTCACTTTAATCGCTTGTAATCTGAATTAGGAATCGTAATCAGCGATTTCGAAAACCTCAAGGTACAAAGTTTTATATAAATCAAGTTTAGAAAACTGATATAGAAAAAGGTTAACAAAATTTGATAATGAGGTATTCGACATGTTTTTATTATTTAATGGTTAATGCTGGAAAGAAATAATTTTTAAGAAATTAGTTTTAAAAATTACTATTTTGAAATATGACAGTCCCAAAGTTCTAAAGATATGCCCATATGCAAATTTCAGTGTTGTTATAATATAATACATGCTTATATAATATAATAATATTTAACAGATATCTAGAAGCTACAAGATGTTTTCCGAAAACGGATAAAAAGTGTATTAATTATATCTTTGTTTACGAAATACTTTGAATTATGGCCGCTAAGAGCGCTCGAGATTCTTGTAGCTCTCGCTCCGTATCCATCATGAAAATGTCTCTCCATTTCGTATGAGGAAACCTTGCCGCTACGATTAGAGAGGATAAAGAATGTGCTTTCCCTTCAAAAATATTTTATTTAAAATTCTTTTTCGACGCGTATTTCTAGAGATATAAAATTATTCCAATATATTTATACGGAGTGTCTATATCTACCTACGGTTTCCTATATCGTGCGTGAGAGGACGAGAGATGGATGCAACAAAGGTATTACGTGTTTGGTTAGGTTAGGATAGTTTTAGCAGGGGGTCTGGGGGACGGTAGTTCCCCACAAAGCAACCGAATTCGGGGCAAAACAAATTTGCGAGATTTGACTGCAGAATCATAGCTTATATGAAATTATTTCATATGTAGATTTAAACACAGCCATATTTGTAGCAAATCCTGCTGTATATAACTTGTTTGATGAAATATCATTTTATCACGTTTTAAAACCAGCATTGGTACGCTACCATTAGGGGGATTCTGACAGGTAAATGCTGCAATTGACAGAAATCGCTTTAATAGTATGGAAAATTGGTCAACAATTATTTTGTCTATATCTTTGTGTCAGAACCTAATGGAGATGCCCCGACTGCAAAGTTAAATGACATAATCTTTTAACATATTGTTCTATTTCTTTTACATGTGACATAACTTGAAATAATCGAGTTGATCTGATTCGTTATTGATTGAACAAAAAATGCAAAGAAATTACGTAATAGTTCTGTTTCAGTGACTTGAGAGATTGCAAGCACAATATTGTTTTATGTTATGCTATATAAATTTTGGAATAAAATTAGAAAATACCAATTGCTGTATTTCACAAAATAGCGCCCGGTTCGCGTGTTTTTACAGATTGACAGCAAATATGATTAGCTTTATATGAAAACTTTCCTATTTCCAACTAACTTTGTTGGCTTTATTTCGCAGTATTGATTAGTGATACACGTAGACTTTTCCCAAGAGACTCATCGAAAAATGCGATGGGTGTCTTGTAAAGGAGCTAGGATCTCAAGTAAACAAATAATGCAGTGTTGTACAAAAATATTATGAACTGTATCTATGCTATGATCACGTGAAATTTGTTAGAAAAATAATATGAAGCCTCATGAATCTCTTACGCTAAAGTCTGGCGTCTTCGAAGTTGATGAACACAATGGGAAAGTGCATTGTATAAATCATCGATAGTTCTCTTCATACATGTATATATTTGAAGTCTTATTATTCTTAAAATGCTTTTGAAAAATAAAAAAAAAAAACATTTTGAATGTTGTTTATTTTAGTTATGGCCTCCAAAATAAGCTGATCGATAATATTCAGTTCGCGAATTCATAATTAACACATTAAAACGTATTAACCATCTTGAGAGATCATATTTTCGCACAAGTTTTGTTAGTTCATGCTTGGATTTGAGGCCCTAATTAGTTGAAGTTGACGAATCAAGCATCAACTAATGAAAATTGTTTTGGATGTGTCCAACGCGGTCACCTATCTATTCAGAAAAACGGTGACAGAATCATGGCATGCCGCTACACTTCCGTTATGTTGAAATCAGATAGACCGAGTCACACGTCTAAACAAAAAAGGAAAAAGCCAGGGGAAAAAAGTAAAGAAAGATTCGATTTAAATTGAAACCAATCATTCAAAATATTCCAAATCGACGTTTCTAAGCCGATAAATTTGTAAAATATGATTCCTTCCGCCAAGCCTCACTGAAGAGTTCAAGAGCGGAGGAGATTGAACGAAACACCACGCATGTATCTTTTTAATTTTAATTATTAGTATATTTTGCATGTCTATACAATTTTTTTTTTCCCTTTTGAATATTTAGTCATTTTTGCATGTTCATATAGAAAAATCTCCATATGTGTGTACTAATGTCAATTTTCTTTCTTTAGATTGATTATAATTGCATGCTAACCAATCATTCATATATCAGTTTATTCAAATAACTGTTAAATCGAAATTGTAATATAATATAAATTTATTAGTCTTATAATTATGAATGTCGTTATTTAAAAAAAAATTTTTTTATTATTTTTTATTTTTCAACTTTTACCTTTTTCCTTTTTCCTTTTTGTTGTTAATATTATTACTAGTTGAGATTATAAATGTTTTAAAACAAAGCCTAGCGTTCGGGAATCCAAGTGATTACACGCAAAGTGTTTGACATGTTTAGAGATCTTCAAACTGTAGCATTTTAACATCTAATGCAATTTTTATAAACATCGTGGTAGGTCATAAGCCCGGTTTAAAACCAATTTAATTTTGTTAATTTCCAAAGGAAACCTTGTAAAATATGGTTGTATAAATCCGTAGTTACGTTTAGGGCGTTGATCAGAACCCTTAATAAAACTCTAGCCAGAGCCCTAAATGTAACGCTAAAATTTCGACTAGGAAAGCGCTAACAAAAGTGCCTTTTTGAGCGAAAGTGTGCTGTAATGAATCGGCGGTCAAATAACGTGGTCAGAATATCCGTTCGCAGGATCTGGGTGAAGTACTGCGATTTATTACCGACGTTTCTCACACTTGCGGTTTGCATAATCACGGCCAGCGGCACATGGTGCACATTCTAGGATTCACTACATATATGTTAAACCACGATTGGTTTTTGCAATCTCGGGAAGAATTTTTACTTAATCATAGCAAAATTATCACATTAAATTATATTTAAATCGAATATTGAAAAAGAAACTCGTTTCTGATTGGCAGGTAACGAAAGACTTGATGCACCAGAATTCTGTCGATGGGGTGTCGAGGGCTCACCGTAGCGTCTTACGATCGAGCTTTGCGTCAACGAATCACCAGGATTTAAGAAGACTGAGACCGAAGGAAAAAATCTGTTGGCGCGAATCGTCAATAGTTGGTGGATTTTCGGCCTGAAAAATCGACGGAAATCAAACGAAATTCACCAATTTCCGACGTTTCTTCCCTTTCTTTGTGTTTTCTTCAAAATCAACGAGCGTTGTGCGACTTAGAAGATGGCAACACCACCAGATTCTCCAGGGCCGGAAGAAGCACTTTTCGAGTTTGAGAACTCGCGGGCCCGTCATCAGACTACCCGACCAGTAGCGATCGAAGAACTACTGCGACAGACCAAATTTTCCAGGCAGGAAATCCGCGTTATGTATCGCGGGTTCAAGCAGGTACGTTCTATTTCTTACTTAACCTTAAATTTTTCCGCAATAGTTTGTACTGAGCTATTTTTGGACAGTCGTGGTCTTGATGTGACGGAAAGATTTAAAATGCTAATGTATCAAACATTCACCGTTTGGTGAAAAACATACATCTTATCTACTATTGCTTGCGATGACTGGAGGATGTTTGGAGCGAAATTTCACTTTTTTGCATTGATATTTTTCCTTTTACTGATAAATCAACATTTGTCTTCTACATTAGTATTAATTTAGTTGAACATCCGAACACAATTATGGAATTTGTAAGTCGTACCCATTAACTACATGGATTACAAAGGTCAGTTTCACTATGGCTCGGAAGCAAAACACCCGCATAAAAAATGCAAACAATAGTTACTCGTGCGGCCGCTGATCGGTGTAGTCATTGAATCCAGCACGAGTTTTTAATTTTGTAGGCAACGAAATAAACAAATATTAATAATACTAATATTGAAAACGTGTTTACCTTATGTGAAGCAATTACTGATACTGGAGAATCATTTTATATCAAAATGCGTACAGTAAAATGGGGGGAGCTGAGAAATGGCAACGTCGCGAAACTACCGTAATCTGACCAGTTAGAACTCTGGCCAGCCCCAATAATGTCTAAAAGCATATGCGTGCCCTAAAACTAACTTAACCTGACCAGCCCGAACTCCACCTACAAGAATATGGCTGCACAGGGAAATTTTGAAATGATAAATCTGCATTACTCCAATATTTTAAATTTTACAAACATTTCAAATGTTTCGTAACATGAGAGAGAGAGAGAGAGGGGGTGGGGGGATCAGGCTGGTGTCCGAGGGGCCAAAAATGATCTGAAAAGGCATTACGTGGGTTGTTTATGGACAACCCTCTAGCTACTGAAAAAAGGCGAAAAAAAACAGCCACACCAAATTGGCCTCGTCAAAACGTTCAAAGCAATTAAAATGTATTTAAAAAGGGTTAACAATAATATTCTTGATCACTTCTGATGTTTCTTTCCTATCAGTAATATACTGAGATATGACCTCAAAATGTAACCTTATAATTTGTAAACAAAAAATGGCGCAACTGAAGTTCTTTAGAATTGTTGCCAATCGATTATTTATGATTATACCCGACTTCAATGCCAAACATTTAGAAAAGAAAAAGTTGTTATGAAAATTACACCGTTTTACAACATTGATTTCAATCTTATTTCAAATTACCTTACATTTTATATTTGTCCGTAATAATTTGCAGTGATTTCGTTTGATGTTCCATTTCGTACAAATTTAATTTGCATTCGATGGAAATAACGGCTGCGAAGCATCCGCCCTTGTATCGCTATGGATAATTACAGAAATACCCTTGAATCAATAAACTCACAACATATTTCCATTTTAATTTAAAATTGGTTCTGAATATTTAACCTTCTCCGTGCCTCTTGAAGAAAATAAGGTTTCACTCGAATGCTCGTGTCGAGATTGTTCGTGTCATTCTTATTCTGCGAATCTTATTATCTGGTTTATTTTTCATCGTGCTATTAGAATAAAAAAGTGAAGTAATGGTTTTACTTACTATTTCTTATAACGCAATGTAGGTAGAGAAGATTTAGGCAAAATTAAAATAACAACATTAGAAAGAAAACGTGGACCGATAATTTATTATTTTTCATTTTTACGGACAACCATTTACGGCTATTTTATCATCGAAAAAATGATCCCGTAATTTTAAGACAGTTATATAACATCGAGATTATTCCTGGATTGCAAGGATTCCCTTATATATTTCCTCGGAATATTGTCCGGGTTACAACTCACGCACACTAGGAATCTGTTGATAACGGACTTGGTTCAACTAGATTCTGCGGAACATGTATCCCTGGGCAAACTTGATAATGAAGATAGTGAGATTAATAGAGACATATAAAATAGATTGAAAACCAAGGGACGGATAATGCAAATTTTTTCTAGGACTATCAATTATGAAAGTTTTTTTGTTCAATTTAAGCCGCAAACCTTTTTTGGGCTAATTTCCTGATCAATCAATCAGGCAAGCAAATAATATTTCTAATGGAGTTTGGGGTAGCTTAATACGACTCCGTTATAAGACTTGCGATATTCAAAATGGCGGAGAAAAATAGTGTCGTTTTTCCTTGCAGCATTTTGTAAATTATTTAGATCTTATGAAAAAAACTATACTTATAAAAGTTTTTAGGACCACTGATTGCGAATTCCAAGTGAAATTAATGAAATCCAATTTGAAAGTCATTTTGTGTTTCGTCAATCATGTAATAAGCATTTTTTTACCTTGGCAAAAGAATTTGTTAGAATCAAAGGAATTTAAAAAAATCGCAAGACACATTTTATACTCATCATTTGTTGCATACTGTTGTTACGTTTATTTGCATAAATATACATATTCTGTGCGACGTCCAGCATTTTGAATCTGGAAAACACGAGCGCGGATTCTTATTCCTCGACTATTTATTCCATAAACATTATTTATTTTTCAATTAAATTTCTCCGAAACTTGAGACTGGGAAAGTAATATAAATAAAAACATGACACGAGAGAACTACACATCGATTATCTCTAATTCACCTGAAGTATATATATATACAATATGTATCTCATTAAAAATGCTGTGCTATGCATCTAACATTATACTTTTTTAGAATATATGTTCAAAGGTCATCCCGCCACCATTATCTTACCAATACAATAAAATATAACAAAATGGTAACACAGAAATTAAATTACGTCACATTTTTAATACAATTACTGAACATTCATGAAATGTACCTTAAAATGACACAAGAAACAGAAGTTGTATACTACTCTCTGAAGTAGTTATCAACCTAGGTTTCAGCACCCGCCATAAAAATAGATTTTCATTTAGTAAAAAAAAATTGTACGCATGAGCTCTTTTAATTTATGTATCGCACGCAATTACTATCCTTTTCTTTGAAACGGTAACAATAAAAAACTTCAGTTACTTTTACAGAAAATTTCGATAAACATTTCTTTGAGCATAGAATATTCAACGACGTTCGTCTATTATATCGAAGGTCGTTACTAGTATCAAACGCTCCAGATTTCTTGAAAAAGAATCTTGAGTGGTCTCGATAGGTGTGATTTAGATCTGCCGAGCACTCCTTTTGTATCTGCAATCGAAATCGTAGCGATCTGTTCCCATTATTCGAATACTTTAACAATGTATTGCAAGTCTGACAATAGGTGATCGATCGATCGTTTGCACCTTTTATATGAAACATTATTATAAACCGAAGGAATATTATTGGATTGGTTGGCCTAAAATATATGCAAAAAATACCAACATTGAAAATTTATTATATAGGATATAATGGAAATGGTTGAGATGATGGCAAGAATGGGTGCGGGTCGAAAAACCGACAGGTCAAAAAACCGACAGTCAAAAAACCGACAGTCGAAAAACCGACAGTTCAAAAAACGACTGTCCTCCTGACGATGTGTCTATTTTTTTATATGTCGGCTTTTTGACTATCGGTTTTTTGTCTGTCGGCTTTATGACGGTCGGTTTTTTGACCTGTCGGCTTTTTGATTTGTCGGTTTTTCGATCCGCACCCGGCAAGAATGAGATTAATAATGAGGATGATGTTGTCGAAGATGATGTTCAATGTTGACAAGACTGGTGATTAGTACAGTAGTGATGAAGACAACTATGCAGATAATGACTGAGATTATGTAAATGATGATGCTCGTAAAATTTTACATTACTGCAAGAAGTTGATCCCAGCGATGATAATGATGATGAATAAAATAAGGAGTACAAAGATTACATTAATTAAAATTCCAACAATTACGTTTATGATGACATTAATAGAAATAAAGACGAAAACACCGATGTCAATAAAAACGAAACAAATAATTTGTCGTTTGTATCAATTTCCAATAAATAAAAGTATGTTTCACATTTTTTCTCGCTTAGGGACATTTAATATTGAGTTCGATATTTCCATCCGGAAATTGAAAATATTTTTAGACTTTTCGCGTATATACGTCGTGTATTATACAGGCGCTGATCGTTTCTATATCTAAAACCGTACTCGGTCATTGTAATTACCCTCCGAGCAATTTTGATCGGAAATCTATATTCGCTAGAACTGTATCAATAATTATGTACACAAGAAACCCGAACTGTAAACGAATTTCCATTTTCACTCTGTCTCTTTATCGACAAGTCATTATTGTTGTGTAATATTAACCAGTCAATATTGAGATCGGATAAACATTTCTCCCACATCCAACAATTAAACGCTCGTTTAGAACACGTCGGAAAGAAAACATCGAAGCTTAACCTAATTGCGGGATAGAATAGTTAATCTGAAACCAATGACGCATAATATTTAACGACATTGGCCTCAATCGCCAAAAAATGGGCAACTCTTATTTTGCAATCTAGTCACGTGGTCGATACAGACTTTTCGAAACATTTGTTTATTCAATTTTTTTTAGAACTATCTGGACCTCGGCTTGTTTATTCAACGATTGCTTAAAGATTTCTGAACTTTGAGAGCAATTATTTCGTCAGCAAATAGAATCAAAATAAACAAAGACATTCTCGTAATCATTTTTTATATAGTGTAACTCTGTCGCCGAGTATCTAGTAAATATTTTAAATTGTCGGGTTTGACCTTTTTACAAATGGCAAAAATCAATATTAAAAATACTATTTTAAATAGTTAAATGGATAAATAAATATTTTTTCTAGCTATTAATTTTTCACTGATGTAATTTTTTCGTCTTCGGAAATATCGCATTAATTTTCAAAATTATATGTAATGTTTGTGATCCATGTGACGTTTTTTGAAATTGATTTCAAAGTTTGGCAACTAATTTAGTTTATGCTATAGTGTAATAAGAAAGGTATAACCAGGCGCCCCTTAGTGATGAGGAAAGACCAATTAAGATCAACTCCGATTGGTTACTTCTGTGCAACCACCAAATTGCTGTACCTTTCTTCTTATACCATGGTTTGTGCCACAACTCAATCAGTGTTTGCAAGAGAATTGCAAAGATATATAGAAATAATCGTTAGTCAATAAAGTTTCGACGTACACTTTGAGTTTTGCAATAACATACAACGTGCTAATCATTATACGTCTATTTGGAATATATATACGATTTGTGTGACACTCATGTTTTTGTTGTTTTTACTTCTTTTATGTTTTTCGTATTGCTCGCGTATTTGTTTGAATATTCTATGATGCAAGGTGCAATGCCGAAATAGTTGAACAGAAACAATTCCATTCATTGTAAAGTATGCGCGACCTAGCTGTGCATATTTAAATTGTGCCAATTTACAAGCTGAATGTTATACATGTGCTCACTGTACATCGGATTAACTGTATTGCATTTTCATAACATTTTTTTTTTCATATAAAAACTTTCACATATGGAGAATATTAAGGTCGAAAACAAAACCCTTCTCACAACTCCAAAGTCTGGAAATGTTTCTACAACAGATTTTGGGATACATTCTTGCTTTACAAAACTAGTTTTACTAGTAAAATATATTCTTGATGCTCACATTGTAGAAAACAAGTACACAAAAATGTTAAATTATGCGTTTATTTTATAATATGTAAGGTCAAAAGTACACTACGAAATAGAAAAATCATATCGGCTCTCTGAATATTTGCATACTGAATAATTACATAATTTCACGACGTACGAAAATCAGCCATTAAATTTCAAATGCATATTGATTGGAAAATTAAATAAATATTACAATCAGTGTTTGTTTAAACACGTTGTAATGCATATTGGCTTAGAAATATTACTAATCAAAAACGCATATAAACATTGCAGTGAACCATGATATACAATTTTGTGTGTTAAAGAACTGGATTAATATAAAATTATACATTACACAGGTCAACATGTTTTTGTTGTTGGGAAGCTGTGGGTCATTTCCGACGTAATTTTGTGCATAGAATCAGAATCCGAAGTCAGAAGTGGGCCATCATGTCAGGATTTTGAGATATTTGAAGTTATTTACCCGAAAAAATGCGTTTTTTTTTCTATTTTTGAGGTCATGTTCAGAAGACACAAAATTTTTAGGAGTTTTTCCTGTCTTTGGATCATGTGGTACTACTCTTTTTCTTTAATAGGGGATGCGCAGAATTCCGTTACGACTTTTCTTCACCAAAATAATTTGAAATTACGATATACATGTAAACAAATTTACCTTGAAATACTCTTGGAGAACAAGCTGAAAGTTAAATTCAATGTCACGAAAACGTAAATGTAAACTACTATATAAAATATGGATACTGATAACTAAAATCACGTTTCAGTATTGTGAATGTTTGTTTTGATAACGCTAATGGAATATCTCGTAATTTCAAAATGGCCGTAACTTTATAAGAAAAAATCTTAGGTGATCGAATAAAACCTCATTTTGAAGGGTAAAGGTAGTAAAAGATGCAAACAGTACAGAAGGCCAAAAGAAATTGTTGCGTCCTGTACGTAACCTCAAACGTAGCAAAATAACGTGTTTTTCGAGTACATGACGTGGTGGACCGATTCTGACTTCGAGTTTGGATTCTACGCATACAATTACGTCGGAAATAACCCACAGCTTCCCAACAACATCCAACATCCTTTTTGTAGACCTATGTTATTAATGAACTTTAATTTGTATATATTTACGAATTGTGATAAAATAGTTTCTGATTTTATTTATTTGAAGTGGAATAAGAAACCATATTAAAACGGTAAGTAAGTAAACTAATTTGTTCAAAATTTATTTATTTGAATAAAATATTATTTATGCATTTTGGCCCAAGAAATTATGTCTTTATTTCGTTCATATTGGACCAGGAAAGCAGAACCCATTGATCGTAGTTCATTTTATCGACAACTGACACTAGATCCTTCCCAGAAGTCGCATAATATCCTGGAGTCTAGTCGCAAGTGGTTGCGTTACATTTCTCACAGCATCTATGTAAAGTGGCGTCATTACTTATATGAACGCTTTTAGTATTGGGTATTCGCTTGTGAGATTTCGTGTGTACAGTTTGTATGTTTATTGTTAAAATATACTCTGGAAAAAGTTTGCATTCAACTAAATATTTTCTCACGACTGTTCAAGAGAATATTTCTTTAAAATTACAAATTTTTTGTTGTTCTTTAAAAATCAAAGAAGAAACCCGGTTTTATGATATTGTGATTGGTAAAACTAATGCCATACCTAACAAACGCAGGCTGTATTAAAATTGTTATTGATTACAAATAATCATGCTTTTAATGAATCCTTAGGGGTCTTTAGAAACAATTTGCACAAATGATTGGCGGCGCTTCGGAAGGTCCCGGGTTCAACTCCCGCCGCGTTCAATCTCTCATGTTCAGTCCTCATTTTAATTAATTGAAAGATGATTTTAAGAAACGTTCCGTTCCATTTCATGTTAAAACAATATTTATTATGGTACAATTTTTAAACACGCCTTATTTATTTATTTTTATACACAAAAACTACTGAAAATTTGTGAAGGAATGTTGCTAAATCTAGTGCCCATTGAAGGAATTTAGCGATAAATAGTGAAATTACTCAGAAACTGTATGCTTAGTAATTAGTCAATAAAAGCTAGTGGGCGTCTAATTGTGCGGCGATTTGCTCGAGCAAACCACTTAATATTGCCAAGCAAATGAAACGTTTACGACGTGCTTAATTATAGTAATTAATTATATCCGCAGAAGGTAATCCGACTCGTAGAGACGAAGCGCGAAGTCGCCAAAATTATACCATAAAAATATCGACATTTAAAAAAGATTTGATTAAACTTTCGATAAATTGGAAATTTAAACGGATTTCTTTTTTATAACTCGTTATTTACGTATAAAATGGGATTTTAGAGAAGTTTAAATTTTACTAAAAATAAATTAAATTTTATATTTTATTTACACCCTTTAACGGCAACCGTTTTGATAAACTCTTAAAATTCTTATTGTTAGCAATACATTATTTTAAATACTTCGTATTGGTCATATAATCTTAACATTTGTCTGGGTGTAAAGCGCATTATAGCTAATTAGAGGTACCGAAAAGTATACGCGGAAAAACTTTTACCGATAAAAATTACTTTTAGTCCGTAAAATAACATTTCACGGATAAGTGAAACATGAATCTGCGCTGTCAAAAACATAACCCATATGGACTAAATGCAGTGCGCGAAATCGAATTTACAGCTTTCAGTGCCGAAAAATAATGTTCGATTTTACGGCGATGTATGGAAAATGACTATTTTGAAAGATATAATATTTGATATTGCTTAAATTATAATTGATAGCAAATATATTGCAAAGAAAAAAATCCTGATCGTACGGAGAATTGAACTCGGTCCTCTCGCTCGCTATCTACGCTTGACCACTGTCGTTGTATTGCAGTTGACGAAAAATAAGGTTAACATTGTTCGTATGAAAATTACCGAACAGTTGGGTGACTTTTAGGCCAAATTGCGGTCAGTCTTACCGCATTTATCTGAAATATTCTGTTTCAACGATTACAATACCAATTATTCAGAAACATTTCGCATAAATGACTATGACTATACAGTAACTACATACAGTAGTCCTCCCCTTAAGTTTTCTTCCCCTAAGTTTTATCTTCTCTCACGGTCTCTCCTACCACTAGGCATTTTGTTGCCGCCTATGAACTACGCATGCGCGGCAGATGAGCCCCAAAAACGTTAGTAGTGGGGGTTAGGGAAAATAAGGCTTACGGGAAGAAGCCGCCATCTTTATAGCTGAAATGTAAAACTTAAGGACCACTGTATTTTATGTTCCTTTTTGAAGAAGCATATCAAATTTGGTCAAAATCTTTTTGTCAATTCTATTACCGAGAGAACTCCCATCAATAATTATTGTAAATACGGTATTCCCTGTTCTAACGCATCTCGCCCTAATTCACTCCCCTGCATAATTCACGAATATTACCCGTCCAAAGTCACAATTTCTCCTCCGTTCCTCTCCCTACTCTAAGACCCTTCACGAGACTACAGTGAGAGGGAAACAAACAAAATGGTGGGGGCGCGCATGCGCGAAGGCAAACTTGGAGCGTTGGAGGAGAAAAAACGTGCCTTGGTACGGTTATAAAAGTAAAGTGGATTAGAAGAGGGTCCGCATTTTCTAAAAACCAACTGCGTGCATTAGGAGAGGGACTACTGTATTACAATATTTTTATGTATCATAATATACATTTCTCTCCATCTAAAGTTCGTTGAAGATATTTAGAATCTGTATACGTTAATTTCGAAGTGATCAATCTACCTACAACTTATAATTAGTTAATAAGTAATACTACTTATACAATATACAAGATAATACCAATACTCATATAATATACAATAAGTACTCATCAGTTATATACTAATATTTAAAAAAAAAATGTCGGTATTAACGGAGAGTTAATTTCCGCACAACATTATCGATGCGGAGAGAAAAAGTTGCCTACAGTTGGCGGTGGAAAGCTCCTCCACAAGCACATGGTAGTCAGTAGCCAGTCATTACGGGCTAAGCTCTGCTATCCAATAAGCATCATGACCCAGTTTCCGTAACGACTCGATATACTCGAAGTAAACGTCGCGCCGGAGCGTGCACCCTCCCACGCGAGAGTGCACCGGGTGTGTGCTGCCTGTTCGTGCGAACGCAACATTTTGCGTTCAGAATCGATCCAAATTTCCTATTGTTTGTTATTTGAATAACTTACAAATTGCTTACGTTTAATATTTCGATTATGATTATATAAAACTAAAAATTCGTTTTTTTTTAATTACACCCAGGTAGGACAAATTTTGCTATTCTGACTAGAGTTTCGAGGACAGACTTGGTCACCTTTGCCTCACAATGTTAAGTTGTTTAATGTTTTGGCTATTATTTAGTAGCACACTGAGATAAATTTTATAGGAGGACAACCTAAAAAAATTCTCCCGTTTAAGGGCAGACTTACAGAATAACAATGTTTCGTAATTGAATAATAATTTTGACTATTGCAGAATAGGTATTTTTCTTAATATACGAAAATTCTAGATATGGGGAAATATTTATATGTAGAATAATAGCGGAAGTAGAATAAGTAGGGGCAAAGTGGAATGGTTTTGGGAAAACTCGCATACAAAAAATATGGGGCATAAAAATGGTTAGGTATGGTATAGAAACCCTTGTTTAGGTCCTCAACCAACGTATTATGAAACGCATTTAAGATAAAGTAAAAACTTTTTTTTTAAGAAATCTGAAAATCCGGGGTAAAGTTGGATGGGTTGTTAAAATGACTTCTGGCAAAGTTTGAATGAAAATAATCCAAAATTGCACAAGTAATAGTAGTTTTCGATACAAGGGCGTATGCGTAAAGAACTTTACACACACACACGTGTGCCGAAATATTGTTTACGTACGGCTTTTTCGTGCGCAAAGTATAATCGAGTGCGTAAAGTTTACTTTACGAGATGAGAGAGAGAGAGAGAGAGAGAGAGAGAGAGAGAGAGAGAGAGAGAGAGAGAGAGAGAGAGAGAGAGAGAGAGAGAGAGAGAGAGAGAGAGAGAGAGAGAGAGAGAGAGAGAGAGAGAGAGAGAGAGAGAGAGAGAGAGAGAGAGAGAGAGAGAGAGAGAGAGAGAGAGAGAGAGAGAGAGAGAGAGAGAGAGAGAGAGAGAGAGAGAGATGAGAGAGAGAGAGAGAGAGAGAGAGAGAGAGAGAGAGAGAGAGAGAGAGAGAGAGAGATAGAGAGAGAGAGAGAGAGAGAGAGAGAGAGAGAGAGACAGAGAGAGAGAGAGAGAGAGAGAGAGAGAGAGAGAGAGAGAGAGAGAGAGAGAGAGAGAGAGAGAGAGAGAGAGAGAGAGAGAGAGATAGATAGAGAGAGTGAGAGAGAGAGAGAGAGAGAGAGAGAGAGAGAGAGAGAGAGAGAGAGAGAGAGAGCTCTTAAGTAGCACTGTGAACCTGCATCAAAACAACACATCTCACTTTGTCCCAAAACAGAACTTTTTTAAACACGTCGTAAAATATCATCCTGAACCCCAAACGAAACTAATAATAGTATATTACTGTACAAGTGCGCGAAGTAGGTTTGAGCGTAACTCGTCACCTACTTCGCGTACTTGTATCGTATACTATTGTTTTTACTCCGTGAGAGAAATTTTTCGCGTACTGATTTGAGTATGCGAAGTACTTCATGCACTCATTTCAGTGCGCGAAGTGCAATGCGCAAATGGGTTACTTCGCGCACTAAAAATAGTATTTTTCGATACAAGTGCGTAAAAGTTATTTCTACGAATATGAGGGTTGCGGGCCGAGCTAAAAGCGAGGTTCGCATTCACATTAGTGCAAAAAACATTTTCGCACATGCGTCGAACAATATTTTATGTTGCAAGTGTGTAAAATGCGACAGAAAAAAGTGAAAATATGTAATATAGCTTTTTACGCGCACTGTAACATAAAAAATGAAAATAGAATGTAAGAGAAGCCTATTAAGTCACGCAAGGCAGATCGTAATTCCACTTACTTTATTGATACTTACTAGTCAATTGAAAATATGTAGAAATATACAAATTGACTTCGACCTCCTAGATCATGCTCGAACGGTTGGTAAACACTGAACGGAAACTGAAATATGTTTCAAAATTTATATTACAGCAACCAATTTGTTAATAAACAATACAAACACATAGGAAATGTTCTAATAAGGCAAAATGCCAAAATCCCACTGTGCCCCTACTTCCCCTAAATGTAATGTTTTTATCACAATAAAGAAAGTATTGTTTTAATTTTAATTTTTTTCGTTTGCTTTATATCATTCTGTCTATGTTTACTATATTTTTGTTCTTCATCTAAGTTATTTACATAAAACAAAAATAAAATCGAAAAGTACACTATGCCATTACGGGAACAAGTGCAATTGATATAATAATGTTGTCTGCTTTTGAGGGAATGAAAACTCATTTCTAAAACGGGAGCCACAACGGAGCCCAGCAAACCTACTAGCATCGCGTACTCCCCTAACGGCAACAAACGCAACTGCATCGTAGGAATCCTTTACAGCAAACGCGTAAACGTTTATGAAATTTACAATCCTCTTATCGAAAGTTAAACTAGTTAGAAAAGCGATTCACTTTTCATTGGTCATCGGGAACTTTTTTAGTATTCTTACTAGTAATGTTTTCTAAAAAAGCATTCTATATTTCATAAGCTTATATATTTTACTATTCTGTTTTAGGAAATTCTATTACAGAACATCAAAATATAACTAATAGTATTTATTCCGATTATTTTATGTCTGCCCACTTAAAAAAATCACGTTATTAAATCACTTGATTAATCGCCTGATTTTTTGTCTCAGCGAGGCAATTTTTCCTACTATTTTTAGACATCTTCATACACAATTTCTCTCAGTGTATTAGATACATTTTAATACACAACTTTTGTATCCTGTATGGCATAATTTACTTTTGAGCTTTGAATTGCTTTTATGGAACGTTGTTTCCTATTATCAATAATTCTCAATCCTATTGTAGGAATTGACTTTCTTGTTCTTCAATTCTTCTCTATTTTTCTGCACATAAATTACAACGCTAATTCTTCACAATTCCGAACGAATCATCGACGTAAATGTTCACAATCCTGAAACTTGATGCTTTCGTAGAATCTCTTATGACTAAATTAAAATCTACTTCGACAATGAAAACTGGAGTTACGAAACATATAAATAAAAAAGTCACAACCGCACCTGGCGACAAAAAGCCCAACTACGTCAAGAAGTGGTATTCAACCATGATGTGTTGCAATTTAGTAATTTTAAGGAACATTGCCTGAAAGTTTAGTAAATTTATGAAAATGTTTCGTAATAGCTTTTTCTGTAATATTTGTAATATTTGTTTACATTCCTAACGTAATAGTATCGAAACTTCGCAAACGTTTTTAAGAATATAAAGTTGACGATTGTTTTCTGATTTTTCTAGAAGTATTTTGTGAGAAATTGTCAATCATTCTTAATTCAAAAACTTACGAACGCTTCTTACTTATTATGGAAGCTCATAAAGGTACTTGCTGGAATTGTTTACAAACAAATCGCTCCCCTTCTGTGGTTAGGACAGTAACCGCTATAGTGTTGCCACATTGGCAACCTTCTGTACCGTGGTTTGCTGTTGCTTTGTAGCAATTAATAATCTTCATTTGATCAAAAATCATGAGCTGATGTCATGTAATAATATTGCCTGTTAAGTCTGTTTTGTCTTTAGTGCAAAAGGATAATAAATAGACAACCACAACAATTGTTTTTGTTGAGATTTTGGAGTAAAAAACGTACAAAATTATTTGTTCGTAGTAGTTTACAATCATATCGTCGGAATAAAAAGGTCCAGATTTTATGGTATTTCATGGTATGCATGGGCATTTTTTTCCGAATGTGTATGCTTCTCAGAACAATACAGAAGCATTGCATTCTGATGAACTTCCGAATGCTTATTTAGTGATTAAGAGATAGTGTTCAAAAGTATTGAAAATTTTGAATATTTTATCGTTTGCAGATTTGATATCTGTTACTGTAAAAATTATTTAAAAATAAGCCTACCAGTGATATAATTAGGGGAGAGTGTGACTGGTTGTGACACTTCCAAAGAAATGAAATTTTTGTCATTATCAGTTCGTATAACTTTAATCAACCAAGCAAATTATTAAATTTACTCAGCTTTATGCTTTAATTACAATAAATAATTAAGTATGTCTACATTTTGGAATCCTCCCACGATTTTTATAAATTAAAAATGTCCGATCCAATAAGGTCGCTAAAGATTAAAAAAATGTTTTGAATTTTCTTGAAACCCAGTCCATTGCGATTTGTTTGGCTCGCTGATAAGAAAATGTATGTCAGTTTTTAAAAGTTTCAAATGTCCTTAGGCTAAGACAAGGATATAACATGAGTTTCCCAGGCAGACATTCGATCGGGAAAAATTAGATTCGTTTAAATTAAACCAGTTCCTGAACAGTCATTTGTAGTTGAAAACTTCTAGCAATTCTTTCCTGCTCGAAATACCAGAATTAGGCGTAATTCCAATGCTTAGTTTTGTTTGATTGTTGATAAACTGTTTATCCTAAGTGATGCCTATAAGTATAATTACACACGAATGTATAACAACTAAATACAAAGAGAGGAAATATGATATGAAACATTAAATCCGCCATTTTTAATTTTTAAAATTTAACCTCAAATTCAGCGACCCCAAAAACCTATAATAGAATATTTTTCATAGCAATTCAACTTTTTAAAAAATGTCTGTTGCAAAGGATTTAATGTATTATTTGGGCCGTGGGTTTTTAGAGGTAATGTCAAAATCCTGATCTGATGGAGTTGTAAGCGGATCTCGGATTCGAATTCAGCGACCCCAAAAACATATAATAAGCATGGTGAAACCTCCAGATCAGAAAATACATTATTTTTTGTATGGCTGTGTAATCGAAATGAGGCGTTGCGCCCTTAAATCCCCTAATATGCCTACTTTCATGTCAATTCAAAAGATTTTAGCAGCCATTTTGAATGCGGCAAATCTGGGATCAAATTAAGTAATTTCTTTCCTCTCAAATTTCCCTGCCACGAGAAATATTTTTTTAAATCTACAACTGTGTGTGTGTGTGGTTTTACCGCGAAATTGAAATTTGAAATGATCAATTTTGAGTAAGAAATTGAAAGAAATAACGGGTTCTGTACGCGTACAGGAAAAATAAATTTTTAGTGATCGGGCATATCGATAATAGATAGAAAGGTTTGGTGCTACATAGTTAAGTAAACGAGGGTTGTTAGTTATTGATCAAATTTTATTGTGTTATTCATTTTTTGCAAAAATTGAGTTACATATTAATCTATTTATTTTTGTAGAAAACGATGTTTTCTGAATAAATGAACTGAAGAATTTAAGTTTATTTTCAAAATTAATTTTGAGAATACCTGAATTATAAAAAATAAACGTATAAAAAATGTATGATTTAAAAAATTATGTTTACCATATTATATACAAAACGTGAGTGAAATTCGGTTTTATCTCCTATTCTCGTTTGTACGAAGTGCCTAACGTACTAGTACGATACTTTTTTTCAACCTCTTTCATTTGTGCATAATTTTAGTTGATTAATATGATATATGGATTCAGAGGAGTTTTCAAAACCGAATTTGTACCCCGCATTACAAAAAATATCTTAGGCAACTGGGGCGTCAAATGTGATTGTGATCGTGACACTCCTGCGCTTTTACCGCGAATGGGTAAAAATCGCATTTCTCAACCGTATTACATTATACAGTATAGTCCCGATATATTGGTGTCGCGGTATATTTACGTTCCAGCATGTTTGCCCGGTTGCCTCTCGTTATATTTACCTGTCGCCGCTCTCTTTTTCCCGACCTTGCGGGCTGGGGCCTAAGGAAGGGCCTGCTGTGACGTCATACGAACAGAACGCGACTGAAAGGAGTGAGAGAAGTGGCGCTCCCCTTCTTTTGGTAAATATAACGAGACGGGAGGGGAGGAGGAGGAAGTGGGTGGGTAAATAAACTAGGATTCTACTGTTTACTATTTCGAGTTTAAAAACTAGGATATAATTCGTATCGTCGGATATTTCGTTATGAGTGGAAACGTCGTTAATTAATTACTATAGAATTTTCAGTCTTGTACTTCAGTGAGTGAATAAAGTATACCACGAGTATACGTGGTAATGAGTCCAATAATTCTTATAGGTTCCTGATACTCTTGATGAATTACTTTAAATAGCTATAAACAACTATATGTATACTGCAAATAGAAATCAATTTTATTTTATTTTTTGTATATTAATTGTCGAAACCCATAGGATAAGCAGTCTTATTAGATAAAATTTACAAAATTTACACGTTAGAAATTTACAAATATACAAAATCTCTTAATGAGTCTGAGAGATTAGTCAACAATAATTCCAAGATTGGAGACAGATTTAACACCCCCAAGAGATTTATTCTCAATAAAATACTCGATCTTTATAGGTTCAATTTGTTTTACATATTTAATAAGTTTCGTTCAATAAAAAGAAACAGTATTACAATTATCGATATTCAAAGGCGATTAATATTGCAGACCGCGCAGTCAATTTCAAAACCCTTTGAGGCATCAATACCGTAAGTGAATTGTCCATTTAATACAGTTTAATGTAATCCATACAGAGAAATGATACGATAAATTTAACATACAGTTTAATGTCGTTAATAAAAATAATAAATAAGAGAAGACCAAGGTGAGATCCCTGCGGAAAAGCAGAAGTCACCAAGTATACTAAGGAATTTAATTTTCAATTAAAAGTTGCTTTGTAAAGGTTTTGCGGTGCTTTTGCAATCGATGAAAACGTCTTTTGAAGGCCACTTCAGGATCCCTAGCTGAGAGATAATTAAGATAACTTAAAAATGTTAAGGCATGTGTACATAGAGCACTTTGTATTTTTATTGTTAGAGGGATTCTATTTACTGCTTCCTCTCATCCTTCTTTTTGCAGAAATGTCCTTATTTATTATGTTTTGTTCTACTTTCTTCATTCATTGAATAAATGCGAAAGGTAGCATTGACTTTCCTATTTTGAAGCCATTTATTGGAAACATTTTATTTTGTTTCCGAATTATACATTTTTACTTACAATATATACTTAACATGACGGGAATTAGAAATAACTTTTCAATAATTTTACGACATTTCGCTTATTCGACAACCTCACTTGTTCGACAATGCCGGATCTCGCAAATTCGACAGTGGGCGGCGTTAAAGCAATGTCGAACAAGCAAGGTTGTGCATAAAGAATATCCGTAAAACTAGAGATAACAAACTTAGAACTGAAGGGTACTTAGGCTCACTGATTAAAATCAAAATTATGAACCTAAGTATTACTTAATTACAGGCTGAAAAATGTATGATTTTATAAATTGTCTGTGTCTAAAAGTTATTCAAGGCAAAAATAGAGAATTCCTTAAGGTAAAATTCATTTCAATTGTAGACTTTAAGATTATTGCGTGCGTCGCTGTAATATTTGACTTGAAATATTTATATTAAATTTCTTTGTACGTCTCCTTTGCAAGGAATAAAAATCCGGCAGGGGTAATACAATACAATATACACCGAGAATATTAAATTAATATAATGCCAGTTTCATTCGAAAGCAAGAACAAATGTGCGGAATTATTTTCCCTACATACGCGATGGATGACGACAGAGGTCTCTGATTTCTACTTCTTTTTCGCGGAAGCTAGTGAACGTTTATGCCCCAAGAATTCATGTCGAACGTTTATAAATGTTCTAAATTTTGTTTCCTTTTTCTCCAATGTCTTATTGGAAATATTGCAATGTTGCATTCATTCGTCATGTATGGTTCCTGTTTTCCCGAATATTATTTGAAAGGACTGTTGGACATTTAGCAATAAAAATTCAACAATAATAATCAATAATTTAAAAATTAAGTTCCTGAGACAATTTATGTAATCGAGGCCGCGAGATGACAGAAGCATTTTCAGCACCTACATCGTAAGTATCCCCGAGGAAAACTACGGGAACATCACGATAAATCCTCGGGAAGTGCGGCGGATGAAACTCCCTTCGGGAGAATGTCAAAAATTTTCGGCGTTATTAAAACGCGAACATCGGTATTATTCTCTAATACCCAATCGTTTGTCATCGAGGTCGTAACACGTGGAAATTGATCTTTTTACCAACAATTTTATGTAATGGCACAATTAATGGAGGGAAATCACATTGACAGCTGATTTATTTACTGTTGATAAAAACCCTGGATTTTAAGCAATTCTTTAAATTAACCATATTTTTATTGATTTTATATTGTGTACTTAACTAACGGCAACAATTTAATTTCAAAAGAAATAAATTCATTTTTCTGTGAACCCTTTTTATTGGTTCTGGTTTTGTTAGGTCAGCCAAATTTGTTCGGTTGGTACAATTTACTTTTCCGTACCATAATTATTACTATTTTGAATAGTCAATGTTTTATGATACCTTCTCACACTGAAAGGGTTCATTAAGTTTATAAACTTTTTTAACTGGATGCAGCGAAACTTAATCTGTGACGAATATACTCGCGCATGATATTTTTGTTCGGCGGACAATACATATGCTGTCGGACAGTGATGGCACAGCACGCGGTTAAAATAAGTCAACTAGAACAATTTAGTTCGTCGTCAGTTGGTTGTGGAACATCCTTGGACCATTATCTGCAGGGATACAAAGACCTGCTGCAATCGGTACATCGAAGCACGAAGCGCTAGCTTATTAATCGATAGTGCGAGATCTCGATAAGAAATTTCAACGTTCAAAATGCTCATTGAAAAGAATTTTATTATCTTTCTCGTGCCCTCTAACTATTGCTAAAAATAATATAATTCGGATTCTGTTATTATACTACATATTTATAAACATCTTGTTGTGTATATAAACATCACAAAGTTTATATTATAATCAACCGTTCGTTGATTCGATCACAAAATGTTCACAGACGAATTATCCGAGGATAAAATATCTGTACAAAAAATCTTTGACAAAATATACCAAATAAAATAGGAACGAAGGTCAAATACAGGTGAAACACGGACCTATTGTATCCTAATATTTGCTTAAATAAGTCATGCTCACTTTCAAGGGCAATGTAAGTTGAACGCATAAAGAAAGATAGTTCACAAAGATAGATATTTGAAGATCACGTGATAAAGGTTTTAAATCCGATATTTCAACTTTAAACATTTGAGGTTATGGGATGAATGTTATCCCATCGGACACTGAAAAAATGGTGGATGCACTTACAGCAAAATTATCAACTTGAAAAGATGTAGTTGGCAGGATACTACAATTCAAAATTATAAACAGTACCCTGCAGTAGTTATTTTTACTATGGAAAGAAGTTATCAAATGTGTTACCTCTATTTCACCATTCAGCATTATTTATTTGTAAAACTGCGATATCTGAAATTTGAGGTTATGTATACCATGAATTTTGTTGGATCCCGTCAGGATAAGGCTGTTTCTTTTTCATGTGCAAAACAATGTGATACAGCATTTTTGTTTCCGGCATTCACCTTGTCAAAAGTCGAATATCTTAATTCTTTTAAAAATACTGATCGTTTACTGTATAAAATTAAAAAAAAGCTTTTCAAAGAATTTTTAATGAGAGACGCAGATCACGAATCAAACGAATTTTTAATATTACAATATGGTGGATGCAAAATGGCGGACGACTTTTTTAAAAATCAATCTGATTTTCATAAACTAAGGGGTTCCTAAAATCTCAAAATCAGGAAACTAGAACCAATTATTAAAAACTAATCCTATTTGAAACTTGATATAGTAGAGTCCCGGTATATTCTTTCTCGCCTTCCCCTCCCGTCTCCTTATATTTGTCAAAAGAAGGGAAGCGCCGCTTCTCCCACTCTCCTCAATCGCGCTATGCTCGTGACGTCACAGCAGGCCCTTCCTGAGGCCGCAGTTCGCAAAGTGGGGGAAAAAGATAGCGGTGACAGACAAATATAACAGGACGGAAGAGGACAAATATGCTGGGATGCTAATATAGCGCGATGCAATTATACCGGGACTCTATTGTACTGGGTTTCTAGAATCTCTGATTAACAATCAAACATCAGTTTTGCATTATTCAATATCTGGTGGATCAAAAATAGCGGATGACGGGTAAAAAATAAAGAAATAAAGCACTTAAAAATAGAAGTGCAAAAATAAAAAAATACTTTTATTAAAATATGATTAAGAATTCGTGATTATCAAATCTCCAATTTTTTTAAAGCAGCAAAAAAATTTTTGCTTTTATAAAATTTAAACTTATATTTCCCATTCATTACTTTAATATGTCATACTATCACTTATTCCGATGGAAAGAGGTTCATACACGGCATTTTTTAAAGCTCTTGATATATTGTAGTAATGAAAAACAATGGAAAAATTGTGCCATTTGATAAAATAACATCAACATTTACCTTCCTGTGTGTAACAGAATCTAATAATTAATAAAAATACGTATACAGTTCAGTTCGAATAACTCGGTAAATAAAGCACAATAATTTAACTAGACCAATTATAAAATCATGGATAAAAAACTACATTTACAGAAAATTTATCTCGGACGAGATTTATATCAATTTACAAATAATTCCTGAAATAGAATGGAGGACGTCCCCTGTCAATGATAAATACTTTTTTTGAAGAGGTGGATAAAATAAACAAACTAAAAACATTTTAAAAATCATTTTGTCTGAAATTGTGTATACATGCACACAGGTATCTGGCAATAAAAAAATTATTAACTACGAATTACGTTGTAAACCATTAAGCCTTAATAAATTTCTATTCAGATAATCTCACAAATACATTAAAGTTGATTTTTTAATCATTATTATTAATTTATTAAAATGGTGATATTCTTATACAGAGCTGAAAATTTGTTGCAAACAATGTTAATTAACAACGTTAAATCACCTTTTGAAAAAACGGACCGACTTAGTTAATTTTATCGCCACCAGGTGTTGTAGCAACTTTTGGAGCTCTGTTCCGCTCCCGCATTGGAAATGGGTTTAGAATTATATATATCATTACGTACAGAAAGTATTATTGTAAGATAAGGTACAATTAGTTATTGTACGATTTGTATATTTCTGTGAGAGCTTATTATTATAATTCTATATACAATTCTATAAAAGTAATAATAACGACAAAGAAGTGATTTATTTATTTATACATTTATTTATTTTATTTTCAATTACATTTATTAGTTTAATCAAAAAGTAAATAACAAATATTTTGAAAAACCTTATTTAATGTAGTTCTGTCACTTCAAAAGAGAGAATTATTTAAATATTAGCGACCCGGTGATACGACACAATATTTATAAAGTAAATTTACAATAATTAAATACGATCCATAACAAACATTATTGAATCAATGATATTTGTTCAGAAATGTAAATTTTGAAATGAAATATATTTTACATTGAATATTTACAAACAAAAATTGCAATTTATTATGTAAATCGGCTATTCAGTGAAGGGAAGGTTTTCTGTAATTCTTCTTTCATTGAATGGGTGGTTGTAACTGAAAGGATTTAATATTTCATTCTATGTTTAATTGGCGAATCTTTAAATCTGTATGTTTTTTATGTCTCTATTACCTCTATTTTAAAATAACCTTTCTTTTCACAATATATAGATTATTATGTTATTTGTATTTTATTTCACGAACCTCTCCATTTTTATAAAAATCGTCGAGTTTGTCTTTGAACAGTTATATTCTTCTCTGATTTCATATTGTATGATTTGTTATAAGAACTTCTTTGAGGCTGTACTTAAGATTGTCAGTTTCCTCCTTTAGATCTCATGCTATTAAATTGTTTAAATCATGTTTCGGTGCTGTGCGATATCAATTTTACCTAGAAGCTACAAAATTAAATATTCTGCTGGGACGTCTTGAAGAATATTATTTATTTTTTTAATCGGTATTTACCAAAGAAAATTGTGAGTGATTCAAAAATAATTTGAATATCTGATGAAAACTTGTCTCGACCAAGTACATCGTTTATTAAATGTAAAATTGCAAACTAAGTTAATAACAAGTGCCTAATATAATAAGTAAAAAAGTAAATACATTAATTTTAATGTATATAGAATGGAAACAAATTTTAACAACTAAATAATTTTAATTTATTGTTTAATTTATCATAATGTGTTATTAATTTAATTTTTTTTCTAATTATTATTTTATTGAAATATGTATTTATTTAGGAAATATTATATCAATTTCTTGCATAAATTATTTAATTAATATCTATATTCTATTAATTAGATATTATAAAAAATGTTTTGCCCTGCCGGGATTTGAACCTGCAATCCATTGCGCGTAGATCAGACACGTTCATCTACGCTGCACTTCGTGTGCTTTCAAAACAAAACGATAACTACATACCTACACTTTTTACACGATTTTAGAATATAATATTATTATGTAGTTTTAGAATACACATGTATTATAATAAATTAGAAATGTTCTTGTGTTTATTCTTTTCTTTTCGCTTTCTATTTTTTGATACTTTGACATGTTTTATTTTGGCATTATCTCTGAAGTCGCTTGTTATTTTGCAATAATGATGATCAGCTTTCCCACTTATTATCACAATTATTTTAGCTAAAATAGAGATTTAATAATATAATGCGTATTGACATTCACTTTAGCGGCTAATATTTAATTCATCCTAATCTGTTCTATCCAGATTATTCTTCCCTCCATATATCCTCCAACCTTCCCTCCCAAGATAACCTCCAACCTCCAACATAAATCAATATTTGCACTTGAAAACTTTCATTTGTTTGTGGTTTAAAAACAGCTTTTGTAATGCTCATTTTAAAAAATTGTTATAATGCCAGAATTACACTTTTGTGGAGTAAAAAGTCACACTTCACTACAGCGGTTTCAACGTTGCTGCATGTTTTTAAGCTCAGATTATTTACTGCCTACATTATATAGAACGACTATATTGATGACCATTTATTGTATTAATTACGATACTCTCTAAATTTGTAACAGAAATTCACTATTTCAATGGAGTAGCTCAATTTTCACTCTATTAAGAGACAATTTCAACTTGAATTTAGAGAATATATCTTTCAAGAATCCAAATTTAAAATCGGTTTATTTTATGTTTAAACACTTCGCACACTCAAATCATTTGGCGAAAAATTTCTATCACCAAGTAAAAAAAATAGCATACTTTTTTCACTCGTGCGTAAATTATCCACTTCGCGCCCTTGTATTGTAATGTACTATTATGTTGCAGTGTGCTTAAAATGCTATTTTACATTTTTTCTGCTGCATTTTATAGACACTTGCAGCATAAAACAATGCTGTACGCATGTGCAAAAATGTTTTTAATGTGAATATAAATGACACTCTCACTAGTTTTCATAGTAATTTTATAAAAAAATGACTAGAGTGACTTTATCAGCATACGAGGTTGCTTGATAAAGTATATGGCTTGGTACTGACCCTCATACAATAAAAGTTATTTAAGATCGTAATAATAGATTTTCTCAGTTTTTAGTTTGAATTCATTTTATTTCAGAAATTCTGATATTTTGTACGGTTACAATGTTTTCTTGATAAAACAGCTAATATATATATATTTCAACAGAACGAATTTGGTTATCTGAACCGAACTATATTGTTCAGATAATCAATCTGGTATAACTAACCGAACCAATTTGTTTCTAATAATCAAACACATACATGAACCAAATTAGGTTCATCCAAACCGTTTTTTAGTTACAAAAGGACATTTCTTTATAATCAAAAACGAAGAATTTTTACTGTAAATTATATTTTTTTCACAGCAAGAATAAAAAACTCTGCATGTGTTAATAATATGATAAACACCGAGTACTATCGAACGAGATTGGTTATAACAACCGAACTATTTCGTTGAGATAAACCAGCTAGTTTGGTACTACTAACCCAACCGATTTTTTTCTAATAACCAAACACTTACATGAACCAAATTAGGTTCAATCAAATGGGGTTAGTTAAAAAATGACATTTATTTTTTCGGCGGATTCCGTATTTCCAAATATTAACCGAACATTGAAGAAGTTTCTATTAAAAACTGTTTTTTAGCCGTAGAAAAAATTCAATTATTTTTTTGCGACCTTGTTAAAAATAGCACAAACAAGTATTGACAAAATTCTTAAATGTTTATGCGATCTAACATAATTTAATAAAAATCATTACTTTAATTATTATACGATACAAATGTATCAGAATTTAAATTAAAATCTGGCAGCGGAGAACTTCACATGTACATAACAGAATGCCTTCGAATTCTTGATTATCTAAACGACAAATTGACCATCGGAAAATGTTTTAAAGTTTGTTTTCAAAATGAGTTTAACTTGCGCAAGTACACTCTAGAATGAAATTATAAAAGTGTATACTCTACAGTTAGTTTTGCGTTCATTGTCTTTACAGGCATTTATCGTTTGGCTTGAATAATTCTTTGTTTGTTCAAAAATGCAGTTAGTATCATAATTACTCTCTAAATTTCTTGTGGTGAAAATTTCACTGCAAACTCCAAACCCTCCTCCAAACCTCTAGTGAGCAGGATGTTTACTCTTGGAAGATTTAAAAAGATAAGATCTCTTTTGGAGATCTTACTCGAACAGAGTGAAATCGGTTACTCCAAATGGAAGAATGAAGAAATTAACTCCAAATGTCGGAGGGAAAATTGTGTGATGTTAAAATTCACTCCAAAGACAGTGACATTTTGTCACTGCGCTTACAATGGCAGCTATCAGCAGAGAGATAAAAAGTGTAAGAGGCTTAAACACGTCTCAATACTTGGAACATGAAGTTTTACATTTCATTAAAAAAATAATATTAATTTAAGCCTTTTTTTGTCCAAAACGAGAGAAGCAGGTACGTGAAAATCAGCTCAGTTTCTAACGTAGAAAGATTCTTTTTATAATTTTTGGAAAATACATTTCCGACTATTTTGAAGTGTGCTCTATCGATTCCCGTCGAGAAAATGGACAAAAAACGATTTTTTCTGCATAATTTGTCAAAATAAAAAAAAAAGACGCCATGTTTTTTCGGTCGTTTATTTATTTTTCCCGATTTTCTCTACCGAAGCGGATTTTAATGAATGAAATGCATACATAAAAAGTGATCCTGACTATTGGACATAAATAATATACTAATAGAATATTTTTCAGAAGCAATGACCAATTCAAAATGGCCGCGAAACGAAACACGTTTTTTTCAAAATGATTAATTTCTTGAAATAGAGATCATAGAAAGTTTTTTTTGTTTCAGAATGATGATATAAATATTGATTGGTTATGGACGAAAATTATAATAATTTTGAGTTGTTAAATCCAAAATGGCGGATCAATAATGGCCACCTTATGTAAATTGTAATTCTTATATATAAATCCTTCTTCCATAAATGTGTATCACAGTTGAACATATAGATAGATAGATAATATTTATTATTGTCATGGAGCAAAAGTTCCTTAGACAAAAATAGCAGACTTTACAATGAAAATACATTATATACTTAAGATTAATTAACAAATTATATATGTTATATAATATGTTAGATGATTACGAACATCATACATATTCTGACCTGACAAGATCAAAATGGCTGACACAATATGGCCTCCTTCATACACACTTTTTCTACGTTAATTAATAATTTTGAAAAAATTTGCTTCGTTCTTCGGCTATTTTGAATCGGCCATTGCTTCTAAAAAATATTCTATTCGTATCATATTTATGTTCAACGATCGGGATCACGTTTTATATTTGCATTTCATTGATTATATATAATCCGTTTCGATGGCAAAAAACCTGAAAAATTAAAAAAAAACGACTTAAAAATATGGCATTTTTGTTATTTTGCACATTTTTAGAAATAGTCGTTTTTTGCCCACTGCCTTGAGCAGACTTCAAAATAGTCGGAAATGTATTTTCCAAAATAAAAAAAAATTCTTTCTATTGCAGAAACTGAGCTGATGTTGAAGTATCTGGTTCTCGCATTTTGGGCATTAACACGACGTTAAGATGCTTATGAATAAATTTAAAATTGGTAATTTATTAGATAAGTTAAATACACCGATAGGTTAAGTGAAGCTCTTAGAAAACATTATAAATATGTTCTTTTCTTTGAAATACCAAAGATTAAAGGTTCGATGTAAAAACGGTATCTTGGATACAACAGGGAATTTATGAAACTGTTGAGTACATTCCAATAATTGCGACGTTAAAATTAATATTATCTCACGATGAAATATATAGTTACGCAAATTCGGAGAAAATCACCTAAAAAAATTATTTTCAATTTTTAACATGGTTTGTTTAAAAAAAAATTGATTATTTAAAAAATATTCTTCATGTTATCTGTAATTATTTAGTATATACAAGTAATATAAACTTATTTTGCTCCCTAGGGAGGAAATATGCTGTTTTTCTCCAGAATATAGAGAACAACCGAGTGTGAGAAAAATATTAATATAATGATAGAAATTTAAAAAATATATTTTATGTTTGTTTATAAAGTTATTAGATTATACTTTGGGCATTAAGATTTCAACATTTTAATCAAATTTCACTCTAATTGAAGTGAAATAATTACTCCATACAGAGTGGCTTTTTACTTGGAGTAAATTCTCACTCTTTAAGAGTGAAATTGCATTCCCAGGAATTGAGAGTACCAACTTTGATATTCAGTTCGTATACGTATTTTTAGATTGGTTTCAGAGCGCACTTTGTCATGAAAATCGATTGAAACTGTAGTTAAACTTCGATAATCACAGAACATAAGACAAACGCGTGTAGAATGGAATACAGCAATTACACCGAGAGTGGAGCAGTTTAGAATGAATTATTCTATAGCGAATGCAAAACGTCTTTATATGTTGTGCCGTTACTGGGGCAAGGAGATTACAACGTTTTAGTGGATTTTGGCTTTGCTGATTTCGACGCGTATTGTGTGGTAATTAGTATGTCGCTTTTGTTTTAATATTGATGGGAACCTATTGAAATTTTAATTTTATCGGAGGGTTCTGCTGCAGACGTCAGAAAATTTCTCATTTTTTTATACTTCGAAAAATGTTGATAAGACAAGAAAGTTAACAATAACGATAATCTTTGCTCCGTATACATCATTCAATCATCTACAAAAAATTGTTAAGTATTTCAACAATGCTGCAAAAATGACTTGTACATTAGAATCCCGGTATATTTGCGTCTCGCCATATTTACGTCCCATCATATTTGCCCAGTTCCGTCTCGTTATATTTGTCTGTCGCCGCTCTTTTTTCTCCCACCTTGCGCGCTGAGGCCCAGAAAGGGTCTGCTGTGACGTCACGAACGTAACGCGACTGAGGAGAGTGGGAGAAGCGGCACTCCCCTTCTTTTGATAAATATAAGGAGGCGAGAGGGGAAGGCGAGTAACCGAACGGGCAAATATGCCGGGATTCTACTGTAACCACGAAAATATGGCAATATTTTACCATTTATTTTTATTATTTAAATTTTGAAAAAAATATCAAGCGTCGGGAATTGAACCTGGGACCTTTCGAGTGCGAGAGCATTCCACCGACTAACATCGAAATTTTGATCTTATTCGTTCATTATAAACAATTTTCTTTCTTCAAACGGAAAATGACTCGGACGCTACGTAAGCGTTTAAAAACATAAAAAAATATTTCTCTGTATTTAACGTTAAACTAGTGGTGCAGTAAACCATAAATTCTAAAATAATTCATAATAATTCATATGAATAATTCCAGGGTCTTATTAAACACAAAAGTACTTTCACGTGCGTAAACATATGTTTTATACTCAAAATAGCGCATAATGTCACTAGTGCATAAAGTAGTACTTTTTGCGCTCAAATAACATAATTTTTCATCACAATGGGACGAAAACAGCAACTTTCCTCCCGCTTGCGAAGAAAAGTTACTTCTTTTTCTTCCTCATGAAGAAAAATCGTATACTTCCTTCGGGAAGTAAAAAAGAATGTCTCAGGCTGCTTGTAATTTTTACCCGAGGTGAAGCCGAGGGTGAAAAACATGTAATCAGAGGCATTCTTTATTTTTATTCCTTGGTGAGTAATATACTATTTATAGGCGAATGGGTTACAGGATGCATTCTTTCATTTTCATATAACGCATGTCGTGGAAAAAATAGAACTTTACCCATTGTAGTACAAGAAGAATTAAACCTCCTCCTCCTCCCAAATAATTGTGATTTGACTTATATTCCGACAGTATTTTGTCCTTGTTTCCGTTTATTTTTAAATTTGTAATCCGTCTGAGGCATAAAGAAATGATCCATCGCAGAAAAAATCGACGATTTTATTGCTACTGGCATTTTCCGTACGTGAGCTGAATAGAAGAAATCCCTGACTTTAGACGTATTTATACAACAAGAGGGATGGAAGTGCAAGGTGGACGTAAACTCGAACGTGTTGGAAGCAAATTGCTCAATCCAATCGCGCCTTGTCGGTATATACAATTATGTAATATTCATCGACCGACTCGAGTGTAACACTTTACGATACCTCCCTTTGGAGTTTACATTCATGCCTGTATGTAAACTCGTGGAAAGTAGTAAACCTTTAAGCTCGTGCCATTCATTTAAACCGTTGGGAGGAGGAAGACACGTTAAGTACGAATCGTGAATGTATAACAAGGATTCTCCATCTTTATGCGTTATTTATGAATTCTTCTTTTATTCGACGGATTTTACGATTTTGTTCCAATTTCAATTGAACTTCAGATCTAGACAAATTTTGGCCACTTGCGTTTGAGTGTAAAGCAATATTCGTACATTAAAAACATATTTTTTGTTGCAGAGTATTCTGTGTGGAACAGCCATATAAAAAGTTAAAAACTTCCCATTTGAACAAATAAAATAGATGAACCAGTATCGAACCGCGTATCGGCATCCTCCGCAATTGTCCAAATCCCGTTTTTTATTTTTTTTGCGTCTCCCACTCCTTCATCTATCTTGGGAGTATTTCTTCAGGAGACACCAGACATATATGTGCGCATGCAATTACTTCTGCATTGGTAAGCTAGTTGCGGAGAAAGTGGATGGGAGTAGACAATACCGGAGTTTTCATTTCCCCTCCCCGACCATCAGCTGATTATATATAAATAGAGACGAATTACCTGGAGGGATTCATTCCATTAAGTTCGTTTTTTATGTTAACGTTGTCGCGGATTTAAAAATTGCTACGGTGCCAAAAGGCGTCAAAAAACTTAATGTCTAATTTTTTTATAAAATTTTTGTATAAACTTGTAAACGTCTTTTTTGAAGTCATTAGGTAATCCCAAAATGTCTTTTTACAATAAACGTTTTTATAATATCTGACTTTGTCGCAGTGTCCTAAAATGTGCGTTTATGGGCCGTAAATAAGACATCTTTGTGTTTTACAATCGGAAACGTATAACAGAGGCCATAAAAGTGCCTTGAAATCGTTTTGGTTAATTCGAGGCATTTCCATGCTGGGACACTTCTAAATGACATCATTCTCATCTGAATAGCTAACATAACCTTCTCTTGTCTTCTTAAACGGATTTCGTATCTTCGTAGCTTAATGTTTGAAGTTTTATAATCCATCGCTTAAAACAAAAAGTTTTGTAAATGTTTGGCTACAAAATTAACACCTATGAACAATTCAATCTTATGAAGATTTCAAGAATATTGACATTGGACAAAAATTCAACATTTTGAAATAAAACATTTTCGACGTAAAATTAATGGCACTGCGGAAATCTGAAAATGGCTTCAGATTCGTAAACAGAGGCCTCAAAAACTGTAGAACAAGTTTCTTATACATTTCTACTTCAAGGACATAGATTTTGTACACTTTAGGTGCAACTTTATTCTGGTAACTTCAACTAGAAATACAATAAGGGACTATTTAATAATATTTTCTGCTTAAAATAACCAGATTTCTGATTATGTTAACCATACTCTTTTTTTTTCAATTTAGAAGTTGTCATTAACTAATCTGTTTAATATACGGAAATTAAAGTTAATTAATGTTTCAAGAACTTTGATTACATCACCTAGTTCGCTGAAGAAACGGTCGACTGAGAGATCAAATTATGGTTGTGTCAATATAGTGTTTATTAGAACACCCTCGTAAAGGTACGAGCACTGCGTATGATAAGCAAGTGCTATGTAAAGTTCACAAACCTAGGTTTAATTAGACCACACAAACTTAGGTTTAAGTTGTAGACCCCAAAATTCTGAACAAACAAGGTTATATCCATTTTTCTATAATTACGACAAATCTGTATTTTCAAATCATGTCCCTAACTTCGCTGATTTTGAAAAATTACACTGGACTTCTTACTTCTTGGCTTTCCGTATAGCTAACTCCCCTGTTTTTCTACATCTAATAGAATTTGTTCGGGTAAAAATCCATTTCACTTGCGAGAAACATGAATGCATATTCGCTAGGGAAGTACCCCTCGCGTGCCATCTGTTGGATTATTTTTAAACTGAATTTTTTCTACCTAAATACTCTATAGAAACCCATTACGAGGTTGCTGTTTCAATTCCAGCAAAATGTATCGAGCCATTTTTGTTAAGACTTTTATGCTCTACAACTTTCGTTGGAAGCAATTTTTTGCACTAAACTTCATAGTAAAAATTGTAGTACACTCCTGAGAGGCAAGGTATTGAGAGAGATAAATAAGCACCCCAAATCAAGTATTGGTAAGGTTACCAATTAAAGAATGGGTTTTCATTAAAAAAAGATCACTTTCACCTTAAAATGACTTCGAAAGTTGACCAGAAGGACCCTTGACCAGCTTTTTCAAGGCATATGCCTACCCAACTGTTCGCATATAAATTCCCTAAAATTCAAAGAAACCAGCTCTGGAACGATTTTTTAAAATGTGACCTTCCGAAGGTCATACTAGAACATTATTAACTATCATTTCGATCCTAATATTTTTTTATTAATTGGTTATGAAGAAATTTCCTCTATAGATATGAACAGGGCAGTTATCATTTGTACGTTTTTCGTGTCACAGATTACGAATCGGATGCCAAAATTTTGAAATTCAAAATGGCGGATCCATTGTGACGGATAAACAAATTTTAATTTACATCGAATTCGAGAGAAAACTTGTATTTGGGGTTTTTCGTGGTCACTGATTACAAATCCAAAGCAAGAATTTTGAAATTCAAAATGGAGGATCCAATCTGGCGGAAAAGAATTTTAAATTTACATCGAATTAGACAAAAGTCTGTATCTTGAGAGTTTCCGAAGTCGCTGATTACGAATTCGAAACAAGAATTTTCAAATTCGAAATGGCGGATCCAATCTGGCGGAAAAGAAGTTTCAACTGACATCGAATTAGACAAAAGTCCATATCTCGGGGTTTTCGAGGTCGCTGATTACGAACTCGAAGTCAAAATTTTGAAATTAAAAATGGCGGATCCATTATGGCGAATAACAAAATTTTAATTTACATCAAATTTGGGAAAACTCTGTATCTGGGGTTTTCGATGTCGCACATTATAAATCCAAAGCAAGAATTTTGAAATTCAAAATGGCGTATCCATTATGGCGGATAAAATTTCAAAAATTACATTGAATCAAACAAAAATCTATTGGAGCGACTTCGAAACCCCCCAAATACGAAGTTTTCTCGAATTCGATGTAGATTAAAACATTTTGATTTGATTAAACATTTATTTCAAGCTTAATTTTTCGACTTTAAATGCCTATCAGTTTAATCGTATTTCTGCATTTCATAAATGCCTATAAATACTTTTTATCGTACGTATTTCGACAGTTGGTACAAAATTTTTATATTTTAAGAACGCTTAAGTAAAATATGGTATGATTTCAGTATGTAAAATGAATCCCATCCGGTAGAGAATAAATTGCTCGCAAGTGTTTCTAAGATCAATAGAAGGGAAATTGAATTTCAGTATATTTTGTCCGCTGGCAGGTGTCGTAAAAACTACTGGATATGGCCAAAACTGCTCCTTCACGGTTCATATAAAATTCATCGAGGAATAAAGTGCATAAATCCAATTTAACTGCTGGAAAAACGTAGGGTACCAAGGTTTAGTACCAATGAGCGCCGATTGATCGGAAAGATTCGGTTTTCGAATTATTTATATTTAATGGGATTTCCAAAATTCGTCCTCCGATAACTAGGTCAGCCAGGGCAAATATTTGCCGGGTATTTCATACGCGAAACCAGAGTCGACTCGTACGCAATGTGAATGACTGATCGATGTGCAACCTTTTTTATTCTGGTGGAAGTCGTTGACAAATAAGACTGCACTTTTAAACGACACGAACGCGCGGAGCTGCGTCATAATGCACTTATTCAGTGGTACAGGGTGGTAGAGAGGCCTAGTTCAGTCACGGTGTAGGTCAAGTTGCGGATAGGTGGCATGTGGCGTATACGTGGCCTGTGGTTTGGATTATGCACACGATAGTATATATTAAGCTAAAATCTGATCTTATCTAAAGCCACTTTGGGGGATCGAGGTTAGGATTAAAACGTCTCAGGTCTTGCAATTGGGGATTTTGGTGAAAACGCCACCTAAATTTCAACTTTTATCCGACGTGTAAAGCCAGCGTTGCAATTTATACCTCAACGTTATATTCTCATTACTTTCACAAAGTACACGTGAAAAATATTGTTTTAGCACCAAGAGCTGTAGTGTCAATCTGACAGTATGAGCGATTTCATTGCTTTGATGATAAAAATGATTTGTGACACTGTAAACTGTTGATTACTATAAAGAAATTTCGTTATATGTATTGGCAATATCTAGATGTTAAAATATATTAAACCTATTTTCACCATATATTGTCTAAGTGAATCCAATTTATTTCTGACAATTTGTCCTTCACATTGGGTCTGCCATTTTAAATTTCTAAAAACTAACCTCAAATTTATAATCCAGTCTCAAACTCTATCGAGAAATTAATTTTAAGGGAATCCAGTTCAAAAACCGACTTCAAAATTGTAATTAGCGACCCCAAGAATTGAAAATAATTCATCAAATGTTTGCGTTCTAAAAAAAATCCGTAATCCTACTGTACAAATATTTGTTAACATTATTTGGAAATTCAAATTAGCGAGAAAAGTTGTGATTAACAAAACTCTCTTGTTTATTCAAAGGAAAAAAAAGCATTAATGCCAAATGATAAGACATGAAAAACTAGTTTGAGGTTAGGGATGCGATGATGATGTCTGAACAGTAAACGGAATGATTAATATACATTAAATTACTGATTAAAATCTGAGATTTCTTCAGATAAAAATCATTAATGGCTTTCTGATCTTATTATCTACATAAACTGATAATGTCTATTACGGTATTAGATAATATCTATATATTAATCCTTAATATCTCGTTATTTTCATGCATAAATTCATTTTCGTAATTTTTCATTACTTCTTGAACAATAACGTTTTAAGGTCAGATCGTTTAAAATTGTCACCTGAAAGAATTGTTGACGAGATATTTTCAATATAACTTAAGAATTCACCCTTCGGGTTATCGGTTGAAGTGAATTTCGTCTGGAACGTCAAGATAGTTTGCAAACTTTACCGTTCAAGCTTATAACTTATTTTCAGCATGCTTCATCATTCCAAGCTCAAAGTTACGTCAGGTTTTCGCACTTGTGACGCCCAATAAAAAATCTACAAATAAGTTTCCTGAGAGCTGTATGATTTGCAGTAGCTTTTCCGAAGGAACTAAACGAAATATTCTGTAAGTTTTCACATTTTTTTTCTTTTTTTTTTTTAATTAAAAGGAACTCGTATCAGTGGCTCTTATCGAGAATTCTATACGAGGTAATAAATGTTACTAGCCGTAAAACTTTTCACGGACTCTTAACGTTATTACACAGCTTGGCATAAAAAGCGACAGTAAAAATAGTTTTCCTCACCTTCGGAGACTGTGCTTCGAATTTGTTTTTCTTCGCTCGATTTGAAACTGTGGAAATTCGAGATCTTAACAAACCGCAAGCATTACATTTCCACGAGGTAATCGAGTAATAGTTTTCCAGCATCTAGAGTTAAATATAAATTTCACTCGGATCCGCTTCGAAGTTTCAACTTGGTGGGCCACGCCTGCGTTTTGCCTGTCTTGAAAATTGGGGCATTCAGCCTCGGAGTTCGAGTTCACCTCAAGGCGGCGACTATCTAACTTCGCGCGAGGATTTCACTTATCATCCCGACCTTAGACGAAAACTGATTTAATTAGTTCCTCCTAACCCCTCACTTACGAAATTGTTAAATACCTTGCAAAAATGATTAAAAAACATGATACTTATGAAGAAGGTCCTAATGTAGTTATAAATGAAATATGGTTTCCTGCGAATTTTCGGTCGGTCAATACAAATTTGCAGCCAAACAAAATTCGTCGCTGAGCGATATAAAATGTAATTTTTCTTAGCATCATGAATTTATTTTGAAGAATGGGTTTCCAACAAAATAGACCAGTAGAAAGTTCTACACAAACATGATTCAGTACATAACTCCACTAGGTGGTGAACACTGCGCTCGTGGTTAATTCTTGCTCTCGCTACAATAATGAGTTTTGTTGGTATCAAGAATGAAGAATAGCGCATGGAAAGTTTTGTCGATGTTTTTTTAAAAATAGCGGTCAAGACATGGCCGAACTACAAATTTACAATTGATATCGTTAGCAGTAACAATTTTTCCACTTGCTTCCTGCAATGACCGACAGATGACTGAAGAATCCACAAGCACAAAGTTGGATCAATTACCTGCAACAAGTAATTTTCTTAAATTACAGGCGGTATAATGAACTAAAACGAAAATCACCAATAAACCTGTGGAAAGTCTTTTTTTAAATCTAACACGGTTATAATTGAGATTCCTACAGTGCAATTATGCATAATTCAGAGTCCATGTATTTCATTTTCTATAACGAATGACGGAAATTTCTCTTCTCTTACATCAAAAGCATTTCGGGGCGAGCAGAATGCGACATGGGAATGGCGACTTTTCATTAACCTCATGTTGCCTGCTGTTGATGTTTTCAAATGCGGGTCACAAACGATGTGAACAAAAGAGTCGTCACTTTCGCCGCTATTCGAACGTCAGTTAAAGTTGGATTAAACTATTTCTCTCAAAGGGCAGTTTATATCACTAATAAAAAGAAAATAATTTAAACGTAAATATTCAGTTATTGATTAAATACGAAATATGCGACGTTACCTTCAAATTTTTTAACATTTCGTTCTATTTTCACTTTTATATTATGGTTATTTTACTTTGTCTGATTTTAATTTCAAAGAGACAATAGGTTGAATAGAGGTATTGTAAATATGACTTTCCATTGTGTGTTACCATAAATTTTTTTTTGCTTTTTCAGCAGAAAATTACTTACGTAGGGTAGTAAGAATAAATGTACGAAACTTAATTTTTACGAACGTTTTTGATGTAGGAAAATGTGAAATTTTTCGATGCGCTGGGAATTGAGCTCAGGCGTCTTCCGCGCTAAGTGAGTAAAGCGCAACTTTACGCACGTCCTTTCATAAAATTTGAAAATTTTGTTTTAAATTGTTTCTGAAATCTATAAACTGCCAGTAAAATAAAAAATGCTATTGCTTTATTTTCCTAGTTTTACCCGAATTTACTACTGAGATTAATCAGTCAATTCTCTGACTTTCTTGGTAAAAAATGTTAGAAAAATAGCACAACCTAACTCAACATCACGGAATTCGAGAATTAATCTTAGCGTGTTGAAAAGCTCTTATTGTTGGAGGTGTGCTTAAGAAATTCATGCATCGAATCGCTTTCCGTGCGTCCTTGCAGCACGTTCGAGATATCACGCAAATTGTAGATCGACCTCGCTAAAGGCACACGTTAGGCTTTAAGAATGAAAAAGGTCGAGGTCGTTGAAGGTCAAATAATTAAGGTACTATTCGGATGACCGGTGAACTTTTCGAATCGTCGATAACTAATCGATTAATGGATAACTTCAACTCTCACAAAATATAAAATTTATAACTGGTTTTGAAATGATAAGAGATTTTACGGCTAAAGTTACATGCTGCAGTTGTATTTATGTTTTCTATACTTCAAATGATTGTTGAAAAGTATTATTAACCGCCTTATATAATACAGTTATTGTAACAAGTGCGGGAAGTGTTTATTCACGCACAGACCTTCAATATACTCGTTCATGCATGTGTTGAATGTTTTAACGCACAGAACTACAAAATATTACATTATACCACTAGTGGATAAAGTGATACTTTTGCGAATATCTTTAGTATTCAACCAATCAATTCATTAATAAATCACCCTTCAACGAACTTTACTTATTCTCGTCCAAGTGATACAGTATTTTGTTCGCCGGTGAAAGTAAAATAACATTTTACACACTAGTTAAATAATGTAGGTACTATTAAATCCACGGTTTCTGATTAAAAGTGATTCTGTTTACGGAATGCGCATAGTGTAGAGAAACAAAGATTCTAATTCTCGTCAGTATTATACAAACAAACAAAAAACAATGATAACTTTTAAGCTTCTGTATGGAAAATACGAGTTCGTTTCTAGAAACAAGTTTCTATTGGATTTATCTAATAGAATAACCCGTGTGAAAATTTACTTATAGTCGGTAATGAGTTTTCTTAGGTAATTACTGAAAGAGAGCAAAGATTTGTATTTAATTCTTCGTCTGGGAGTCTTCTAATTGTTGTGAAAGAAAAAAGACTCTGCTCTCGAATTTATTTATTTATGTGTGGGCGTCTACACAAATACACTATATTGTTTTTTATTGATGGTAATTAAATATTAATAAGGTTTAATTAAATATTTTATTTTCTAGTAAGTTATAACACCTTTATCTGTAATCGGTCATGATATTAATATTAGATTCTCATGGCGGTTCAGTTTATCATACAAGGTCTAATTTTAAATCTACAATTTCATTAATGATAAACAAATTTCATTATTTTCGAAAAGGGTAACATCTATCCGAACTTCTTATCTAGTAAACATATTAAACTGCACCTCGCTGCTGATCTTAATTTAAAACTTTACAAAGGTACCGATAAAATTATTGGATGATGATTGCTTCAGCTCAAAATTTCATTTTACCAAATAGTACTTCCCTACTCAGATAATGTTACACAAACGTCATTGTCGCATATTGCGGAAACTTCGTATGAATATTTCACACATTTCCAAGTTTCCACGTTATGGCTACAATTACAGTGCAACTCAGTTTCACATAGCGGAGGTCCCGAAGTGCCCTGATGAAGCAAAGTGCAATGTTAGTGAATGCCACCAAGCGAATCACTTGGAAAATGAGCACTTTTAAATTGTGCATGTATTAAAAGCATAATAGGGTTTTACAATTTCATGTAATACTTTGAGATATTTAATAGAAAATTATCTGTTCAGAGACTAGAAAAATGTTTTGTTTCACCAAAACCGCACTGCAAAACTTAACTTTTAAGATCTAAGATATCTTAAAGAAAGACGTTACTCTGTACATATCTCTCATCGCACTGAAGGTGCTACTTGATATATAACCTAATGGTTATTATCAAAAAATCGATATACAGTAGGGAGGTCCAGAATAGCCCAGTATTTTTTTTTGTGGTTCACAGGAATTGGAAAATATATGTTGTAAAAATTGTACTCAGGTTTACTGCACTTACTTTAAAATGTTACTTAACCCTTTTAGTCCAGAAAAATGGACGAAACGTTCAGCTCTGTAACTTTTATTCCAAACGCCGTTAAAAAAAATTTAAATAAGTCAAGATAGATAGTTTTGGCCCACCTTTTCGAATCCCGTCGTAATCAGCCGGCGAATGCAAAGTAAAAGGTTATGATTATTTGTTGGACGTTTTTTCAACGTTTTTTTTTTATTTTAAATTGATTTTTTTAAAAAAGATCTCTAAAGATTATTTTTTTTTTTTATTTTATTAAACATACGGGCGTGAACGCCCAAAACCAGAAATATAAAATATTGCGATGGTGTATGTACATTTGGATGTAACCAAATGTACAAGCGCCACCTGACGAAAATATTATTTGGATTTTTGGTGCAAAATATTCAGTATTGAACTAAAAATCAAATCCCATAAACTTAATGATGTCTATTTACAATCAATAAACAGAAATAATGTTTTAAACTCTGAAATACTTTTCACTGAAGACGTATATTTTAAGGTGTTTATTCTGATGCCTAATATCTTCAAATAAGACGTTTAGGAAACCCGATTTTTATCATGTCAAATTTACTACAACTGTGATGTTATCATTTAGTAAACATCCATGATCAGGCGTAAACACTATATTATCGTATCTCCATTAAATGCGCCGGTGGGTGAACACCCTATTTGGAATAGACAATCTATATGAAAAATAAAGCAAGATAAAGGGGATGATATAGTGTTTGCAATCTTTAACCCGAGAAAGAATCGATCTCAATTCGTCATGTTCTAAGAATCCTTCATAAATGCCAGAAAATAAATGTAGGTTTAAAGGAAAAATTGTACTCGTTAGGATTACACTTTTGAAACCAGATATAAGCCGACAAGTAGTTAAATAGTTGGTAATGTAACTTTTCGAGGATTATCTTCCTATTTCTACTTCCTAAATTTAGATGTAAGGAAGGTAGACTACTGAACCGGAAAACCAACGTAATTGAATTCGTGATTAAATTTAGCTGCTGAATATGAACATGTTTCCCAGGAAGGTTCATTAGTATCTGCAGGAATCAGAAAAGCTAGGAAAAGTTTGAAAATTAAATTAACACCAAAAATTGAACGATAATTACCACGCGATGAAAGAATTGTTTCGATTTTACATGGTCTATAGTCCTATTGTTATCAATATTGATGGTCATATGTAGGTTGGAGGTATCTACTCTTGTGGATTTTGCAATAACGCTAATCAGGAAGTAGGCAGTTTCGGATGGATACACGCGCATGCAAGTTATTGATTAGGCTAGTTTAATTTGGTACTTTAAAGTGAGACACCTGCTGCCAGCTTATTGCTTGGAATGGCGCGGTAGCTGCCATGAAAACATTTTCCAGGACTTTTATGGATATCTCATGGATCTAGATTTTGTATATTACCTATATCTGAAGTTTCCTTAAAAAATTATGCAATCAAAAATTAAGTAAGATTTAATTTAAATAAGATGATAAAAACTGCGTGATTACAACATTTTTATTGGTATAACATTTTCTGAGTCGTTATTTCCGTGTAGGAATCAGAGAAAGAGAATACCTAACCTGAACAAACGCGACCACGACCTTTCCAACGTTTACTATAGTTCGTAGCATTCCCAACCTGATAGATAGGATCCCCTCTCGCATTTTAACGTGATTTGAACAAAAATATCAGTTTCTTCCCTACACTCTTTCATTCAAGATAAAAATTCTCAGCAGCTGTCGCTTGTGCCCCAGCCTGTACTCGTCCCGTGGTAGATAGGAAGAGGAGTCTCGCAATTGCATGCCAGGGCTTTGCTTATTCGAAAGTAAATCGCGAGACTGGGTAACACGTGTCCTAGGCCATAAATAAACTGGCTCCGAGCCAATGTAAATATCCAGCGCGCTTTTCCGTACGTGCAGACGTAATCCTCGTAATACGCGTAGGTAAACGTACTGCCACTGCACACGAAATCAAGGGGCGTGCATCCTTTTCCCTACGGGGTTTTTAATCTCTTAATTTTTTCATTTCAAAATACATGTGAAAACACGTATCGTGGCTTTTTTTATAGGTTAAATCCACCGAAAATGAGTGCATGAAGAAAATCCAACATCTGAGTGTAGTTGTGGCTTAGCAAGCAGGCAGCAATGAATTGTGAAAAGTGAGTTTGCGTTTATGATGTCCCAATGTATAGTGGAGATTGATGCCAAATATACTACATATTCACGCCTTAAAGCGGAACATCTGTGATACAATACTCTAAGAAAATATTTTAATAGGAATGAATCAAAGATTAATCATCAATACAGTTTGGTGAACACATCAAATTTTAGATCATTAATCGACTATATCGTTTGGTTAATTCTGAAATTCATCATCTAAATCCTAATCTTCATACATGGTATATCGATGGATTTGTTTACCACTTTGATGTCATTGATAATAAGCCCGCACTGCTAACTTTCTACATGAGAGAAGAACTATCCAGCTGAAGTCAAAGGAAAGACTCAAACAGAAGAAAATATCTCATAACTTATTTATATTGTACAACGTGGATGTCCAAGTGGATGAACTTAAGAAGACTACAATTGCATTCGGTTAGTGTCTAGTGTCCAAATTGAGTAAGTAACACCAAACCCAGAGTTGTAGTAATAAAGAGAAAACCGGGGGAATAACTTTTCAAATACATTCCTGTATATTACACCATTGCAATAAAATGAAGGAAAACTCGCTGAAAAAGGTAAAAATGCTTTATTACTTTGGGAGAGTACACGGGTCTGTAATAAAGCTAATCACAACTTCTGTTTATAAACGAAATTAAATACGTGATCAACAACTGAAAGAGCTTCAACCCCAGTTACGAAACTTTCCTAATATTAAAGTACGAAACTCGGCCTGATGACAACACTATCCAACAATGCATTCAAATTGGATTTTCTATTAAAAATTTCCGGAAGAAAAAAAAGTGATAATAAAAAGACGGTGTTACTTGTCAAGTCGGGTTGTGAAAGATGAAATATACACCGTAGTGTTTTTACCCCTTTTCCCAACCACGCAGTTCTCCAGGATTATGTGCTCCCGCAGGTTTTCTCCATACTCGCGGGAATATTCGCGCCAGACTTAAGCCTGTTAAGCGGACGACGAGCCTCCGAAGTCTTACGCGAAATCCATAAAATGGGATTTTCCTTTCTCGTTCGCTTCAAACTTATTAACCTCTTATGCGACTATAGAAAATGTATTTATCTACATTTTCTCTGTCACTTTGACAATGCTCCTTTTGTAGGTATGTAAAAGAATGGATAATTTTCTGATTTCACATCAAAATGATACATTGATAGAAATGTCCATGAGGGTGAGACTCGACCAGTATAGTTATTTAGAGATATACTTTTAGTTACTACACTACATTGTATTTGTCCGGATGACCTGTGTGGAGCAGAAGGTTACGCTGTACGACCCCACAAACACAACTACAGTCCTCTCTCCGTAATTGTTTCCCTTCATAATTGTAATCTTTCTAATTCCATCCCTAATTGCAGTCCCAAAATATTCCGTTTATTGTCCAGGTCCCCCTTCCCGGGAAAAAATGATTTATATCTGGATCATATATGCACCATATATGATCATACATCATCATATATGATTCGTATATAATCCAGATATATTTATGTATGCTCGTATAGGGATTTTGACCTGATATAAATATAAATAATCAGATTTAGCTATATATGAATATATATGGGATATATATGCTCATACATGCTCATATATGATTATATATTACTATATCAGGTCAAAATCAATATATGAGCATACATAATTATATCTGGATTATATATGAATCTTATATGATGATATATGAATCATATATGATGATGTATGATCATATATGGTGCATATATGATCCAGATATAAATCATTTTTTCCCGGGTTTCCAGGTGCACCGAAAGAAGAAAGGCACACTCGCGCATGCGCATGTATGTTCTATTAACTGTTTCAGACATGAAGAAGGGTAACAAGGAGCGGGAACAGCAGTCAAGCAATTATGGGGACATGAGGGGAAATACGGCCCCGACCCGACGGCAATTACGGAGAGAGGACTGTATTAGCATTACATATTTTAATTCAGCTAACTGTTGATCCTGTCGATTACGGAGGTTGATATATCTCTCCCACAAGAACTACAATTGGAATTAGAGAAAAATGCACCTTATACATGGTTACATGAATCACAAAGTATCATCGTAGTAATTACTATCTCTATCAGTGTATAATTTAGATGTGTGCAGGATCATCATAGACGAAAACAAGCTGCTACTTCTTGACAGCTCTTGTACCTTCAGCCTCCATAGCAGAACTGGTACATAAACCCCGAAATGTCAATAAAATTGATCATGTTAGAGTAAATAAGATAGAAAAATTACTTTGATCTATATAAACAATTGTTTTGGGGCGGAAAATCATAATGGAACTGTTAAATGATGATATCTGATAAATGTCACAGGCCACCAAGGGCGATTAGCATCTCATAAAAGTTTGCCACGATAGAAAGATATTTTTACGTCAAAGGTGTCAAATAAGCCACTATAATTGTATACATAATGGAACAGCATCACCATCATAATACAACATCGTCAAAATGAAATACCTTCAATGTACTGCATCATTATTATAATTTGACAGTCGTTATATAACATCGGTATCAATAACGTTTTTGTCAATACTAAATATAAGTACAGAAGTAGAAATCTACTTCTTTTGATAATAATGAATATATGACCTGCACTTTGAGATGTGCCTCCGATGAATAGTTCTATGAGCATATATTATCATTAGCTGATGGAATTTATCTATAGTTCGGCATATGCAGCAATAAAGAATGTTGAATTTACTGAAACTTAACGAAGATGACAAGAACTCTTCCATATCAATATATGGACATTTCAGATTGATATGTGACATTGATAGAAATATTCGGAAAAATGACAGTGACTGAAATACCTTTTGATAGGTCCCACAGCAAATCAACAAAAAGACGTTCGAAACAGTGAGATAAAGCTGAAATAACGCCCCGAACCGAATAATATTTACAAAAATCGAAAACGATACGCTCGTAATTCCCGGGAGATGACGAAACCTTTATGCCGACTTTATTTTTATGTTAGGGAGGTTCGTCTAGAAAAATCTTTTTTCGTTTGACAATCATGTTTATAATAGACCCATTAAATGTTATGGTTTTTTTATGGATTGTTTACTGTGCAAACTAATTACTGAAGGTTCTACTTTCATTAAAAGACCGTAAAATTGGACAGCATCAATCGTGAAAAGCAGTCGACATAAAAGAACACGCCAGAAAGTTTGAATTAAAGTGGAAAAAAGAACACGTGGAAATTATGTATACAATCTGTGAGGAACAGAAATAAACTCACGATGTTTTGAATTGGGAAACAATAAAACTGAACGACGCTGCATGTATCGGGGCGTCACAATTTATAGCCCGACGTGCGACAAAAATACGACCCATTTCTTTCCACGGAAGACTTCACACAAGTCCTCCGAGAATTTTTTTGAATTCGTCGACTTTGAACGATGAAATTCTTCCCAACAACGAAGAAAAACTGCGAGAGTTTTTCACAAAGATCCCACGTGGCTAAATGACCCTCGAGTTGAAGAATTCGACGTCTCCAGAAACCCTCTAATCCTATTGTGCTCTGCTCAAAACGACAAAGCAGGACTCTTCGCTGCAGCTATAATTTTTTCCGATAAAAACTATTTTGTATCGAATAGAATTAAAAAATTAGGCAATTTGATGGTAAACTATTCTTTTTAAAGATGTACACTGTAATTATTATAGTACCATTTTTAGTTAATTAGGATAAATAATGAGATAGTAGACTTGATTTCAACTCTATTTCTTTGTAGTACAATGTATGTAATCTGACGTCAGATTAAAATGAGGTAACTTACTCTATCTGGTTGTTGTCGTACTCAATAGAAAAAGGCTTAGAAATATTAAATGAAAAAATATTTAGCCGTAAAATCTGATTTTACGGCCTACTTTTAGTCCGTAAAATGAAAAATCACGGATCACGTGTGACACGAATCTGCGCTATCAAAAACATAACCCATACGGAATAAATGCAATTCGCGAAATCGAACTTTTACAGCTTTCAGTACCGAAAAATAATGTTTGGTATGACTTTACGGCCTTGTACCGAAAAATACTGTTTACGATTAAATAAAAGCCCCTTTCGTAGTCATGACGGTGATTTTGACAATAAAATTTTAGGAATAGCAAAACAAAAATATTACGGTTAAAGTAACTGATACGATAAACATTCTCTATCCAAATTAAATACGGATTTTGCCCCCCATCGTTTAATTCTTTATCCATTTTGATTTTACTATTTACGGAAGTGTTTTTAATGCGATTTTGATTCTACGGTCTGATATTACGGTAACGGTGCTTTAGCTAATTTGGTCTACTATTTTGTTGAATGCAATTAACTTTAATGGAATGAAATTGAAACTATAGGAACGTAAATTGTTGTGTAGGATTTTCAATCCTGTTATTAGTAAATATAATAACTGTTTGAATACTTACTCTCTCTCTCTCTCTCTGAAACTACATAGCTTACATCCATTAATATAATGTACATTCGTACAGTATCCGGTCGGAATATGTTGACAAACATGTTGATGTATCCGTGTGGTCGCTATTTCGTGTCATTACAATATCCTCTTATCAGATACATTTCATATATCTGGGTGGTAAAGATTTAAATTTGATCTACATATTAATGGAAGAAAAATGCATATATAAAATATAATTTAATATATAAAAAAAAGTGGAATTGACGATATTACCAATTATGATGACTTTGTCACGAGCGTGTACCCTATATACCGATGATACCAACAAACCAAAAAGTAAACGAAAAATCTGTATACGATGTAGTACGAAACAAGTTTGTTTGTTTCCCGCTCTGTCAGATACGAATGCGAGCGTATACGATGTTATTTGCGACACAAATGCACCTAACCTTAAAAAAAAACGATTACTTTGGATTATCGAATGATTTGAACTCGAAACTCTAAAACAGAACATTTCTTCCAGAATGATGAAATACGAAAAAAGGTGTAATTAATTATTCGATTAAATTGACAGAATTTAAAGCTATTCTAAGCCGTAACATATCATTTTTTTTAATGCGTTAAACCCCACAAACCAAAAAGTATACGAAAAATGTGTGTACGATTTAGAACGATATAAGTCTGTTTCTTTCCCGTTCTTTCAGTTACGAATGCGAGTGTATACGATATTATACGCGATACATAAACGCATAACCTCAAAGAAACGATTACTTCAGATTATCAAATGATTTGAACTCAAAACTCTTCGATTTGTTTCCAATTTCGAATGAAATTGATCAAATTTTAATACGAAATTAGTCGTTTTCAAATGTTTTTATACGCACAATATATTTCGAATATTTATCGTCTTTCCAATGCATCCAAGGTCATACGTTACATTCGATCATATGCGTCAATATGCGATATTTTCGAAACACGGGTATTAATTTTTCATTCGAAATGATACGTTCTTTGATGGGTTGCTTAAAGCGAATGATATTTCATACGATTTTATTTCGCTCTACATTCGAAAACATTCGAATATGTGCGCAGTATTAATAGTCTTTAAAATTGAGATTATGTACATCCGTTCGCATACGGAAACGGCTAATTGTCGAATGCAAATTTTTGATTGAAATCATTCGAAGGCATACGTGTTTACCTATACGAAGTGTTCATTCGTTTTAATACGAAGTCATGTTAGAGCGCTGGTGGCGCCTACGCGTGAAAACGACGAACTGACCCTCGATAACATCAGTTCCTAACCTAGAATATTGAAATTAAACCGAAAAGTAAATATGTATGTACATTTTCAAGCTCAAATCTAATTTGTGGTGATTTTATGCACTTTATATTAATGTACGTCAAATTTCAGCAAATCGATTCAGAAACGAGCGAGAATTCACGAGAATAAACTTTGGAGTACAAATACAGTTCGCTTTGTTACTTACGAAATTTATTTTTGCAAATTCTCTTTTGTTATATTGTTTTTACCTGAACCTCGAATAATATTAAAAAAAAAAAGACCAAGTATAAACCCGGTAAAACTTGGCTCAATTCCATGCGTTTTAATATGAAAATTCATTATGTGCAAACCTAACCTCAATTTTTATTCCTAAATGCTTCCGTACGAAATTATACGCCGCGCAGATGCACTAATTTCATTCGATACGATGCGTTTTAACTCGTTGCATCATCTTGCATACGTTTTCATGCGATTTACCGCGAAATAACGAGGAAAGAAACGGGATGGAAACGTATGAAATCGTATTAAAAATTTTTGCACACGAACTCGTTTATTGGGATGCGTTAAAAACGGTATCGAATAAGATCGAATGAATTCAATTCTGGAGTTGCAGGTCGTATAAAATAGTATGAATTCGAATAAGGATCTCGGATAATGAATACGCCACTAGAAAGAAACAGAATGCAAAATAACGATTCCGTATATTTTCTGGTTTATTGGGATGACGACAACAACAATCACAAAGCGAAGATGACAACAGAACGATTCGTAAAGGGCAGCAACGACAAAGAGGTTAAGTTAGTTTCGGTTACCAAGTTCCGTCCGTTCCGTCGTTCCTTGTTTGTGCCCGAAACTTATATTTACACGTATGAAAATGTGCAGTAAAATCATAAAGTATTTTTTAACTTGGAAAATAAAAGGAATATAATTTTGCCTTTTGAAATATTTCATAAATCTAAGAAAGTAATTACCGTCATGTTGCTATCGTTAAAGCGAATAAAGTCAATTATGAAGTAAGGTTCTTTGTGTTGTTCAGTAAGACTTTACAAACCTACAGATTCCATTCAGATTTGAACCCTTTTCAGTACACGTTTAAAAGAATTCCTTCAAAAAGGAATTTATATCCTTTAAAAGTCAAAATGAACTAATAACAAATAAAATTCAAAAGTTCATTTTCGCGTGTTGCAAGTTTAATACGTTGCGTGATGCAGTTTATTACGTGTTTCATTGATTTATACTAAAGGTTAAGTCTGGTATTTCAAGCTCTCCTAAAATAGGCACATCAACGATTTTTCAGTTTTACTTTCTGTTTCACATGAAACATTTAAAATGTTTTTGTTTCAGATGCACAAATGTACAAAAATACAAAAATTATGGATAAATGAAAGAACCTTTTTTCCGAATGTTCCTCTTAAGTAAATTTCAATAAATTCAATGTCTACTTGAGCTGCATTATTTTATTACATAACTGAATTGCAAATATGTCGTATAATCAATCAATATCGTCGGCTTTAAAAGTGATTGACAACTAATAAAAAACAGCAGTCCTTTAATTCCTCGTTCAAGTTAAAATATAAATTTTGTATATTTCTATTATTTCATTTTTGTCAACTTTTCATGATACCGTTGTAAACGTAAAAAAGAGAACAGATGGATCGGAATATCAATGTCAGCTGTCTTTAATCCATTAAAAAGTAGTTCAACTTGAAGTTACGATGCTTGCAATATAAAGCTCGTGTCAATAAGCACGCACCCACACACACGCAGACGCGTGCTGTTGTTCTAAATAGCGCCGAAACAATGAAATCTGAGTGGAGCTTCTGCAGCTCCACGTCATCGACATCAATTGATGATATATTCACATGATTAAATCAAACATTATATAAAAAATTGAATTAGGAAACGTGTTTACTATCTACCATCATTTGTGATAATAATACTTCAAACAATAATACTTCAAACAATAATAATGTTGCATGTATTATCGTAATAACAGCAACAACAATGGTTTAAATATTTCTGTATTCTGCATTTTTTACCTTCAATATTGGATATTGGAATAAAATATTCGATTTTTTATGGTTTCTTATCTCCGTGAATTCATCAGGATTTTACCCGAGTGCTTCCCGGTACGCGTAAATTATTCATTTTAAAAAACTTTCCAATCGTACTCTTGGGCATTAGAGAATTATTTAAAATACTTGCAAAGGGTTATTTTTATGGATTAAGGAAAAAAAACAGTGCCTTATGATCAGAAACAGTAAATTAAAGGCTTCAGGCATAGCTTGAACAAACGAACATTAGTTATACGCTTGACGTTATACATATATGGTGTCAATATAGTTGGCGTACTGTTGGTCTGCTTGTTGTTTACAGAACAATGGAAATGGTTAACTTATAAAATATATTATTAATTCAAAAGTACAATTTAATCTGGAAACTGTTAAACGTTATTTCTGGTAAAAATTACTGATCTTTTGTAATTGATACTGCTTGAATAGAAAACGTCTTCGTGATAAATTTGAATAAAATTTCTTCAATGCTACAAGTTTGTTACCAAAGCAGATTCAAAAGTCATATTCCATACAGATTATTTAAAGTGAATCCTGGCTGACAAATTCCACGAGTCACTGTTGTTCACTTTTATTAAAATATTCAAACGAATTGAAATTCTCCAGTTGAACAAAAACCGATATTCTTTTGCTACTGACAGTAGAGGTTGTCAGCTTTCCAAAAGTACAGATCAAAAACTCGAACCCATCAATTGACAATAATATCATAATTGGTCAGAAACACATCGATTTCTTCAGTTCTTAAATGACAAAGAAGAGTTTGCGTATAAGAAAAAATAATTTAACATTTAATTAGATCAGGAATTGAGTATAAGGTTAAGATCACTACTGAATCCTTCTGCTACTACTGTGTTAACTTTATATTTATTAATAGAACCGCATCTATACACGGAGAGAATATTTATATTATGGGTCACCTTCATCGGAAAAGCGTTTGGCTGTTTCAGAAGTGATTTGCATTTTTCGTACTTTCGATGTAACCACCTATTGCATTAATAAAATTTGAAAGGGAATAATAAAGCTGTCCATGCGTTGTGTACAACTTATTGATACAGTGCTCTCTCTCTCTCTTTTTTAAAAGTCTAGTTAAGGCTGATTCGCAAGGAAGGGTTTTCGAAGGTTCCATTTCATTTATCATTTTAGTGTTGACTAGACTAACATGGTCTTATTAACGTTTGAGTATAATCTAGATCGAAAAATAAAATTGGAACATTTTTGCACTAACTTTATTTACATAATATTTACATCGAAATATATAGTTACATCGAAAATAAATGACAGCCAATTTTAAATTGTCACCGAAAACGCATCAGCCAGTCGAGAGACAAATAAACGAGCTTGAAGCGATTTAGGGAAGCCTAAATACGAACAGGTGGCACATAGATTCATCGAAGAATTGCACTCGACACGTGCCGAGAGTGAACGTGCGCCGACCCGTGGCAGAAATTACGAAACGCAGGAAACGCGAGGCGATCGATTTTCCGGCCCCCGGCTCATTCCGCCTGCCAGTCTGCCTGCCACCGAATGCATTTTAATCTTGGTGTTCAACTGCAGTTCATAGGCGACGCGAATGCAAGATTTGCATAGAAGGGAAGAAAATTCATAGAGTACTACCGAACCGTTCATTTATTTGCCAACAGCAGTCGACACGAGAATGGCAAATAACAATAAAATCAATTTACCACAAGTCGGAAAAAATAGTATACGTCTTGCATTTAAAAGCAATCTCATCCCTTGGGGGGATACTTGGAGGTACCTGTAAAGAATCTCCAAATATTGAATGTATTAGGATAAAATAGGCCATCTGTTTGTATCAGAATAATCGATAAAGTTTCTGGGATAATTCCGAGTTTTGAGGGCTTCAATTCATTCTGTGATCTCGAATGTTGCTGACGTCCGACACGTCACGGACTGGTGATGAATTACAGACGTAAATGGACTTCGCTTCATTTGAGGCGGAAGAAGCTTCATTTTCAAACATCTTGGACTCTTGAACAGAAATATTCTTCATCCAATAATTAATAATGGAACACATGTTAGGACATCTTTAACATCGAATAAACTGTAAAAAATAAATATGTTCCTGAGCTTTGAATGATTTATTTCGATGCCAGTAGGTTTCATGCTGATGTCAAGTTCTTATGATGTAATCCTTGTACGACATCACGCTAGGTCCAACAGTATGCTTAGGATCTTGAAATTTGCTACACATTTATTTCCAAAACAATAAACCATTATTCAACAATCCGCAGCTCTAGGTAGATCATATATCATGTCGAACGTCAACTGTTAAAAAGTCTATTGGTTTTCGCATCAGTCATTGACTTCATTAATTATTACTGCATCATTTTGATGCGCATGGATTTGGTGAATTGTTAGACATCAAACTGTCGAATCGCTATAATTTATTTGCTGGAAGAATAATGCATCAGGATAATGCTGACATATTCTGACGTCATGTTAGATACCGCTCCTGTAGGGCAATCAATGTGTCAATTACACGTCACCTATTCGTGAATTATGAAATGATCAGTTTTGATTTTGACATAGCGCGACGTCAGAATTGGTTCAATAAATTTTATAAATAACTAATACAACTATATCGTCAGAACTACAACAGCAGAATTAATTTAAATTACGTTATGGTTACCCGTTAAAAGTTGTTTACTAACAAGTGAAAACGCCAATCTGATTCTCGTAGGTATTTACTACTTCGAACACTAAGATTGCTGAAATACGAGTTCCACGTCGATCGCAAATTAAACGAATTTCAAACTGCAATCCAACCGAACTCGAAGAGTAGGATTTGTTGGAATTCCTTCAAGTTTCAAAGTTTCTAGAATGAGGCTATGTTTCACGAAGTTCCGAGCAGGATTCCTAAATCAAAATAGACAGCCAGCGATTCGCAGAACCAGAATATTTGTTATAATAGTAATACGTAGAAAATAATGTACAAACCTATTCCGACTATTGTTGTAAGATAAGGTGAAACTGGAAATAATATCGTGTACGTAATCATCTATGCAGGAAATATATTTGAAAACTTTGCAACGGTGAACTTGAAACGTCTACAATTTCTCTCGATATAACGAGATTCTATCTATTTTGTGCTTCTTCGGAAGTACTTCTGACGATGGAATTGACCTAGATCGAGTGGAGTGAAAAATTCAAAGATGTAGATACTTGATGGACACAAAATTGGAAAAGCCTGCAAAGCAGTTTCGCCAATTGAAAGGGAATTAGAGCAATGCTTCGTTTAAATCAGGTACAGTTAAAGTGGCATGCTAGTACCTTAACGTTAACAAAGAAATGAGAATTGTTGATGTTGTATGCCGAAAGTTATTTGCCTAGGTCCATCATAAGTGTAAATTAATGGCGTTTCCTAGGACCTTTCAATATGATGTTTGACTTTCGTATTATGACGTGCGTAACCTGAGAGAATGCATGAAATATAGAAACATGATGATAAATGCAATAACGTTGGTTATTGGAAACAGTACTACGTCTGTAACGTATATTGACAAAGCTAACAATTGTTTCCCGATAGAACGCATCATTTCATTTTCTATCAGCTGTCTAGACTATGTCGTCGTCGATGATAGTGTCTTCCTTTTGAAAAATGAGGGTATAAACATGTCGTCGTGCAACTCGTCGACGATATCGATCGTAGTCAACTTGAACTACTCCATGCTCCCTTACAAGGACCTGGTGTATGTTAGCATTAAGGAAGACTCATTTCATATGATAATTAGGAACTTCTGAATGAAGAAGTCAAGCTCAACAATGAATAGCGCGTGCAGATAATTGGCCGGAAACAACTGAATCTCAGGAAACCTTCAAGTGCTCTTAATTAATGAGAAGGCATAAAAGTTCTTTTTTAATTACGTCAATATTAACGATGAGATTAAAATGAGGACGTCATCCAAATGTACCAATTACGTACATTTATTTGGGATTCCAGGCATTTGGCCTTCATTACACGATGTCACGATAAAGCGGGAAATTTTGCATGACGTCGGATGCTAATTACGAACACCATGAAATATATCCGATAAATATTTTCAATCTCGTCATTTCCATAGTTGCTTTTTTGTGCTCTAGAATCGGAAAGGTCATAAAAATTACCTTTTTGGGGACAAACCTTCAGGTTTTCTCGAAGGGATAGCTATTGGGATAAAATGTACAGTCACGTGGTAAGACGAACATCGTTCTCGAGGGGGCGAAGAAAGACTGCGATAGCAGAAGAGGCAAAAACTGGCAGATCTCAAGCACATGAGCGAGACAGCTACGCGAGACGAGTAAATAGGGGATGGGGTGACAAAAACAGAAGACAGTGTCAAATAAATAGGGAAAGCTCATAGTAAGGTAGGGACCGAAACGAGAAACATCGAAAGGTGCGAAGAAAATAACGGAAAATCTTTAGATGCTGGATGATATAAGGAACTCAGCTGAGATCAAATTTACGAGGAATTTATAAGAGTGACGTGATCACGAAGGGATCTCGGAGATACGAGCACAAGTGAACAAAACTGAATGAGAAAGGAGGGAGCGATGCTGGGCTGTATCGATTTCTACTCTTCTCTCCCTCTCTCTTTCTGTGTTCTGTCTCTCTCTGCTGTCTTTCTCCATCTCTTTTCACCCTCCTGGCTTCCCCTATGACGTCATAAACGCAACCAACCACCCTTAGGGCGATACATTCGACTCTGAAACGCAACATTCATTCAGAAACCCGCTCGGCGATATTTAGGTGGACAATGACCTTTTGCGTCACGACCCACATCCGTTTTAAAAAAAAGCCCGAGTGAACTCGAATTCTCAAAATAATATAAATGGCGTCATGTTTGTATATGGCACAAAGAATTTCTAAGCGTTTAATATTCATGTTTCCTTGTAGATAATTTTGAATGCCGCTTTTTGTTAGGGCGGTCAAGGTGAACTTATTTTATGACCATGGTTGAAAACGATTTAGAAGTATATTTAAGCATCAGATAATACTAACGCTGCATGATACTGTGATTAAATATAGCTCGGAGCTAATTGAAAATTCATTGATTTGCAAAGAGCGCAACGGAAAATTGACGCTAAATCTTGCAGGATACCAGTGAATGGAATTATGAGTAGGTAATTCTTTTAAGGAAATAAGCTTCTGAAAGGAATTAAAGAAACTGGTAAGTGTTATTTTCAACCCAATAACACATGTAGACGTTGAAGTCGCTCGCTTTGCGCAGAACCGTACCATTCGAAGTGACTATTTCGTTGCGCAAGAAAGCTTTTTGGAGATAAGGTTGCTCGAATAACTGGGATGAGAGACGATAACGCTCGCCGATCCAAATTTCCCCAGGCGCCAATTTGCGAAAATTTTGTTCGAAAATGGATCCAGCATTTCCCACTGCGCGATTTATTTCCGCCAAGATGTTTTTGAAAATCGCGTCTTCCTATAGTCACAACGTCGTTCGTGGATGAGTCGTAAATTACATGAAGTATAAAACGTAACACAAGCCTCTTATGTCTGAACGAACTGCTCATTACGTATTCATCGACGTAATAAACGGCCGAGAGCTGTGTTGTGCGAAATAGAGCAACCTCTCCTTGGGGAGGGAAATTATGCATAACCGGAAGTGGGACAGTTTGCTAAAAGTTAATTGTACGTACGTTACACAGGTTCAATAGCAATAGCCAACTATCAGTTCCCTGCAAAAGATCGTTAAGCTTAAAGAATGACAGTGGTAATGTTGGAGTTTTAATGACTAACTTTGTTTTTTACGTCGAAATTAGCAATAGATGAAAGAAAATCTGAACTTTTCACAGCGGTCGTCATCCTTCTGTTAGTTACGGACATCGTTAAAATGCCACTTCCATTTAATTTTGATTCACTCATTTTATGAATCTCTGGGAACTCGTAAGCTTTTATACGATGGTTGTATAGTTACCTATATCGTATGACTGTTGTTATTTCCAAAGATGTTTTTTTTTAAATTAATACCCATCGTATTAGCTTTGTTTTCATGGAAATAAATGCAGTATTCAGTTAACACCATCGGCAATTGACGTCGACAATTATCATCATTAACAGTTCCAGATCCGCAGGTCAATCAATAACAAGAGAATGTAAATTGCGCTACTCTACTTGCTATTCTCATATGATCATAATTAGTACACTGTAAAAATGAATAATTATTCCCTACGAATATAAACAAAAATAATCTTTGCAACGTTTCTTAATTGTGTAGAAGTTGCAAATTTTCCACTATTCGCTTCACAAAAATGAAAAGAGAATTGTCGCGTTTTTAGGTAAAAGTTTCATCGAGGAGCAATAATGAGAAAATTGATTATTTAATTTCCAATTGCCAAAAGTCAAGGAAGCTAGTACACAAATTCCTTCTCGTTAAAATTTCAGATTCAATATAGCTCGTTAGCGTAATCGCTTACCTTAGCTCATAATTTCAATTTGCCTTTATGGCCAGCTCGAAATTTAAATATTTGCCTGTTCTATATTCCCTACGCGGATTCTCTTTCAGCTGATCTCGCAAATACAAGGGGAGAAGGTATTTGCTACAAGGTCGTTTTAATAAACCTACTTTTATGAAGCTTCTGATTGTATTTTCACCCTGACTCGAAGCATTACACGCTATCATAGGCATTCCAAAATCTGGCATATCCTAAAACCTACATTGGATCGATGCTCACCCATTGGTCATTAATCACTGTCTGTGTATATGACAGCATCGCTTAGAGGGTACATGTATTAGAAGAGAGTGCGAGAAAAACGTGGAAAATCTAAACGGGAGCTGCAAATAAGATTTCCAGATCGATCACATTTATTACATGTGCTACATAACTATTTGCTTTTAATGTAAATATACATGTTGATAATAATTCCAAAATTTTCTATCTGACAGATATCGCCTCCGAGGAGAAATAAAGAGAATATATGACCATGAACCTTTGCTAAATATTGACGGATCAATGCTAAAGGCACATATACAATTTGGAAATTGGAAAATAAATTAGGTTAACTGATATGAAAAATTCAAAAGTTTACATTTGACATCTCATTCATAAAATTTTACACTCTCGTTTTTTCCTGATTTATCTTGTCACTTTATTACCCGATCTTTTTGGGGGATATGATCATTTTACTCCAGCACGTTTTTACTCCCATTTGCCATTGATTTATCTCTCGCGTATTCACTAAAAATGACTGAATCGAATGAGAGCATTCATCTTTTTGACGAATTTCGCTTTCTCGCTCCATCTGACCAAGATTTGTTCCTACATTATATAATGGCGTTACAATGATATTCTTGAAAGAGCTCTATCCTTCACAGAGTATTTTTTTGTCTTTGGCTTTGTCCCAGATATTTTTTACACGTATCTACCATAATGGCATTGGGCAATTACTCCTTCTTCTAACTTTCCTAAATCTTGAAATTCAAAGGTGATATATTTGAATAATAATAACATATTGAATATATATATAACATTTTCTCTAAGGTTTGTTACTAATAAATAGTTTTATTGATAGAAATAGTCTATAAAAAATTAAGATTTATTATCATCGAAACTTTTGGAGATCATTCATCAGTCTCTGTCACAAGCTTGCTTTTCTCCGAAAACGTCGATTCTGCTGTATAAGGAGACACGGAAGACTCGTCCTCATCCCACGGAATTTTACTCAGCTTTTCGTCAGGTTCTACTAATTTCTGGAAGATCGACATTTCAATGGGATATTGTAGACCTTTACCTTTGGGTAATTGTATACTGCTCTTCCGACGCAATTGCTGGTACTTTTGTTTGTTATAAGCTTCTCTATTCCTGAAAACAAAAAAGACTCGTATGTGCATTAGATCTGCCAAACAGAACAAAAACATTAAACAAAAGTATACATAAAATATTCAGTATATATTAGAGTATTCTCTCGTCCTCCGTCTGCTTTCACTACTTAAATAGCACATAAAAGCAGTACGGGTTTAAAATTTACTGATCTATTCTGAATTATATAACATAAGTCGTCGGTATATTGAATATTAATCTTCCTACGAATCTCCATTTGTATGTTCCAGCTTTACTCAATAGTTTAGCAACCGCTGCATAAATATTCTTATCCATGGGTGGACTGTCATCATGGCTAATGTTTAAGACAAACCAAAGCAGAATAAAGTAGAATTTAATTTTCAATCTGGCTATATTTAACGCACTTTCTCATCGGATCGCAAAATATCCCTTAGCCAATCTTTACACTCGAATAATTAGCAGAAGGTATGATTTTACAGAGAACGGCGCAAAGTGCTCTTCAACACCAAGTGCATCGAGAGTTTCGAGTAACACTTGTTTTCGTGTTGTACAATAAAAACGATTCCAGATAAGCCTGTTCCAATTTACGGTGCAATTACGCCTGTTTGTTTTTACAGTGCCTGCCGTGCGAAGCAGCTGCTGCTCTGAAATTAACAATTTACTTCAAAAGACTAAAGCAGAATCAATACGTTCTCGCAGATATCGGTTACCGTCTGCCTGGATTGCATAAAAGGCAGAGAGAGTAAGTTAAGATACTTTCCGAAAGTTATTATCTAGGAAAATTATGCAGATCGATGCAAAATGATTGTTTTATTATTACCTGTCAAACTAGTGAACTTCACAATTGGAATATTGGCCATTTTCTGGCTTTAACATCCATTCTGAATTTTAACAGATATTTTTAAACTAGGGAAAGTAATGTTGCGAGGAATAATTTAAGCAGAGTTTTAACTGGATATAAAGAATTAAGCTGAGGATATATCCGGCGAGGCTTTTCACGAAGAAAGAACGTTTTGAGACAGGTAAAGAGTCGACCATTTATCAAGTTCAGCCATTATGAATTCATTTCATTACTCGGTTACCGTATTTGACTGCTGAGTAACTAATTCATTACAACTTCTTGCGCAGTTATTAACTTAATCCCTGTTTTAAATTGTTATCAGAAAATTAAACCTCTGCTTCTACCGATCCTAATCTCAATTACTTTCCAGACCGCTCCGAGCATTATCGTTTTATAAAATTTTCCAGAGTTCAAAAATAGAGCTCTTGAAGATATATTTTTTATGTTTGTGTAATGAAGTCTAGAATAGGGCATCTGAAGAGAGCAGAAGGCACTGATCAGTTTTTAGAAGTTTTTTTTGCTAGAAACGACATGTCAGTTTCATAGCCGCCCAACTATGTTTTCTTGCTTCGCTTATTGTTTTTCAATCTTTCGATACTGGATATTCCGTACGTAACTAAAGAACTGTCCAGTTCTTTAATGCCTGATGTGATTTTTTACAATCTTTCCTGTTGTTTACGAATATTTATTGCCTAAAAAGTGTAAAGCCTTGAGCTATTTCAAAAGCATCTTTCATTCCTCAACTTATGTACAGCGAAAGTTCCTGTCAGATATTATTTGCGAACTACAAGAGGGAAGAAATTAACGAAGAAGCCAGTATCTTCAGCCAAAATTCACCGACAGGTCGTCAACATCGCCTTCGGCGTCGCCGTCGGCGAATCCCTAGCATTTGCTTGGCATGATTCCAAAGTTTCCACATTTTCTTCCCGTTTAGGAAACGAACTTTTTACAGGAAACGAAACGCGTTTCTCGCCACATTCGAACCTGTCCGCGATCAATAACATTTCTTTTCAGCCAGTTAGAACTGGGGAAAACAAGCATATATCTAACCCACAAAAACAAAACATAAAACAAATGAAAAATGTGATAGCATTTTGAACCCGTAAACAATTCCCTTGTATTTACATGAATAATATTGCATTTCAAACAAATAACGGTTCTAACAATCTCTGCAGAAAACGTATGTTGCACCGACAATTACGAATTTTAATTTGCATATAAAATTCGAGGTCGTAACGCATCGCGAACAGTATAGGTGTAATCGGAGGTCAGGTTCTACCAAGGTAATATTTACTTACATTGAAAGAGTATCAAATAAAATATATTCGGATTCCTTGTCGAAGTAGCTCATCCTTGCGTCAACTTCTAATAACAGTGGACAAGATTTTGCAGCCAATTCGAAAGCTTTTCCAACTAAATTAAAGAACAATTAAAATATCTCGTAACCATTATCAGAAAAGAACTTGACATAACCCTTACCGTACGGTCCTAAGTCGTTATTTGACAAGTCGAGTGATAGTTTTGAAAAATTCGTAGATCCCGATGATATGACTTCTGCAAGATTGATTCCCGCTTGGGCAGTTAGGCTGCAACTACTCATGTTTATCATTTCCAATGTTGTAGTTCGTAATAAAACTGGAAATTAATAGCATAACAAATTAATTAAATTAACAAGTGTACTTTAAGAGAAATGAAAATTTAGAATATTACTATTAGAATCAGTAAATCTCGTTGCTCAACTTACGCGATGCAATATGGTAAGCTCCCGTATCTCTGATTGGATTCAACCTCAAGTTCAGATGTCGTAACGACGTCGGGTACTCTTCTTGTGTTAACGCAAATACGATTCCAGCCACTCCATTCGGCCCGATGTTATTGTTCACCACGTGGAGAATCTGTAGATACTTGTTTTCCATGAGAAAACCTCCAACTGCATGTGCTCCGCCGTCACCCAATTTGCAGTGAGACAAATCGACCTCCACCAACTACGAGAAACATGTATCGTTGGTGTCAGGAGAATGGATTGCATTCGTCTTAAGAGTGGCCTAATAAAGCTTCATACAATTCAATGAATAATTCAAACTCTGAATATTGCATGCTTAACATGTATTCTAATTTCCTGGAAGGTGAAATCCTAGTTCACGAATTCTACGTCGCTATATATTGCACATGTCCGGAAGTGAAATGCGAAACAGTTTTCTTAGTGATAAATTGTGTTGTTTCCACGGTTTAACCGGTGATAAACTGAGTTGTTTCCATGACTAACATAGACAATCAAAACGTCACTTTCTAATATATAACCCGACCACGACATGGATTCCAACATTCGCTTCTGACTTGCTTTGCTGGCAAGTCCAAAAATTGGTGACCAACTTTCACATTTATTAAGTTACTACCCAATGATCAATATTTCATGTAAATTATTGAAATATTTTAAAAATTCGATTACTTATTTACGTAAATTTAAATATTTTCCAATTTCTGTTTTAAATGAGCAAAAGGAAAAATGTTGGTCGAGGTTGGAAAAGGTCGTGAGTGTTCTAGAGATTCCCACGTTAGTTAGAAGAGAAATCAATTTGCACTTTGCAGGTTCATAAAACGATATCGCGAGTACTTCCGCAGCTGGCACGGTCACGACTTGGCTCGCGTTTTCAAAGTGGGGTAAAGTCGATCCTAACCATTGTAGGAGTCTCGAGATAGTGTGAAGCGAGCGTAAAACTGGCTGAGAAAAGCGATCGGTGCAATAAATGCGGTTGAAACGACGCAGTCGTCGTATATTCACCATATTATTTACGGCGAGTCTTCGAAGCAGTACTGATGCTTTGGCTTGATCCAAATTGCTTCTAGTCAAGCTGAACTTCCTCAGGTTTTTGGACTCTTTGATCCCATCTCCCAAGTTCACGCAATCTTGAACCGAAAATCTAGGAAAAAGTTCAATCTATATTATCTCATCCTGAAAATTTTAGATTGTTCGTTTCATATCAGGAATTAATTACTTAAGAGCATTATATGACGTTATTAGAAATACCACCACATTGGATTGAAAATCACGTACTTATTTTAACGGTTCTGCGTGTCTAGCATTTGAAATTGAACTACGGATGTAGGACTCTTTAACGTGAAATACTGCAGACAATATCTTTCGAAAGGTGCAATTTAGTGGTTAATATTGTTGGACTTAGTATTTAAGCCATCGTACAAGACATTTTAAGTTCTTCTCTCTGGTGGACAGTAAATTATTGAATTAGTCCTCTTTTGAAGAACGACCAAGTAATAAATAGTGTTTAATAGAAGAACTTTGAAATTGAGTTGAAGCAAGTGATTGATTGACATGTTTGGAATTATAGCTTCGAAGAAGATATATGGCACACATTATTTATTGCATACCATAATAAGACTTTAGATATGTTGTTTACTAAGCGTGTCCACTACACTTTCATTACCTCTCCACGGATTTCAGTGTTAGTACATAGTGGAGCTATGCGCAAAGAAGCCGAGCCAACACAACCTCCGAATTTCGCTATTGCGGAAAGTTTTAAGAGCGGTCGGCAATAATTAAGAAACGACAAGTTTCAGCAGAGTCGAAAAGTTGGCAATGTCAAACAATGCTCACCAATGCCAAGGGAAGACTTGCGGCCCTATTAACTACGATAAGAATACGGCAAATATTCGAAAAGACCCTTAGCTCAGTGATTTTTATCCGGACGCCCCATTTCGTCGACATTTAATGCGAATACTTTCTGGCGTGGTTTCTGCCGCCCTTGTATACCGTATTTGAGTAAAATCGATTTTGCGTTTGGCGAGCACGCTCGGACGAGTGCGTCGTACTATCCTGTTACTGGGAAACTCACTCAAAATCTCTCCATTGGAAGCCGTCGTCCATATAAATCATGCCGAACTTGAGGCGAAGGTCTTCGAGGTTAGGTAACATCTGTAGAAGTATGTTGAACGGAATGTGATGTACACTAGGATCCTCCGCTTCTATAGTTGGTTCACTTTCATCAGTCATGTGACGTGGAATTCTGTAGAAAGATTCATTGACGAATATTATTTCATTAAAACAAAATTGTTATAAATATTTTGTTACCTCGTGCCGACAAGTTTTTGAATGTCGAGCTTGAAAATATAATTATTGACAAGAGTGATGAGTTGTTCGACATGCTCTTTTTCGGCTTCAAAGTAAGTAGGCTCCAGCGATTCTAGATATTCCGTCAAGTGGCGTTCACAATATAGCCGAAACCACGAACCACCATGATTTGCGGGGTTGTTGTATTCCCACCTAACGTTGAAATTAACTTTAATACATCCTGAATATACGCGGAATCTTTTGATATGAAAACTTTTGATTTTATTATGCTGAAAAAATTCTATGCCCTAGTTTTTACAACTGTTCGATATATATTCATATACTGACACGTACGACACGGAAATATCTCGCTATTCGATAAATATTCCCGGACACTCTATACATATGTAGGAGAATATCCCGGCAAGAAGCCAACGCTTTGCGAATACCCGAATTCCTTACACCGGTCTTTTACTTCTCTTTTTTGGATTTTACGGAATAACTTTGCAGTGCGGAAACGAACCATAAATTGACTAAAACCTAGATGTATTAAAAGTATTTCCTTATTGTGCAGAATTTCGTTGTAGGATAAAATATTGCGTCGAATTCCAAAATTGGATGGTCTGTTACTAACCTAGCTTTTGCTGATCTTTCCCAATAAAATTCATACGGGATTTTTTCTATCATGAACTGAATTGGAAGATTAGTGGGTAATAATTCCAGAAGAATTGCTTGATCGACGCATGTCGGTAGATTTTCCAGTTCCAAGCCATGTTCCCATCGACTCGCTAACACACGCAACGAGAGTATTTTTAAAGAAGGAATCTCCCCTTCATCCCAATTCTCTTCCTCAGGGCGAATTGTCCTTGCAAGCTCACTTGGAACGTTCACTGCTTGCTGGGAACATCTAAAATTGAACAAAGTCAAGAAAAATACCTAAATTCTGACATCGCTAAATTTAAGTAATGTACGGAATTTACAAAAGAATTTGTAATTGTACCTGTAAGCCTCAAAAGCATTCTTGGGTACAGTGTTTAAAACTTTCGCCAAACTGTGGTTTGTTGAATACGCCGACGTAGAGGTCGGAAACATGTTGACGTTGAAATGAAAAGCTGATTGGTGATATACAGTTCTCTGCCGTTAGAAACCTATTGAGTAAAGTAATAATATCTATAGTAATAGTTATAAATTACAATACCACCAACAGTGATTCTCAACCTACCCCGACGGGCAAAAATCAATATTTACAAACTAATTCGTGCTATGTCACTTTGCTATGTTATAAATAATTACTCCATATCAACACAAACAAATATTACAATTTATTCTAAAAATCTTAAATAAATTTCTTTCTTTTTACAGGAGTGTCCAGAGGGACTCGTTCATGAAGACTCATTCAAAGATATCTATGCAAAGTTCTTCCCACATGGCAGTAAGTTTTTTTTTGTTCTACTCCCATTGTTGGTGTGCTCCAAATGTATTAGTAACAATTACCATTACAGATTCTAGCCTTTATGCCCATCACGTGTTCAAAGCCTTTGACGTCAATTGCAACGGCGCCATAAGTTTTAGGGTAAGGAATTCTATTTTTACTATGCATCGTAGAATTCCAAAATTTATTCGTAATGAATATAAAAAATACCACATGAAGTGAGAACAAAATTACGTTTTAATCCTAAAATGTAATGTAAAGTTCTTAATCGTATTTAGAAATAAATTGATTGTTGCAGGATCTCCTGGTGACATTGTCCACTTTGTTACGTGGAAGCATTTACGAGAAACTGCGGTGGACCTTCAAGTTGTACGATGTCAATGGCGACGGTTGCATTACGAGAAACGAATTGGGTGAAGTCGTAATGGCCGTGCACGAACTGATGGGTCGAAAGCATCACGCGGACGAAGAGAGGAAAGCCAGAGAACAGTTGGACAGGGTCTTCCGGAAACTCGACCTCAACGAAGATGGCGTCATAACCATCGAGGAGTTTATCGAAAGCTGTCTCAAAGTAAGGAAACTTTATGTGAAATCTTGAACTTTGACGTTTTAATTATAAAAACACGGACCAAAATTTCTCGTGAAATTCACATAATAGGGGGTATTCTACAATTTGACAATTTGTGACTTCTACAATAAAGCATGTGATATTCCCATGTCACGTAGTTTTTAGAGCGCGGGACCCACATGGGGATCCGAATGTTAACCCGAATAGCACGCTTTATTCCATCAATATTCCTGGAATATTCCTTTGGAACATTGGGAATATTCCAAAGTAATATTCCATCCATAATCCAGGAATGTTGAAATGTCCTACATTTGGAATATTCCTGTGGAATATATCTAAAACATTAAAATAAACCTTTTTGGTTTCATTAAAATTAAATATTAAAAAAAAATGTATCCTGAGTAAGACTCGAACCCTAGGCCGCTGCATAGAAACCCATGCTCAGAACCACTCAGCTACACATCCTGTTGAAATACCCCGGTAGAATTTGAAATCAGGCTGTCCTGATCATTGGCCAGTTTCGGGCCAGGAAATGTAACGCGGCCAAGCAGGTCCTTACCAGAAACTGAGCAGGTTCTGTGCAGAACCTGCAGTAATCTGGTCAAGTATCCTGCAGATATGTTTTTGTTCAGGTTGTTTTACCTCTAAACTTATCTGCCATATGGGCTTGCTCAGGGAATGCACTAGTCTTGCACAGACCTGCTTAGATACTGGTCAAGACCTGCTTGACCGCGACGTTACATTCTCTGTCCCAAGCCTGACCAGTGCCCAGGATATCCTTGCGAGTACCTGGCAAGAACCCAGTCAAAATTTCTACCAGGAGAATTTGCAAGCATAAGCAATATCAGTTACCGCGATTTAATTAACAAAAAAGTTCATGTCTATAAAGTGATTTAATGAATTAGGCGTCAATATGCATAGCAAATAGAAGTGCTATAAAACTTAAGAAAATTATACAAGAAGTGAGGAAGAAAATCGGCGAACATGTTCGTAATATTCTAATATTCTATCCTCACTCATTAACAATAAGTTTAATAGCGCTTCTATTTGTTATGCATATTAACGCCTAATTCGCTGAAACACTTTATAGACATGAACCTTTTTTTATTGAATCGCGATAAATGATATTGCTTATGCTTGCAAATTATTTCAACAGAATGTGTGGCTGAGTGGTCCTGAGCGTGGGTTTCTATGCAGCGGCCTAGGGTTCCAGTCCTACTAGGGATATATATTTTTAAATTTATTTAATTTTAATAGAACCAAAAAGGGATAAATTTAATGTTCCTGCAATATTCCACAGGAATATTCCGTTCGTAGAACATTTCAACATTCCTGGAATATTCCAGAAATATGGATAGAATAAAGTGTGCTATTAGGGAAACAAGTAAAAAAAGGATTTACAAATATAAAAGTTAGGGTGTACACATTTGTATTTTTGTTTATTTTATTTATTTCAGATTATGCGTAAGTCAAATACTAAGAACACAGTAGAATTCATGATAGACAACGAGATGATAGTCGACAGAAGTCACGACGCGGAGAGCACTTGTACATTGAGGGACTTTTTCTACTAATATTTGTTAAAGTGGAGACGATAATTATAAAAAATATTTGCAATTTAGGCATATCCGTGTGACGTTACGAACATAACGCGGCTTAGGGTAGTGGCAGAAGCGACGCTCCACTTCTTTTGGTAAATATAATGAGACGGGAGGGGAAGGCAAGGAACCGTATGGGTAAATATACCGGGACACTGCTGGTAAATAAAGTTTAAGAAACGAACGACACAATATTTACGTTATTTAGCAAGGAACCCTGGTTGGAATTTCCGTTAGGCCGAAACTTTTGTCCTTTATCATTTATTTATCGCTGAATTTATTTCTGCAAGTATGGATGCATTATCCTTAAATTGCAAATATTTTTTATAATTATCGTCTCTATTTTAACAAATGTTGGTAGAAAGAGTATCTCAGTTTACAGTGAGAGAAGTTTAAGATATCAGCTGCAATGGGTATAGCGGAGCAGAAGTGTTATGCTCTAGGACAATTACCGTGCAACCTTTTAAGACGACTGTTATGCCAACACTCCATTTTGTATACCGTGTGCGTCTTTTGCTCCCGGTCATAGGGGATCCCATGTTATAGCTTTCAGCCAATGAGAGACGAGCTTGGCCTTTAGGTCGGCCAATGGCGTGTTAGCAATACAGCCAAATGAAAATACCTTACGCAGAAGTAAACAAATGCTTAATTATTATAACTATTCTAACCGAATGAAAGAAACAAGGAGAAAAATCCGTCACAAAATGTTGCCTGGATTAGATAAGCATTCAGTTTTCAGTTTTTATATTAGATTTAAAAAAAACTGATCCTTTGTGACAGTTTATTCAGAAGTTCTTGGTTCTTGTGTCTCGTTCTTCCCATGACTCTACAAATGAGGTTCATTCTCTATCCTTGTATCCTGAAAAGAATAAAATGTCACAAAGGATCAGGTTTTTTTTAAATCTAACATAAAAACTGAAAACTTAATACTTATCTAATCCAGGCAACACTTTCTGACGGATTTTTCTCCTTGTTTCTTTCATTCGGTTATAATAGTTATAATAATTAGCATTTGTTTACTTCTGCGTAAGGTATTTTCATTTGGCTGTATTGCTAACACGCCATTGGCCGACCTAAAGACCAAGCTCGACTCTCATTGGCTGAAGGCTATAACATACGATCCCCTATGACCGGGAGCAAAGACTCACACGGTATAGTATGGTTGTCGTCCCCTTCCATTAGAGCACTGGTTGTCTGTATATAGGACAACTAGTGTCCCAGTCTAAGGCAGCCGTCATCTTAATCGACGAACGGCAGTCGTCTCCCGTTTTGCACCGCAGGTATCTCTACTAGCATGTCTGTAATCTTAAACTTCTCTCAGTGCATACAGGTATTAACATAACTCTCAGCAAAAAATCCGCTAACTTTATACATACGTATAGGGATATATGTACACGAAATCATAGTGAAATTGTAGCGAAATTGCATCGCGAACAGATATAAATGAATCAGGAATTGATGAGAGTTGTGAGTGGAATGGAAAAATAACAATATAGACATGCATAATTCACAAATGACAAATGTTATTTTCACATTGCAATTATCTTGTAGGATTTGAGTTGCGTCTCTAGAGGGTTGCATGTGAATTTCCCATGTTTATCAGTTTGTACCTATTATTGACGAAATTTTATATCAACACATTCGATCATGCAGTAAATTAGTAGTATGCTATAGCACAATCAAGTTTTTAAATATATATTGTGATTTTAAGGGACAGCTGATATGAATTCGAAGGAAGAATTGATTCTGTTTTATTGATATACGATAGACACATACATTATGTACGAAAGTACCTGGGAACTGTAAAAAGAACGCATACCTTTTTTTTATTCAACAAACTGTACTTTTAACATTTCATATTGGTCCCATCAAATGTCCCCAAACACTCTTTAGGTAGTCGGATGCCGTCCATAGCTGCACACGCTCACACTGATTGAAAGTATCCTGCCAACCAACAGAACAAACAATTTAGAATTCCCTTTAAGCGGTTGAGATTAATTCCAGATACGTTCTGTACGTAATGTATGCTGTTTCTGTTTCTCCACAGGAGTTTTGGTTCGTTTTATAAAAACAATTGTTTAAGGCTAACTGTAGATAATGAAGTGGACATTAAAACGGTTCGTGTGTTGCAGGACGATGTTATTACGCGGTCGTTGGCAATGTTTGACTCCGAGCTTTGATCTCCGGCCGAGGAAGCGGCGCCGCCTCCGGAGAAGGTGGATTCACCGGCTATGTCCGGACCCGTGGCAAACGGTAGCGAAACATTGTCCACGAATTGGTCATTTTCGTCATCCTCGCCGTCACCACCACCCTATACGCCGCTACCATACCCCCAGAGCCCACCACCCTCGCCGCCGATCTACACCGCCGAGGAGGAGGAACCGGAAACTTCCACACCGTTCTTCAGTCAACAATGGTGGAGCCAGACGGAGGCCTCCCTTTTCACTTGCTGAACAGCGAAAGATCCACTCCAACGAGCTTTTCGGTCATCGATCACCATCGAACCCACCGGAAAGACTCCCACGCATACGCGAAACGACTCGAAACGTTCGCCATTGCAATAAGTGATAATAGATTAAAGCGCAGACACTGCGTCCTCCATCCACTCCCGACAATCCTGCCCCGAGAGAAATTTCCTTATCGTAATTTTAAAGCGCTCCACGAGCGCATCTTAAACTGTCCCGAATCCCCGAACAGGGTCTCAAGAAGCATTCTGGCGACTGTAAGCAACGAACACGGGAGCACAGTCGACGTACGCCGGAGGGGTGTGGCCGATTAAAAAAAAATCAAAGATACGAAGAAATGTGCCAAAATCATTTGTAGAAATAATTAGGCGCGTCTGTGAGACATATATCTTAACATATATATACACGCGTGGCTGTGAATCTAGGTGCGTCCGAGCAGTAGTGCGCGGATGTCAAAGATCAAAAGTATTGAGAAGCTGCAATAAGTCGAGTGCGACAGGGAAACCATGTCAGCGATGCGAGTCTTATATTTGGATTGTAGATAATTACTGTACTCGGACGTTTTTTCGCCGTCGTCGAGACACCTATGGGGTGCCCTTATGGATTATGTACTTAGCGACTAGGGGCAGCCAGTTACCGCGCAACTAGAATCAGTTTTGTAAAATTCATCGTCAGGGTAGATAGTGTTTTAAGAATTATTACCATCTGCGAATTGGAATTATTACGTAAACATTATATGGACTATCCGGCTGATTATTACGGATTTAGGCGTTAAATGATCCATTATCAAAAACATAGCAATGAAACTCCAAATTAGATTTAGGCGACTCGCGACTCCAAGGAAGCCACTATCGTTTAGTTAGTTTCGTTGGTAGGTACTCTTCCCACCGAGGTTTTGTTACGTTTCACTTTTTTGTTGATTTCTTTTAGGTTATGTTAGTTTTGATTTTTATCAAACTTTTCTCGATCATTTCAAATAGATATGTCACTGTTGATATTTACAAATTTTACCTTTCACTTATGGCTGTATCACTAGAATCCTTTGTTTTACTCCACCTTCTGGCATATATTTGACTTGATAAGAAAAACAGACAGAATATGGAAAGAATCGATAAAGGTGGGTGGTTACAACAGTGTTGATTCTGTTGCTAGGACTACATTCAGTAAATTCTTCTTCACTTCGTTAGAGTTCCTTTAGTAGGACAAAGGCTGCCATGTTATTATATCGAATGCTGAATTAGTAAAGCTTATATGTGTTCTCACCAACTCACTAATAAATACAATCGTACAAAACGTGGTGGCCCTATTCTAGGCTTGCTAAAGAGACTCTACAGTGGATTTTTGTGCAGCGCCTCTGTTGTCGAAATACGTAAAGTCAGTTATTTTAAGTAACAAGATTGCATAACCTTAATAGGATTACATTTTTGGGTCATGTTGCTCTTCGATATGCGACAAAACTTTTGAATCTTTGAATCATTTGCGGTTTGATCTAAGAAAATGTCTCATATGATCGTGGATTAGTTACGTTTGATCATTGTGGATGCTTAAAGTACCATGTTGCAACAGCAGAGGCGCTGCACACGCCACTATCAAGGGAGAATTTCATACATAATGTCCTAATCTCTCACACCTTGAGAAGTAGCACAACTTTAAATCAATCGGATTGCCTGAAGCGCTATTTCTCAGTGTGGTAGAGGTTGCCAAACAGTCCTACACAAATGTGGACCTCCAGGGCCGAAGTCGAAATTTATGTAACCTTCTTTCTAACCTCAAAAGTAAACACCAAAAATGTGTACAAGACAAATTTCGGGAAAATTGTCTGATGCGTAAGAAATGTTTCAGGGAAGAAAAATAACTTTTAAGGTTAGCAGAACTTAAATTTCGACTGCAAAGTATTAACTCACGAATGACTTTAGTATAGGAAATTGTTTTTACCAGCAATCAATGTGTTGAATCTTATAAGACTTTATCACGTCGTGTTTTTACTTGAAAATTTTAATAACATGAAAAACTGGAATCTAAGTCTTGTTAAAATTATTGAACTGAATTTAACGATCATTAATCATTGGGTTTTCAAAGTTTAAAACTTGTATCATATTGAAACTCACCATCAAAATATCGACATAATCTTTTAAATTGCAAGTTTTATACTCTCGGATTTGTGATCCATTTTTAACTCAACGTTTAGTCCTTGGATCTTAAAATTTTATGTCGTTTACTTTGTTTTTTCTATTTTTTGGAATAGTTAATTAGATTTTTAAATTGAAAAAAAAAACTTGAATTATAATCTCAAACTTTGGTCAAGAAAATGAAAATGAGAAAAAAATTTCAATCAGTTTTGCGGCACGTAACTAAAATGTGTTCCATTAGAATTAGCTCATAATTATAGTATTTTTTCTAAATCTACATTGTTGTCACGCATCAAGTTTGTTTTCTTCATTTCCACGGCAACTGTTTTAGCATTCCAGCCCTTGGGGTATTGTTTTATTTAATGTACTTAATACAATATTATTTTAATTTTAGTGCGGAGCTATCGAGCATGCTCTTTTCACACGCGGAAAGTCGCAACGGCGAAAACTTTTCGTTTACCGTTCGTTTAATTTTGGCGGATTATACAGAACACGAGTTTTTGCTATGACGCGGCCTCGAACTTTTTACCAAGAATTTCGGAGTTTTCTCGGCAAAAAATCTTTTACAAAATCGGATTCTACTAAATTTTTTATGGAATGAGGCTATACAAATAACATATTTTCCTAAGCTTTTTCGACGCTGATGAGTGTTAATCAGTTTGATATTCACTTTTGTATTCCGCTCTTCCGTTTGCGCCAACTTATTTCGCGAAAACGAGAAAAATTGTATTGTAAATTGAAGAATGAATGCTTAATACCGAAAAACGGTGTTTCATAATGTTATTCAATTACACTGAAGTTATTTTCGTAAAATTGATAACGTAGTTTTTAAATATTGACCTTCACATATCAAAAACTTGAAGTTACTTAGGAAATTACGAGATCAATTTGAAGAAAATGTTTTGTTTAGTAAATAGTGTTATGAAACATCAAACACAATTTTCGCTATTAAATCTCATTATTCTTCTCTTTTGTAATTCGGCATAATGTGAGCGAAATTCTCTACGACTTAAATCCCCAAAATTATCTACCATCAAAAAGTAATAAAAGTTTTATTTGAACAATATTTATTTTTCACTTAATGTGAACATTTTTTTTCGAGATTAGAAAAAATTGACAGAGAAATGGGTCTTATTAATTGTTTTGTACAACCTATAAAAGAACCTTTTGTAAATGTAAAATCAAAAACTAATACGTACATTAAACATATATTAAAATAATTAGTATAAATAAATAACATAATAAAAGACCTGATTCTCTGCCGACCGCGTCTAATCGCATAAAGATACACACTATCGTAGGCATAAAAGAAAATTTCCAAAATTTACAAATATATAGGCGGTCAAACGAATCCCTTTTTCATCTCTTTAATTCGATGAGAAATTGTCCATGAAAGTCGTGATTTAATCATATACCTGTATACATCTAACAACGTCGTCGAAGACATTTAGAAATTTAGCTCTTTCTATTTGATAAAAGTTGCCTTAAGTCGCTCGAAGAATATCTGAATGTAATATCACATTCGGGACAGTGACGTCAAGCGTTCCACCGCATTAACGTTACTATGCCAAAGTTTTGTCAGAGGTATATAAAAATGTAATATAAAAAAAACAACTCCGATTGTATCCTGTTTAACTAGAATAATCAAATGCTAATATATTGACAGCATTCTATAGTGTAATCTTCATGTTGTTAAAATTAATCTGGAGGATTCACTTTACATATTTCATAACAAGTTATGAACAATTTTTTTGTTAATTATTTCAAATTACTCGTTGTCGCATCGCTATTGAAAAAATATGAATTTGTGTGGATTCTGGTCGATTTTTACGAAGATTTTCCACATAAATATTTCATGTAGATTTTTGTGTGGGATTTCTTTTGTGTCGATTGTCTATTTGGAAATCCTCGTAGAATCTAAGTAGAAAATCCACGTGGATTTGTGTGAATTTTCTACGTGGATTTTTTATCTGGATTTCCGAACACAATAAGTCGATTTTTGTTGTATATTATGCATAAAAATGTACGTGGAATGTTCTCCATCCTTGTTATATGCGTACAATAATATGCAACTTTAAGAATTATCATATGATGTTCGGTTAGTCATAAAAAGTACGAGTGGAAAATTCGTACAGAATCCACTATAAATGTGAACATGAAATCTATGTGGAAATTCCATGTGGAATACACATGGAAGTGAACGTTGCTTCCATGTGGATTATTTCAATAAGGCATGATAATGATTGATATGATTGTTTTTTTTTTTCAAAAAATTGGATAAAAATTATTCTCATAATAAAATAATGGAAATTCAATCATGCAGACATTGAAATCTGGAATTTCGTGGGGATCCTTGCAGATGACCAACGCCTCAGATAATATTGAAATTACACAAATCTGATTAAATAACAATAAAACTGTATTTTTATTGATACCCAAAAATACATGCATTGAATGTATAACTGAAACCTGTAAAGATGGTGGTCAAATGTAATAATATTTATAGATAAAAAGATTTTACAGTTTCAGAACAATAGCTCTACTGCCCTCACATCCAGACTGAGTGTAAAGAATGACACGAATTAAAATACAATTGATTATCATAAATAATAACATTTTACTATTTCCTAATGAGAATATACCAAATTAGTTATGCCTGACTCAAAACAATAATATACAAAATCAACCAAAGGAATTGTTTGGATGGGCTTTTTATGAAGAATTAAAACTGCTGTCGAAATTTATTGGTCATAATATTTTGATAATTTTATAAATGAAAATGGTCAATAATCCTTTTTCCATGGTCAACTTTTTTTATCGTTTTAAAAAATGAAAGTTTACACCAGTTTCAAAATACTCGATGCAAGTCACAGCTTCACCTCCGTATTTAAAAATTCCAAGTGGAACTTTTTAAAACAGCAATTGTTATTCCAATTGTTGGTTTTTGTCGATTACATTGAAGATTTTAGATATTTGGTAATTTTACAATAAATTTCGACGTGGTCATAGGAACATCTCGAACATTGATTAATTTAAGAAGTTACAATGACAATAACAATTTTGTGAAACTGAGGATTCTGGTCATCTGCGCAGGAACTACTTCCAACATATACTTTCAAATACCGATGACATTGTGACATCAATATGTCGTTAATCTATCATTGTGCATATCGTTACAACTTCATCGAAATACCAACAATTCGCAACGTTGACTTTGGACAACTTTTATCAGTTAGGTTAACTATCTATGAAAGATAAACAAAACTACATAATCCAGCAAGCAGGAATACTTTAGTCAATTCGTTACCTAATAAAGAGGTTAGTATGTGTGTGCGTGTGTATGAATGTATGCGTGACTCGAGTTCAAGCCGAGAAAAAAAAAGTAAAAAAAAACACCTTCATGAACTCGTCAATTCCCGAAAACTATCAAATCTCGATTTCCGCTCTCATTTCCTCATTCCGGAACAATTTTGTAGCTCGAACATTCGATCATCCAATGGCGTTAAGATGTTTCGGAGAATTTTAAAAACATCTCCCGCGAATATCGAGAGAAAACTATCGTTGATGTAAGATTTCAGTGATATCATAATATTTATTGCCGGATGTCTTTTCATGGTGATGGAACGGTATGCGTTGCGCAGTTGCGTTCACTCTATATGTACTGCCAATGAACTTCGATTACACGGTACAACTAACCGAAAAGTGAAATTTCCCGATCCTTTTCACCGCTTTGAGTGAAATCTACCCATGTATCTGCGATCAAAAGTTCGTTGCGGACATTTTTTAATGTAAAAACTGATATTCGAAGGTCCTTGAAAATAACCTATAACTGACCTTATGAACTTCGGAAACGTATTTCTCTCAAAATCGATGCACGTAAGAAAATTAACATCAGTTGTACTTGAAGATATACCGCCGTCCAAAATGCGTCTCCGGTAAAAAATTGTCATATATCCATTATGTAGAAAAGTTTAGACTTGCCGTTGAACGTCAATCCGAACAGCGTGACGTGCAGCCTTGGTAAAAATGATAGCGTACGCTTAAAGTGTCGAAATTCACGCTTTGTTTACTTAAGCGTTCTCTAAGTGTTCGAAACGCGTGAATTAGGTATTTTTAACATACCGAACGCTTTCGTTTTTACCAAGGAACGTCGTGACAAAACGTTCCATATGTTATATCGCAATTAATATGTACTAAACGTATCGAACTAGTAGCGATAATGTTCGAATCAGCGTTCAACTTTTTAGTTTAGATTTTTCCTGTATTGAAAATGATCCAAATAAAAATGTTAGGCAATCGACACCGCTAATGATATGTACCGAGCAAGCACGCTGCGCTAAGTCTTCGACTCTGTTCTCATCGCGAAAGGAATGCGCACGACTAGTTTTCATTCGATGCGACTTCTTATACATTTGAATTTTTTTTTTCGTAGACGTGAGTTCGCGAGAAACCGCAGACGATAAAATAAAGATGCACCTATCGATTTTAATTAAGCCGTGAAAGTCGCATTACCGACGTTTAGGTCGTATTCGAGCGAGTAGTTTCTTATCGGTAAAGGAGTAGGCGCGGATGTATGATTGTATTGTTGGCAAACGTTTTCCACACGACGAGGTGGTGATATCAATAAATGTTAATGATATTCGAATCTTGCCTTTGTCAACAGAATGATTTAGTTCCTCCAGATCTTGTGGTAAGTAAATTTTTCAAATATTTCTTGATGCGTTATGATAATTACTCAGCAGCTAGGAGTCCAGTTTGATATACACTGGACATGATGGGTTATCTTGGAAGATGACTCCATGCTTTGTAGGCATTGAATTCCATTCCCTATCGAAGATATCCATCAATTCTCATTTGTTATTTTTATTATTTTCACCAAAAGAGCATAAATTAACGTTAGAATGTTATAATATATATTTCAGCATCGATCATTAAAATAAACCTCCAACGCAAAATTTTCATCGCATCATTTTCATTAAATTATAATTCCTCCCAAATTTAGAGTCATTAAAAAAACATCTTGCCTTATATTGATCCTACCGACTCACTGAAAATAAGTAGTAATCGAGTTTAATAAGATGAATATAGTTGTTCTAATTTCAGATAAATGCTTATTTATTCATTTCGTGGATGTATAAATAACGTTAAAAATTATTCATATGTCATTAAATATTACAGATATATTCATATTTATAAGTCTTTAAGTAACACAAGAGTGAACTTTATGAAGATAAATAAATCAGAATCCATTAAAAGTCTAGTGATAAATATATTTACATTTCTTTTCCGCTAATATTATAAAATTAAGGACTAAATCTTAATTATAAAAATAAGAATACTTTGAGACAGAGTTATCAAGATCATATAGTATCAAACGAAAATATTCTACTGGATATTATTGTAATTCGAAACTATAAAATTCTAGTTGTCTGATGTACTTTGCAGTCTTATTTTAATGATTTTGCAGGTTTTCTTTTAAATCTGCATCAGAGTTTATCTATATATCCCTCGCCTCGCTAAGTGAAGATTCAAAGCCATTTGGAAGATTCAAAAGAATGAATTCCCTCATTCCTTAGTCGTGAAAGCAAAGGACGATAAATGTTTTGGGTGAAGGGCAGCAGGATTCCCCTTTTTTGAATTTCTCCTAAAATACAAAGGTTCCAAAAATAATTTCAAACGGTAATATGTAGCGTATTCAAATTTGCATTTAAATAAAAATTCGTAGTACCATACGTTAAATCACTTACCGTCCAAAACCATTTTGGCTGCAATGGCTGTGGGATATCCTACGGTGCGTGCCATTGCTGAATGACCCTCAGGCTCCCCATATACCACCATATTTATTCCACGTGCTTCTCGTTTTAGGTCTGGCCAAAGAATTTCAACGTCATGACGAAGAACCACCAAATCCCTTTCCCCCGTGGTGTAACTGAGTTTTTTGGACAAATAGTTACTGAGAGTATCAAGCGGCGTATTTAGTTTTACAACCAGTACGTCTTCCAATAGTCCTAAATCTTCGATTGCCTTTGCACGTTCTTCAGAATTTAGCCTGTCAGTTAACTTGTGCTTGAGATTCTCGTAGAAAATATTGTCACTTGCCAGACCCAGAAAATGACAGACTAACGAGCGCCAAGTTATATCTGGACCATTAGGATGCAAAATTGGATGACAGTTTGGATCAATCAATCCTAGCAGTTGCAATCCTTGAATCGTATCCGCATAACCTCTAAAACGAAGAGTTCCACGCAATATCGTAGTCGCATGCTTGATTCCATAAAGTTCTCTGTATACTGTACTGTCTCTATTTGGGAAACCTTCGAGAGCGAAACCGGGAAGAAAGTCTAAATTTTCAACGGTAGACATTAAATCTCCACCTCCAGAAATTTCAACAATCTGTTCAAAACATAATTAAATCTTATTGGCAATAATCCATTCTATGTAACAATTCTTGCTCCCAATGTATAATTTGCAAGCTCTTACCTGACCTTCGTGGAAATACTTAGCAGGAGCTAAAGTGTTAATGAGAGCTCCTCGTGGAGACCAGCTAAATTTGTATCGCAATGGATTGGAAGAACATTCTGGAGCAGGCAAACCACCGCACCAAGATGTAAAAGCTTCTACTTTTCCACCAGCTTCATGAACCTCATCAAAACATTCCAGAGCCAGCAAGTGATCAATACCAGGATCAAGACCGACTTCGTTCAGTATCGTTACCTCGGCTGCTTCAGCTCTAAAAAAGTTGGTCAATATTTTTAAAAGATTTCAAGCAACATAAAATTAATGGAAATCACTTACTCCTTGTGTAAAGCTCTGACTTCATTATTTAAGTAACTGGCAGTGACTAGGTGTGTTTTCGTCTCTATACATGTTTCAGCAATTACATGATGAAGCGAATATGGTAGAAGCGACACAACAACGTCGGCAGAGTTTACTACCTCTCGAAGCGTATCTGGGCTGTCCAAAACGTTTAAAAATACAGATTCAACTCCTGGATATTTATGTGCTAGTGCATCAGCTTCATCCTTCAATTGAGAACAAACAACTACTTTGATGCTGTTGTCACGATGGAGGTATTCCACGACTGGAGCAGAAACGTAACCCGCTCCCAAAACTACCACCTAGTGTCATACAAATTTCAGATATAGACTTGAAAGAATGTGGAGTTAAGAAAATTTTGCAATTCTATGATATTATCTAACATTCAGCGCGTTCTAAACTGTGTTTCGGTTTTTGCACACTCCGAACATTGATCAGTTGTCAGTTAAGCAGCCACAATTAATAACTGAGGTTATTATTGAAGTATCCTAAACATGATCAGTTCAGAACTTGTTGAACATCCTTTTTCAAATTGACATTGAAAAACGATCTGTAAGTAATTACCGTTCGAGTTTTAATTTCCCCCGCATCAGCTTTGTGACGACTTCGTTGGTTATTAGCTTGACGAAGCTCCTGAATATATTCAAAGTTTGGAGTCAATTTTCCGTTTGATGCAATAATCGCGCCATATACTGCTGGCGTGAATTTATGATCTTCTAAAGGTTTTCTTGCATCTGACCTAATAATATCGGGTACGTAAGGATACAAAAGGTCTCCAAAGAAATCTGTCGCCTCTCTTGGAAGTTGAGTTGGCATATTATCGATAGAACATACCAAAACACCCGGCCCTTTAAAAGATTTCGTATCTTTATTTCTGTCAGCATCGTAAAGACAGAATGGTGTATCTATTGTTGTACACTCGTTCATAAATCTGCGAAACCCAACATATTTTAATAAAATTATTTCCTCACTCCAATGTAAACTGTCTGTTATGTCGTAATAATACATATAATTGAACTGACTCTATACTGCCACCAGGATCAGCAGAAATATCGCAAATTGCAAGCATTCGATGTGGTAAAGCTGGAGCTCCAACGCTAGTTGGCAACCATGGGGTGTAAGCAGGACGCAATAAGTTTTTTGCATCGGGAATCGTAATCAGCTTCGGAGAATTTACAGACCAATAGATTCCGTTTATGAGAAGTGAAGCATATGGTGCTATTTTTTTGCTAAATGTTGAAATGTAACGTTCCGGATATTGATCGTATTCTTCGTAATCGAATCCTCCGCCTTCTTTTCTTCTAAGATGGTGTCTCCGGCGAACTTCGCATCCATATATTTTCGTTGTGTCTAAAAGTTAAGCGAATAAGTTACTGCTGTCACACATAAAGGATAATCTTGAAATACGATTAAAAAATGTTTACCTCCATGTTCTGCAACTTTTCGCAGCATTTCAGGTGGAACATATTCGTGGGGAAGTTCTTGAAATACTTCCTGACCACCTTGACTGACGTTTCCGCTTCCAGTGAAGACGAACGTCAATGGCCCAATTGATTTTGGCATTGCGCCCAAAGCGATTTCGTAACCAGCGTCACGAATTGCCTGTCTAGCACTGCCGGAATCTCGGTAATTATGAGCTGGTCCAATGTGCTAAATTAATTCGAAGATGATCAATGGCGCTTATAAATCTAAAATCTTAATTGTCTCACCATAAATGGAGTGTGGTGACCCAAGGCCAAAAGTCTAAGACCCAAACCGTGAAGAATGTTGACCATTCCTGCTACTCCGGCGTATTTTCCAAAAGCGACGACTCGCTGTCCTTTGTCGTCGGTCAATTTTTCAAAGTCAAGTAACCTAATGTTCTTCTCGAGAATCGCATCCAGCAGAGGCATATTGCTCTCTTGTGCTTTGATAGTATGAGAAAAGAAACAATAGGTCTTATTCGGAATGAGCTGGTCAACTGGAACTTGTTTCACTCCGAAAATCACGGACGCTGAACTTATGTCTTCCTGAAGTGACGCCCCAGCAGCTATATAAGATTGAGCTCGGTAAGCTCGACGATTGCTGGGCTGAACAATTACTTTTACACCGGCACGTACCAGCCGGGCTACATTCGATGGAGCCAGTGGTGCCCGTCGTTCCCATACTGACTGATCTTCTCTTCTAATTGCAATTATTTTCCCTTTCAGACTCTATAATATAATTTAAGAGTTATCAGCACATGGAAATTGTCAAGTCTCAAATTCGAGAACAATTAATAAATATTTTTTATTGAAATTGTAATTTGAAAAATACAACCAGTTGTGGCCACTTTACTCTTTGGGTTCTATAAAGACTTAACAACATTTAAGTAAGCTCACACAGACTTGTTAGGATAAGGGTTATTTCACTCAGTGTTACGTGGCAGCAACCATCGTGTTTTCTCTCGTTATCATTGCAGATTGATTAAAGCAAACTATCTCGAATATTTTCAAATATCAGTCTAGTATAATTAGTTTTAAAAGACTTGGTGCGACTATGAACATTACTAATACAAGATTTTTAAAGTGGACCAAAAACAACATATGTGAAGCTAAAATATTTGTAAAATCAATATATATAAGCAGGAATAAATTGGCAATAGTAACTTACGGTAATGCATCGATGGTGATTGAGGAAAACGTTACTGGTTAGACGATTACGGATTTTAAGACGTAGGAAAGTTTCCGAGATCCCCATGACCTCACAATGGAAGAGACGTTGTGTAGCACGCGACTCGTTTCGCACTCGCCCCGCGATTCCTGCTTGACGTCGAAAACACTAAGATAACGCTCGTGTTTTACACGAGGAGCCAGAAAACTCGAAAATACTAAATGATAAGGGCAATTGTAAAGAAGCTCTGCAGATAATTATCTTCGGCGTTGCCTGACCTTTCAGCTATCTTCCCAACCAATAAGTTAGAAATGAACTTAGCGAAGCCTCCTCTTACATCTTATCAATGCGATAACAAAGAATAAGAAAGTTATTAAATGATCGAATATTATCGCGCATTTCTGTAGAGTTTATCTGATCTCAAAAATAACTCGAAAGACATGATTTCCAAACACGAGTCGTTTTATCGCATCGCGTGCACGAACGGCAACACCTCGTAACTTTTATCATTGGATTCCCCGAGTTTCTTAATGTTACGAAGACAACGTCAACGTATCGCAAGTTTCGTTATTGAGTTATGCTCATGTGCATTCACATGTTCCTCGGGTTCAAAATATTTATATAAATAGATAAGATTTGTCTGTCATCGTCTGATTTCTGAGGAAATGTATCGAAAATATTGGTAATCTCTAGGCGCGATGTGTACGTTTGCTGTATGTTTACCACATCTGCTATTTAGATTTTGTTTATTTTAAAACGAAAAATGTTCAATTGCGACTTGATGCATTCTTGTTTTTATTCATTCACACCATTTTTCTTGGGCACAATTCCACATTGAATGAGGGCAGTGAAAACCCATTACAACCATTTATAACATAAGTAAAAGTACAAAATAATTTCAAAGAGTTTCAGATTACACAATAAAGCGCAGAGGCTAACAGGTTGCATTTAGTTGATAAATAAAATATAATTCCTAAAGCAAATTTCCTATGACCCGATAAGGACTTTTCCTGATAATTAGCCATTGCTAAAACTTTGCATTCCGCATATACTTGAAGTTTTGCAATGCACGTAGATAAAGAAACCCAATTTCTTCCTATGACTTTTATGGAAACATACACGCCCCTGTAAACAACATTTATGAATTGACAAACACTGAAAATCTTCCATCTCATTGATATCAAAAGGTTACGTCTATTATATTGTAATATGGAAAGTAACTAAAAATATTTCTTTTTTTTTAGTTCACCTGATTATTTGAACATGTGCACAATAAATCCAGGAAACGTAGTCGCCAACGAAGAAAGGTTTGATTTATATCAGATCAAAACAGATATTGCGATATTGATATAGATCAAGTATTCAATCTTTCTTGAGCTCTTTTATGACTGTGTGGGACTAAATCGTGAACAGATAAGTTCAATTTAGATAGAATTATATCGGATAGATCTCGGCAAACTTATCGATACAGATCTTAATGGAACTTCACCTTAATATAAATTGTTATCAAATGCCAAACCAAACTTTTCCTTCCAGAGAAATTGAGAGGGATGCTTTTTGGTGCTTAAAAGCTCTAGTTTGAAGAAACTAATGTATCTTGTCAGATATGAGATCGAGCTCCCAGTAGATTTTGATTGTACAGGCCTACAAGAAAATAGGTCTTGAATGTTGTTCGAAAAATGTGAATATCGGTCAGAATCGGTCTGTTTTACGTCAAGATTTTGAAGTATTTGAGGTTAGGTATTAAAATAAAGCATTTTTGAGGTTATGTACAAAATTTGATAATTTTGTTTGTATTTTTTCTATCTATTTACATTATTTAGTACATTGCCTTCAATTTTCAAAATATACGATTAGACAATCACCTAAGACTTTCTCAGAAAGTTACGGCCATTTTAAATAGTAGTCTTTTTGCCAACAACGTTTCAACATCATAATTACTCTTCGAAACTTATACTTATGTATTTTTAGTCCGAATACTCACGGCCTAATTTAAAATAGGAGTAGCTTTGGGGAAAAAAATCACTGTGATCGGCTAATAGCTCATTTTGTGACCAAAAAAGAACAATAAAAGGCTCAATTTTCATGTATACATCGTAAAAATCTCCAAATTCTGACGTCGACAAAACTGACATGACAAAATTACTTTGGACATGACTCACAGCTTCCCAACAAGACTTTATTCACCAGTGCTTAAGTAAGTATAAATTTAACAATTTTGTTTATGTTATTTTTCGGTCCACAGTAAATTAAATATTATTGTGAACAAATAAATAAAAAAAATAATAGTACAGCGGAGAATAATGAATTTAATATAGACAATAATGAAAATCAAATACATTGAGATAAGAGTAATATAAATATTTATCAAATTACGTTTCGACCCAATTCGAGTCCTCTTCAAATATTGATGCATTTTCGCATGTCATCGTGTTATATTTATAGTACACGCAGGAAACGTTATGTATGTGTCTGGGTGTGTTTAGAACTGAGAATGCAAGAAGGCGTTAATTTGAAAATAATTTGCACTGTGATCGAAAGTGGCAAACATTCTTCCGACCATTTCCGAGTTTGAACCGAATATGAAAAGTAGTAGGCTCTTCGTTTATTCCGCGATTTCACGGCTTTTCCAAGATTTGAGTTTATTTTGTGTATAAAAATTATTGAATTCCTAAAAAACGTTTATTCCTTTACCTTGCAAATACAGATACGTTTGTTTATAAACGAAATGATTATGAAATTTGAACTAAGCCGAACCAAGACAATGCTGCTAAATAAAAAGAATTCGTTCATTATTACATCGAGAAAGATCACTTTCTAGACTTTAGATATTTTTATACTTTTATGTTGTGTACAAAGTAATACGAATCTTTTATATTATCGTCATCTTTTCCGAAAACTTTCCCCTATTAAGAATTATACTAGATTTTTATGATCTAGCTGAAAACTAGTTCCAAAATATGGATAGAAATGTTACTAAAAATCTCATGAATTCAAGTTTAAATCTATCCTAGAAGCAAAACAATGAGACAGATAATTCCATTTATCCCAATATGGCGGCCGGCACTCAGCTGATTCGAGTGCACATGTTGTTGTGAGTGTTTACAATGACGCTCTAACTATTATAGTTTATTAATTTCGAAAGAAAGGTTGTTTCAATTTACAGTCTGCTCAGAGAGCGCTCTGATCAAGTTAAAATGCAAAATAGCGCTACAGCGTCAGAATGACGTTTGAGGTTAGAGTGGTAAAGTAAACATCGCGTACTCTCCGCGATCCAAACACTAAGGGGCTGTACTTAAATTACGTAACGCCGAGGGGGGGGGGGGGGTCCAGTCCTGCGTTACACCCATTGCTAAGGGTTTGGTAAATAGCGTTACGGGAGGGGGGGGGGGTCCAGAATACCAAAAAATTGCGTTACGTAATTTAAATACAGCCCCTAATAATTCAGTACATTCCAGTTATTTTGTACTATATGGGAGCGCAATAATATTTGTATAACCTGGCTCAAAGTCATACGAATATTTTTATACATACCTCCTTTTCCCTTTATAAATATCTGCCTAATATGTCCTCCGCCTAGTCAAAAGTTTGAACTATATGACGTTCCCTTAGAGAATTGACAATAATAATATTTATGAATTAACATAATCGAAAAATCATGTAATGTTTTTAGACACAATGTGGAAAGTTGGATTGGTAAGAATGACAGGGTAATAAAATTTATAAACGTATTGATCTAAATTATCTTGCAGTTTGCACTTGTCGGTGAAGATAAGACAGCAAGAAGGGTTCAACGAGCTAAGAATTTATTAAAGACTTCAATTCTAATACCACATAGTATTTTTAAATAACCTTGCCCTATTTAATTTTTTATTTTAATATTGTTTCAATATTCCCGTAAAAAGTACATAAGTGCGTGCACTGGAGTATATTATTTGTATTTTATAATCGTAGAGAATGTGACCGTGGTGAATAATTTTTTAAATTAGGGTAATACGATTATTTTAATAGCACAAAAGAACTATTGAATATTTTCATGTTGTCGCGTGTAAATTCGAATGTTTTGATGTGTTCAAATAAAGTAAAAATATGCGTTAAAATTCAATGCGTTTGAAGGAAATAGCTTAAGAAAATTGTTTCAAAAAGGACCCCTCACAGCATAGAAAAAATTCATTTGGTCGAAGGCCCATAATAATGAATCCATCTTACTGATCTAAACGATCTTACCTCTCATGTTTATCCACTTTCCTCGACATTTTAGGGGTTCCCTTTACGATTATGAAAAAAAAATATATTCAACATTTTTAGAGAGAATTTGGTTCCCTATCTTTTTTTTGCAAATATTTTCCTATTGAGTGTATATTTTTCGATATAATTGCACAAAACTAGAAAAAATTTTGCTTTTTGAAGATGGCCGTCTTAATTAGTCTGATCGACATCTTTTATTGTCATATTCATAATCAGGAGGTAAAAATACATACAATTAACAAAATATAACTCTTTTTTGAGGTAACGTAGTTAATCTTCAATTTTATCAAATTTGTTTGCATAATGTTAACGTTATAGCCTGCTTGCACCCACCTTAAGACGATTAACGAAAATTAAATGATCGTCTTTAATGCTAACCAAAAGTATTTATAATTCAAATTATATTTGGAAAATCGCTACAGGATAACAAGTGACGTTATACCAAATTGTTGGAATTCTTCTCCTGTTTCTAAGGTCTTAATCCGTTTAAGCTCACTCGAAGCACATCAGATGCTACAGTAATTGAAGTGAAAACGGAAAAACCTGAACAAATTCTAGTAGATTTTATCTAATTACAACTGACCCCTTAAGGTCTCCCTACGTTAGCTAGTCGAAAGCAGGATTCGAATTTTGATTTGATTCATTGGGTACTAAATAAGTCTGGCAACGTTCTACACCCAATTGAAGTCGTTTTAACCACTTCGAAATTACGAAATACGGGACTATTTTTGGAAAATAATTAATTTTATCACTCACAGTTACAGAAGGAGACTTTTTTCAAAACTAAACGTGTTCATTGCATAATCAACTTTCATTTAAATAAATTTTAGTATCTGCTTGTCATGACACTTATAACATTTTATTAAACGCCTAAAAAGTGAAATTTCTCATAAGATACTATGTTAAATATGAGAAAATAAAATTACTCATAACTGCTCTCATAGATACTTTGCCTTCCAAAAGTTTAACTACTTTTTCGTATACCTATATGAAGAAGTATATCAAATTTGATCAAAATCTGTTTGTCAATTAGATTTCCGAGGTAACTCCCTGAATTATAGGCAATTCGAATTGGTTGGAAATATCCTAAGAGAAAACTAAATGCGGTCACTATTGCGAGAAATGTTACACTGACATATTTAAAATTAAAACAATCCCAACTGAAAATATCCAGGTGGGTTTTTCCACATGGTCTCGACCTGGTAGTTTTTGCCCATTTGACCCGGTCGAGACCATGTCTGATTTTGCCACCAGGTCATGACTACCTGGTCAAAACTATGTACCCTACTGAAAATTGTCACATGACATCTGTGAGAATTTGTGAAATAATATACCATGTGATAAATGTAAACAGCCACAAAAAACTAAAATAACAGAACGAATTAGTATAGATATTTAATTTTCTTTTTATTAATATTTATGTGAATATTAGATATCTTATTATGGAATATAGTTTTACAATTTCTCTCGTAAATAAATCTAAGAACTTGAAAATAATTTACCCTGACCTAGGATCGAACCGGGTCTAATTCTGTTTACTATACGATGACGTCTAACCACTACGCTACGCCCGCATCTATATATTACTACGTTAACAAGAGTAACTTATATACTCAAAGTGCAGAAGGCATATTGATAAATGCGGGTTTAATTCAAACAAATACTTAAGTGCTTAAAGTAAACGCAAACATTTTATACAGTTATTTTTGTCGGAAAATGTATTTCAGTGGGGTAGAATTCCACATGGTCTCGACCTGGTCCAATGGGCCAAAACTACCAGGTCGGGACCATGTGGTTAGACCATATGGAAAAAATCACCTGGATTTTTGCAGTAGGGAATAATTGTAAATTGAAAATATCGATTCAACAAAATAAGCACGTCAGCCTGTAAATGTAAACAATTTTTCTTTCGAAATTAAACTTTGATGTTTAAAGCAGCTTTGCAAACAATCGCGACAGCATGTGCAGGTGAATCAGCTGAGTGTATGTCGCCATACTGGGAGTTCAATCGATACAGTAGTTATGTAGTACAGTAGCGCCAAATTTTAGAGATAACGGTGGCTCAGATTGGAAGCGAACTATCGCGACATGTCGTTCCAAATCATAATACAAATATTATTTCTGGGGCATTGGGAATAGTGAGACCATTGGCGCATGTAAACATTCAGACAGCTATTGTATTGTTTTGAGATGACAGTCATATCAAACTAAGAGAAACACAGTGCGGAAAGCCAATATAAAACAGATCTATTGCTGTCGTATAGCAGTTATCTCCTGCAATACGACTTCTGTCTTTAACTTTTCTTTCAAGATTCTCGAATCGAGCCGCGGTGCGTCGTACTCATGCAGATTCATGTTAAAATACACGGAGAGAAATTTCTAATGTTTATACCTTGGGTCACATTCGACCGAAAAGACTCAGGCACTCACTTACGAGATTCATTTGTTTTCATATAATCGTTAGAAATTTCTCTACGTGTACAGTAGTCCCCGTCCTAAATTATATGGTCAGTTCTTTCAAAAGTTTGTCCAAAGTTTGTGGTGGGAGAATGAGAGAAAGATACTGGTATAACTTCGGACAAGGCAAGCGTATACGTTATATATAACTTAGGATAGACATATAACTTTGGTTGGTATAGGTTAGAATGGAGACTACTGTATAGTTTGTATCAATGCCTCGTGTCTAAATAGATTTACGCCAGAATTCATGTCATTTTTAGTAGGATTTCTACACATATTGTAGAACTGGTTTCTAGTCAGATAATAAAAATCTAGGATAATTCTCGGCTGATTCTCGACAGCAGTCCCTGTCCTAAGGTATATGACCATCCTAAGATACACCAGCCTTGTCCAAAGTTATACTAGTCTCTGCCTCTCCTTCCCTCACCATAATTTTTCGTTGCGACACACTCATTCCACGACACTTACGCACAAAAGCACCCCTCGTGCCGGATATAAACAAAAATATGGATAGTGAGGAGATATTACTTTGGACAAACCAGTCGGTTTTAAAGAACCGAACGTATAGCTTAGGACAGGCCCACTGTAATCAATTTTACACATTTTAGACCTATGAAAAAGAATACGTGGTCCACTTTGATCCGTAAATTTGCGATAATTGAGTTTCCGGAGGAACAAGTGACTTGCGGAGAAATTAAATTGAATATACAGGAAATAATGCTAATCTCCTTAGATAGAATTAAACAACAATCTTCTTTCGTAACATCGTCAAACGATAATATCGCTATTAATAAATCCGGATTATCTTGTATATCAAAAGCACGCGTACAACCAGGAAAACACAGAACAATACTTGTAGCGGTAATTAATAAAAATATCTTCAGGAAACATTAAAAATGCTAAATCATTCAAATTTTAATTCGTCAATGATGACTTAAATACTGATCAGAAAAACTCTTAAAGAGATCTTATTCGTCTATTACAAAAGCTTTTACTCTCGCTATAAAACTAACAATTTAATTAAAATTATAAACTCCTTGGAATTATACTTTTTTTTTCGTTAAATCGTATGTTTCGTTATTTATGATTTGGGTGAAAATTATTATGAATAAACTGGAGATAAAAACAATAATACAACATTGGAATATTATTTGCTCTTCAAAATACCATAAAAGCACATGTTATAAATGTCGTAGGCCGGCAGATGGAATATCTTTGTCTTTTTCTCGCGTGCTCAATTTTGGACACAAACGCCATCCAACGTTTATAGAAGAAAATCAAATTTAAAAATTGTAGATTGCTTTACAAAAAAAAACAATAATCTGAAATTATGTTTTAAAAGTATTCTTAAACAATCAATACTTTTTATCGATTTTCCGGTTTAAATTTGTTTGTTTAAAACATTTAGAATATTGTTATAATTAGATTATTAACTCGAAGAAATGTTTATCAATGTTTAGCGTCAGTGTTTATATGTTTAAATAAAAATGTGGCATTTATTCATCAACAGCATCAATTATCAATTAAACATTCGAGTCATCTAATCCTATTATTTGAGTCATCAGGACAAACAAAAAGAAGGAATATATTTGCTAAACTAAAAATTGTAAATATTATTGTACTCTATGATTAGCCTAGAATCGTAAAAATATCCGATAAAGAACATACAAGTTTTTTATAATGGCTTGATAACCTCCTTGCACTATGATTCTCTCATCGGTAATTTATTACTCTAGTCCTAACTGCAAGACGCGTTGCGACAAATGCATTAAGTGCAATATAAAGAGAGATGAAACTTTCATTATGACATTGTGATTCATCTATTGAAGAAAGTCGAGATTATCACTCGGTGCGATGTTACTTCCGCTTTTAGAAACAACTTACAAGTTTGTTAGTGTTTAAAAAGTATACAAATTTCTATATTTTAACAATTCATGTTAGTTCTGATATTTCTGATAAAACTAGAGAAATATACTGCGTAGTCATAAAGCAACAAGGAAGAATAATAAAATGAAATTAACATACTGTGGGGAAAGAAAGTGTCAAAATATTATATGAGGAGCAGGAGGTGCATGAAGTATCCATATTTTAACTGTGCACCGAAAAAACATTCGTCCGATAATCGAAAGGTCCCGAGTTCAAGTCCCGGCGCATCGAATCTCTCGAGTTTGTTTCTCATTTTTTTGTAAAAATAAAAAAATGACTTAAAAAATCTAATATGTACATGGTTACCACCAGACTGACATTTTCAAAATTCAACAAATGTAAATAATTCTTTATTGTGCTAACGAGACTTAAGGCACTTTATATCTACCATGTGTGTATAAAATGTGTTTCGCCTCGCAAAGTCAGTGGATTCTCCAATTTTGTTGATTTCATTGAGGAAAATTGATATAAAAACAGACAATACAATTTTTTTAATTGTAAAGGACTAAAATGGATAAGAAAATGCATCTTTTCAAATTCGCATTTCAAAGCCTAGAAATAAATTTGCATTATTATTGATATGATTTAAAGAATTTACAGAAATTTATTTAGTCTTTATTGGCTGTTCTAGTTTCGTGAATAGAAACTAATTGAATTTCATTCACGGCGATCATGCCTACATTAAACAACAAAAGATTGAAAGTGTTAAAATTTGGATGGGCAAGAATTAAGATGAATTTTTGGTAATTCGCTGTATTCTGAACCTTTCTTTATTATTTTTAATTAAATATCTGGCCCCTCAATCCCTTTTATGCTCGCTCAGTTCCCAGCAAACAAAAGACTTAAAGCTATTCGTACAGTAGTCCACCCCCCCCCCCCCAAATATTTGCATTCCCAATATTTGCCTTTCCCCTCGATTGCTGTTATTCACCACTTCTCACGGAGCGGTAATTCTGTGGCGACCTCGTGCATGCGCGATGTAGGAAAGGTTAAACTGATTTCTTCTGGTCAACGCATGCGCGTTCTATAACTGTATATCAGCGGAGTGGGGGAAACATTTCTTCCCCTCGCTAGGCAAATATTGGGAGGATTAGAAAAGGATAGACAAGGCGGACGAGGCAAATATTGGGCACTGTACTTTGAATTCATATAAATACTTGAATTCCACTTGTAATTCCCGGAATAATTGTCAAATAATGATAAATTTTAGGAATGAATATTAAAAAGAATTTAACGTCACTTAAATTAATTTCAGATATAAAAAAAATTTCAAAGATCCAAGTAGATACAAAATGATTAGTTAGAACGTTTGCAAATTAAGGTTCAGAAATGGAATTTAGACTAATGATCACTCAATTATTACTAATACATTTCAACTGATTTTCGCTTGCTGGACAGCTTAATTCTGACACATAATTGCAACAATTTATCAATCAATTAAATACGCATCAAATTAAGTGTTATCATACCAAATTCGACAAAATGTCTATGTCCATCTGATAATTTATTATTATCCAAGCAATCGAAAAATAATTGAGAAGTATTCAGACTTAAGACTCTAAATTGAGATATTCAATACTTTGCAATTCTTTTCTATTCTTCAATTGCTTTAAATGTATTCTAAGGAATTGGCTTGTGATTTTAATTCCTATGAATATATGCATATAGACGTATTTCTTTATTTAGCTCAATTCTCTGCTAAGTTATGAAATCCCAGTAAACGAGAAGGAATTGAAAGGGATTCACCAATTCCAACATTGTCAAAAAAAAGAATTCAAAGGAATTCAATTTGGTTTCCTCTGTATCGATTTTAAATTCCTTTTTTGACAATTGAATCACTTTCAATTCCTTTTTGTTTACTGGGATGTGTGGTAATGTGAAGTATTCAACATTAATACGAATTCCGAAAAGTGAATACAGAAAGTAGGGATGAAAATGGGGAGTGGACTTAAAGCTAATATTGAGAAAAGTTTTTAGATAAAAAATTTTAGAACATTTTTCGACAAAAGCTTTACTATCGGTCTCATATGAGCCAAATGAAATTGCACAATGTGATAATAAAGAGTACATTATGATATAGCGCATTTAGTGTAATTTAGAGTGTGACGCTTACCAATTTCCGACTTATCTTTTGCGCGCTTTATTTTTACCAAGAAAATGTTATAATTCTGGATTATTAATTATCTTATTGTGTTTGATAATCGTGTGAAAAGATGTGTAAATAATGTTTGAAATACATTTATACCAATAACGAATTTGTATGTTATGATGAGTGTAGTTAGGATTTTGGACTCTCCCAGCAAACGAAAATCGATTCAAATAGATTCCAATTATTCCAGCAATCTGAAATATATTGAAATGTAATAACATTTTTTAATAGATTACAATACATTTGAATGCGCTATTTGAAAGCCCAGTTCATACATTTAATGAAAAAAAATCGGGTTTTTGAATTGTCGGAGTGGAAGTTTTAACTTGTATTACATGGTACAAACGAAAATGGATTGGAGATGGATTCAAGTGGATTCATTTTCATAAAACTGAATCCGCCGTCTTAAGTTTTTCAATCCCCGCGAATCAAAAAATAATATTTGCCTAAAATAAGACCTCAATCCATGTGAATCACTGCTGAGGAATTCAATTTTAATTTTTTCAATTCCTGCAAATCCAAAAATAATATTACCAAAAATAAATGGATTTTCAATGCATGTGAATTCCTGCTGTTGAATTCGAGCTTCATATCAATCCCTGGGAATCCAAAAATACTATATTATAATATTATTTTTGGATTTGCTGGGATTAAAATAATGAAAACCGCGGATTCAATTTCATAAAAATGAATCCATTTCCGTTTACTGGGATATACCAGAATCTTGTAATCTGAAGTAACTTGTTGAAATTTATAAATTGAATTCAAGAATTTACAAACTTCAAGTGGAAAACTACAAACGTTGATAAATTTACAACACCAAATGGGGAAATTACCAAATACCGGAAATTGCCGACGATAAAAGTAGGTTAAATTCCTTCCCTCCAGAAAATAATGATGTGAGAAATCATTCGGGAGATATGTCAAGAAACTGCATTTAATCTGAATATTCAATTAAATTCTTTGTCGCTTGTGAAAAAAAGCGATGGTTTGTTATCGATAGATGGCGTTTCCCAACAATCGAAAATCCATTGATGCTATATTACAGGAAAGAAAACGATAACTTAGTTCTCGTTTGATGAATTGATATGAAGAAAATGTGAGCTTTGAATACAATGGCGAAAAAGTTATATTGCAACCAAATTGACAATCCGATACGATCAGGAGGAAATTTATGTTCTACAGCAAACGAAAATCCATTGAAGATTCATTGAAATTCATTCACTGCATCACTTCTGAATTCTTTTTCTTAGCTTCTGCAATGAATTTCAATGAGAAAGTGCGTTTCAGTAAGTTTGAATGGTTCATTTTATTCAATTAATTCAATTATTCATTTTCATGCGTTTTAATTCATTTTAATTCACTTGAATTCATTTCAATTAGTATTTTTAACTTTCTATTCGTTTTCGTTTACTGGGTCATTTTTAACACGAATTATTTTCTGATGGAATCTGATGTCATATGAAAAAGTACAAAAACGTCTGAAAACGTATACAGGGTGATCCTTTTGTCTACGCCAACCGGCTAATAGTGGATTCCTGATTTGATTCAAAGTAACTTTTTCCCGTACCAAAATTGGATCTGAGGCTCAGAATTTAAGTGAAGAGCCATTGAAATTTAAAAAAATTACTTTTTTAGCAATGATATCTCCCAATCACGGAGAAGTAAATGTCAGAGACTGTTAAACCAGTGTGTGCGCTTTATATTTAATCTTAAGTATGATTGCCATGTTTCGACCTATCGCCGTAAACTTAACTGGCTACCCACCAAATATAGACACTTATACTTCATTGGGTGTCTTACTTTTAATATTTTAACTTTCCATGAACCACACTACCTATTGGTGCTCTTTAATCAGCGCTCTGAGTCCAGTACTCGCTTGACAAGAACAAAACATGGTAGCCTACAGATGCAAATAGCCAAAAGCAGATCATACTTTAACTCATTAGCACTTACAGCTGCTAGACTATGGAACTCCCTAACTAATTATGTTAAAGAATCTTCTTCCCAATACACTTTCAAATCAACTCTCTTCAATTTTCTTCTAACATACGACACTCCTAATCCAAACACGTCATTATTGCATATCCTGTCATAAATCCTTTCATACATATTCTCTTTCACTAATCATAATGCTCACTGGCCCCTTTCTTTTTCTTCTTCGTTGCTTGTCTTCCTTGCATCTCGCATCCGTGCAATATTACTGGTTTATCTTTTTTTTTTTTGTATTACAGTATTGCGGATTCAAATTAATAACTATGTATATGTAAACCGGTCACATCCATCCAATCTAGAACTTTTTGCTTCGTTCATTAATTCGCGTCAAGTCATCCTAGTTATTTTAAGAAACTGTAATTTTAAGTCTGTAACTCTTTTTTTACTATGTATAATTTTGTACCTAGCCATAAGGTAACGCGATGTTTATCGCAATCCAAGGCTTAAGCAATAAATAAATACAAATACAAATACAATAACGCGGCTTCTTTTTAAGTTATTGCAATGAATGAGGACTCATTTTCAAGCTTTTTTTAAGCCCTACAATTCATTCCTGAGAACATTTGTCCTGCGGTGAATATTTCTGAAGTTATGGCCTCGAAAATGGTAAAAAAGACAAATGTTTGCGGTTTTTCGCATCTAACTCAATTTGCAAAATAGCAAACGAAATGTCAAACTGGAAAAAGTTGCAGAGCTTGAAAAGACGAAGAATTTACCCCCTCATTCATTGTAATAACTTGAAAAGAAGCCGAGTTGTTGCAAAAAAAAAAGTAATTTTTTTTTCTAAATTTCAATGGCACTTCACTTAACCCTTTAAGGACCAAATGTACAAAAATTTGACACGAAGTTTGTCAGTATTTTTTAGTATTTAAATTCAATAAAAAAAATTGTGGTGTATACGTTTCCAATTGCTCGAACTCCGCTCTTTCGAATGGTGGATGGTAAAATACTGTCAATTTTAAAATGAACGAATTACAGACCATTTTATAACAAAAATCATGAGATTTTAAAAGTTTTTGTTCATTTATCGTTTTTTTTTATCACTTATATCATTACTATGCCTCAGTTCGGTATAAATAACGTGACAAAAATGTCTAAGCTTCAAAATGGTTATATATGTTTTTATAAAATTCGAAATGGCGGTGACACAAAAATTATGAACTTTATAAAAAAAATGATAAGAGTAATAAGTTGTTAGAATTCATCGACGAATACACTGGAATTTTGTCAGATTTTTTTTATATTTTGAAAAAATTTTTAATTTTTTTTTTGAAAATTTTTAAAAGTTTACCAAAAACTCTGAAAAAATTCTAGTATACTCTTTGATGAATTCTAAGCATTTTTTGTTCTTTGCAATTTTTTCTAAAAGTTGATAATTTCCGATGGAAAAAATATAAAATATATATATTTATTTTAATTTTTATTTATATTAACGATTTAGTTCGTTCTGTGACGATTAGAGACTTAGGTGTCACTTTTGATAGTTCTTTAACTTTTTCGAATCATTTAGAATATGTTATAAAAGTAGCCAACAGAAGTTTAGGTTTTCTTTTTAGATCAACGAAGTTTTTCACTGACTGTCAGGCTATAATTCACATTTTCAAAAGTATAGTTCTTCCTCATTGTATATATGCATCAGAAATTTGGCGCCCTTATTTGAAATACAACATTGGTAGATTGGAAGCGATCCAGAGGAAGTTTTTAAGATTTCTATCGCATAAAACTGATACTCCTATGCATCGGTTCTCACACGAATATGGACCTATTTCTAAAATGTTTGATTTGCGCACGATACAATCAATTCATGAGTTCAGAGATTCCCTTTTTGTCTATAAGGTTATGTCTGACTCTTATAACGCTCAAGAAATTACCAATTTATTCTCTCTTCGGACATTACGCTATGCACATCGTATACATCGTCCACTTTCTGAGGTTCAATGTAAATCGAGCAGATTTTATTTCTCTACGATAAATAGAATCACTCGTCTGTGGAATAATCTGCCTGAGGAAATAAGATCTGCTCGATCTTTATCACTTTTTATACTTAGATGTAAGTCTTATAAGTGTGAATATTATGTATGAATGTAGGATTGTATCAAGAGACCATTATTATTATTTTCTTTTTTGTATCAAGGGCATTTATGTCCGTTAATATATAAATAAATAAATAAATAAATAAATATAAATACGCAACATTCGAGATTTATTTCTTCGAAAACTATCGACTTTAGGACAAAAATGCTTAGAATTCATCAAAAAATGTACTCGAATTTTTTCAGAATTTTTGGAAAAAAACAATTAAAAATTTTTTCAAAATATCATAAAAAAAATCTGACAAAATTCCACTGCATTCGTCGATGAATTCTAACAACTTTTTACTCTTATTATTTTTTTTTATAAAGTTCATAATTTTTGTGTCAGAGCGTTCTCAAATTTTTCAAGAAAATTTCATTTAGGACGCCATTTTCGGGACCGCCATTTCGAATTTTATAAAAACATATATCACCATTTTGAAGCTTAGACATTTTTGTCACGTTATTTATACCGAACCGAGGCATAGTAATGATATAAGTGATAAAAAAAAAACGATAAATGAAAAAAAACTTTTAAAATCTCATGATTTTTGTTAAAAAATGGTCTGTAATTCGTTCATTTTAAAATTGACAGTATTTTACCATCCACCATTCGAAAGAGCGGGGTTCGAGCAATTGGAAACGTATATACCACAATTTTTTTCATTGAATTTAAATACTAAAAAATAGTGACAAACTTCGTGTCAAATTTTTGTACATTTGGTCCTTAAAGGGTTAAATTCTGAGCCTCAGATACAATTTTGGTACTGGAAAAAATTACTTAGAAGCAACTCAGGAATCCACTATTAGCCGGTTAGGTTAGACAAAAGGATCACCGTACGTGTATAAACGTACAGAAATGTATGAAAACATCAAAATAATTGTTGCAACTAGCAACGAAAAGGTTTCTTCTCGACCGTCGTAATTTAAAATTAAGTATAATTAATAGTATTTCTCGGTATTAAGGGTCAATTAACTAATAATATAAAAATAAAATAATTTTTTGGTTTTCGATGGAAAACACGAAAATGGTAAAAAGATGAACTTCGCCGGATTTTGTATGATAATCGCGACAAAACCTTAACTTTGGAATATTCATATCTGTATTTAAATTGATCTACATATAAATGGGTTTTGTGTCCCTCTAGCGACTATCGTAGAAACAAGTGCCTATTGTAAATAATATACATTTCGTCCCAGGATCCCGTGTAGACTCTTCAGTAGGGCAATCACGGGAATCCCTGCCCTAGATGTATATATGGTTTCTTCATTTAGTGTGCAATTTTTAAATAAAACTATCAGAGGAGGAATTGTATTATTAGTTAATTGACCCTTAATACCGAGAAATACTATTAATTATACTTAATGTATGAAAACGTACAAAAATGTTTCAAAACGTACAAAAATGTATGAATACATACAGAAATGTGAGAAAACGTACAAAAATGTATGAAAACATGCAGAAACGTACATAAGTACGCATACGTACAAAATTGTGAAAACGTAACGTAAAAAAAAATTAAATAAAATGCGTGATAGGAAAGTATGAAATTGTACAGAAACGTAAGAAACCGTACATAAACGTACCAAATCGTACGGAAACGTACGAAAGGTCCGAATTTACCCAAAAATACATTTTTGTACGTTTCTGTACATTTTTGCACGTTTTCCTATGCTTTCGTACCTTTCTTATGTTCATTGGGGAACGTATAGTACCTTTTTGTAGAGAATTGTCCAAATTGATTTTTCAAAATAAACTCAAAAAACTAAAAAAAATTATGGTTTTTGCAGTTTTTTGAAGATGGCGGCTTTAGTATGTCCAACCGACAAATTTTATTGTTATATTAGTAATCAAGAGGCAAAAATACGTCGAAAAAGTGTCTTTCAAATTTTTTTTGAGAGGAAGATTTACCAATTTACCAATGCAATCTTGAAGGATTTCAGGGGGAATAATAAGCTTTTTTAAATATGTGCATGTAAATTCTATTCTTGTTTGATAATTTACACTTGGTATGTTTGTACACTCTGTTTATGCTCATCGCTAGAACTAACTACACGACTTGTTACACCGGGCAATTCACTTACATTTTAAACCAGTCGAAGAGTATGTATAATATTATACATAACAGCAAATCACAATTACATATCTTGTTCATAACGCTTAGGATTACAGCTATACAATGTAGTGCATATAGAATATTACACAAGTATTAAGCTTGCACTCGATTTTTATGAGCGCAACAATAATGCTCTTTACTTTGCAAATTAATATGCTTTTTATCAAAGTTTGTAAGAATACTAAAACATATTTACAGCTTCTTCCCGACATATCTGTTGTGTAGAAACGAATTTCGCTTCTAACAAAAAAAGTTATGTCAGTTGTGTTGCGCTTTGATAGACAAGTACATTTTGGTCTTGATCGTCTGTTTGTTAGGATTGATCTTTTTCAAAATCTGTGTCATGACATTAACTAGCTGTTCCGAAGTTAATCCTGTTTTCTTCGACTTGAATTTCTGTAATAATTCTGTTGTTGTCATTGGTTTCCTCATCAAATACCGACGTACTGCATCTTCCGTCACTCCAGATTCACTGAAATCCCATTGTTTCACATTAGATATTTTAAAGTTTATGAAGTCTAAAAATGTAAACAGTCATCTTACCTGGCGCCTGGTATGTAAGCCGTTGCAGGAACTAAATTGAAATTGTCCAATTTGAGTTTCTTTGCTTGGGACAAATCTGGGGATGACGTCTGTTTTCGTTTCAACGGATCTGAAGTGTTAGGAAGCACAGGAGTCGCTGATCTGGAACTGTGCGTGCTGTTTGGTTTCGTGTCACCCTTTTCCTTTAGATCAGAAGACGATTCCGAGTCACTGGAAAAGTCGGATGACGAATCTTTCCCTGGTTTTTTCACGTCTTTCTTTTTTGATTGTTTCTTCTTTTTCTTTTTATCTTTTTTCTTATCTCCATTACTTCCTTTATCTTTGTCCTACAATGAAAAAGTTTTATTACCTTCCTAACAAAAATATATAAAAACATACCTTTTCATCTTTGTCCTTAGACTCTTCATCATCGTTCTTTTCATCATCTTCTTTCTTCTCTGCGTTTTCTTCATCTTCATCTTCATCGTCGGTAACCAACAATTTTCTCAGACCGTCTTCTTCGGCAACTGATTTTACTTGCGTATGACGGTCAACGTCTGACTCTGGATCAGTCGAGTCTGAGATGTAATCACATTCTCTTCCTTCTTCATCACCATCATCGCTGTCTTCAAAAGCTTCGTTGTCCGAAGCATTTTTCTTCTTTTTCTTTGGCGCTCCTAATAAACAATTACATTAAATATTCTACTTCCCCTCGCAACGTTCCTTTTTCGATTGTAATATAATGAAATTTTTAAAAGGTAAATTTACCTTTAGTTTTTTTCTTCTTTTTATTTGGGTCCTCTTCTTCTTCCGGCTTCTTTTTCTCTTCATTTTCGTCACTATCTGAGTCATCTTCGCTGTCCATCCAATCATCCATTTCTGAAATTTTTAATTCTTTGTCCTTCTTCGTAGGCTTTTTGCCTTTACCACCTTCTACTAAATCTGGCTCTTCCTCTGCTCCTTCCTCGTCATTCCTTAATCTTTTGCGTAACATCAATGAAAAGTAGTTCATTACTTTATTTCGTCTACTAAATTCTTGCTCTGCTTCTTCGGCACTTAAAGATTTGTAGCGCTGTATAGGTTGAAAGTTGTACCTAAAACCAGAATGTATAAAACTTTTCATTAAAATATCTATTAACATCAAATCGAGATAATAATTTACCATTCATGAAGAGGGAAAGCGTCAATCGCACCGTCAGTGGCATGAGTGAAAACGTAATATGCAGTGTTAGCACTGACTCCACCTTCCCGAATGCCTTTAAACTTTTTTCCGGCCTTACCACCCGATTTAAGAATCCACGGTTGATCCTCTGGTTTGTATCTACGACTCGTGATACCAAACTTCTTCCTTCTTGCTTCTTCCCTAGCATCGCGCCCGAATTCCGAACCAGCGCCAAACTTTGGCATCTCTTCCTCCATACCTCGATATTCTCTCATATTATTTTCACGTTCCATTTTAACTTGACCCCATTTTGTAAAATCCACGTTCAATGTTGCATTGAAACGCATAACATTGTATTTCTTTTTACTATTCCTGTAAGTTTCAAAATTTTAAATAAAAGAATCTTAATTCAATTGGTTTTAAAATGCTATAGTTTGAAGATCTCTAAACATTTCAAACACCTTGCGTGTAATCACTTGGATTCCCAAACGCTAGGCTTTGTTAAAACATTTATAATGTCAACTAGTAATAATATTAACAACAAAAGAGGTAAAAGATAAAAAATAATAAAAAATTAAAAATTAAAAAGATAATAACGACATTCATAATTATAAGACTAATCAAATTATATTATACTACAATTTCGATTTAACAGTTATTTGGAATAAACTGGAATATGAATATGATTGGTTAGCACGCAATTATAATAAATCTAAAGAAAGAAAAATGACATTAGTACAAAAATATAATATTAAGATAAAATATATATGAACATGCAAAAAATATATAAATATGCAAAAACAATTGAAGAGTTCTTAGGAAGAAGGGTACATCTCGAGATATGACCTTTTTCGGGAGAACTGTTTTTCTGAATCTACTAACCATTTACTATATTCTCATTAAAAATAATTGAAATATCTTGTTATTTGTGAAAATTATGGCCAACAAAAAGTATCATTCTATGGAAAAAGGGTATATCTCGAAAAATTTTCCATTTAAATTTTAAATTATTTACTTTAAATCAATAAATTCTTCTCTAAATTAATATTTTGTTCTGATATATGTACAGGTAACAATATCTAATAACACTTAATTTACGGCGTAATGTAAACAAACAGTAATTACGTATTGGTTTGTTTACAATTCATGTGTAGTTTATTGCAGAGATTAACTAAAGTAGGCAAGTCGCTTTCTAAATACAACTTGAAAATCAGTGTTATTTGATATTTTGATCGCGGAACGTATGTAATATTCAAATTTCAAAATATAATGCATAATTCAGAATTTGTATTAAACGCCGGCTCCAAAGTTAATTTAAACGTTGCGAAACTGACAGACGTAAAAAGTTTATTTCGTTTTATGAGTGCTGACTGTGTTGAAAAAATGAAAAGACTACTGAATATCGTCAGTGACGATGCGTAAATACAGATGTTTTCGTTGTTACAAATTATAAAACTACTTGTTATGATTGTTAATGCGTTATAAATGCAATTTGGTCTTTGTACTAAAACATCAGAATACATTTTTGAACCCAATTTACACATATATAAATTATTTTCTTACGAATTATGATCATTGTATATAAAAATAGTCATTCTATGGAAAAAGGGCACATCTCAAAAATTTTTTATGACTGCTAATTTTTTTATTAAAATAAAAATTGTGTTATTTTTTTCATATGTTTACCTTGTAATTAGTTAGTCAATACTTTTTAGGAAGATTTTAGAGCTTTGATGTCCACTGATTCTATTTAACACACTTATAAAAACTAAAAACGAGATTTGATCAAAACACGGTTTTTGAGATGTGCCCTTCTTCCAAAGAACTCTTCAATTGTATAGACATGCAAAATGTACTAATAATTAAAATTAAAAAAAGAATCTTAATATTTTGTTTCAAAGTAGTTGTAGTACTAAAAATATTGTCTTTAAGCTGAAAATTATTAGAAATTATATATTTGAAGCAAAGCAACATTAAATATATCAACTTCGAAATTAATATAAATAAAGCACATTATAGGTAGATAAATATTCCGATTATTATTAATTAATGTTATATATTTACATACTTTGGAACTCGAATGCTGAATTCTTGGGCCGTTGCTGCACCTCCCGGCTGAATGGAAAAATTTGCATGCATATTTATTTATTTTATTTATTTATTTACGGACCTAAAATTTGGTCCTTTTTAGGATATACAATATAGTTTACAACAACAAAATATAAATCTAAGTTAATAAAATCTACACTGTAAAAAATCGAAATTAAATTTACATCCCAGGAAACGAAAATTCATTGAAGATTCATTGAAATTCATTCCCTGCATCACTTCTGAATTCGTTTTCTTAGCTTCTGCAATGAATTTCAATAAGAAAATGTGTTGAATGAATGAATGTTGAATGAATCAATGATTGTGAATGGTTAATAGCTCATAAAAAGTTGTTCGATTTAATGATTTTGAACAGGAAAATTGTGAAATGAAGAAATGATTTCGTTGAATGCATTTCAATAGACAAGTGCGAATAGAACAATTGCAAGTTGAGTGAATTTGTTATGATATATTATTTGTTTGATAGTTAATTATTAGAGGGCAATAAATTTAATGATTTTGAATCGAAAAAAAATTAGATGAAAATGCAAATAATATGAATGAAATCAAATCGGTTATTACCAATAGCAAGATTGGGAGGTAAATGATTTTTAATGGATATAAAATATTTAAATGAAACAATCGTTCAAAAAATACCAAAAAGTTCTTTAGTAATTTTTGACCAGGAATTCAAAGATAGTATAATAAAAATTGTAAAAAAATTTGTTGACCCAAAACAATTTTTTTCCTCGAAAAGAAATGGAATTTTTTAAAATCCATGCGCAATTACTTCGGAAATGCGTTTTTCCGTTCACCAAACTTTTTTTGAATTTTTAAATTAATTCAGCGAATTTTAATGGGTCGAAGAAATTCGTTCTTGAGAATCTTTTGTCGCGGAAGACAGTGGTGTTGGAATAAAAAATGTAAAAAATTCGTTTTTTAAATTTAATTTCTTTAAATCCATCCGTAATTTTAAAAAAAAAATGTTTTTTTATGTTCACCCAAATTTTTGAAATTTTCAAATCAATTTAGAAGAAAGTAGGAATAAAAAAATCAAAATTAAAAATGACTGAATCGAATTTTAAAAATTTGAGTTTGATAAAGGCAATTCTAACAATTTTTTATGCTCTCTTAAAAACATTCAAAGAAATTTGTCGAGAATTGACCAAGAATTTTCTGCAATATCGAAAAATCATGTATTGCTGAAAATTCTCAGCCACTTCTCCTTAATTGTTTTTGATTCCTTTTAGAAGATAGTAAACAATGATTAGAATTGCCTTTATAAAGGAAGAATTAAAAAAAATGAGTCAGAACTTTTTAATTTACATTTTTTTAGCTTTGATTACTACTTAATGGTACCCCCTTAAGATAGTCTAATCTACTCTAAAAGATTTGCATTAATAAATATAAATTACTCCAACTTTTTCAGGTATTCTGCCAGATATATACCTTGAAAAACACCACGTAATAGAAAATTACTATAATTTAAGTGTTAGCAATAATAATGTTTCCTTCGTATGTAACAAGATGTACCATAATGTAATAATAAATAATTAAAAAAATTAATATATAAAATATACAACCTTTTATTAATACAAAATCATTTAAAAATTGCGAAAGCCAATGAAACTGAATGAATTTGAATAATATAATAAGCAAGTACCGAAATCAATGATTTTAAAACAATAGAAAATTATTGGTTACAGCTCTGTTGAATAGATTTCTATAGATATTTAGTGATTAAGAAAACCAATTCAAATCTATTGAGATTCATTCAAAATCACTCAATGAATTTCAATGAATTTTCTTTTGCTGGGACCGCACTGGCGGAATTTGGACATAAAATTTGTTTAATAATACTATGTTGAGAGTAGGATATTTGTCCAAATTGAGATTAAAGTTCAAGACAGCATTGTAAATTTACTATGTTGCGTATCGGAAATATACCAAATTGTGTACTATTACAACGTTGTTTATGGGTAATTTTTTTGGCACATAGGACTGTAAAATTTTACAAATCGAAGAAAAGTATACAAGATTATATGAAAAGTAATGTTTCGAAACTTACAAAATTACGTTTTGTATAAACAAAATTCAGTACGACGAATAAAGGACATTACACTAAACTTAAAAATATTTAAACTTAGACCATTATGCAATGACCACTCAAGGACTGAATCCAAATCTCTCTGAAGCCTCGAAACGTCCAATGGAGACAAAATTCTAGTGAAAAGCTTCACATCATCAGCGTAAAATAAAAATTTCGAATATTGGATACAGGAACAATTGTCATTAATAAAAAAGTTAAACAAAACCCAAGAGGAAATAACACAGGAATCAGATCAAGCGCCATTTATTCTAACTTGATATGATCTCCCTTTTAAATACGAATCCAGCCATCTCAAAAGTAAATCAGGGAAATCTAACGAGCTAAGTTTACTTAGGAGCACGGCATGATTTACGCTATCGAAGGCTTTAGAGAAATCGAGATAAATTAAGTCTACTTGACTGTTTGACTGAAATGATTGAAACATGTAAAATAGTAATAAATTATTACTGTAGACTTATTTGTACAAAAACCATGTTGGTTATTCACAATGACATTTAATAATATAGCATATTATAAAAAATATTTAATATCGTTTTATTAATTAGAGGTATTTTAAGGTTAAAATCATTTACCTTTAACGGAGCTGATCCTGTTGGATTCATATTGGAAGAAATGAGGAGATATTTTGCCAAACAAACAACTAGTGTTCAAAGACCACGATTTTTCAGATTGGAACTGATAAATATCTCCTTGATTCGAGAATCAGAGCAGTGAGCAAATGAATTCTGGAAATTACAAAATGGTTGAAATAGAAAGTTTTGAAACTTGATTTCCTGGAATGCCCTGCAATCTTGGAAAATCTGGATTAGGTTTAATTTTGACGATTTGACAGTTCTTCGGCGAGGTGTTCTTTAAAGGTGGATTTTCATGGATGGTGCGCAAGCGCAACACGGAACAATTTTCTCATTAAACACGCTTGATTATTATTGGTTGTCTGAAAGTCAACTGTTTAAAGGTGTATTTAGGGGGTTTTAAAGTGCTCCGCCGATAAGGTATAAATATTTTTACTAAAATCCGTAAATAAAAAATTATTGAGTCGATTTTTAAAAATTCGGGCTCTGTAAAGGCAATTCTAATTGTAGGGGAGAGGGATCCCAAACCGACCCGGCAAATGGTAAAGGTTATTATGTACTCTACTAAAAATTAATTTTGTGCTAATTTCCAAATTGACTCTTGTCGAGGGAACACTTTTTTATGTTTTCCATCAAGCGGTGTGAGTGTTGTGTGCTATTAAACAAAGATACAGAAGACGAGGCAAAACTGCAAAAGTCTACACGGAGAACAGTTTTCACAGCTCTGGATGGGTAACGTCAAAAATTTCCCAAGTAACCTCTGATTACACTACAATTTTATGTGACTGCATTTTGGTAACTCGAAATAGTATATTGTGTATCTAGGGCGGAAAGGCATGTATTACGGCGCGGGCGATACTGCAGCTCGAGTCGTAGGCAAACACGAGACAAGCCGAGTCATGCCGTAGACGAGGGATTCAGCATCGCCCGAGGGTGTAATGCATTTCCGCCCGTGGTACACACGATACTTTTTGTCACACCTGTCGACAAAAATGCCACCTTACTGGCCGGCGATAACGAGCAGCGGGCGGTAATGAGAACAGCGGGCTAAAAACAGCGGGGTAAAAATTGAAAAACGCCCGTGCGCATGCGCAGTTGCGTTGTCGCTGAAATGGCTCACTTTCCGTTCGCTTAACCTACACGGAAAAGTAGCAGTTTTGTGTGCAGGTGTGACAAAATAGTACATTACGATCCTAGTGCGTGAGTGACCTACAGCGCACGCGTATCGTATACTATTTTTTTTAACGTAGTGTGCGAAATCCATTGTCATAATATTGATGAAGTTTAGTTTAGGCGGTTGGTAAAATACTTTGGGGCCATAGTTTTGAGCGGGCAATACCATATACCATAGAAACCTATGACTTCATAAAGAAGCTGTATACACTATGGTACTAGAGGTTACGTTGTCTCTTCATGAACTACGAAAATGATACACGTGCGTTCTTCTATTGTTTTAATTCCACATTTGCGCACTGCTATTTTAGTGCGCAAATCGGCCATTTCGCATACGTAAAACAGTGCGCGAATGTTGGATTTCACGCACGGAGTTGAAAAAAAGACGTTACTCCATCGCGTATTGTCGTTTCGTAATGATACATATGTAGATAGTATAACCGAAAAAGGCGATGCTAGCAGCACCAGGTAATCATAGTAATTATTCCTTGTTATTCAATGTTACACATGTGAACCGTATAAATCTATGAAAACTGCTCTCCGTGTAGTTTTTCGACATGCCGAAAATCGTGATTCCAAACCGATCCTTACATGATCCGTACACGACCCCCTATTTTTTTTCAATAAATTGAGAAAAAATATAAAACAAGTTGTTAAATGATAATTCGGAGATCACGTATCATTGCACCTGTAAATTTAATGCATACAACACATGACATTTTTATGGAATGAAATTTTTATTTTTTACTTTATTAATGTACATTTTAACAATATTTTAGAAACGTATTCGTACAAATAAATAATGAATCACTGTACGGTAAATGCAATTACTGTGGGTGTCCCAATTACTGCTGTTCCTATTATTGCAAACATAATTTCATAAGAAATACACGCATCCGCACTAATAGGTCCACATCATCATTAGGTTATTATATAAATTATATAAAGAACATATATTCGTCCCATTTTCTAGAAAAATATGCATGATTATTGGCAGAAAAAGGGGGGTCGCTTTCGGACGACCATCTCGCGGTCTCATTCGGACCACTCACACTTTTTTCACATATCGACTAGCCATTTTTAAGTATCGGCAAATGCAGTCTAATATCCATGGTATATATTTAACCAAATCCATAAATAATAAACCTGGCTTACCTTTCGATGTCTTAGAAGCTTATGAACCAATTTAACACGTTTTCTGTGCACGTCAAAAAAATCCACGGTTGTTAAAACACGTCATACATATAACTTAAAAAAAAATTGTTTGTGAAGATTGCAATCCACGTTCAAACTGTCACAAGGTTAATCGTTTTTCATTGACACTGGTAAAAATTCAATCGTTATCCTAGAAAATACAAACAAAATTAATTGAGAACTGACCGAAAATTTTCGGAAATATGTGCTTTTTATTTATTTCTAGAAATTCTCGGTCAGTTTTCAATGATGTCTTGGGTGTTTTCTAGGAAACCGTCTAAAGTAATTAGAATTGCCTTTACAGAGCCCGAATTTTGAGAATGTTATTCATTCATCTTTAATTTACGTTTTTTTGTGAAATTTCCTACCTTACCGGCGGACTACTTTAGAACCCCCTTAAGAATTGTTGACTTCTAGACGTCGTTGTAAAGTTAACTTTGAATGTGTAACTTATGTATACATATGTATCTAAACATATTGTGGATAAGACTATGGATAACTTTAAGAGGGTTCTAAAGTACAGTAAAACCCCTCTTACTTGAACACTCGCTTTCTTGAACACCCCGTCTATTTGAACAAAATAACCTCGTTTATTTGAACGATTTCTAATTCCCCTTACCCCCACATCTCGCTCTTATGCGGATGCAAATCCAAATTCCGCTACTCACGTCGGACGGGTATATTGCGCGAGAAGTGGGGACAACTGTAAGCGTTCAAATAAACAGGGTCGGAGGGAAAATGCTGGCTCGACCCTGTTCAAGTAAGAGGGGTTTTACTGTAGTCCTCCGGTATGGTATGAAGTTTCACGCTAAAACTTAAATTATACGATTTTCGGAAATAATCCCTTGTTTCCTAAATTCATGATCAGTTCTCAATTATTTTCTTTGATATTTTTTAGTAAAGCTATAATAATTAGAATAGCCTTTACAGAGCCCGAATTTTGAAAAATCGATTCAGTAATTTCTTATTTACGGTTTTCAGTGAAAATGTTTACCTTATCAGCGGAGCCCTTTAGAACGGTTCCCCGACATAATATCCGCAACAAAATATCTGCGACAAAATATGCACGAAAAAATATTTGTGGACAAAATATCCACGGTCAAAATTTGCGCCGACAAAATATCCGCCGATAAAATATCAAAATAATATCTTAGAATAGTGCCTCCAGCAGGTGCCTTCTGGGGACCTGCCCCCCCCCCCTCAGATTCCCCGCTAGAAAAAACCTAACCTTCTTGGTGTGACTAAGCACATGTGAACCTCATTTTACGCGGAATATTTTCTCAGCGGATATTTTGTCATGGGTATTTTGTCGCAAATATTTTGACGGGTCAGCTTTTAGGACCCCCTAAACGCTTTCGTACATTAGCGATTTCTTCATTACCGATAAAATTAAAAGTCCACAAAAAATTTCGACACTTTACACACCAATCAAATTTTTACTACTCATCCAAATTTTGAAAAATAGAGCTCAAAAGAATAATCCTTTTAATTTTTTCCACGTTTAAAAAATATTTCTATAAAAAAATCAAAATCTTATAAAGCGTACATTACAGCATTCATCCGCTATCGCTAAAGATTCCAAGTGTCAGAATACAATCTCTTGCTGATAGAAGGCACATAACTTGCCGATAGACACATACATCCAAATATGTATATGAACTTGAGAATTCTGCGGCAACGAAATCATTTCTCGTTTTCATAAATTAATCGAAAACCAACATAATAAAATATGCGCAGGTATTTTAATCTGCTAATAAGCAATTCTTGAAGCACTTTGATATGTAAGTATTATAAAATTACTTCTATCAACAATGAAGCAATATAGTTTTGAAAACCACTCCAATGTGTATACATTAATAAAGCCACAAATTTAATAACCGTAAAATTATAAATATTCGATAGATGCGGGAATCAATTAGGAGATTAACATTACTGCGCATAAGCGTGGTAAGTTAACTAGATATATCATAGTTACAAAACTAGCAGCAACAAGTTATGTAATCACAGAATCCACAACAATAACCATAAATGATTGTTATGCCAATAAATAGCCAAGAAATAGAAAAGAGTTCAGAATGATTTCGAAATGTGCTCTAAAAGAAGCCAGATGTCCCACTTTCTCAGGGTTTTCTGAACATGAGTTCATAAAGATCTTATAATGACAATGTTTAGAACCTCAGAAAATGGAACACTGACTTCTATTAGAGCACATTCCGAAATCATTCTTAACTCTTTTTTATTTTTCTGTCTGGGGTGTTAAATATCATCAAGAATATTGTTGAATTACACAAGAATTTATAAATACCGTAGCTATCATTGTCAATTAATCAATCCAAAATAAATTCAGCAATCATTGTATATAAACTAGTATAAAATTGATGTAAATAACCAATATTATGCTTTTAATCAAATATCTCCGGTTTTACAAGCGCTACCATTTTCATTCAATTTTATGTTACCTCTTACGATATATATAATTGTAAAGAAAAAATAACAATCATATGGGCAAGTCCACAGAACTTTTCATTTTGATACAAAAAATTTCTTTTTACTTCACAGCACAATTCTTTGCAATGGTGCATATGTTTAGTCGGTCAATTTGGAACAACAAACCATCCTTGTAACTTATCTTTAAAGTACCATGTACAGAGGGCTAAGAAATACAAATTGTAGTTTTTAAATAAATTACACTATTTAATCACAACCCACGTTGACAATTTCGCATAAATGAACAATCTGACGAAAAAATGTTTTAAACAAAAAATACTCTACAAAAAAGGTTGTATACATTTTTTTGGTAGTATTAATGCTAAGCTCGAAAATGAGTGTTCGAAGTGCTTAACGAGAATTTGGGCACATTTAGCATATCTAAAAAACAAAAATGATTGAGAGGCAATGAGAAGTATTCGTTTTTGAACTTTGAATCCTATTTCTTGCTAGCCGTGAATACTTCCCGATCGTCAATCATTCCAAATTCTATTGCAAGAATTGACGATTTTACTTTTGAATGCATCTCAATGCTTCAGCATAACAATTATAAAGCCAATACTTCCCTATTCCGAATGAAGCATTGACATATATATTTTTTCTAACATTCTCAATACTTCCTGCGAAACTGAAGTCAGTTAATGCTCCCTAATGCTTCCAGAAGGATTCACTGAGATATCCTCAATCATTCTCAATCTAGAAACTTGGGAATGCTTTGTAATAATTCCGAGTAACTACGTTAACATTTAGAGCGTAAGCCAGGAACTACGGCCTATGTAATGTGTATGATTAAGATGGCTAAGTTGTGTACGGATGGGGAGGGGAGGGGGGGGGGGGTGAGTGAACAAAAATGCCAAAAAAAAAACAATACGACTTTAAAACCATGCATTATGTGTACATAAATATTAAATTAGGATTGCAATGGTGTTTGACAGTGGTAGACTAGAGGTCAGCATTATGACCGCATGAAAACAGATTTCTTAATATAGGGGCATTCTTTGTGAAAAAAGCCACCCCACCTGTCTAAAAATCAGAAACACCTACTTAGGTCTATTTGGGCTCAAATTGTAGCTTAGAGTGTGTAGTTTCAAAAAATCACCGGTACTTTCCGAAAAACAAAATGGCATGTTGCAATATGGCGCCCGGAATGCGTGAAGCACGAACCGACATTATGTATTTCGGTAAAAATTCATTCACAAGAACAAAGAAAACATTTTTTTTTATGCATATCGTACATTATTGCGTGCACTTTGCATACGTATATTACACATTCAGAAATTCAATATGTCCGATTCAATATGGCGGACGGAATTTAAAATTTATCATTTTAATTAGAAAAATACTCGGTCTTATAGTAAATTAAATTAAAAAAAGAAAACCTCTACTGCAATTTCTCGAAATTATGCATGTTTCTCGTGACAATAATTTATGAACAGATACAATTTCACTGTTACCGCATCTTTTCTAATTAAAATGATAAATTTTAAATTCCGTCCGCCATATTGAATCGGACATATTGAATTTCTGAATGTGTAATATACGTATGCAAAGTGCACACAATAATGTACGATATGCATAAAAAAAAATGTTTTCTTTGTTCTTGTGAATGAATTTTTACCGAAATACGTAATGTCGGTTCGTGCTTCACGCATTCCGGGCGCCATATTGCAACATGCCATTTTGTTTTTCGGAAAGTACCGGTGATTTTTTGAAACTACACACTCTAAGCTACAATTTGAGCCCAAATAGACCTAAGTAGGTGTTTCTGACTTTTAGACAGGTGGGGTGGCTTTTTTCACAAAGAATGCCCCTATAATAAATTTATAATAATAAAAGAAATATAAAAAACAATAAAATTAAATTAAATAAAAAGTTAAAAGTTGAAAAAAAAACAATTTTTATTGTATAAACGGGGGAAGAATCCAATTACACAACGAAGAATTCAGAAGCATTCAAATTCTCTGTATTCTATACTTTCTAATACTTTTACAAGGATTAAGAAACAGTGTTCATTTGAAATTTTCAATACTACTGAATACTTTTTTGTTTGCTGGGATGTTATATATATATATATATGGGGCATTTTACGTGAAATGTCCCAAGTCGAAAAATCTGTATCTCGGGTCAACGTAAATCTCAATTTATTCCACTTACGCATATAATGATAACAATTTTGTCGCAAGTGATTCTTACACATTTTTTGATGCTCTTTCGATTGATGAATTTATTTTTGCAAAATTTTCAGAATTTGACCTTGATTTTGCAAAATTAAAAATAAATATGCTATTTTCTCGAAGATGGACATTTTTTTTTTAAAATAAATAATTTTAAATGAAAGCTAAGGTTTTTTCCTACCAGTATACCAAATTTCAGAATGCCGTTTTTTTTGGTTCTCGAGTTATTAAATAATGACTAGTGCGGTGCACAGCGCAGCCTTGGTCCGACCAAAAACGAAAAAAAAATCGAAAAGAAACTTTATGAATATCGAGCAATGGTCGGGAAAACACTTTAGAATTGTAAAAGGGTATTAATAAAAAGATGACTCCGTATTTGAATCAGTAGAATTATCAATGTCAGAAAAGCGTATGTAGCATATATAACATCTGTATACTGCAGCGCGCCAGGCCTCAACCTGGTCGGGCCAAGGCTGCGCTGTGCACCGAACTAATCATTATTTAATAACTCGCGAACAAAAAAAAAAGGCATTCTGAAATTTGGAATAATGGTAGGAAAAAACCTCAGCTTTCATTTAAAATTATTTATTTAAAAAAAAATGTCCATCTTCGAGAAAATAGCATATTTATTTTTAATTTTGCAAAATTCTGAGAATTTTGCAAAAATAAATTCATCAATCGAAAGAGCATAAAAAAATGTATAAGAATCACTTGCGACAAAATTGTTACCATTATATGCGTAAGTGGAATAAATTAAGATTTACGTTGACCCGAGATACAGATTTTTCGACCTGGGACATTTCACGTAAAATGCCCCATATAATGGTTCTAGAGACAGCGAATGTCACGTAGGTTCCAAAGTGACCCATACCTGGGTGGTTGGAGTCTATAGACCCTATAGGGTAGTACAAAAAAAGGGGACCAGCATGCAAGCACGACCTCGATTCACGCATTGCGTTTAGAACTTGTGAATTCGTAATTGGCTATTTTCTGTAGTTCGAAAAGCAGTAAATCGAGGTTGTGCTTGCGTGGTGGGGGGCTCCGTCCCCCGCCCCAGACCCCCTTTTTTATACTACCCTAACCTCTAACCAAGCACATAGGGTTTACAATCGAACCCGATGGCCTGACGGTACCGAGTGGCCTGTGCGCCGAATTTCGCTACCAGCATTACCTAACCCAAGCGCGCATCCTGTCGAGCCTTCTCCCTGACTTTGCTGTTCGCATTACAAAAAAAAACAGATACAACCTTTTTTGTAGAGAATGTGTTGTTCTACATTTTTTGTTTGAAATATTTTGTTGTTACATGACTATTTTTAAAAATAAACGTAAAAAAATGAAAAAAAAACACGTTTTTTGTCAATTCTTGAAGATAACGGCTTCTGTACGTCCGTCCGCCAATTTTTGTTGCCATATTCCTAATAAGGAGGCAAAAATAAGTGGAAATACACTAATTTAAATGTTTTAACGAGGATGTGCCTTTTCCTAAGAATTACCGTTATTTTCGTTACAGTTAGTTAAAATTAGTTAAGCCTCTGCACCTTATGTTTAAATGACTCAGAAGCGTCACTACATTTATTATATGTAAATAGAATCAACAAAACTATTAGTCAACAGGATCAAACCTTACAGTAAGGTTAAATAAGCTTGACTTAAGGTTAGGTTCGGTACTGTTTGGGATATGATCTACGCGCCCAAAGATGATATTGTTGATGTGCTGTAGGAAAAACTGTTTTTCCTTTACATTATATGTTTTTTTTTTGTATAGAATTTCATTTCTAGGCATTATTTATCGATTTAAATTTTAGTTATTAGTAAATATTATTCATTTCAAAATGTATTACTAAATTATGAGTGCTGGAAGTCATAATTTCTTTACGATAAAAATGTGGTGTCATAAATAACATATATTTAAGGTACCTTTATAATCATGGTTTATCGCATTTTGACCACATTATGATATCATCTTAACAAACCATAAAGACGTCAAAATTTGAATCCCATTTTCAGGATTTTCTGAAAAATCTGGTGTATATGGCTATGATGTTCAGTCTGCTGTATGTTAGAAAAAATCCAATTAAGAAAAAAACGGTCTGTCAAAAACAGGATTTTATTTTGCATTTTTGAAAAAAAATTTGGATGGGGTAATAGTATATTACGCTTCAAGGGAAGAAAGCGCGCGATTTCGAGGGGGGGTTTGCTGCCCGAGCGTAGACGAGGATCGTGCGCTTTCCTCCCGTGAGGTATACTCTATTTTTTTCCCGACTTCACTGGAATGCCCCCAGTTCAACGCTCATTACTCCCTCTGACGTCACACTTTCCTTCCCAAGGGAGCAATGGAACCGAAGTGCGCATGCTCGGAGACGCCCCGGCGGAATCGGCTACTTTCATTCCGCGTTGCTGGCGGGGAATGTGGTCCTTCCGGTGAAGGCAGGAAAACATGTCATTTTTTCGAAAGTTTACCTATAGGCCATTCGAAAAAGCAACCCCAAAAATAGTCGGAAATTGATTTTTTGAAACTTTCCTACTCTTTTTTCTAGTAAATTTACGAGGTTGAAATCCATGTAAAAACCAGCACATCTCGGCGTTAACGGGTTCCTCAGGAACTTTTCCTGTACGCTTTCCAAAAGATCCTGTACGTAGCCGTTCACAAATGCAAAACTTTGACATATTCACGCTTTAAGAGGGTTCTAAAGTGCTCGACCGATAAGGTAGGAATTTTCACAAAATTTTCGGTCAGTTCTCAATCAATATCTTTGGTATTTTTTAGGAAACTGTTTATAGTACTTAGACTTGCACTTACAGAGCCCGAATTTTAAAAAAGGTATTCAGACATCTTTTATTTACGTTTTTTAGTGAGATTTTCTACTTTACCGCCGGACCACTTTAGAACCCCTTAACCCGTAATGGCGTAAATTGGCGTCGATTTTTAGTTAAATAATTTTCATAGAAAGGGCGAATGAATAGGTCCATATCTTATAGGTTTCAAGTCTGCTGTTTCTGAATCTGTAGTCCATTTTCCAATATCGTTAGTCGTTTTTCTAATATGGCACCCAGAATGGCAAAAAATATCTCATTGAATCCCCTCAAATTCCTCCCATTAAAAAATACCATTCAATACCAAATATGGCATAAAATAATGTATTACTGAATCCCCTCGAAATCCATCAATTACCACTTCCAAATTAATTCCACTGTATTCCATATTTGGAATTCAAACTCATTTTAACGAATTCCATTGAATAACCATGGCACTAAATTAATTTTGAATTCTAGCCCAGAATTGCAAAAGATATATTATGGATCCTCTTGAATACCAACGATTCCAAACATTAAAACTTATCCCAACGGATACCAAATTTGGAATTGTGTTCAGTGAATACTGAATTTGCTATTATAATAAAATTATTAAAAACATAAATAATAATCATTGAATAGATGCACGAGTTCATAAAATTATATGTAAATTAACTTTTGTTTCATATAACAAAAATTTGAAACAACATATTTTCGAGCGCGAAAAAAAGATTTAAAAAATGTTTTATGTATTTATGTTATTTTATATACACGCAGAAAAAGACCAACTCTTTGTTTCGATTATTTTTAAAGTAAATAATTAATTGAAATTTAGCTGTGAATTGTGGTAATTAATGTATTTTAGCTCGCCCGAATACATTATTATATAAACGCGTAGAAAAATTCTCTACTTTCTGTTTCAACTATTCGTTATTTTTTCATTATTTCACAACAGCGAGTGTGGCCAAGTGGTTGCGCTTCGAACTTGCTGCGTAGAGGACGATGGTTCGATTCTCGGTCGAGATTTTTTTTTTTATTTATTGATTTGGGATTATATGGGATTAAAAAATATAGAATTGTTTTAATTTCAATACCAGTAAAAAAGGGATTAAAAATTTCGAATCACTTTTAATCTTTTTTCGTTTACTGTGATATTATGTAAGATGTAATTCTGGTCCTCGCATGTGCTCCTGGTACTCGTCTGCGCCTCCTACCGAGAACACCATGCAGGGACCAGAATTGTTTTCGTTCCACGTTACATACGATATTTTATGTATCAGGAGTGTGGTTTCTGAGGTTATGTGCGTAACATGTTTTGATTATGCACTGTAAAAAATGAAAATGAAATTTACAATGCAATGGTAATTTTCAATCATGAAAATTTGGTAATAACACTACGTTGAGCGTTGAAATTTTACCGAAGTGAGGTTAGAGATTTACCGCCGCATTGTAAATTTACGGCGTCGGGCATAGGGAAAATACTAGACTGTTGTACTTTTACTACGTCAAATGTAGGTAATTTTTCGAGTCTACGTTGGACGTGGTAATTTTACAAACGAGTAATATATTACAAGATTTAGGGAAAGTTACTGTGTTCCACATAGTAAATTCGCTGCGTTGAAAGTGGGTAATTTTCGAGCCCATTCGCAACTGTAATTTTACACGATTTTTTTTTACAGTGTGGTATACGGACGATAAAGTAAGGTTATATGCCTATGCGCATGCGCATACATAGATACATAATGTGTACATTATCGTCCTCGGACTCTAAAGTAGCCGCCCATCCATAATAACTGATTTCAGGTCCGTAAAACATGCATAAAATGCCGAGGAAACTGTACTCAAAATAATCTTTGATGATTTTGAACTGTGAAAAGTTAAAAGTTCTGTAGAGTTACTTATATGGGTGATTCCGCGGAAACTGTGATACTTCAGGTCTTGTGTAAAAAAATAGAATAATACGTATATAGAATAAATGTATTCTCATGTAACGTATTAAAAGGCAATCACTTTAACCTGTACACGTGAAAACGATGAATAAAAAAATTATTATCATCGTTCTGCAGACTGAAATATAAGTAAAATGTCAGCACCACCAGTGTGTCTTTCTCCGATTTTTTTCGTTCAATTATGAATTGAGTGCAGAATATAGTTTCTAAATAAACGTTATTGGTCTTAAAATATTTGTCTATAGATAGGTAAATGATTATCATTCACATTCTACTTCTCTTTCTTTAATTATCTTGAGTAGAACAATTTGAAATTTGTCTACAATTTTATGCACAATTCTAAAAATCTGTAAGTTTTCCAATATTTATGATATATTTCTATGACTTTATTTATAATTCGTCAGTGCCCATTGAAAGGTTAATATCGATAAACAAACAAGCATCGCACCAAAAGTGCTCACTGAATATTTCGTCGCACACACGGATAGTTAATTTTCAAGCAACTGCGATTCAGAAAATTGTGGTCAGTACCACTTGTAAAAAGTGCTTAAGTGACAAATTGTTTAGGTGTAGTTCCCGAAGCGTACATATGTTAATTACTGGTTACTTCAAGAATGAATGCGGAAAAAGTTATGTACACAGTGATTGCTCCATAAAACAACCTCAAACATAGTTTGTCAGTACCGCCGAAGTCATTACCGTCGTAAAGTTGTATTTAATAAGTCAAAAAATGTTAGTTAAAAAATGTGAGTTAAAAAAGTTAAAAAATTGGAGTTGACGTACATTACATGCACATAACACACCATATATATGCCACAAAAAAATAAAAAATGGAGAACATACATTTTTTATTTCATTTGTTGATTTGATAATATCGAGTAAAAAATATCACAGTTTCCGCGGAATCACCGATATACATACCCGTGAAGGTAGGAAAATACGAATGGTTTTGAAAACATTCTTGATTATAGTTGTGCATCATTCCTTGATGTTTCCCGCTTTGTCTCCGCCATTATTGGTATCTCGCAATAATCGCAAATCGATTGTTGTTTTCGATTTAAGAGTCAAAGCTGGACATTTTTCTACTTCGCCGTCGGCACTTGCAACGGACCAACCACGATTGGAATTGTACCGACAAGAATAATCTGTAGTTAAGCGCTCATCACCGAGCGCTTTATCTATTCGTCACGACGGATAAATCTTTCAAGGTTTGTGGACGACGAAAATCGTGGCAGTTTTCATCGCTTCTGACGTTCATCGCGAATTCCACGAACGACGGTCGGATGGCGAAAGCGAGGGCAGTGTCGTGCGGCCATATTGGCAATTTCTGATTTTTTTTTTTTCGGCTATAGCAGTAATTTCAAGAAATAACCCAACCCCGATAGTCTCCCGAATGATGCCGTGGTTGAGAAACTGACGTCCCCTCCTCCCTCCCCCCCTCAAGATCACCGCCCCGATTGAATACGCATTCGTTTCCGGTACCACCGATCAGCCCGAAAATGGTAAGTCAATTTTATTCCCCATATGAAAACATTTCATCTCTTTTTTTTATTTACCTCACTGCATTTCACAATTTCAGAGTTTCTTCGGTTTCGGCCAGTCGGCAGATATCGACATTAGTCTCGATGGCAGTGACACCAGGAAAACCGCAGAAATCAAGTCCGAAGATGGCAAGAAGGAACGACACTTGTTGTACCTGGACGGTGAAACTGTCTCCGGAAAGGTACCATTCCATCAATTTGTACACTTTTTGTATTTTCTATTACCTCGTAAACGACTGCCACTCAAATTTTAATTCAATATTTACTCCGATTCTTGACTTACATGCAATGTCAGTTATTTTTATTTTTCATTCGCAGATTACTGTCAGTCTTCGAAAGGCTGGCAAGCTGGAACATCACGGTGTCAAGGTTGAATTCGTCGGTCAAATCGAGTTGTATTACGACCGAGGTAATCACCACGAATTCACTAGTCTGGTTAAGGAACTCGCCAGGCCTGGTGAATTAACCCACAATACAGTATACGAATTTGAGTTTGCCAATGTCGAGAAACCTTTCGAAAGTTATACCGGCTCTAATGTACGACTACGTTACTTTTTGCGGGTAACAATCGTTCGGCGGCTAAGTGACATCGTGAAGGAACTCGACATTGTCGTTCATACACTTAGTTCGTATCCGGATATGAATAATCCTATTAAGATGGAGGTGGGCATCGAAGACTGTTTGCATATCGAATTTGAGTACAATAAGAGCAAGTAAGCGCATGAATTTTATTCATACATTTAAATTATTCAGAAAATTAATGTAAATTCTATCGTCGCAGGTATCATCTGAAAGATGTGATTGTGGGGAAAATCTACTTTTTACTCGTTAGAATTAAGATCAAACACATGGAGATTGCGATCATCAAACGAGAAACCACAGGTTCTGGTATGAGTAGTTTAAATTAGAGAACGTTTATGATTTTAATTTCTCTAGTTTCTTTATTGTTAGCTGGGATGATTTTAATTTTCGCGAAATTAGCAGAATGCACCAATTTACTTCGAGAAATGGAATAGAGTATATATTTGCAGGTCCGCATACTTTTACGGAGAACGAGACGATAGCGAAATACGAAATTATGGACGGAGCACCCGTAAAAGGCGAATCGATTCCTATCCGAGTTTTCCTGGCAGGCTACGATCTTGCACCGACAATGAGAGACATTAATAAGAAGTTCAGTGTGAGGTATTATCTCAATTTAGTGCTGATGGATGAAGAAGATCGGCGTTACTTCAAACAGCAAGTGAGTAGAAAATTATTTCATTTTATTTTTCATTTAAACCGGGTTTCTCCGTTTTATAAATGGGATTATTGCCATATTTCATCATTCGTAACTGTTTCTGGCCAACTATCATATTACATAACTCATTAAATCAATCGATCATTCATCTGACTTGTTGAACTCCAGTTTTTATACGTGAATCCCATCTCGAATAACTGTCAATTATGATGACTAGATGCAAGAGTGTGACGCCTCTTTTTATCAACAAGCGTCTGCAAGTTAATTTTCTAATTTAAATATTTGTATTGAATCGTTTAATTTTTAATAACAAAACAGTTTTATTTTTTAAATAAATGATGTTTAACAATTGTTGACTCTAACTGATCTCTCACGGAACACAAATTAGTCATAGTTACGTCCATCGTAAATGATTATTGCATAATCGCTTAACCCTCCATATCATTCAACCAATCAATTTATGCTTGACTAAATCAGTGTTGTTGATTCTTATAAGTGTTCCGAGTGAAAGCATAAAAGTTGATTTTATTAGAACCTGGATAAATCAATTTCTAGAAAATCCTTTTTAAAATTCGAATAATTAGTTTTAAATAAATAATCGATGAATTTATCGGTAATCCGAACCAATAGTGTCTATTTCAAGCAGCAAACATTTTGCCAGCCAATCAATTTGAAACTCATTTTAGCTAGAATGTGACACGATTTTTAAATTAAATTAAAGAATCTTAAGAATGATTCTTTAAAAATGTGAAATTAAGATGATAAATAATAGAACATTCAGAAAAATGAAGAATGTTTTTTTCAATTTGTCAACAATAAAATCTATTTACACAGTTAATGACAATATTTACACCAGAAAGGTTTTATTTGGACAAATATTATCGGAGGATGTTAGAAAACTTTTCTTATATCGTTCCGTTCCATACAAGTGTCGCTCATCCAGAATATTAGTTGATTGTAAAACGAACTATAATTTCAATTAGATGGTTGTACGCTTAACGAGGAAGTGGAACTCCTTACATCATATCACTAATGCAAACTCTATATCTTTATTTATAAATGTAGAGAACTATTTTTTTCATTTTACGAGTAATAACTGTTATATTCAGGGCTCCCAGTCAGTCTCTTTTTAGGAAATTAGTCTCTTTTTTCGACTTTAGTCCCTTTTATCCCTTTTTTTAACCTTTCAAATTTAAATTGTCCTTCCGCGGCTTTTTATGTCTTGTTTTCTGCGTATGAATAAATGTTTGATTAAGAAAAGTAATTCATTTTTCAAATCCGAAAAAATATGACAATATTACTTACGTTTTAACTTCGGAGAAACTAAAAAACAGTATGAAGCCATTATGTATATACAGTATGTAGTATGCAACAAAAATTATATCATTATTTTTTTTCTCTATTTAATTTAAAAACTTTGTCAAAATGTTTTGAGAAACGATTACACAGCCACACAAAAAAAAAAAGTTCTGATCTGGGGGTCTGACTTTATTTATTTATTTATTTCTTTAACGGGTTTCCACCCATATACATTTGTTTTATACATTCAGTGGCCTAGTTTAGTAACAAAAATTCTTTTATATTTAATTTAATAAAATAAAATAAAACATAATAAAATATATCGTATAAATGAAGTAAACAAAATAGATTAAATACAATGATGTAATAAAGTATAGTAATTATCACAATTCCTTCTGTTTATTTATTTAACACTAATATCACAATTTTTATCACTTTATTATTCGCTTAATTCATCAGTATTGGTAGAATGCTCTTCTAGATCGGATACTCATTATTTCGTGATCACTGGCTGGAGAAACATTGACAGTAATTAAACCTCTTCGAAAATTTTCATTGATGTTTGTGCACATTCGTGGTATAGGCGAATTCAAAATATAATTCCCATTAGTGTGACGGATGTAAAAGAGGTTGTTTATCCTTAGTCTATGGTCTGGGTTATTAAAAGGAATTTTTTCATATGATTTGTCACATTTAACAATCTTGTTGACCATTTTTATCATTAATGTCACGTCATCCGCTGTTCTTAAAGATTCCAGTGTCGGTAATGAGAATTTTTCTGCATTTGGAGAGTAGTTATGATTGTATGGAGACATAGTATGGCCAGCTTTGAATGAAAGATACCGTATAAATTTATGTTGTACTTTTTCTATTGTATTCTTATCTACCTTAAACTGTGGAGACCAGACACTGGAGGCATACATCATAATACTGCTGTACCCCGGAAGAAAAGTCGTATCTCCATTTTTGGTGAAATTGGGATAAAATTATATTTATATTCCTTATAATGCAATGCATTATTTCCTGAAAGAAAATATCTGAAATATTTGTTATTAGCTACAAAAAAAAGAAAAATACTTTTATTAGTAATACAGTATTTCTGGTATAATTTCGCTAAAAGAGCCGCAAATTAAAAAATGAATGTATTTTATTATAAAACCATATCCCAAGATTCCTTTGTATAATGAAATATCCTGTACATTTTCTAAAATTAATCGTTAAATTAAGTAATTTAGTTTTTGGTTAGAATCGATTTATTGGCGATACGTCAAAATCGAAAAAATGGAGATACGACTTTTCTTCCGGGGTACGGCAGAATAGGTCTTGTATATATATTTTCTATGTTTTTTGGGTCGCTGAATCTGAATCCGAGGCCCATTTAACCCCATCACATCAGGTTTTTGAGAAAACCTCCAAAAAACCAATATGGCGGACACTTTTTTTGGAAAATTTATCGGATTTGCTTGAAACTGGCTACTCGGGGGTTTTTGGAGTCGCTGATTACAAATTTGAAGTCAGTTTTCAAAAATTCAAAATGGCGAATGCAATATGGCGGACATTTTTTTGAAAAATTCGCAGAATATGCTTGAAACTCGCTACTTGGAGGTATTTGGGGTCGCTGAGGTGCCCTGGACGCAGGCACACGCAAGATACAAAGTAAATACGGGTGAAATAAAACACTCAAGTTTTTAATTTCTCAAAAGAAAATCTTTATTGGATTTGCCATTTTAAATTTTGTAAATTGGACTTCAAATTCGTAATCAGCGACTTAAAAAACCCTCATGTAACGAGTTTCAAGCGAATCTAATGAAGTTGACAAAAAATCCTGCCATATTGGATCCGCCATTTTGAATTTTCTAAAACTGAAATTAATACTTCGATGCGAAAGCATCTAATAAATTTTTCGACCGCTTGAAAAATATAAATTTAATATTTGAATAATCTTGGTATATGTCGGTCAACTTACTAAGCAAAAATAAATTAAATTGATTTTAAGTGTCTACTCGGTTTTCGATGGAAAACACATTTTACATATTAAATGTAAGAAGCCGGGATTTGTGTAATTATCGCCGACAAAATCTCTGTTTAAAACGGGCTGCATAAGTATCTATAAAAATAATTAATATCAATGGATTTTGTTTCCCTCTAGCGATAATGAAATAAACTAATGTCTATTGTAAATATTTTGCGTTTCGTCCCGAGATCTCGTGATGGATTCTTCAGTAAGGCTAACACGAGAATCTCTGCCTTAGACGCAAAAATGGTTTTGTAAATAGTTTGAAATTTAAATAAAACTAAACAATGAAGGAAATGTTTAGAATTATTGTAAGCAAATATGCGTAATTATTATGGTAACGGGATGTCGTTACACGGTACGCATATCCGTAATATTCCCAAAATATAAAATTAATACTTCGATGCGAAAGCATCTAATAAATTTTTCGACCGCTTGAAAATATAAATTTAATACTTTGAAAACTGACTTCAAATTTGTAATCAGCGACCCCAAAAACCCCCGAGTAGCGAGTTTCAAGCGAATCCGGCAAATTTGTCAAAAAAATGTCCGTCATACTGGATCCGCCATTTTGAATTTTTGAACCTGACTTCAAATTTGTAATCAGCGACCCCAAAAACCCCCGAGTAGCGATATTTGTGTCGCCATATTGCTTTTTTTGAGGTTTTTTCAAAAACCGGATGTGATGGGGTTGAATGGGCCTCGGATTCAGATTCAGCGACCCAAAAAAAATAAAAAATATATAGTCAGACCCCAGATCAGAATTTTTTTTGTGTGGCTGTTACTTTTATTATGTAATAATAAAAAATTGTAAATAAACAAAACAATTTTCCATATTTATGATTTTATAAATATAGGTTCCTTGTATACATAGAACCCTTATGAAAAAGTTGCAAAGCATCTTGGGGAAATGGAAAAACTAAGTTATTGAAACTTTAAGGAACTATAACAAACAATCTTTCGAAAAATACGAAAAAAATGTTTTTTTTTACGGTGAATTTAATGGTAATATAAAACAAATGTTTGATAAAAAAGATTTTTTTTTTTTCGTAGAAAAAATAAAATTTTTTAATATCCATCCATAATTAGTTAGAAAATATGTTTTTTTATTCACCAAATTTGCTTTGAATGTTTAAATTAAAAAAGACGAAAAAATTAAAAAAAAAAAACAGGTGGAAAAATTGAAAAAAATTGAGAGTTCAATTTTTTGGGTACAGAACCCGTATACAAAATTTGCAGCCAAATCTGAAAGGGTGATGTCCAACAATAGCAAAATTAAACGTTTTAGCGTGAAAAAATTTGTTTTTTTTCCGAATAAAGGCTATTCAAATTTGTTAATCTATTTTAAAAATTAAAAAAAAAAAACAATTGGGAAACAGAAAAAAGATATTTTCTAAATAATTATGTATGGATTTGAAAAAATTTTTCTTTTTTGGTAAAAAAATTTGTTTCTGATTTTTATTTTATTACAATTGAATTCCTCCTCAAAAATCACTAAAGAAATAATTTCTGAGGAATTTTTGAACGTTTGTGCCCGGACTCTCCCCATGTGATAACAAACGAAAAAAATGTTATTATAAATTATAATGTAATAATTGTATCAGGCTTACAATTAAAAAGTTGAAATCAAAACTGTTTTTAATCCTTTTTTAGTCCATTTTTCTACCTCAAGTCCCTTTTTTAGTTCCTTTTTTTTTAAGTTCAAATTCCCTTTTTTCCTTTTTTTAAGGGGACGAGGCACTGGGAGTCCTGTATATTTCATATTGTTTATTTACTCTGATTATTAATTATGTTATTTTTAAGTTTTATATTTTTCTAATTAATTTTTAGTCATCTATTTATGTTCATTGTTACTGCTTAATTATGTATAATGGGGCGGTTGACGCCCGTTTCATGAATAAATAAATAAAAGAAAAAACCACTTGAAAAAAATGTGGTATGCATACATTGCATACTCATTCTTAAGATTCTTTAATTTAATTTAAAATTCGTGTCACATTCCATCTAAAATGAGTTTCAAATTAATTGGCTGGCAAAATGTTTGTCGCGCGAAATTTGAAAAAACTCAGACACTATTGGTTAGGATTACCGATAAATTCATCGATTATTTATTGAAATATCACCGAACGATAAATTCATCTTCATTAAAATTAGTGTTAAATACTTTGTCATAATTACCTAATTTTGTTTTTGTAAATCACAACGTAATATTTGTAAATGACGACAAAAAATCGGAACTGAATATATTTTTTTTTAAATATGAAGATTTGAATTTAAATGTTTCGTTTCTCAAATTGCTTTATTACTTTTTAAAAATGGATAAGATGATACGTTGATACAATTGTTCAATTAAGATGATTGGTAAATGGGTTGTGTACTGATCAAATGGATTATTCGAAGAAAATTGCCTTTCAAATAGACAATGACCTCAGTTGACATTTATTAGTTTGTACACGATGGTAGATGTGCTTGATTACTGTTCGTTACATAACTGATAATTAAAGATTTTATTTTATTCCGAAACCACGCAAGATCAGGCGGAAAAATCCTCTCAGAATTTCCCGAAACTGAAATACGTTGTTTTTGAATAAAAATAAGCTGACCGTAGATTTAAACGTCTGAAGATGACTGGAATCTAGGGTCGAAACGCCAACAATTATATATCTGTTTATTTTACATTATTCTATTAAAATTCCACTCGTTTTCCATATTCGTTTTTATATAGATTTTTTTTATAAACTTATATACAAAGGGCAATAACAAGATATAGGGGAAGTAGGGGCAAAGTGGGATTTTGGCGTTTCGCTGTATTAGAAAATTTCCTATGTGTTTGTTTGCATTGTTTATTTACAAAAGAGTTATCGTAATACAAATTTTGAAACATATTTCAGTTTCTATTCAGTATTTACCAACCGTTCGAACATGACCTAGGAAGTCGAAGTCAATTTGTAAATTCAATATATTAAGTGTAATTAAAATCTGAATTGGATGACTTAATAGTCTTCTCTTACACTCTATTTTCGTTTTTTATTTGTTTCATTTGGGGTTGAGGATGATTTTTTACGACGTGTTTAAAAAAAAATATTTAAAAAATTAAAAAAAAATTCTATTTTGGGGCAAAGTGGGATGTATTCCGTTTTGATTTAGGTTCACAGAGATAAGTAAGAACTCTCTCTCTCTCTTTCTTCCTCTCCCTCTCTCTCTTGAGTTGTGTCCATGGTTCATAGTGGCCAGGACACTAATAAATAAATTTTTAATCAATCTCTCTCTCTTTCTCTCTCGCCCTCTCTCTCCCTCCCCCTCTCTTTCCCCCTTTCTCTCTTTCTCCCTCTCTCTCTTGAGTTGTGTCCAAGGTTCATAGTGGCCAGGACACTAATAAATAAATTTTTACTCAATCTCTCTCTCTCTCTCTCTCTCTCTCTCTCTCCCTCTCTCTCTCTCTTCCCCTCTCTTTCTCTCTCTCTGTCAAACCTTTGCAGAAGTAATTTTAACAACCCGCCCCAATTTGCCCCTGGATTTTCAGATTTCTCAAAAAAAGTTTTTTCGTAAAATTGAAATTTGGAGTATTAAACAGATACTTTTTTTTAAATGCCTTTCATAATAAGTTAGTTCAGGATGTAAATAAGGGTTTCTAAACCACACCTAACCATTCTTATGCCCCATATTTTTTGTATACAAGTTTTTCCAAAACCATCCCACTTTGCCCCTACTTCCCCTACACGTAATGATAAAAATCATAATCCAGAGAGATAAACTTTCAGAACAAATTATAATTGTACAATATATATCCTAATGTAAATATAACATAATCACCCATTGCTGCAACAAACGGTTAGATGCACAAGGAAGTATAAAACACATAAAGGTTGATGTATAGGATAATGAACTCTCAACCACAAACTACATTAAACAAAAATGTTGTCATTATTATCGGTACAAACCACTATCGGGAGAGATTGATGCAGTTACTGAATTGTGCTGCTGTTACATGAACATTAACCATATCATGATAAATCGTAATGAAAAAATAACACAGAATTAACAGAAGTTTTCTCTCCGTGAAGGCTTAATGACTTTCGAAAGAAATTCCGTAATTGTGTTAGATGAATTCCTCTGAGACAAAGTATTTTCCTACTCAAACATTCCTCAGAGTTTGGTTATAGTACATTACGATACTATTTTTCCTATTAAGTGTGCAAAGTTCGATACCTATATACAACATTTAAAGTGGCGGTGCAAGGACGGTGGAGAAGGGGGGGCTCTGACTGAAAACAGTATTTGTAAATGCTTTTGTAATAAATAGACTAAATTTATAAATATCTATGCAATACATTATTTATTATCGTTATTACTGTTAATTGTTATTAATATTTTATATAAATTTTAATGAATTTAAATATTCATTCGCATTCGCGTTTTCGGGTACATTTTCAATTACATTACTATTTTAGATAGAATTGACCTATACCTATCGTTTTCCGTACTGAAGAACAGCGATTGAAAAGTAAAACAAATGAAAGTTTTGACAGGTCTATTCTACATGTCTGTATACCTATAGCGCTACTTTACCGCACGCAAAACTTCATTACCGCACGCAAATTTTCTTTACCGCACGCTAAATTATAAGATCAGTAAAGTGTGGGAAAGTAGCACTTTCCACACGCAAATACGTGCGAAAAATCGAACTTTGCGCACTATAATAGGAAAAAGTTTAATCGCAACTATTATTGCACTCTTTTGTTGAAATACAGTACCGGGCCAAAAGTTCGTGAACGCTCTGAATTTTCAAACTTGTCAAACACTGTGTTGTATCTCGAAACGCTTTGACAATATTAACCCTTTCGTTGACATTGACGCAATAGTGCGCACATCGGTTTTTTTCTATTTAACTTGCTCCGATTTGGAATCCAAGTCTAACTTGGGGGTTTTTGGGGTCGCTGAATCCGAATCTGAAGTAAAAATTTAAAAATTCAAAATGGCGGATGCAATATGGCTGCCGAAAATTAAAAAAATGAAAAAAGTTACTCGATAGTAACGAAATTTGTTACTCAGGTGTTTTCGGGGTTGCTAATTACGAATTCAAGCTTGAAATTTCAAAATTCAAGATGGCGGATTCGCATTCGCAATCGGCAACCTCGAAAACCCCCGAGTAACAAATTTCATCACAATCAAGTAATTTTTTTCATTTTCGGCCACCATATTGAATTCTCCATTTTGAATTTGCAAATTTTGAGTTCAAATTCGTAATCAGCGACCTCGAAAACCCTTCAGTACGGGTTGGAGTCGAAATAGCGGTAAAAAAAATTCCTGCCATTCTGGACACTTTTTGTAGAATTTTCTGTGCCAACGAAGGGGTTAAAAGAACTCAAAGAATATCTTTTAAAGTTCATGGATAGAGCTTTCAGTTGGTGCTTTCACTTTTGCTTTAGACATTATTGTTTCTTAGTTGTCAAGTTTTCAAAATGTTGAATTTTGTAACTTTTTCTTCCGACTTTTAACGCTGACAAAAAGTCTAATAAAATTTTATAGCAATTTTTTCATGAATACTATGATTCAAGACCTTTAAAATGGATTTTATAAAAAGTCGCTACGTATTTTTCGTTTCAGAGTTATGATTTGTTGAAAATTTTAAATTTTACTTGTCGAGTCGGAATTCTTCGTAAAAAGGCCAAAAGTTCGTAAACATGAAATTTATTCGTGTTTCGGGAATCGTAATGCTACGTTTCTTCTGAACATAATACAAAATACTAAAATTTTAAAAAAATACACTTTTTCAATGTTAACTGCAAGTCCAAAGTCCAAAATATAACAAAATGAAATCATCAAAAAATATTAGTCATTATCAATTATTAATAAGCTTCATGAAAGTTTACAAGCTGCGTGGTGAGAAATATCACAGGAGACCCTAGAAAAACTCATCAACAGAATGCCAAAAATCTGCAAAGCAGGGTTGAAAGCAAAAGGAGGTCACTTTGACGAATAAAAAGTTTAAAATTTAGTTATTTAGTGTTTATAACTAATAGTTTTGTTATCTTCATTTTGTCGTTTTATAGACTTTTATTGCATTTTTGTTGACAGAATGGTCAAGAATCTACAAAGTAGTAGTGAAAAGTAAAATGGGTCATTTGGTCGTATAAAAAATTTAATATTTAATTATAACGTGTTTATGACATTAATTTTGACAAAATAAATGTTATTTTCTGTAAAATATGACAGATTAATGTTCATTTCAGTTATTTACATGATTTCATTTTGTTATATTTTGGACTTTGGACTTTGGACTTGCAGTTAACATTGAAAAAATGTATTTTTTTAATAAATTTTGGCCGGTAGTGTAATTATCAATTTAAGTTGATTTTAAGAAAAGTTTGTATATAAAACATTTGTGCAATAAGTATGTTTAATACAAACTCGACATATCTAGAATTCGACTGTAAAAATGAAATTTACAACATGGTATAATTCAGACATAAAATGTTTGTAATAATACTACGTTTAGCATAGGAATTTTGTCCGAATTGAGGTTAAAGTTCAAGACCGAGTTGTAAATTTACAACATTGTGTATGGAGAAATATACCAAACTATGTACTCTTACGACGTTGTTAGGAAATTTTTTTGCCCACAAAAGTAAAGTAACGTGTTAAAAGTTACAAAGTTACAGTGTTCCTCATTGAAAATGTACTGCGTTGAAAGTGGGTAATTTTTTAAAATTCATTTTGATTTTTTACAATGTATATAAAGACCGAATCCACGCGAGATCAAGCAGACTGAAAAATTGACCTCTCAGAATTTCTCGCAAACTGAAATACGTTGTTCTTGGAAATACGATGTTTTCGGCGAGTTACAGCGCCTTCAATATTGACGCGTTAAACGTTAAACTCGACTAATAATTCTTTTAAATCTCTATTTCCCTGTAAAATTAATTACAATGAATGTTCTCTTTTCTGTGCTATCGGACAATCAGTAAAGTTGCAAAATAAGAAGAAAAAAACGAAATTTTTAGGACAATTAAAAAAAGAACGACTATATTACAAAAAAAATGAAATACTTTTTTTTTAAAATCCCGTCTCCGATTTTTTTTAAATTAGTTTTTTTAGGTTAGTATTCATCTACAGATTATGCCTGAATTTTGTCAGTGCGCTAAAACTTCTCCTTCTAGTGTAATTTTATGTAACATTTAAAAGGATACATTACACATGTCGATGTTTCAACAAACGAACGATGGATATTTTTTCAGTGTTAAAGTTTTATTAAATTGGATGAATTCAAGTTAATCCTAAAGGCGCACGCGTACCTCAGAATTTCATAAAGCGCATATGGGGTCTCCCGGACCCCAACGTCTAAAATGATCTCGGTAACGTAAACCATTTCGAATTTCGCTGTGAATATATTAAAGATTGTTCATTGCGATATAATTGTTTAGTTCTAATCGTTGGAATGATCGAAAATTAATAATCTGAAAAAATCGGTAACATAAATATTTAAGAAAAGTTACTTTTTGCTTAAAAAATCACAACTTTTTTACTTTTTAATATTTGAAGCTGAAATTTGAACTGGATACTCTTGAATAATGTCCTTTGAAGTAAAATATTGTATGGCGATGCCAAATTTATTTTTGGCAAAATTAAGTTGGTGATTTTGGAAAAAAATGGCGGCCTCGGCTCGGCGGAAGGTTTGGCGATACTTACCAATCATTCTACCGCTTAATCGTGATCCTAAATAAAGTATAGATGGCGGTATAGGTGTTTTTCTCCTACTTTAAGCGCTGTAACGCTTCAAAGAAAAAATGGGGTCACATGGGACCCCGTGTGAGCCTTAGGGGTTAATGATATATCTAAAGTTTTCTGAAATTATCCGTACCAAAAATTAAAAATTACAAATTCTTGAACCATGCACATATAGGACTTACGGTTTATGCGACGTACGGAAAGTTAATAATATAAAAAAAAAACAAGGATTGGAGTTTTATAAAATTTGGAAATCAGAGGGGTTTTCAAAATCGCTGATTACGAATTCAATGTCAGTTTTACGCAATCCATAATGACGGATCCAATATGGCAATAGAATATTACAAAATCGCTTCAGATTTACTGGAAATTTCTTATCCGGGGGTTTTCAGGATCACTGATCACGAATCCAATGTCATTTTTTCGAAATTCAATATGGCAGACGAATTTTTTAATATCACTTCAGATTTAATGGAAATGTCCTACCCAGAGGTTTTCAGGACCACTGATTACGAATCCGATGTTAGTTTTTGAAAATTCAAAATGGTGGGCCCAACGTGACGTGCCAACTTTTAAATAATTTTTCGATTTTTAGAAAACATCGTATTTTATAGTTTTGTTTTTGTTGAACTTGTCAGATATCGTTTCGTTCTAACACTAAACACCATACAACCATATATTATTAATCAAATTTTAAGAAATATTAATAATTAACCCATTAACGCCTAAAGGACACTTCTTCTTGTTTCAATTTCAATCCAGTATTTCGTATGAAAATCGAAGTTAACAAAATAGGGACATATCCTATTGTTTTCGAAGTTGCTCTTCACGATTCCAAAGTCAAAATTAAGTTTCAGCCATTAGGAATTCCAATATATGGCGCCGAATTTGAAAAAAAATGGGAAATATTTGAGCCATTAGAATATTGGGATTCTATTGAAACTCTGAACAAATAAAATACTTCAATTTTAAGAAAAAATTTTACTTTTATATCCTACATCATTCTAATGACCTCAAAATGGGCGCAACAATGAAAATTTCTTTGAAATTTTCTGGACGCTCTAACTTAAAAAACTAATTGGGCCCAACATTTTGTATTTTCAAAAACTAACATCGGATTCATAATTAGTGACCCTGAAAACCTCCAGGTAAGACATTTCCACTAAATCTGAAGCTATATTAAAAAATTCTATTGCCATATTAAATCCGCCATTTTGGATTTCGCAAAACTGATATTGGAGTAATCAGTGACCCTGAAAACCCCCGGATAAGAAATTTTCAGTAAATCTGAAGTGATTTTATATAATGCTATTGCCATATTGGATCCGCCATTTTGGATTTGGCAAAACTGACATTGGATTCGTAATCAGTGAATTTGAAAAATTCTCTTGTTTTCCAAATTTTATAAAACTGCAACCCTCGTTTTTTATATTATTAACTTTCTGTACGTCTCTGAAACTGTAAATCCTCTATGTAGATGGTTCAAGAATTGGTAATTTTTAATTTTTAGTACGGATAATATCAGAAAACTTTACATATATCATTAACCCCTAAGGCGCACAAGGGTCCCATGTGACCCCATTTTTTCTTTGAAGCGCTACAGCGCTTAACGTAGAAAAAAGCACCCATGCCGCCATCTATACTTTATTTAGGATCACGATTAAGCGGTAGAATGATTGGTAATCATCGCCAAGCCTTCCGCCGAGCTGTGGCCGCCATTTTTTGTTTAAAAACACCAGCTTAATTTTGCCAAAAATAAATTTGGCATCATCATACAATATTTTACTCCAAAGTACACTATTCAAGAGTATCCAGTTCAAATTTCAGCTTAAAAATATTAAAAATTTAAAAAGGTATGATTTTATAAGCAAAAAGTAACTTTTCTCAAATTTTGATGTTACCGATTTTTTCAGATCGACTGAATTAATGTTCGATCATTCCAACGATTAGAACTAAACAATAATATCGCAATGAACAATCTTTAATATTTTCACAGCGAAATTCTAAATAGTTTATGTTACCGAGATCATTTTAGACGTAGGGGTCCGAGAGACCCCATATGCGCTTTATGAAATTCTGAGGTACGTGTGCGCCTTTAGGGTTAACTTGAATTCAACCATTAAATAGTGTGGTATATTTCTGATACGCAAAGTTGTAAATTTAGAACGCGGTCTTGAAATTTAACCTCAATTCGGAAAAAATGCCTATGCTCACCTTAGTATTATTACAAAAATGTTATGTGAAGTTTGTATTAAACACACTTATTGCAGAAATGTTTTATAAACAAACTTCTCTTAATATGTTTAACATAATTCTTGCGTTAAATATAAGACAACTTATCGATGATTAAGATATATATATTATAAAAATTGCAATTTGTTCTAAAAATTTACTTCAACAATCGATGATATAAATATTGACTGGTTATGCACGAAAATTATGAGAATTTTGAGTTGATAAATCCAAAATTGCGGATCCATAATGGCTACCTTATGTAAATTGTACCTTTTATATGAATTGTTGTTCTAATGGATCCGCCATTTTAGATTTATCAACTCAAAATTATTATAATGTTCGTCTATAAACAGTCAATATTTATATCATTAATATAAAACGTAATAAGAAACTTTCTATGATCCCCATTTCAAGGAATTAACGATTTTGATTAAATTTGCTTCGTTCCGCGGCCATTTTGAATCGGCCATTGCTTCTAAAAAAATTCTATTAGTATATTATTTATCTTCAACAATCGGGATCACTTTATATATGCATTTCATTGATTATAATACGTCTCAAAAGAAAATCGTGAAAAATCAAAAAAATCAACCTAAAAAATATGGCATTTTTTTAAATTTAGCAATATTTTGGCGGAAATATTCGTTTTTTGGTCATTTTCTCGATGGGAATCGATACAACACTTCAAAATAGTCGGAAATGTCTTTTCTAAAATAAAAAAAATTCTCTCTACTGCAGAAACTGAGCTTATGTTGACGTACCTGCTTCTCTCATTTTTTTTTGTTGCAAAAAAAGGTTTAAAAACACACCATATGTTGACGTATTCGTGTACATTAGGTGCAACTTTAAGCCGTCATTCAGTTAACCATTAGCTGTGGACTACGTGTATACACGTAGTTATTAAAGACTGAATAAACAGAGAATAAACAAACAAATATATACCAGCGTAATGTTTTATTGGGTATGTTGAATCGTTGAATCCAAATTTGAGGTCAAATTCCGAAAATTCTAAACGTAAAATCCAATATGGCTGCTCAAAATCGGACAATTTTTAAGCATTTTTCTATATACAAATATGAAAAAATGAATAAATAGAGACTAAAGAAACAGATATTCACCATAGTTAGGTTTTATTGGGTATGTTGAATATCTGATTCTGAATTTGATGACAAATTTTTAAAACTTTAAACAGAAAATTCAATATGGCGGCTTGAATTTAAAAAAAAATGTTGGCCATATTGGATCCGCCATTTTGAATGATTGAAAACTGACTCCAAATTCGTAATCAGCGTCTTCGAAAGCATAAACATCCACAAATTTCAAATTGGCCGGAAACATCGTAACATTTTGAGCCCACTTTCGAGTTTTCGGTCTTAACAGCGAAAGGATTAATATTAATTACGTTTATATTAATCATATTATATTTTGGTATTTAGTGTAATTGAATTTACTAATTCTGTCTCCGTTTTAAGGAAATAACGCTCTGGAGGAAAGGAGAAAAGAATCGAAAGTCACAGACAGCTTCTCCGCACATGCCGTCTCACCTAGTGTCTGCGGAGACTGGTTTTCCGCAAAGTACAGCATCGAATGTAGGGAACGCTCAATCCCCGACTGACGATGGAGAGGATGTCGAGTCCGAAGCCCAGGGTGGTCAAGAAGACACTCCGGCACCCATCGAAGGAATGACTCGTGAGGAGGGAGACGGCGAGGGTGAAAAGGCAATCAATCCGGAAAGCAATTGAACGGCGCTTTTTAATTTAAGAGAACGACAGTTTTTTAGTGCGCGAATTGTAAATAAGAAATTCGACCATTTCGGCCTCGGAGGCAGGTCGTTGGGCGTCTTTTAGTTTTTCCGTTTATCACGATTGTGCGGTACCGAATGACGCGAGTCGCGTCAAGTTCCCCGAAGATGTTTCGTTTCGGTCTCCATCGGTGATGTGAATTTTTCGAATTGAGGTTAGGCAACGTATACCGGCCTGTGGCCCGATATACAACGCCAGTTTTTGTAATAAGCATTTTTTATAAAATGTTTTACAGATTTCGAATATAGGTTAGGTCCGATTCGAGAGGAACGAAGATGCACGTCTTCTGGGTGAATTAACGCGACAGTGCCCGTCCGGGATGTTTTAATACAGATATCGAGTACGTCGAGAGTAATTTTTTTTTATATGAATATATATATATTATCTCTTGCATGTGTACATAACACTGACGCTGTCACATGCGTCCGATCCGAATTACGTAGAATTATGTCATTACGGCAGGGGTGGCGATTCGTCTCGGCGATTCTTCACGATTTCTTTCGTTTCGAAATAATACAGCGAAATTGGAAGAACTAGTAAAAGTCGACTGGTTTATCGACGTCATCCCTGCCGACGGGTCGACTAGCTCGAAGTAAATTCGAGCCTCTTTTCCGTGCCTGATGGTATGATAATGGACCGACGGGTCGAACATTGCATTAATACCCGCTGCGGTGGTCGTTTTTAAAGAATTCTCATTTTCTACGTTGTTTGTTATTTGTTGACGAGTAGCCGAGGCGGCGAAGTCGCGACCGCGCGAACTCGATGCCGATGTCGGAGGTCACGTGTTGATTGAATGGAATTTTTTATACTTTTTTTCGGTTGAATTTTTGGACCAGAGATTTATTGATATTATTGTTATTAATTATTAATACTATACGTTGATCATGTTATTAATTAATAATAATAATGGTTATTGTTAATTGTAAATGGAAGAAGAGATCAGATCACACCCGGTGGCATTGAGGACTCAAACATCGCGACTCCGGTGACCCGGGAAATTCAGAGGATTATACGAGCGTGTGGTAAGGAGGGCGAATCGTAGAATATTTTACATGTGAAATAATGTATATACATATATTATATTATTATCATACGAGAGCCAAAACAATGCCTTTTTCTTTTCATTACCAATCCTAGACATCTTCAAGAGTTTATTTGTTTACAAATGGAGAATATGTATAATGTGTAGCGAAATCACGCTACCATCGAAATATACATGTACAGTAGGGTCTCCCTTATTGCATACTACAGATTTTTCAAAATGGCGGCGGTCTCCCTTATTCTCAACTTCCCCTTTACCCCCACTCTTAGTGGTCGACGGTCGACAACGGTTCGAGATTCACTCAGCAGCGAAGGTTAGGTTAGGACCCAATGGAGGAGGGAAGCCGACCGAAGGGGAATACAGTGGAACCTCACACTAGTGAAACTCACACTAGCGAAATTCTCGCACTAGTGAACATTTGTCTCTATCACTAGTGAAACATCAACTTCCCCTCGTACCCCCACTCTGCCACTTTCTTATGCATGTGTATGTATGTACACAAACATACTCGAAAAGCTGTATGTATACATATGGGTATTACGTATGTATTTACATACTCAAGCTGTAACACATTACGATTTGTGTATTATTTATTGTAATTAATTTAGTATCGGTGGCTTGGAATATCATGTGAAAATAATTCTACGCTTGAGAACCTAAATGCGGACACAAATGTAAAATTAATGGCAAAAGAGGTTAAATAGAAGTGTTATGTGGATCAACTCATTTATTATTAACAAGTTTTATCCTTTAACCGTTAACATTCTCCTTGTTCTCCATATTATTTTAAAATTGGCATAACCTCTTTTGAGAAAGCGAGAAAAATACAAGTATTTTTGGTTATGAACGTTATGAAAGTGTGTAGACATATGTATGCACATGTTTGCACATCTGCCGATGCGCATGCGTTCGCAAATACGATACGTCCCTAGAGAGGGGGTAAACATTCCACCCCTCCGCATCTCACTAGTGTGAGAAAAACAAAAAACCGCTGGTCCCGACAGTGCCACTAGTGTGAGGTTCTACTGTATATGCAATAAGAGATCCTAAATCAAGAGAATAAGGGAGATCCTACTGTACCTACACTGAGAGAAGCTTGTGAAGAAGTCGCACAACAGCAGCACCTTAGCGTTATGGCACCCGTATGCCAAATTTAGGGTAACCGCTGCCCTAAGAGATCTGACGTCTGATATGCGTGATATAAATGCCGCATCGAAAACTGGTTGTTTATTTACATTATTTGTTTATGTTTACCTTTCCTGTACAGGATATGTAAATAAAGAACGCAAAGTAGACAAGAATGTTAAAATACATGTTGCTTTTATATTATTTTTATGTATCAAAACCTGTACTAATGAAATAAAGGGATTCTCTCCCGCTTTGCTGTTCGGACACGAGTTACACTAACAAGTAACCCTACCCAAGTGTGTCTCACCGATTGGAATTAAACTTTGCATACGTGTAGAGTATCGAAAAATATTGGATACATATTTTATTTTGGGCCCTTAAATCGTTTTAGGGGGTAAAAACTACCCCCCCCCCCCCCGGTATGATACGTTTGTATATATTTATCACATTAACTGTTTAATAACGCAGCTAAAATAATTAAAATGATTGCAAATTATACAGCATTTAATGTTTTTGAGGTCGCTGAATACGAATCTCGTGTTATATACTCAAAATTCAAAATGGCGGATGAAACAAGAAAATGTTGACAAATCCACATGAAAATAGCTGCTTTGGTGGTTTTTGGGGTCGCTAAATACGAATTTGGTGTCAGATTCCCAAAATTCAAAATGGCGGATGTTTTAAAATTTGTTATTTTGTTGTTATGTTACAGTTGTTGTCAACTACCAGTGTCGGAATAAAATAAAACTAACCTACGATACAAGTCAAAGTAATTATCTTTTTATTTGATTTTTAAATTCAAGCGTTTAAAATAATTATCTGGGTAGTAACCCAAGTAAGCAGTCGACTGAGCAAATTAAAATTCAACAAGACATAGCTGACAGGATTGCGATCTGGACGAAATCTGGCTTAACTCAGGAACGTGAGAAAGAAAAGCTGTTGGATTCGATTCCGAGGAAGGGGCAGATGAACTTGGAGGCTCCAAACCTGAATGAAGAAATAGCAGTCGACCTGCATCCAAGAGCTCTCGCCAAAGATCTTCATTTCAAAGATTATCAGAATCTGACAGGAGCAGCCTTATCAGCAACGTCTGCAGTACTTAGCGCTATTTTAAACGACAACGAAGAACCATTGGACAGGGAGTCGTTATTAGGGAAACTGTCTAATTCGGTCAAAGCTCTATCAGAGTTGTTTTATGAGCTGTCTGAGGCCAGGAAAGCATTCGTCATAGGTCGATATGAAGAAAAAATACAACAAATTTTAAAAAGTACAGAACAAACAGAATGGTTATTCGGAGACAATCTGAAGTCAGTCATAGAGAATGCCCGAGCGCTTGAAAAAACCTCCAAAGAAATGAAGATTAAGGACAATAACCCAAGAATACCACTGAAACCAAGGAACTCGTTAAACTGGAGAAGCTCCACTGCCAAACGAGAGGTGGGACGGGGGAGCTACAAACAGCAGGGGCCGAGGCCAACCACCTCCAGGAACTTCAAAACAAAAACGCAACCATACCGGATGCGGAACTAGAAACACGAGACGTAAGTACAGCCGGAAGGTTAAAAATGTTTATTAATAGATGGAAACGGATAACCGACGATCAATTTGTACTGAATATAATCGCAGGGTACATACAAAATTGATTTGATGAATCCAGTATTTCAAACAAATAAACCCCTTGAGATTCGATTAAAGAAATACGAATCTCTAATTCTAGATACCGAGGTAAAAAAACTTGAAAAAAAATAAAGTAATTGAGAAGTGCGAACCCATGAAAGAGCAGTTCCTATCCTCAATTTTCCTCACTTCAAAATCCGATGGCTCGTACAGATTTATCCTAAATTTAAAGAAATTTAATTATTTTGTAACGAAAGAACATTTCAAGTTGGAAGACATCAGAGTCGCAATTAATTTATTAAACAAAAATTATTTTATGTGCAAAATCGACTTAAAAGATGCCTACTGGCTTATATCAATGAACATAAGTGATAGGAAGTACCTTCGCTTCACACATAACCAAAAACTGTACCAATTCAATGTGTTACCATTCGGACTTTCATCAGCACCCTTGGTGTTCACCAAACTGATGAAACCGGTAGTGAATTGGCTCAGAAAAGAAGGTATTAAAATGGTAGTATATCTAGATGATTTCCTAATTTTTGACGAAACAAAGTATGAATGTCAGGAAAACGTAAAACTGACCACAAAATTACTACAATCTCTAGGTTTCGTAATAAATTGGGAGAAATCATGCACGAAGCCATCACAATCCGCCCAATTCCTGGGAATAATTATTAACTCCTCAAATCTAACTCTAGATTTACGACGGGAAAAACGAATGAAAATTAGAAAAATGGTAAACCTATTATTAAGTATGTCACACGTAAAAATTCAAACTCTTATGGAATGTATAGGAGTTTTGGTGGCGGCATGCCCTGCAATAGCCTACGGATGGCTTTACTATAAACACCTGGAAATATTAAAAATCGAAGCACTTGCCCTTGCTCATTTTAATACAAATAAGGAGATCATACTGTCAAAAGAAGCAAAGGATGACCTAGAATGGTGGCAAACCAACATTCTAACCTCAAATAATAAAATAAGGTCAAGTACATTTGACGTAGAGATCTTTTCGGATGCTTCAAAAACAGGATGGGGGGTAACATGCAAAAATAAAAAGGCCAATGGACTCTGGAATACAGAGGAAAGTAACATGCACATTAATTACCGAGAACTCAAAGCAGCATATCTAGGATTGAAATGCTTTGCAGATACGTGTCATGGTAAACAAATCCTGTTAAGAATCGATAACGTCACTGCCATTGCTTACGTCAATAAAATGGGTGGTACAAAGTGCAAATTTTTAAATAAAATGGCTAGAGACCTGTGGAAATGGTGTATTAGTAAAGACATCTGGGTTTTTGCGGAGTATGTCGCGTCCAAAGAAAATCCAGCAGATGAAGGATCCAGAATAGTTAATCTGGATACAGAGTGGGAATTAGCTGTTTGGGCATTTAAAGAAATTTGCCAGAATTTTGGTTACCCAGACATAGATCTTTTTGCCACTAGAGTTAATGCTAAATGCAAAAGATATTGTTCTTGGGAAAGGGATCCAGAGGCTTTTGCAATAAATTCCTTGACAATCAGCTGGCAAAATTGGGAGTGGTATGCGTTCCCTCCTTTCTCATTAATACCAAGGATCCTAAAGAAAATTAAAGACGAAGGTTCAAAAGGTATCCTGATAGTTCCCCTCTGGCCAACACAACCTTGGTTCCCAGAATTCAAAAAACTCCTTATCGCAAAAACGATAGAATTTGAACCGTCTTCTAATTTATTGCTTTCTCCCTGTAGGAAAATCAACCACCCGTTGGCATCGAAGCTTACACTGGTTGCAGGGATGTTATCCGGCAAGCCTTCCACAAGAAAGGACTGAGCAACGACACGATAGAAATAATGATATCTTCGATTACAGACAGCACCATCAGACAATACGACAGCTGCTTAAAGTATTGGTGGAACTTCTGTGCATTGCAACCCAAAGATCCCTTCAACGCAGAAGAGAAGGCAATATTGGAATGCCTTACAAAAAGGTATGCAGAAGGAGCATCCTACGGAACATTGAACTCCTTACGATCTGCCATCTCACTCGTTAATAAGATTAGCACAACCAACAGCCCGTTACTACACCGCTTTTTCAAGGGTGTATTCAAGCTACGTCCATGTGCTCCGAAATACGACACCACCTGGAATACAGACCAAGTGTTAGAAGAGGTAGAGAAATGGGAATCACGGAATCTCCAAATACTGACTCTTAAAACAGTAATGCTGCTGGCACTAGGTTCAGCCTTCAGAGCGCAGTCAATCTCTCGGGTCAAGTTAAATGACGTAAGGAAAATGACAGGCGGAGTGAAAGTAATTGTCACAGACTTGATAAAGACATCGAACTTGGAGCAGCTCAACCTCGAGCATTTTTTCCCTTCTTCGACAATCCCAGATTGTGCATAGCCAGGGCAGTGTTACAGTATATCAAGGCCACGGAAGATATTAGAGGCGATATCGAATACTTGTTTATTTCTATAAAGAAACCGCACGGCAAAGTGGGAGCCCAAACAATCAGCAGATGGTTGAAAATAGTTATGCGAAGAGCTGGTATCAATAAAAATTATACAGCGCACAGCACCAGACATGCCGCCACATCAAAAGCGTCCAAGAAGGGCTTAAGGGCCCTCGAGCGTGGCAAGCCTGTGACGTCAGAAGCGAGGAAAAAGGCGACAAAATTTTGCGCCGATCTTTAAGCAGTACGGAAAACTTTTCAGCTAATTTTTTTTAATGAAAATATTCTTCACTACATTCTCTACCGAGTGAGTGTTTTTAGATAAATTCTGTAGCTAAGAAGTGATTAAAAATAAATATTGAAAATTTGAATTATACGTATGGTTATGGAACCTGTCATCTTGCATTTGTTTGTCGGTTCAGTCGTTCAGACGCTTTGATTATTTAGGTAGGAAGCGCGGCAAAGCAGAAGTAATTCAAAAATCATTTTTAACCTCAACGAAGTTGAGATAACTTTATCGCATCGCATTTCGAATAGCTTATTATTTCTTATCATAATTCTTACCTAACAGTATCTCCATCTCACCTCATCGTGCTTGGAACCTGTATCTGAAAAAAGTCATCCATATTTTTTCCCAAAAATTGTAGGAAAATTCGCAGACGCCATGCACGCTGCAAGGAAACGTGAACGACTGAACCGAAAAACAACTGCGAGATGACAGGTTCCATAACCATACGTATAATTTAAATATTCAATATTTATTTTTAATCACTTCTTAGCTACAGAATTTATCCAAAAACACTCACTCGGTACAGAATGTAGTGAAGAATATTTTCATGAAAAAAAATTAGCAGAAAAGTTTTCGGTAATGCTTAAAGATCGGCGCAAAATTGTGTCGCCTTTTTTCTCGCTTCTGACGTCACAGGCTTGCCACGCTCGAGGGCCCTTAAACATTAACATTATTAAGTCAGCAGCTGGATGGACAGAAAAGTCCAATACGTTCTACAAATTTTATAACAGACCGATAAAGAAAAGCCAGAGAACTTTGCAGAGACGGTGGTCAATACAAGGAATTGAGAATCTGCAGTGATATTCACCGATCAACAAGAATGCAGATACTTACCTCAGAAAATTATCAGTATTATTTCAAATGTTATTTGTTGTTATAAAAACCAAAGTCTAAAATAGGTTAAAGATCACAAAGTGATCCAACGCTAGAAACTTAGTTTAATAAAAAATGTTATATTTCCAATGGATATATGTATTATGTTATAAAAATAAATATATAACTCTAAACATCTACAAGTAAACTATCTTCGAACAAGCAATATGAAATATAATTAATGATTAAACGAACTTACCTGTGAAGTTCAATCATAATTATATGAATAGCTTGTTCGAAGATAGTAATCTCCCACCCCTTATTGTTTACCTGATTTATTATATCTCAAATAATTATAAGAATTCATAAAAATTATCCCAACCCAAATACAGAAACAACCCTCTAAACTAGAATGAGGTAGGTAGGGCTAGGTCAGGGACAAGAGGGACAAGTACCGAGGAGTCCCTACTGGAAGTAAACGGATTCAAACGGATAGAAAATTTGTATCCGTTTGAATGCCCACTTTGCATTCTTATCAATCGGTTGTTGTCCGTCAAAACTGAATACGTTCTGGATCCGTGGAATGGAAAATTGATCCGCCTCAATCCGTTCTAATATGAGCCTGTCGAATCCGTGTCTATCCGTATCTATACGTGATATGGCACCGAGTGTGCACCTGTTTTTATCCGTTTCTATTTGCATAAATATTTTCATCCGTCTCAATCCTTAAAAACTGAGTCAATATTTATCCGCATATATCCGCCAGCGTATACGAAAATTAAATCCGCTTCTATTCGTTTGTATACTTGTATCCTTTTTTATCCGTAAAAATGTATAAATATTTATCCGCATATATCCGCCTGCCTATACGAAAATTCTATCAGCTTCTATTCGTTTGTATACTTTGATATTATCGTTTGTATAGTTTGTAATACAAAGCACGAACTATTTAAAAATTATGCATTTGAATATTTATTACCAGGATATACATCTTTGTATTAATTCTGTGGTCGAAAGGCATAACAGCATAACTGACATTTTCATGAAATTTGAGATAACTCTGGATTTTTGTATAATTAATAATGCTTTTCAAACTGTACTTGCTATTAAAGCATTTGGAAGCTCATTTCGGTAGAAAATGTTCCTTAACATAAAGGCATAACTGCATTTTTGCTAACGAAAGACCGGCATAATCGCATAACTGCCAGATTGCGATAAACAATTGACATTCATAAAATTCAATATATTTTAAAATAGAAATATTGTATTTAGAACTTTTAAAAAATAAAACTTTCGCACTCAATAAATGTATATATGTAATCAAATAGTAATATTTTTGTATTGTAAATTGAACGTTATTTAGATTCTACTTTCGTTTTAGGGTTATAAAGTATGTCTTTTAATTCTATTTTCTAATTAGGTATGGAATAAAATATAAATAATATGTGAATTAGAATGCACAATAAATGTATTTATTCTGTTTACCTTCGTCACAATAATCCGATTCTGACTCAGATTCGTACGTCGCTATCAAATCCATTTTGACGCTTCGTAATACACATGTAAATATGCTGCCTACACTGTAAAAAATGGTAATGAATTTTACAACTGATTGTAATTTTCATGGGTACAAATTTGGCAACATTTCCCACATGTAGCGTAGGGTTGTTACCACTTGAGGTTTGGGATTTTACAACGTTTTTGTGAATTTACCAGACACGGTTGTGAATGTACTACGCTGAAAGCAGGAAAATTACAACGCGCTGTAAAAGTACTACACTGTACGTTGGTCATAACTGTAGACTTACCACGCGGGGTAATTTTACCACTCGAGGGAAAAATACAGGATTTTGTAAAAATACACATAGTCATTGTAAAAATGCACATAGTCATTGTAAAAATTCTAAGTTAATTGTAAATTTACATTTAAAAATTGTAATATTACCGATTACATATTAAATGTACATTCTGATAGGAAAAATACAGGTTTAAAGTGCGAAAATCATTGATCGGCCCGTCTAGTGTATATAAGATCTTCGAGCTGGATAACCTATAAATTTTAATATTTTGTTGTAAATTTACAACGTACATGGGTAAATTTAATACACTCTGCGTGACAATATTACCGCATTTTTTGAATTTTAATACGGTGTTGTAAATTTACAACTTTACTTAGAAATTTTACAAAGAAGAAAAGGAACTTTACATAAGGTGGTAAATTTACAATAAAAACTGTGTAAAATTGCTACGCTTAGCGTTGGTCATATAATTGCCTACGCTCAAGGTGGTAAAATTCATTACTATTTTTTACAGTGTAGTCGCATAACTACATCGAGAAATGCGGTTAGGCTAGACGAAATACGCTAAATTTTATATTAATACATGCACTTCCCTCAGTGACATGAACGTATTTTAAAATTGTATTAAATAATAAGAGTGAATTATAAATGAGAAACAAATTTATTGATTTTCCGATTTGAAACATACATATAATATAAATGTCCTGCTTAATCACATAACTGCATTCAGAAATGCGATTCCGGTAGAAAAACACTAATTTCATATTAATTTATGCACTTTACTGAATAAGATGAACGTGTTATAAAAAGATATCACAAAATAAGACAACATTCTAAATATTAAACAAATTTATTGCTTTTCCGATTTGGGAGAGCTAAGTGAATATTAAAAGCCGTTTCTCTCGGAATCATGACAGCGTCAGTTATGCTGTTATGCCTTTCGACCACAGAATTTAATGTAAGAATATTGTAAGATAGTCGTTAGGGTTGTTCAAGTATTGCGATTTTTCGAAATTGCCCTCCCTCCCCTTTCGTCATGTACATGGAAATATGCTCAAGTGGCTTGATTTTTCCGAATCTCAGAGTTGCGCGGATAGGGAATTAACGGAACGAAAACATTTCCGATCCGCCACATGATAGTTAAAATTGCTCGCAGATGCCTACCGATGGAGACGCGGATTGAAACCGACGGATCGAAACGTATAGGCTCGGAAACGTATCGAAACGGATTGAAAACAATATGTGCGGACAGTCAGTCGGATAGAAATCCGCGGATTAAAGCGGATTAGAAATGTAATTTGCGAATCGCGAATATGCGCGGATAGAAAAGTATTGACGGATAAAAGACGATATATGCTGATTGGTAGACGGATAGAAATCCGCAGATCACGACGGATTAGAAATGTAATTTGCGAATCGCGAATATGCGCGGATAGAAAAGTATTGGAACGGACTCGTGTGCGATCCGCGGCAGACGTCGGGAATAAATTAATGTTGGACGCGGATACGGACGGATTAGTCACGGACAGCCTTCGGATACAAGAGGTTAAAAATTGAAACGTTATCAAACGTATATAAACGGATAGCCGAAGTATTAATACGGATAGGGTTTGAATCCGTTTACTTCCAGTAGGGGTAGTACACATGTAGATAATATAGGGCTTAAATAAAAAATTATCTCTGAAATGTGGCGTCACCTGGCGGTTGAGATACGGTACTACAAGCAAACTATCTTCAAACAAGCTATTCATATAATTATGATTGAACTTCACAGGTAAGTTCGTTTAATCATTAATTAGCAGGCATGAAATCAAATGGGTTCAGAAGTTCTGTGGTGAGAACCTGAGGTTCATCGAAGAAACATAATAAAAATCCAGTACATCTAGATTTTAAATCTAGCATGTTTTGGATTTTTTTATATTAAGAATTGTTAAAATACTTAAAAGATTTTATTACTGAAAGTATTTGTCCTAAATAAATACATTAAAATGCGATAGAAAAGACGTTTCGAGTTGATTTTAGCCATAATTCGAAGAAAAATGCACAAAAACAAGATACAAATATAAATTGCTATATCTTGCATTATCGTCAATTTTTTACCAGGGTCGAGACAAATTTACTCATGTACATTTTTAGATATCGGACAATATAACGTAGATACGAGAACTAATTTTGTTATCCTTGAAACATTCATATCTCTGAAAGTATTCATTGTAGCGTAATTTTACCTCCATTCAAACATTGTAGAAAATATTCTATAAAAAAAAAATTAATTCAATTAAAGAATATTAAGTATCTAAATCTCCATTCTTAAATTTGTCTTCATTACTTGCAGAAATAGCACATATTTATTAGTAAAAATGTTTGATATGTAAGAAACTCCAAAACTTGATCGTTTTATAATAGAATATCCCAATTTGGAGCCAATTGAATGGTAACAAAATTGATACTCCTTATAATTCAAAAAACGGTCAAACAACCGATTCATCAATTTCCGTTCTTTTTACAGATTGTCGTTATTAAAAACATGATTGCAACGTAATTTACAACGTAATTTACACTATACTTTACGGAAACGGATTAATGATTTTTAACGCGGAAATGTATGACCAACGAGACACGGAACATGTTACTCATCAATATCCATTGAACGGTTTTAATATACGCGATTGCATGTTAACAATACAATGCCTCATTTTTAGCCAATATTATTTAATTAATCTGTGTAACTTTGTTACAAGTATTTTACTCTTCAAGTTTAATGAAGTGCTTTATTGAAAGAAGTTCTGAATTTATTTCTTGGGAGTTAGTAATTTTTTTGTTATTTCGGTGGTCATCAAAGGTTCTGCAAACAAAATAATAATAAATACAGGGGTCCAAAAACTATTTAAAAACATTGAAATGTTCTGTACATCTGAATCTTTTAATAAACATTGGGAAGCATAGCATGTAATATTTTTGAATTCTTCTGGTTCGTTCAGTGTACATTTGGAAAATAAAATACAATTATAGAGGAAGACGGGATAAAGCGGGACGCCTTTTTATTTTGAATTATATAAGGCAAACAAGAGAAACAACATAGTTACAAGTGTCATTTGACCTTTTATGCCATTCGATGCGTAAAATGCTATTTTACACACTTTTGACACTTTTCCATCGCATTTTACGCATTCAAGTGACATAAAATATCGTATGAAACATGTGCGTAAATATAAACGGCTCGCCTTCGGCTCGGGCCGCCACCCTTCACCTTCGTAGAATGAACTTTTACGCACTAGTTTCATAATATACTATTATATTATGGTGCAATTTATTCGAATGACAAAAAAAAATTATACTGTGTACCATTGCAATGTCGAAACGAAAAATGTATCTTTTTTGGGGGCAAACCGAAACAACAGAAGTAAACAGGAACATGGCATGGCTTGGGGCAAATAAGAACATTTGAAATTTGAACAAGGTGATGGATGCAAGTAATTCAAAACAAAAGATTTTAATTTTATTCAAAATATTTACAAAGTAACGTAGTAACCGAGTAAAATAATTCTAACATTCTGATAGAATTTTTTTCACTTTTTTGTTCCGTCATCTTTTTATAAATCCTATTTTTGTTGCACACTTCTTATCTACTCCAGCACTAAATTTGCAATACATAGTTGAAATACCACGGCTCAGTCTGTAATATCTGGCAAACCCGGAAATGGGATAGATATCTCTAAAAACAAAATATACAAATCGCTTAAAATTAAAAGAAATACAAAAATGGCAATTATTATATACATAAGTTGTGAAACTTTTTGAGCGTTGTCTCAAGCAGCAAGTTTTTTCGATCAAGCAAAGTCAGAATGCCCTAATTACGTAAAAGTTACCACTTTTCGACAAAAAATTATCCTACAAGTCAGATAGACTTTCAAAACTTCCAATTAGATAGGATTAGGTCGAAAATTACATAAATATAACCTAAAAAATATACGTTTACAGTCCTGTAACCTCGTACATTAGGTTCAAATTACCAAATCTATAAACAAATTAAAAAAAACATGATGGCGAAATATCTTAATTGGTGAATATCTCTTAATATTTCGACCATCAGGTTAAAATTAAGACCAAATGACGTACTGAAGATCTAACCTGACAGTTTAATTTACCATGGAAAATTACATCCCTGCAAAAGTAACAGTTATGTAACAACTATGTAACATTTATGTAACAATGTAACCATTACGTAAATATTAAATACATAACTGTTCTTTTCCGTGTTGTAATTTCGAAAACTTCGTAATTCTATTTAAATTGTGGATTCATATTTGTATTTCGGATTGAAGATAGAGTATTGTTTTAATACAGAAACAAGTTAAATGATTCCTAAAAGAAACGTCATGTCAAAGTTTTGTTCCGGGATAAACGTGTCTGGCGACCCTTGTTGCAAATGCAGATCATGTAACTTTGACATGTAAATTCAACTTTTTGTTAGATATAAGTTTAAGCCATTTGCATTTTTGTATATATGCAATGAAAGCACATTTCGCTTATGTCGTGCTTCAATCGAACCCAGCTTCATGTAAACTTCGACCATTCCATTTAAAATTCGAAGCTTCCATCGTGAATGACATTTTGTGAAAAACATCAAAACGAAAAATGTTAATGATTTTACCAAATCAGAAATTGATTGCAGCAAATAATTGCATTACTTCAATATAAATATTTACGAATTGTTGATATTTCATCAAACATCATACATTTATTGCATTTTTCGAATTTTTTATTAGCTATTTTGGGTCCGTCATTTTTAATTTTTAAAAACGAACATCAGATTCGTAATCAGTAAATTCGAAAACCTACGAGTAGATATTTTCAGGAGCTCGTCTCAATCTTGTAATATTGTCCGCCATATTGGTTCCGATTTTTAAAATTTTGGAATTTTTTATTCTAATTTGTTATCAGTTCTTACGTAATCCATTTTGTAGTTGTTTTTATGGTTACATGTGAAGCTTTGGAGCACTTTTGGATCATATTAATCTATTTTTCGAGTTTCTTACTTATACTTTAAACGCCATAAACAGTGGAATATCTATGAGAATTTTTCCAATAAGATTAAATTTATTTAAATCAAATCAATTATGGAGAGATTGCGTGGTCCGTTAGTATAATCATACTTACCCGGAAAAAAATGAATCATATATGGATCATATATGATTCATTTTTTCCCGGGTTATCAAGTTTGTTCGATAATTCTGGATGATACAAGGGATTCGCAAACTTTGTTTAGTGTATGACAAAGAAAGCTTAGCTAATTGTTTTAACCCTTTCAGTCACGAATTTTTCTAGCCATGGCATTTTTTTGAAATTTGGTAAACTTGAGTTTTTGAGGTCGCTGATTAAGAATCCAGTGTCAGATTTTCAAAATTCAAAATGGCGGATCCAATATAGCCGACAAAAATTTTGAAAAATAATGATTTTGTCAAATTATCAAAATTCGAAACCGTATTCGTAATCAGCAACATCCAAAACCCCTATATACCAAATATTAGATAAAATCATAATTTTTCAACATTTTTGTCGGCCATATTGGATCCGCCATTTTGAATTTCAAAAATCTGACACCGGATTCGTAAACAGCGACATTAAAAACTCCTGCATTCCAAATTTTTAATAATAATAGCGATTAGTTCTTCCTGGCATGAATTTCTTTTTAAGATTATGCCTTTTTTTGGTACTTATTTGTTATTAACAATAATTATTTGAAATAATTTTGCAATATTATTTTTTTTTAACACTTATTGGAGTCTTAGGAAAGCCAGGAACAAAAAAAACCGCATCGAAATCTGTAATTATCTGTTCATCAACCTTAAAAAATCGATAGCATCTTGGTGGGACACTGGTGTCCGCCTGTGACTGAAAGGGTTAAGCTGTAAATGCGTAAAATAGATAAAACTTAGAATATCTCAACATCCTTCTGTGTGCGATTATGTGGTCTTATTTGGCTTCAAAATGTGGGATCAAAAATTAATATTTTGTTTTGATACCATAAATTCCTTTGAATTTATTATATGAAACATTGCGGCAACTTAGAGGAATATAATATTATTTATTATTACATATCGACATGCCTTACATCAACGGTTGCATTCGCAATTTCTCCCTCTTACTGTCTACTGTATTTACTTATCGACCTGAACATATCAGTCCTTCGCTAAACCATCACTGTTTAGTAATTAAATTACTTGAAGTTGAGCCAGGAGATACATTCCTGCATTAGCTAGAGTGGTGGAATCACGTACGGCTACCATCTTAGTGCCTAAGTGTTACTTTATTAACTGCGTCGATTAAATTTCTCCTAACAATGTTATTGTTTAGATATATGATGTAATAAACTATGAAAAAATATTGATCATTTTGTTTATCTTTCTGCGAAATCACCCAACCGGCACGAAATCCAGAATGTTGCAGAAACGTTTTTAAAACGTTAAATGTCTGCAACATTTACAGAACGTTTTTAAAAAGTTTTATTCATGTTCCAGACATTTAACGATTTAAAAACGTTTCTGAAACGTTCTGGAACGTTTTAAAAATGTTTCTGAAACATTCTGGATTTCGTGCCAGTTGGGCGTTCACTAACATGAATAAGTTCATAGAAACTTATTTATACACTGTTTTCAAATTTTCCTTTAAGTTGATTTCCAAAAACTTATTGGTGAAATGGTCCCAATAGATAATTTAGCACAAATGAAAGTCTTAAAAAACCTGTCTGCATCATGATGCATTTAATCTTCAGTCTAACTTTTTTTAGGGGAAATATACATTTAAATATTTCAATAATTGCTTGGAAAACTTGAAAGCTACTTTTTTGTATTTAAATGCGTAAAGTGACATATTTGAGTGGAGTTTTCCGCGTACGAAGTACATCATTTACATACGTTGTGCTTCAAAATTAGCAACAGCGCGAAAATATAAAACCCGTCCAAAATCCTTTCGCGTCACGCCGAACTCTTCATAAAAAGATATATTTCTTCTCCTTGGTATATAATATAAGATTTTCGCACGGTTTTCAGTGTGAAAAGTGGTACTTTTGCCCACGCCGTGCATAAAAACAAACATCAGTGCAAATCATGGAATTTTCCTATTATCGCGAGTAAAGTTTGATTTTGCTTAGTAATAGTAGTAAAAATAATAAATAATTTACGATGTGTATTTATAGATTTAATATAAAAGAATTTTCAAAAAATTTCAATCCAGAAAAAGTTGTTTCAAAAATGACAGGCCATCAATGCATATTAATTCTGAATTATCAATACTAATTTAATTTTTATTAAAAAATTAAAGCCATAAATGATTTTTTATTCAGAATTAGGGATACGAAATTTCTCTTTTAAACCGATACTTAAATACATTGAGAAGTAGTTCGTTACTCTGCAAGTATGTATGTATTTATTGGTTAAATAATTAATTTAAGCACATTTCTGGAACATTTGTAATTAAAATAATATAAATTTCAAGCTTTTTCAACGATTTCGGTCGTGTATAGTGGTACTATCTTCAGAAATCAATTAAAAATGTGGAAAAATGTAGTAAAAAGTGGTTTTTGATACAGGAGAATTCACATTCAACCATTTTAAAGAAAATCCTTTATTATTTTATAAATGTAATTCGCGGTATTGGTTGTGCCACTTTGAAATGAGAAAAGCTGACCCAATATTTGAAGTCAGCGACCCCAAACACCCTTTAGTGACCATTTTAAAGAAAATCCATTAATATTTTAGAAATGTCATAAACCATATTGGTCCCACCATTTTCAATTTTGAAAACCTAACCTCATATTTAATCAGCGACTCCAAAAACATAAATTTGCACTTATTGAGCAATTACCGATTTTGAAACTTCAATTGTTGGCTAAAAATGAAGTAGTACATAAATTTCGCACTTTGAGGGCCATTTTTAAATCGCCATTTTTAAATGTTGAAAAGTCGCAAGTACCACTTGAAGCTGAAACGTTTTGAACGCGATATTTTGCACTTCCGAGTCCCGCGTGTTGCAGTTTTCGGGCATAAAATGACGATTTACGAAAACGTTTTTTTTTAATTTCGCAATTTTTCTGAAAAAAAAAACAGCTGTATCTTTTTTGAAAAGAGTTTTGGGCCAATTCTGTTTGCAGAATCTTAAAGAGCAGTCGTTTTTACGTAAGAAATATTGGGTGCAGTTTTTTTTTGGCCATAACCTCTTATGTATTATTCCCCCTAATGTTGAACATAGTAATAGAAATTGGCCATCAAGCAAATTGAAGGCGTTTTGCGAAAAAATGTTTCAAACAATAAATGTAGGGCTTAAATAAAATTTTCTTCAAAAAAGTAGTAATAAGTTTTATTCGTAGTATCAACGGTAATGCGGTAATATTCATTAAAGTTCAGCCAGCAATATCGTTTAGGGTTTAGAACATTTATACATATGATTTAAAATATGGGTTAGTTAGGTTAAGTTAATACAAAAAGGGGGGTGAGGCAGCTAATGGGTCGGATCACGTTTGAATACTTCTAATAACCGATAGAGGTACTAATAAAGGGAAAAAAAGATACACGAGAAAATGCATAATAGTATATTATGAAACTAGTGCGTAAAAGTTCATTCTACGAAAACCATTTATGCCATCCGATGCGTAAAATGCTATTTTACACACTTTTAACATTTTTCGGTCGCATTTTACGCACTCAAGTGACATAAAATATCGTATGAAACATGTGCGTAAATGTTTATTCTACGAATGTGAAGGATTGTGGCCCGAGCCGAAGGCGAATAAAATGAACTTTTACGCACTAGTTTTATAATATACTATTTTGTGTAAAATGTTGTGCTCTTCACTTTTTGCTTGAAACACTTTTTGTACGACGTGTATTTTTCAAGATAAGTGCAAAAAAACTTTGCAATATATTGCAAATATCTTTTCGTCCTAGAGGGTGTAAAGATTTTTTAGCCATTTTACGCCCTCGAAAATTACATGGTTAAGATAGGGATTCCCCACCGACAGTAAAATGTTATTTTACGCCCTTAATACGAAAAGTACTATTTCCCAATTAAGAAATATCAATTTTTAGAAATTTTACATGACATTTTCGAAAAAACGATTTTTCCCATTTAAAATAGATTTCATGGCCCCGGCTGCACCAGTAAATGCACTAATCGTAAAAAAATTACGTGTCTTTTTATTCTCAATGCAGCAGAATTCTGGGGGTGTCGCAATCAAAATACGGTACTTCGATTTTTTGTGGCCCACTCTAGTGTACTTCATCATAAAAAATACTCAAGGGAATTATAAATTTACTACAGTAGTCCTCCTCTTATTTTAACTGCGTCCCTTATTTTAACTTTTTTCCGTCTGTTATTTTGACTTTCCCCCTCGTGAGTTCCCCACCATTCGTCATGCGCTTGTAGTAGCAGTCCACATATATGTATACAGTGGCCCTCCCCTTATTTTAACTTTTTGAGTCAAAGAAGATGGCGGCTTCTTCCCTTATTTTACCGCTTCCCCTCATCTTCACCACTGGCAGTATGAGAGAATAAAAACAAAGAGAGGATATATAGTGGCGTCTTTCTTCACCTGTATGCGCAAGCGCAAACAGCAGTCCGCACTCTTTTGAACACTTTCAAATGGCGAATGGTGGGGGAACTCACGAGGGGAAGAATTTAACATAAAGGGACGAAAGAAAGTTAAAATAAGGGACGCATTTAAAATAAGGGGAGGGCCACTGTACATGTTTTCAAACGAGTACGGGCTGCTGTTTGCGCTTGCGCGTACAGGTAAAGAGGGACGCCACTCTATGTCTTCTCTCTGTTTATATTCTCTCATACTGCCAGTCGTAAGGATGAGGGGAAGCGTTAAATTAAGACAAGAAGCCGCCATCTTCCTTGACTCGAAAGGTTAAAATACGGGGAGGACCGATGTACTCTGAGAGTCGCATTTTTACATCTGCTATACAACCGCTACAACTAATGTATAATTTTATAATTTTCTATTATTTTTACTCCAGAATTTTGTGCACATACACTGCGTTGTGAAGAAAACGCATATATTTGCATGAATAATTTATAATTACAGAGATTTGAATCCTTGATAATTAAGCACACTGGCCGAAAGTCACCACACAGTTCAGTTAGCGTCGACTATTGTCCAATAAACGATCGACTTATAGTTACTTTTTATGACTTCTGGTTACTTTTTAGTGTATAAAATCATATGGTTCCTTGTTTGGCCAGTAGAGTCGCGAATCTTTCTAAACCGTTTTCTTTGGTTCATGTTTGTTCGATAACAACTTCAACCACTTCAACCAAATTATTATTGTACGTACCACCTTTAAATTAAGGACGAACTAACAAATATCTATTAGAAAGTTTTGTTCTCGAATTTGCTCATTACGGCCGCCCATTTATTCATTAAACTTGTGAGTTGTGACAGAATTGTCAAAAAGGAAATTCAACAAAATGGCATCAAGTTTAAAAGGGTTCTAATGTGCTCGACTGATAAGTTAGAAATTTTCATTCAAACCCGTTAATAAAAAAATCGATTTTTCAAAATTCGGGCTCAGTAAGAGCAATTTTAATTATTGTAGACGGTATCCTAGAAAATACCAACCAAATTAATTGAGAACTGACCGACAATTTTCGGAAATAAATAAAAATCACTTATTTCTGAAAATTCTCAGTCTGTTCTCAATTAATATCTTTGGCATTGTCTGGGATACCGTCTGTAGTGCTTAGAATTCCCTTTACAGAGCCCGAATTTTAAAAATGTTATTCAGTCATCTTTAATTTACGTTTTTTAGTAAAAATTCCTACCTTACCGGCGGACAACTTTAGAACCCCCTTAACCCTTATTAGTCCAAAATGAGAGAAGCAGGTACGTCAACAGCAGCTCAGTTTCTACAGTAGAAAGAATTTTTTTAATTTTTGGAAAATACGTTTCGGACTATTTCGAGGTATGCTCTATCGATTCCCGTCGAGCAAATGACCAAAAAACGAATATTTCTGCAAAAATTGTTCAAAATTAAAAAAAAGCCATGTTTTTTTTTTAATTTTTCACGTTTTTCTCCACCAAAACGGATTTTAATGAATGAAATGCATATATAAAAAGTGATCCCAATTGTTGAACATAAATAATATACTTACAGAATATATTTTAGAAGCAATGACCGATTCAAAATGGCCGCTAAACGATGCACGTTTTTTCAAAATTATTATTTCCTTGAAATAGAGAGCAAGAAAAGTTTTTTTTTAGTAATATAACGATTAAAATTCTTTAATTTCTTCTCCGTTCTTTCATAAGTGAAAACTTTCCTTTGAGTTATATAATGATGATATAAATATTGACTGGTTATGGACGAAAATTATAATAATTTTGAGTTGATAAATCTAAAACAAAGGATCCATAATGGCCTCCGTACGTAAATTGTACCTCTTATATGAATCGTTGTTCCATAAATGTTTTTCAAAGTTGAACATATATGTTAGATAATTACGAATATCATAGATATTCTGACCTGACAAGATCAAAATCGCGGATTCAATACGGTCTCCGGTACACGGCATTCAATTTCATACATACTTTACGTTAATTAATAAATTTTAAAAAATTTGCTTTGTTCCGTGGCCATTTTGAATCGGCCACTCCTTCTAAAAAATATTCTATTAGTATATTATTTATGTTCAACAATCACTTTTTATATATACATTTCATTTATTACAATCCGTTTCGATGAAGAAAATCGCGAAAAATAAAAAAAAAATGGGTAAACCTTCGGATTAGACACTTGTTGAAAATTGCAAAAAGTACAACACATTTTTTATGTATTTTTGCCTCCTGATCACGAATATAACAATAAAAAGTGGCGCTCGGCAAAACCTTGTCCGCCATCTTGAAAAAACCGCCAAAAAACGCGTCAAAAAAAAAAAATATGTCAAATAAAAAAGGTAGAGAATTGAATTCTCTGCAAAAAAGGTTATATACATTTTTTTCCTAATCGCAATGGAAAGCCCGTAAAATATCGCTGAAAGTTGGTAATCCTAAGAATAACGATCTTGCGTCTCTTATGTCCACGCATTGGTAATTACAGGACACACACTTTATGCCCGTTCGATTATCACTAACACCTGTTGGTTGGAGGTTACATCACTATAAAAAGGGGGGTTCAGGGGGTCGGAGCCCCCCAGCACGCAAGCACCTCTAACTATACTCATTGGTGATTAGAGGGCCACACATTCCAGGTCTGTTTGATTATCACTAACATCTGTTGGTTAGAGGTTAGTATAAAGTTAGGGTAGTATAAAAAAGGGGGGTCTGGGGGGCGGAGCCCCCCATCACGCAAGCACCCGTAAGTCTACGCATTAGTGATTAGAGGGCCACACATTCCAGGCCTAACCTAACCTAACCTAACCTAACCTAACCTAACCTCCCATGTAAGACAAACTGAAATCCACTTTACTAGCGAGAAACTTAGCTAAAGGCGCACAAACGTATAACTAGTCACTTTTATCGCTATTTTGCGGGCTTTCCATTGCGATTAGGAAAAAAATGTATATAACCTTTTTTATAGAGAATTTAATTCTCTACCTTTTTTGTTTGACACATTTTTTTGTCAGACTCGTATTTTTCAATATAAATGCAAAAAAACGCAAAAAATCGCTTTTTTTTACGGTTTTTTCAAGATGGCGGCCAAGGGTTTGCTGAGCGCCGATTTTTATTGTCATATTCGTGATTAGGAGGCAAAAATACATCTGAAACATATCGTACATTTTGCAATTTCGAACAAGTGTCTAATCCGAAGGTTTACCAAAAAATGACCTAAAAACATGAAAATTTATTTTTATTTTGCAAAATTGTTGCAGAAAGAGTCGTGTTTTGGTCATTTCCTCGACGGGAATCGATAAAGCACACTTCAAAATAGTCGGAAATGTATTTTCCAAAAATTAAAAAAAAATCTTTCTACTGCAGAAACTGAGCTGATGTTGACGTAAAGTAGAACCCCTCTCATTTCAACTGGTCATGGTCTTCAAGATGGCGCCGACCCCTCCTATTTGAAATTTCCCCTTACCCCTTTACCCTACTTTAATAGCGGATGATAATATCTGATATCTTTTTATTTTTGTTAGACATCGTCTATATTTTAGAGTTGAATTATGTAAAATATGTACTTAAATTATCTGAGAAATGTGTAGAGAATTTTAAATTTCTTTCGAAAACAAATACACTGATTAAGACCGAAATGAATATAGGAGACAATATTCAACCCAAATTTGCAAATATGATTAATGAAAGCTTCAAATCACTTCAAATTCAGTACTAAGCTGCTGATATTGGATTTGTTTGTTATTTTGCAAATGAAAGACTTTTCAATTTTCTTGGAGGTCTTGAAATACACATCATTAAAAATTGACAACATCCTAACCTTCAAATGTGCACTTTTATTTTACGAAATTAGCAGCTTCTCGAATAATTTGTATGATGTAAATCATGAGTTTGAATCAAAATTTAAAATTAATTTGAAATTTCATTACATATCAGTCTACCGACTATACATGTTTGCAAATTTAGGTTAACCCGTTTCCGACCAAAATTCCGTAAATTTCAATACATTTTAATCGTCACTTTTCTGATAGAAACTAACGATGAATAATTCTGAATATTTAGATTCTATAGTTTTCAACCCTCCTCTTTCTGAATCCGAAGTCCGTTTTTCGCTAGGAGCAGCCATTTTTTATATATGGCGGCAAAAAGGGAAAAAAATAGAGAAAATTTCGATTTTTGGATCGGTTTTTCATGTTTTTTAATAGGTTCGCGCTGACCGATCATTCCATAAACCTGGAACTGGTGGCATAATGAGTTTGACTAAAAGTTGACATGATCAGATATGCAAAATATAAGATGGCGGATCCAAGATGGCGGATGAATCGCCGAATTTTGTGTTTTTATAACATATAAAACCCCCGAGCAACCATTTTCATTTCGGACATGAAACGTTTTGTATTTTCGTTCGCCATTTTCGGTCCGCCATTTTGAATTATAAAAATCAAATATCATAATCGTTATCTGCGACCTCGACAACCCCTGAGTAGTCAGTTTCATCCTGATCAAGAAATGTTTTTGCATTTCAGTCGGCCATCTTGGAACCGCCATTTTGAATGTCGAGTATTGGATAGAAGATACTGTTACAAATGATTGCATAAATCAATAATAAGTGTACCTAAAAGTGTAATAAACACAAAATTCGGCGATTCATCCGCCATCTTGGATCCGCCATCTTATATTTTGCATATCTGATCATGTCAACTTTTAGTCAAACTCATTATGCCACCAGTTCCAGGTTTTTGGAATGATCGGTCAGCGCGAACCTATTAAAAAACATGAAAAACCGATCCAAAAATCGAAATTTTCTCTATTTTTTACCCTTTTTGCCGCCATATATAAAAAATGGCTGCTCCTAGCGAAAAACGGACTTCGGATTCGGAAAGAGGAGGGTTGAAAACTACAGAATCTAAATATTCAGAATTATTCATCGTTAGTTTCTATCAGAAAAGTGACGATTAAAATGTATTGAAATTTACGGAATTTTGGGCGGAAACGGGTTAAACGGTATTTACACTGTACAACTTTGATGGTGTAAACACTGTAAACTGTATCGAGCCGCGGTGGGGGAAGGCCTGAGGGGAAACGATTCAAATAAGAGGGGCAATTGAAATAAGAAGGGTTCTACTGTACTTGCTTCTCTCATTTTGGGCAAAATTGGTTAATTTTCAAAGAATAAAATATACGATTCTTTGAGGTTTAGAGAAGAAAGAAAATTTTCGATATTCAAATCTCCCGCTTGGAGGACCGCGCATGCGCATCTCGTTTCTTTCGTAGTCAATGCTCGATCGCGGGCATCGCTATAACCTGTGGTAAAGAAAAATATGTTTATCGCAATCACCAACCGAGAAAACCAGGCGAGTTGAAGCAAGTGGTGGTGAGGACGAGAGAGAGAGAGAGAGACAGATTACCGAGTGACCGAGGTACGCGTCGACGAGTATGGTTTAGGCTGTTTTCGATGTCGTGTTCATCGTTCGCGTGCGGTCAAGTGTTGTGGGAAGAATGACTCGTGCTGAACCGTTTAGTTGCTAGGGCTTGATGAAATTGAAAAAGCGAAAGAGTTTGTGCGCGCAGTGCGTGAGTATGCCCGCCAAGGTCTCGAAGAAGGTCGTCGGCATGATCATCCGAAGTCGCAAGTCCATCATGAAGGATGGAGTCATCACGGTAATCATGCTTTTAACTATTTACGTTTGCCCCAATCGTTTAATCATCCTTACTCCGTACCACCTCCTCTCCGATCAGTACCCTCCGATGTGATGATCGGTCCAACATCAGGGTGGATGTCCTCTGACAACTCAATTTTACTTTCTCCGGTTCGTCCCAGCTACGATGGAAATTTCTTATTAGTTTCTACGCTGCACGATTGTCTCTGACAGTTTTCAATTTTTCACATATGTTTTCAAATAATATGTCGCTAAAGCTTTGCATTCTTCAATTCGCAATTCCCAGGCTGAACCTTTAGTTACTAAACTCTCGCAACTTAAAAATTCCACCCTTGTACAATCTACGACAACTTTTCTATATTTCAGTTACAATTTGTAAGTTTTTGTTTCCATTTTCTGAATATTGTAATTGTACTGTTACATTTTTCATTATATTGTTCGATTGGAAACCTTCTAAGATGTCTTTTTTTTTTATATGCAACAGCACCTATTTTTTGGGATTAAAATGTTAAAGTCGCTGTCCAATCACGTTTATCTTTTATCAATAAAAATATTACTTGTGTTTCTTTGCAGGCGATTATTCATTTATAATAGGTATTCTAGTTTATATAAAATGTAAAGGTGCAGTTACTAAATTATTGTCTAGAATTATCGCAACATACTTTTATTGTATTTCAAATGTTTACATTTCTCTCGGATTACTTTCTTTGAACACCAGTTGGTATTATCTAAATTAACGTGGCGGTTCTTATCTTTCAAGAAATAAAGTGATGAAACGCAAGTTGCAAAATGTTAAAAGGGTCGCGTTTCCCCTCTAAGTTGAACCCACATTAATATAGAATCAGCAATTTCCAGCAATTACTGACGTGCGGAAGCGCGAAACCACCAATCATTTAAGGTGGCTCCGTTTCTTCGTTTACATATTATCTATATATAAATATAATTATTTACCTAACTTTTAATTAAAATACTAATTCTAATTAATCCTAAATAATACCATATTGAAAATATATTTTTTAGATTATAGTGAGGCACTGTGTGTTCATGTAATGCTCAAGCAAAGTCCTTTGATATGTTATCTCTAAACGTGTAAAATGTAAATATAAGAAATTTCATGCGTACAAAATTTTAAAAACTAGCAATTTTGTAATATTCCTTTGTATCGAAAGTAAAGGAAATTATAATTCATTTATATATTTGATATCATAGTAATTTTTTTCAAGAATATAAATAGTTTATGCTCACTTTTTTACAATAAAGTACAGTAGGACCTCTCTTATTCTAATTGTCCAGCCTCTCTTATTCTAATCGTTCCCCTACAAGTGTTCTCCCACTATCACACGAAAAGTCAACGAAAAATATTGTCCACGAATCACAAGCTCGCAAGCAAAGTAAGTGGGGGTAAGGGGAAAATTAGAATAAGAGAGGATGGCGCCATCTTGAAAAACTTTACTAATTAGAATAAGAGAGGTCCTGCTGTAATCAGATATTTCAAGGCCTATAGTGAACAAATATGATGGAATTTTTGCAACTTATTTTTTAAAAATCTTTCGGTTCTTTTGCTTGTTCTTTTGATGAAACGCCAGAGAGAGGTTCTCTCCATTTTTAATGAAAAAATCTCGCTCGTCTGATAACAAAAATAATTTTTCGAAAAAACTTTCCATCGTTTAAAGAAATATAATTTTTCGGTGAATTTCGCAATACAAGTTTCTGGCATCAGGGGGCAAAAGAACCAAAAGATTTTTTTAAAATAAGTTGCAAAAATTCCATCATATTTGTTCAATATAGGCCTTGAAATATCTGATTATTTTTTTCAAGAATATTTATTACATTTAATTGACTAGGTAAGTTTTAAATGTTTCGATATTATCTTTAAGTGTGGGAGGTATCCCAATTCCACGAGTGAACATGTAAATGTAAGTGATCATTACTAGACGGCACAGTTTTGTCGAGCACTATTCATAACGCTGACCAATCAATCATCACAGAATCCATCCCACACACTTTCATTAAACTACGCTTTCAGAAAGCAAAGAATTTTTTTTATATAATTTGAAACAAATTCATTATCTTTTGGATGATGACATTTAATTTAACTGATTAACGCTCAGACGGACGGATTTTCAGTATCAGTTTGAACATCGATAATTTGTATATAAATGCCTTTAGAAAAATTTGAGCTCCACTGTTTCTAACGTGAAATTGTATGCTCTTTCAGAATCTTTCAACAAAATTTCGATAAAATTAACCGCAATAAAGTTATACACGTTTGGCTGTTAAAAAAACATGGTTTTTTACATTTTGTTTTTCATTAAAACATCACTTTCACCTCGAAATTACGTTGAAAATATCACGTCCATGGACCCCCAGGATTAAAATGTACCATATCAGAATTCATAATTCAAGATGGCAGTTTCTAAAATGGCGCCTAGAAGCTCAAAATTCTTTTTAAAACTTAACCATTTTTTTTTCTTAACAGCTATAGACTTTAGAGAAAATTTTCTAAGAACAACAATGCTTTGGAATGAGTCAAAGAATTCTCTCAAATTTTATCAGAATGCAATAATACACTGTTTGATTTTTCAAAAATTAGAAAAATCGAAATTTTGAAAAAAATCATTTAAAAAATCTGAAAAAATTTGAGTAGCTTCTTTAAATGGTTCTAAGATATTCTTGTTCTAAGGAAAAAAAGTCTATAGTTTTTATGAAAATAAATTATTAAACTTTTCTATATTTCAAGACCAATAATTAATTTTTGTGGAAACTGTAAGCTTTAGAGAAAATGTTCTTAGAATAAAAATATCTTAAAAATATTTAAAGAACCTACTTAAATTTTTAAAATACCTTTTTTCAAAATTTCGATTTTTGAATTTTTGAAAAATCAAATAGTTTATTATTGCATGATGATAAAATTTGAGAGTATTCTTTGACTCATTCCAAAGCATTGTTGTTCTTACAAAATTTTCTCTAAAGTCTATAGTTTTTGAGAAAAAAATGGTTAAATTTTAAAAAGAATTTTGAGCTTCTAGGTGCCATTTTGAAAACTGCCATCTTGAATTATGAAATCAGATATGGTACATTTTAATCCTGGGGGTCCATGGACGCGATATTTTCAACTTAGATATGTTTCTCAACGTAATTTCGAGGCGAAAGTGATGTTTTAATGAAAAATAAAATGTAAAAAAACCTAACTTTTTTCCGGTTCATGTTATCGAAATTTTATTGGAAGATTCTGAAAGAGCATACAATTTTACATCAGAAACAGTTCAGCTCAAATTTTTCTAAAGGCATTTATATACAAATTGTCAATGTTCAAACTAATTCTGAAAATTCGTCCGACTGAGCGTTAATGGGTTAAATTAACCCAAATTATCCCAGAATAAAACGCTACCAAATGCCCACGTTTTTTAGCCAAGATGGAAGGAGGAGATTGTGTTTAATGTTTTCGGCGTTGCTGATTCCAAATCTAATATCAGATTATAGAAATTAAAAATGGCGAATTGAATATTGCTAACCAGTTTTGTAAAGATAACTTGATTTGTCGCAAATAAAGTGATCTAATTGTACCCGTCGACTTCTTACATAAAAGAATATCATTTTTATAAAAGGAACAGAAAATACAGTGTCACAACAAAATACCAACGACAAAATTTATATGACAAAAAAAAAATAGTGCTTAAATATTTAATCATGAATATTGAAAATAAAGTATTTTTGTAATTTCTGTAATTTGTATGTTGACGAAATAAATCAATTATTTCATGTATTTATTTGAATGTATTTAATTTAATATTGATATTTATAGATCGGTACTTGTAGGATGCATTTTTTTTAAAGGCAAAATGAGAGCCCAGCATTATGCGGTCTACGGTTTTTTTCAAATGTAGTCTTGTTCTATACGTGTCGAATGCAAGTCTTGATCCCCTGTGGACTTGTCGTCGGCAGGGTTGCGTGGAAGGGATGATGAGAAAGCTTGCGAGGATTTGGGACACGAATCGTGCCCAATTGTGCTTATATACCTCTGAGGTGCAAGCATATAAAGCTGACCCATTTTACTAATATTGTTTAAAAATATATTTAATTTTTATTATGACCGTACTGAGTTGAAGATTTTGAAGGTCTTGTAGATTCAATTTTCTTTGACAATGAATTTCATGAAACTGGTAACATGGTCTAAATATTGGTGCGTTTGCAATATAGTTGCTTGCGGGTACTAGTAAATCAAATATATTAAAAAGTCGTAAAGTATAATTGGGTGCTGTAAAATACAGCTGATTTAATAGATCCTCCGAGCATATGTAACCATTAATTAATTTGTATAAGAAGATAACATCATTTGCTTTACGCGTGGATGCGAGTGTCATAATTCCAAATTTCTTGCAGACTGGATAATAATGTTGACCTTTTTTGCTGAAAGCCATGTTGAGAATGCGAAATGAAGGGGTGTAATATATTAGTAAGCTTAGATGTCAATAGAGATTCAACAATTTTGGAGAAGCAGTTTAAAATAGTTATCGGTCTGTAATTTTTGTGTATAGGTCTTATAAATCCTTTTTTTCATTTAGAAGGTAAATCACCATTGGTTAATGACAAATTGAATAAAATATGAAGTGGTGTATATTAAAAGAAATATTGAAATATTAATCAATTTTTTAATGAATTTTTTGGTTTTAGATATATTGTCGTTTGGTACCTTTGTTTTAAATATTTTGTTATTATTTATTTTTGTTTTAGTTATTTTGGTGTCTGATATATTTGCTTATAAATTTTGTCATCTAAATATCGTTATAGTACCAAAAATACGAGTATAATCCATGAGCACATCTGGTGGTAGATTTCATAATGTATGTATGTATGTATGTATATAATTTATTAATATCTTGGACATATTGTCCCTAGATATATGTGTACATAAGTAATAAAAAAACAATTTAATAAGAAAATTATTATTATTCATTCATTTCATTTATTCATTCCATCAATTTACAAAATGTAGTGTGTGTACATATTATTTCATACAATAAGTGAGAAAATGTTTGATTAAAAATAGTTCTTTAAATTTTGTAAAAAACCTAAGATTTCACGTAAGTTCTATTAAGAACTTGTCTGTGAAAGGAATGAAAATTAATAACAATAAAGAAACATACATAAAATTAATATTTATAAAGGTAACAGAGGTATTGAAGGTGTTAACATTAAAATAGAAGTTTTAATAATTGGTTGATTGTATGAAGGTCATGATAGGTTTGCTGAAATTCCATCGTGGATTTCGGTTGTCTAGCATAATAATATAATAATAAAATAATAATAACAAAACAATATACAACGCAAATAATAATAAATATAACAAATATAAATCTTAGCGCAAGGCGGAAATACAAAATAATAAAAACTAAAAACTAAAAACTAAACGCAAATATAAAAAAAAACAAAGCTGGTATACACGTTACATTTGCCACGATACCTACATTTACAATAATTGTTACTCTAACATTAATTCATCCATCAGTCCAGCACGAAACATGCTTGCACTACCAGTTGATTTCAGCGCGTCAGGTAGAGTGTCCCAGTACTGAACAACTCTTATCCAAAATGAATTTTGATATCGAGTCGTGCGGTAAAAAGGTATAATAAAAGAAGGAGCAGATGTTCGTGCTGACCTTCACAAATCTGGAGCTTAGATATGATGGATGTAAAGTAGACAAAACTTGGTACATAAGAGTACCCAGGAAATATTTACGACGTACAGAACAGGAGAGCCATCGTGCTGATGCATAGTATGTCGAGAGATTTTGATCTCGTCGTAAGTTGTAAACAAAGCGCAAGGCACTGTTTAATATACGCTGAAGCTTAATATTTAAGTAACCAGAAAGATCGGAATATACCAAACACGCGTAATCAAAATGAGGTATGATTAAAGCATTAACCAACATTAATTTGACTTTAGTACATAGCAAGTTGCCACGATACCGAAGTCTATACAAGATGTAATGTACTCTGGAAGATATTGCAGAGATGTGTCGGTTCCAGGATAAGTCCGAAGAGATGTAGATGCCAAGATTCTTTAGAATATCTGAAAATGTTATGACATTTCCATCCAGTAATAAATCTGGCAATTTCTTCGATTTAGCTAATGACAGGTGGTGAGTTGAACCAATCATGATCGCCTGCGTTTTACTGATATTTAACTTCAAGCCGAATTCTCGAGACCAATCACACAGAGTAGCTATTTCAGAATTTATGTTTGCAATGGTTAGTTCTATATCATTTATGGAAGTGTGCAAATAAAATTCCACATCATCTGCAAAAATTACAGTTGTATCCTTACAAAAATTCAGTCGAGTGAATAGTAACTATAACTCCTGCACTGCGGATTATTAGAGATAATATTTAACTACTTTTGGCACTATAAATTACTATTGCCTTCTGATAGGTACTAGTAACATTGCATTGTTATTATGGAGTAATACTTAGGATTTTTGGATTGGAAATCGCTGATGAATTTCAATTTACAATTTTAAAATGCAAATGATGAATAAATAAATTGTATATTTATATCTGGATTTACTTTTCTATCAAAGTAACAAATCGTGAGGGAATCCCGTTAGAATGTAAAAAATGGATAAATTAAAAAAAATTTAACATATTTTCAAAGCAAAATATTTACTTACGTAAAACAGGAAATAAAAACACCCATTTAGAAAGAAAATTTAAAAAATTTGGATACCCCTAATCTTTTCTGCCCTAAAATACTGAATTTTTTATTTTTGTGACTTCACTTCTGGTCTGATATATACCATTATAGATTTATATATAAGTTGCTATTAAGACACAATTTTGCAGAAAAATAGATGTTAATAAGTCTTCTTATTCAGGAGATAACAATAAAAAATTATTGCGGATACAATACTGAATTTATCCCAAATTTCATTGAAAGTTTATCCCCGCTTATGAATGCAACGATTAAAATTTAGACTTTCTATCATAGTCTATCTTAAAGAGTACACCCTCACGTTTAATTTAAGCGGTTATTGATCTTAAAATGTTGTATAGTTTTCAATTTATGAAAGAAAAGGCTCCAACGTATATACGTCACCGGGCATACGGAAGCGACTTCGTTGCAATGTATATAAACAACGCTGTGCACAAGAGGGTTAAATAACATATATGATACTTCATTACATTTACTGCTTCATGTATCGAACTATAAAATCATAAAAGAAATGTTTTAAATTATAAAAGTATTTAGTTTAAATCAAATGTTTGATAGGATTATTTGCAGTTATTTAATCGTTACATTACATCTGTTAAACTTATTAAGCGCAAATTCTTTGGAAAATAGAAAATACTGATAAGGCTCATTAAATTTATCAAAGACTATCATAAAAGTATATTTATGTATAAAAATACATTTTAATGATGCTATTCAGTATTATCGTGCATGATATCACAAAGGAATCGATGGTTTAATTTTTTATAAAAACGAATATTTCGTATTCTGTTTTGTAGATTTTATTACAAACATTATTTAAATTAATCTGTTTATGACAAATTTTATTTAATTGAATGCTACATTAGGAAACATTAAAATATGCGATTTATTGAAAGCGATGTATTTATAATGAAGTTTGTTATTGACTTTTATTTAAAAACATGGAAAAAAGAATATTGAGAATATAAAATTAGGGACGCATCAGTTATTACAAAATATTACTAAATAAATGAAATAAATACAAAATAATGTAATGTTTATTCAAACATAATAAAACGAAGAAATTTTATCTCTGATATATTATTCGAAAATTTTGCATAATTTTAATATTTCATAATAAATGAAGCTTGTAATATAATCTTCAGTATTTAACACAAATTGTAATTTTCACAACAGGTTGAAAATTTCACCTTTTAAATTTCGATTGAATTATTTCCGAGAGAGAATTTAATGCATCTGATAATGGATCTGACGAATCATAATGAAGTATCATGATACAAAAGCATGAAAATATATTTTTCTAACAAGAATTTTAAAAAATAAGGAAATTATGATATTCCCTTAATTGATATAATTAAATTGATATAAATTAGATAAGTTCGACATCAAAACAGCTATCGAATTTGTAAAAATTAGAACGCATTAGTTTCTTCAAATTAATTCTGTATTTTATGAAATAAAATGTATTTTTAGTCAATTCCGTATAATTGTTTAAAACAATAAAATTTGTTTCATTGTACAATAAATAAATATTTTATTTATGTAATTATTAAGTAGCTTTTTTTTTATTTAATATAAATCGTTTAAACCTATTAAAAACAGCAATAACAAAGGGAAATGTATCTGGATTTAGCTGGTCAGACAAATGTGTTTCTTGGTTTTCCCCTTGATATAACTTGAAGATGTAGACGAATTTAGTTTCATGCAGTCTAAAATCGTCTTGCATTCTATTCGACCTTTTTTTTGTATCACAATAGATGCTCTCTAAATTTCCCCTGGAGTGAGAACCAAGGCACTCTAATGCAGAATGAATAAATCTTTTAAAAGTTCACTTTCACTCTAAAAAAAGTGAAAGCACACTCTAAAATATTTATCAAACATTAAATAAAAAATCGGTAAAATTATAACATGTTTTCGACGTACTTTTGCATCCCGATTACGAATATGATAATAAAATTTGGCAGTCGGATTAATTGAGGCTGCTATCATGAAAAAACAGTAAAAAAAAACTCGATTTTTTCAGTTTTTTGCATTTATATAAAAAAATAGGCATAAGACGAAAAAATGTTTTAAACAAAAAAGATAACAATTTGAAATTCGCTATTATTGTGCAGTTTTATCAACAAAATTATTTTTAATCTTGTTTAACAATTTTGTTCTTTATTCTTCAAAATTAAAAGAGATAGAATAGAATATTTCATAATAATAATAATATTTTTAAAAGTTTATTTCTAAACAGTTTCTATTTCATTTTTATCTGGTCATTTTTACAAAATATTTTTTTTATCTAATTATAACTTTACGTCTACTATTAAAAGTGACTTAAATGTAAATTAAATAATAATTTCGAATAAGGAGGTGAAAACTAGGGTACTTCTAGAATGACCTAATTTTTTTACAAAAACGAAAATATATTGATAAAAGTTCTTTAAAAGTTCAAGTTCAGCTGCTTCATCATTTTCCCGATAGTGAAAATAACTTAAATAAATACATCGATTGTAATATGATTCACGCATATTTTTGGATTTATGTCCAATGTTCAAATTTTAACGGGCTTGATGACGTGGATTTGGGCACATATATACACGTTTCGCGTAACAGGAAAATGTACATTTGTATATACATCGACGATTTTTTTGTTAAAATGTCGAACTCCATGTGTTGAAATTGCGATATTAATTATTCTATGATGTTTTTTCGATATTTAAGAAAAAAATGCAAATGTTCATATTTTTTGACAATTTACAATAGTTTATTCTAATTTTACAATAATTTGTTATTAACGGTTGTTCGAATTTTTCTTTAAATAACTATTTGTATGTCACCATCGTAACATTTTCAAATATTTTAGCATCCATTCCTTGAATGGTATATTTTTTTATACGCGGACAAATTTTGTTCAAGAACGGAGAATATGGACACAAATTCAGAAAAATTCTACAACCGCTCCAGAAGAATTCTATTTCATTTTCAGAAAAAATAGTTGTTTTTCTAACATTTATTCCATAGTCAGTGTTGGGGACTGGTTAGTACGCTTGGTTCGAGCGCGGAGATCCGGGGTTCGATTCCCGGCAAGACAGTTTTTTTTTTCTGAAAATGACATAGAATTGTTCTACAACTGATGCGGAGTCCTGGAGCGGTTATATAATTTATCTGGATTCGTTGCCCATATCGTTCCTGAATTATTCAGAAACAACACTTTTCCCGTTGTAATCAGCTGTAACATAACTTGAAAGTAAATTTAATAATAATAATACCAACAATATTGACTATAAAAGCATAAGAATAGGTGATTCAGTGGCATCTTATTTTTTACTGAATTGAGTATTGAGAAAATATATCAACTATTTGCGATAAATACAAGGTTAAAATGGAGTATTTATTTACTATAAAAAATGTAATAATGATACGCACTTGTGTATTGTAAAAGAACTATAGATGACACCGTTACCAACTAGTAAACTAGAAAAAATAGTTTTTCATTACAAGGGCGTAAAATAAACTTTTATGCCCGCAGGCGATCAGCGTACACGAGAGGCGGCGAATCCTTTTTTCGCTTGTTTTTCGTTATAGCGGGTTTAAAATTCGGGTTTATGACATCAAATTAAACCTTGAAAAAGTGGGAAAATCCTGTCTTATTTTATGTAATTTTCCAAGAAGTAAAATAAGATTTTACTCCCTCAAATTGGCGGGCAAAACCGGATTACAACTCTATCGTAATAATTATTTTCGATACAAGGCCGTAAAATCTTACGGCCGTGTGTCGAACATTATTTTTGAGTACTGAAAGCTGTAAAAATTCGATTTCGCGGACTGCATTTAGTCCGTATGGGTTATGTTTTTGACAGTGCAGATTCGTGTGTCACGTGATCCGTGAAATTTCATTTTACGGCTATAGTACCGAAAAAATATTTTTCGAAGGGCATATTGTGTAAGCAAAAAATGATATGACTGTATGACGTCATCTTTAGCATCCTGATTACGAATCTATAGTCGGGTATATTTAAGTCGCTATTCTAAAAAAAATAAAAATGTGATTTTAAAATATTTTCTATTAATGCAAAACGGGGAAATAAATGTTTCAAATAATAAAACAAATATTTTGATAGTAGGTACGGTTAAATAAAAAATGAGGAACATTTTTCATCTGGTTTGAATTCTTCTAAAAAGAAAGCAAAAATCCGTAAAAAAATGTTATATCATTTTTTTATTTGTTATGTATTTTTAATAACATACTGATGTACGTAAAACGTAGCCTAAAAGGGTGTCGATTTTTCCATTTCTTTATCATAATTAACAAAAATGCTTCATTGTATTTTACGATTGCAATTTTCATTTTTAACAGTTATCGCGAATCGTACAAGGGAAGAGGAAACTGGAACTAACAACTGACATAATCAATTTAGTGACACAATAAAGGAGGAAAAAGTTTAGTAAATAATTCAAGGGCAAATATCGTATAAAATGTATGGCTATTGTCGATAAACTATATTTGAGGTTAGGGGCTGTACTTAAATTACGTAACGCCATTTTTTGGTATTCTCGACCCCCCCCCCCCCCGGCGTTACGTAATTTAAGTACAGCCTCTTATGACAGTTCACAAACGTAAGAGAGAAAAAAGAATGAAATCGAGATTAAAATATAAAAATATAAAACTAAAAAAGATGGTATTTACCTAATAGTAGAATCTTATTCCACAAAAAGTTGTTTTTACCAACTAAAATGGTAAGACGCACTACGGTATAATGATAGTGTTACTGTTGAAAGAGGATATTTTATCGAAATAAATTATCATGTTACATACAATCGAACAACCCAGGTTCAAGTCCCGGCGCGGGCGCATCGCCTTTTTATTCGAATATAAAAAAAAGATGGAAAAATCGCAAAAAATCCCTTATGACAGTTACAAAATATTTTTCCAACGAATGGAAATTATTATGAATCGCGCAGAGGATTTTTTACTTTGGAATAGTAACACGATTAAAAAAAAAGTTAATATAATCCATGTAATACCTTCATAATATAAAGTATTTAATAATACTGGATATTTTTGTAGGTTTATGTACAAGAATTTGGTTAGGGTTGACTTTACTTTCACTCCATAAAGAGTGAATTCTCAGTTAAAAAAAATGTTCAGTACATAGTACTGCATAAATTCGTTTTAAATATATGAAATTCCTATACTGAAGTATTGTAAAATAATAAATTGAAAAGTTGATTTATCTTGTTTATAACACGGCATTAAGTATCTTTAAGTATTTTGTAAGATGGTTGAATAAACTATACTTTCTTCTTATTTGTGTAGTTAGTACACCTGGTAGTAAAATGTTATTTAAATTGTATTAATTTAAATACAACACTCTTTCCTTGTCAGTACTGTGATTTTCGTACGTACTCTCTAAATTTCTTGGAGTGAGAATTCACTCTGTAATTAGTGAAAACCGAGCAACTCTCGTGAAAGAGTGAATATTGAACTCTTTAAGAGTGAAATTTCAATCTAACAAGAGTGACAATTCACTCTTTCTCTGGGAGTCGTGGAGTTGGCAACTCTGGAGGAAAGTGTGAATTTCCACTATTAAAGAATTGAATATTCACTCTTTCCCGAGAGTTGCTCGGTTTTCACTAATTACAGAGTGAATTCTCACTCCAAGAAATTTAAAGAGTAATATATTTTTTTAATGACAAAATAGTTGCAAATTAAAAGCACATCAACTGACAATATTGTTAATTTTCTTATCGCTTTTGTAAAATCTCGCGTTTATCATTTTTCAGTTGATAAAGATGCCCATCGTGTGGAATTATTACGCTTTTGCAATTTTTTATCTCCGATAGTGCATTTACATTCCTGCTATAGAATTCTTTTATTGCGCGAGAGTGAGTAAAATCCGCGGAACTTTTTTTACAATGAAAAATTACCTTGAGCAAGTTGTATTACATATGACAATAAACTCATCCTGCCATATTGTCGGAAAAAATAATTCACTTCAGTGGTTCGCAAGTGAATTCTGTAATTTTTACGCACCACCTAGTCATGAGTTTAGCTTTTAATTTCCAGTCATGCATTCTATTTTACCAAACTTTTTCTGACCCAGTTTATTTTTTACATGGATGACATTGGAATTTATTAAACTGAGCTTCATGGAACTCACATAAGCAAATTTAAACCTTGAATGTAAAAGTTTTAAAAAAATCGAAAACGCGTCTGAATATGCATGGTCTAACAACTATGCTGACGAACCAATTGTTTGAATTATCTCTGATGTAGTTATTGATTGGTACTTTCAGTACATTCATAGTTTAAAATTGTTGTGATAAAAATGCAATTGGAAGGGCCAGGTTATTTAATAAACTTTAATCCAATGGAATGACAAATTCGACCCAATAATTGGCATGAACGTGAATTTAGTTTATACAATATATATATAGCAGGATTATCTCTGGTGCAGGCGTACGAATGATTCGCAAATACGAACATTTTAATTTTAATAAAATTTGTCGCTTTTGTGCGTTCTTATGGGAAAGAAGCTTAAAAATAAACTTGTTTTAAAATCGATTTACATAACGACGTACGTAACTTCGTTGGACCTTCTAAAACTTTTCACAATTTTAAAAGGCTGATTTCTGATGTCGTAAAACAGGTCAAAATCATACACAAAACTTACGTATCCATAATCGTCTTAGCACATGTTTTTAAAGATAAGAAAATATCAATTATATTTTATTTTTTGCTCTGCTACACAGAGAAAAAATAGTAAATATACTAAAAAATTATACTGCCAAAAATGTAATCAAAATTATCAAACGATATTGTCATTTCCCCTATTTTGCATACTATATATGTGTACATCAAAGTAAACATAATCAATATTGTTTAGGTGATGATTACTAAGTATATATGAATATAAGATTAATAATTGGAATCATTTAATTGTTTTTATTTTAAGATTAGAAATTATGTCATTGCGTTTCTAATGGTTAGTACGTTCGAGTATTGCAAGTAACAATCTGATAGTACATTTTACTAAATAAATCATGAGTGACTATTTTGTTAATGACTATTTCGACATTGTAAGTATTACTACTTTTCTTCTCTTAATGATGTTTTCTGAATAAAAAAAATATGTATATCAGTACACTGAAAGACCGAGAATACTAATTTTTAATAATCCCCATACGAAAATAGAAAAAAAATGTGGCCCTATACTAAAAATTAGTATAGTGAATATTAAAACGATTATTCTTATAACTTTATCAATGTTTAGTATTTATACTCGTATTTATATTACAATATTTGATAATGTACTTTTAATATTTTTAATTTATAATAAGAAAATGCTGAGGCGATAAATTGCGCAATCCCCATTTGAAATGAACATCCCCTCTTTGTCTATCTGAGGAATGATATCACGTGGATTGTATAAAACGACCGCGTGACGTCCTGGCCACGATTTTATTTGTAAAATAAATAATAACAGAAAACTCTACAAATCAACATTTTTATGGAATTCAAGATATCAAGTGCAATTTTTAGTATAATTAATTTTAATTATTAGTACAAAGAATATAATTTATTTGAAATATTAATTTTTCGTATAAATATTATTAAGATTTCATATTCAAAGTAGCACTTTCTTATAGTCATAATACCAAATATTAAAAATATCGATACTAAATTATAATAAAAAATACTAATTTTCATATAGTTTTCCCTATTTTCGTATAAAAATATTAAAATTTAATAAATTTATTCTAAATGTTAATATTGTCGGTCTCTCAGTGTACATTTCTGCATGGACAAATCATCGTCCTCGAAAATTACTAAAATATTCTTATGGCGAGGATGCATGGTAAAAAATGTTGACTATCCAAAAAAGTACCATACCAGAAATAATCATAAAAATCTTAGAAAATTATCTCTTACGCCTGTTTATTGAAGAAAATGAATCATGAATATATAGAACTAAAATCTCGATAGTCCTCCCCCTTCCAGGTCAATAATACCTGTTGGGACAAAAACTAGGCCACGAAAGCCAGTGATATTATGACATAGGTGCCACAAATACAACCAGAACAAAACTAGAGAAGTTCATATCAATTTTGAAGAAAATTCAGAATTCCAAGTTTGGTTAAAAAATTAATAATTTATTCGATGGCTCTCGTTTTAATTACTCCCGATTGATTTTTCAATAACGAATAAATGGACGAGATAAATATATTATTATTTAATATGGATTAATAAGATAATAATAAATGCTCAAATGGAAAAATTAGAAACTATATTTCATTAATTCATATAGAAACTTATTTCTATACAATAAATTACATATAAATGTTTTTTTTATATTTTTTCCTGCAAGTTTTTCCGACTGGAGTACACAGATTTTCCCTTGCTCGTGACTTGAGGGCATTTTCAGTTTTCCAACATCACGATAGCCTCATATTTTTCACAGCATCATCATTCAAGCCTTCAAACAAAAAAGTATCGTTATGTCCTCGTTAATTTAACGCAGTCACCGAGGGCGTACACATCGAACTTTGAACTGTAACATAAAATATGGAGAGAAATGTAATTCAGATTTCGTAATTTCACTTCTTAATCGATGAAATATTTTGTTGTATATGAAATACCCCATCCATAAAAAAGTGGAAACTTCAAAAAGACTTGTTTTTTATTTTTTATTTAAGCTTATTCTTTTCCGACCTTATCATTTATGTTTTTATCTCGATAAATCAGTATTTATCATCATTAAATCACTTTTTATCAAGAATAAATAGGAAAAAATAAAAAATCTTTTGAATTTTTGTTGGTATCAATGCGAAATTCAAGTACCTCAACTGTGGTAAGATAACAAATCAAGAATTCTATTTTTTATTCTATTTTTGTGCCTGAAAGTGATTTTTTACACAGTTTCGACAAAAGAACATTTACTGTAAAATAAAAGTTTGTCGAAACTGTAGAAAATCACTTCCAGATACAAAAATGGAATAAAAAATAGAATTCCTGATTTATTATACTATCACATTTCAGGTACTTGAATTTCGCATCGTTGCCAACAAAAATTCAAAATATTTTTTTATTTTGTCAGGTTTATTCTTGATAAAAAGTAATTTATCCCTATTTAGCCACTTTGAAAACCGAAATTTCTAACTATGTGTAGATTGGTAACAATTTTTTTAAGTCTTTTCTTTCACTAAATTAAAATTATAGTTACTAATATAGATTAAATGCAGAATACCATAATGGTATCAAAAAATGTCACAATTTTCAATTAAAACTATTTTATATTGGACACTCCAGTTTCCCTGGCATAAAGCAACAATCATTGTGATTTTATGCACTCAAAATGCACAATCTTATCAGTTGATCTGAAATATAAAGCTTAAAAAATGTACAGTATTGAAATTTAAAAACTTTAAAAATTCAGAGAACGAAGTCCTAACAATTTTTCAAAATTACTTGTTTAAACGTAGAAATCAAAATTATTTACGCCAAAATAAAAATCATCCTCAAACGGCATTGTGTGTCACGGAAGTCGGAGCCGGCATTTGAAAAAAATTTAAAAATTACAAAATGTGGTTTAAAAATATTGTTTCATAAACATTTAATAATATTAAACAACTTGACAAAAGGAAACCAGTATTCCAAGAAATTTTGGAAATTTACTTTGTAATTTTTTTTAATTCGGTTTTATATGAAATTAATAATTTATTTAATTCTTTATTTTTCATGTATGCAAATTATAAAAAAATTCTATAAATGATTGTACGTTACTTATATTTTTTAGATGTATTTATGTTATAAAACGAAAATCCTGCGATACCAATTACATTTTGTCAAACTTAACTAAATTAAAAATTAACAAAAATTAAGTAATCGTCAGTCCTTAAAGATTACCAAGGATTTTATTGTTATTAATAAATATGGAATTTGTTCGGTAATTATAAGCAAATATTATTCAACGAGATTAAAAAAAATGAATTTGCTGATTAAGGCGCTTTCAGCTGGTAAAACAACACAGATTGTACTGATTTTTCTAGTTAGAAAACGCGTACGAAAATATTTTTCAAAAAATTAAACTAGGAATAAGTCAATTAAAACCAAAATATTTAGCCCCGAATTGGAAACGAATAACAAAAGAAACATATGTACTTATATTATCGTCATAATTAGGTCCTTTTCAAATGCAAATCTGCCGTTACCTAACCGAAAAGTTAAAAATTCAAATACAAAAATAAACAGGACACAAAAAAGGGTGACTTATAGAATTTCAGTACCTGACAAAATTTGTCTACCAGTTGGATTTCCAAATCTGAATGACTTTAATTGAAATTAAAAAATAAATTGCTCATAGTCATAGAAAATTATCACTTGTATTAGTTCAGTATAAGTTAGCAACTAAATTAGTAAAAATAAAAAGCTATGGTTTACCGCGGTATTGAGCCACTTAAGTTGACATTTATTGTTATAATTTGTATAATGAAAGATACTGGCAATTGACTACTACAAGCACAGTTTTTATATATTTCACGAAATAACAAAATCTTAAGGATTTACAATTAAAAAACACAATTAAAAAAATATGCAAGGATAATAGTAAAGGAAAAATTAAATTGTAACGAGCGTGGTCTTTTTGACGGATATTAGTCTATTAATAAAGAAATAATTGAACAATGATGATAATGATGACATTTTTTAAAAACAATTTACGGTTGTTTTTTATTTATAATATTTAAAATTCAGTCAAGTTGTTTTTCTAAGCTCCTTAGAAACTTTTATTCCACTTTCGACTGTTTTATAATTTGAACTAACTCTAACTGAAAAAGTGATCATTTTATAATAAAATTTTGAAAAACTCCGCATTATTAGTTTACGCGTCGCTAGTTTATATTTCTAGCTCTTGGCGTACTTAATAATCATTTATGACATTTACATAATAATTGCTACATTACATTTTCTGAACGCAAAAGGGCGCTGTGAGTATAACGGTTTGTTAATTAACCGGATCTTTATAGTAGCTTGAATTCACATTACGTAATTTGTGGACTATGTCACGTGAAAGGTTAAACACGATCATAAAAAAGCGGTATGCATATAATGTACAGAAAGGATCCTATTTTAACCGAAGTTATAAAACGACTAATTAATTGTTGTAATTGTGAAAAAAATCACGGACGACGTTAAATGCGTTGCTGTAACCCAATTTTTACTTTCGTTTTAAAATTTGATAATTTAATGAGTCGTGGCTATATGCGGTTTATAGAAGGGAAAATTAATATCGAGATTTCGGCAAATATTAATGAGGAATGTCGGAATATGGTCGGTAGCGCTATAATACAGCCAGAATGGAAAGTAGACAAAAACGGGTTTTATCGAAATTCAACTTCTATTAGAATTTAAAATTCCAATAAGGGGAATTTCACGTCATATTAGCAGCTTTTTGAAATATCATTTTTTTTTATTTTACTACTCTGTTATATTGCTAGGACGTGCAAACGAGCTATATAGAAGCTTTATATTACGAGATTGCGAAATGTTATGGGAGTTCGGGAATGGTGCCATCTATTGAGCAGATCTCAATATCTCACTTCTCGTAATAGTTGGCAACGTTAATAAATCGGCAAGTAATATCTGATACTTGATGGTATGACAGCCATTTCTCTATCGGGAGCGAAGTATAGGACTGCGACTAGCACGATAGCAACTAGTGGCAGAAGAAGGAACTATATTACGTACACTGTTTTTAACGTTTTAGTTCCTTCCAAGAATACACATGCCACAGATTATTTTTAAATGTGTTTTAAATAGTGAAGTTTTCTAGTAATTTTAAGTAACGAAATTAAATTAAAAAAAATTACTGACAAATTAATGAAATTACATATTCGAAATTGTATTCTATTTGCAAAAATTCGATAAACATCTGGAGTAATGGTGAGGCCGATAGTAACTGACTTGTTAACACTGTCAGGCTCAATAGTCGTTTAAACATGTATAACATGATGAAATACCCAATTAAATAAAATAAATATTATTCACATTTATATGTTTTAGCCCTGAAATAATGAGTTTTTTTAAGTTAGGATAGCATTCTCTGAATGTTGTATAATCGCGATTGTTCGAATGGAATTTAATAATCATAAACTGTATTTAATATAATGCTAAGTATCTAATGAGATAAGTAATGTCAACACGGAAAATTTGCATTCAACAAACAAATCATGTTAGTTCAAAAAAGGAGGATATCAGAATTTAATAAAAATCGGTACAACTATTTAAAGAATAATTACGTTGCATAGTGGTGGCGAAAGTTAATAAAAAATGCGTCTGAATCCTGTTACATTTTTTGTATTTTAAGTTATAAACAACAAAAATCAGTCATATCTAAAAAATATAAAAAACGCCGTAAAAAATGAATGAAAAAACCATTTATTGAAACATTTGAAGCCATTTTTCTGTTTGGGGAATTCTTAGCTCTTCAATGAAATACATTTTTATAGTTCCACAATTTTTATTTTCGAAATTTAAATGCACGATTTTTAAAGGTTTTATATACAAAGGACAAAATGTGATTAAATCTTGTTTTTAAAAATAATATTTAAAAAATTAAAGGTTAATTGAGATTTTATTACATTTAAATTTGCACATTTGAAGAAACACACTAAAAAATTATTTATATAAGAATTTTGTGTTTTAAAATCAGTTTTTGTTAATTGGGATTTCATTGAACATTAAGCCAGAAAACCGAAATAACTCTAGTGTTAAAGTATTAAAGTATTAAAAAATAGAAGAAATAAAGAGAGATACAACAATTTCACTCATAAGCCACAATATAAAAGAAGGTCACTACTGTAAACGTCAAGCTTCAAAAATGTCGACCAAAAACGTTGTTTTTTACTAAAAATAACTCGGTTGCTATTGGTCGTATGGTAAATATAAAATGCCCTAAAAAATCTGCAAAAATTCATGGACCTTCTTTAATTCTTCGATTTGAAGAAAAAAAAATTTGCATGTCGAAAATAATTACTTTTGTATATAGTTTTATATTAAAAATGAAGGAACCGCGCATAATTCCAAATTTCGCCCAGGACTTGAACGACCCACGTTGGACCATTAACCCATTAGCGCATACGGCATACCAGTGGTGCGATTTTGGGCACACGCCATTTTAACCGTTAGAATCAAACTTTTTCTTTCTGAAAACTATGTACTCTATGGTTTTAAGGGTCGCTGATCACGAATCCGAAGTCAGAATTGCAAAATTTAAAACAGCAGATCCAATATGGCGGTTCAAACATAGAAATAATGTTTTTCAACGAACCAGTGGGACAAATCAATCTTCCGAACGTTCGATATAAACGGCAGTTGTTTCCGTATGTTTTTGGAGTCGCTGAATACGAATTTGATGTCAGAATTGCAAAATTCAAAATGGCGGACATCAAAAAGCTACCTGTTACACCGACAATCGGAATTTCACAAAAATCGATGCACATCAGTTTTCGAGGTCGCTGATTAGGAATCAAAAGTCGGTACTGCAAAATTCAAAATGACTGTGTAACAGTTAGCTTCTTGATGTCCGCCATTTTGAGTCAGCCATTTTGAATTTTGTAATTCTGACATCGAATTCATATTCAGCGACCCCAAAAACATACGGAAAGGTCAATAAAATATAATCAATTTTAAGGAAAAATTTTACTTTTATACACTTCATCATTCTAACGACCTCAAAATGGCCGCAACAATGAAAATTTCTGTGAAATTTTCTGGACGTTCTAACTCAAAACTACGAGCTTTATTTAAAAAATGATAAGAATGAAAAGTTCTTAGAATTTTCTCAGAAATATCACGGAATTTTTTTAGATTTTTTTAATGACATTCGGGGATTTTTTTTTAAATTTTTTTTCCAAATTGTAATTTGTTAACGAAAAATTATGAAAAAAATTTACTGTATTCTCTAATGAATTCTAAGAATATTTTGTTCTTTAAAATTTTTTCCAAATGTTGACAGTTTTCGAGAAAAAATCCTAAGCTATAATATTTAAAATTCATTTTCTCAAAAACGATCAACTTTCGGAAAAAAATACAAAGGAGAACAAACTCTCAGAATTCATGAGAGAATACACTAAATTTTTTACAGAATATGTGTACATTTTGCAATAACTTTTACAATTCTTAATGAATTTGCATGAAACTTCGTATACCAAGATATTTTGGGTCGCTGAATCCGAATCTGCCGTAAAAATGGGAACATTCGAAATGGCGGATCCAATATGGCGGTGTAAATTTGCTAAATTTATTAAAATGTGCGGCGCACATTTTTCTTTATACGGAAAACAGCTGAAAATTGTTACTCGGGAGTTTTCGGGGTCGCTGATTACGAATCTGAAGTTAGATTTTGAAAATTCAAAATGGCGGATCCATGGTGGCCGACCAAAATGCGAAAAATTACCCAAACTTTATGAAACTGGGTTCTCGGGGGTTTTCGGAGCTGCTGATTATAAATCTGAAATCAGATTTTGAAAATTCAAAATGTCGGTTCCAAGATGGCCGACATAAATGTAAAAAATTTACTTGATTTTGATGAAAGTTGGTACTCGGGAATTTTTTGGGTCGCTGATTACGAATTTGAAGTCAGATTTTATAAATTCAAAATGGTGGATCCAAGATGGCCGACATAAATGTGAAACATTACTTGATTTTTTAAATGATTAATTAAATGTTAAATGATATATTTTAGGAAAAAATGGAACCCGTGTTTCACCGTTTTTCGATATCTTAGGTACAAGGCTGTACCACTTCTGGCACTTTTTTCTTTAAACAGCTATCACTGAAGTGGTTAATGCCAAACATTTTCGAATCTGTCTACATTTTTTTATTGATAATATTTTATATTAGATTGGTCATTAATTAGACAACTATCATAGAACTAAAACATTCGTGTACGTATCGGATTTAGACGGATTAGTAATTGTTACGTAAGGGTCGTTGGTCGATTGGGTAGGGGTAAAAGAAACCTCGGTTACGTTATGGTTGGGCACGGAGGGGTGGGAAATCCGGTGCCTCGTAATGGATGACCCTGGCTTCGCCACGTTGTCAAGCTGTTGATCGCTGAATGGCGCAAAGCCATAATGTCGTAGACCGACTACCGGCTACCCGATTGGCTAATCCAGCATTTAAATAATGCTACACGTGTTCATTCATGAAGTCGATCCGTCAAACGAAGCCTTTGTTACAATGCTGACACTGATGCCTAACAGTGATAGTAAACAAACAAATAATAAACTTGCGCGTAAAAAAAAAGAAATGTAATCATGACCGACCTGTAAAATTTGTTGACCATTTTTAATGTTTGATGGCCCTTGTGTAAACAAAGCATATAAACATAAAACCCTTCTGGTGGTTGTAGGTACATTGTTAAAAATTTCTTTACGAATTTTCAGTTATAGTAGCACAAAAATTTAAATTGAATAAAATTTGTTGTTCTGCATTAAAATTGTTAACATGTTTCATATAGTTATGCACGTAAATTCTTAGTAATTTAACCCATTAACGCCTGAGCGGACACTTTTTCGACACGATTTTCAACGACATTATTTTTAATGTTAAGGCTTTGAACAAAAATTCTGATTCATGAATTCTTACGTAAAATTTTGTGCTCTTTCAGAATCCGTCATCAGAATTGACATACAATGCTTAGAAAATTAAATATGGCGGCTTGAATGCAAACAAAAAATACGAAAAAACGCGTCTAATTTTTTGTCGTCAATTTTTTTCATATCGAAAATCTGTACGCTAACAGTTCTAACCAACCCTACAAGTGGTCAAAATAGTTGTACTTTTTGAATACATATTTTGTATTATTTTAAAATCATCTCAGAATTATTAAAATGGCCGCCAATACGTTAAAAAACTAAGTATGAGATCCACATTGATTTTAGAGCATATGATGATCTTGAAAAAATTATATTCGAATATGATTGTTTGTCTTTGAGGTCGCTGCTACCGAATTGCATTAAAAAATTGTTGTTTTGAAAAATTTTAGTCGGCCATATTGAATCCGCCATTTTGAATTTCTTAATTTTATAAACCGATTTGTAATCAACGACCTCAAAGACAAACAATCATTTTCGAATATAATGTTTTCAAGGTCATCATATGCTCTAAAATCAATGTGGATCTCATACTTACTAAAACTACGTTTTTTTAACGCATTGGCGGCCATTTTAATAATTCTGAGATGATTTTAAAATAATACAAAAAATGTATTCAAAAAGTACAACTATTTTGACCACATATAGGGTTGGTTAGTAGAACTGATAGCGTACAGATTTTCGTTATGAAAAAAATTGATGAAAAAAATTAGACGCGTTATTTCATGTTTTTTTTTGCATTCAAGTCGACATATTTAATTTTCTAAGCAATGTGTGTAAATTTTGATGACGAAATCTGAAAGAGCACAACATTTTACGTAAGAATTCATGAATCAGAATTTTTGTTCAAAGCCTTAACATTAAATATAATGTCGTTGAAAATCGTGCCGAAAAAGTGTCCGCTCAGGCGGTAATGGGTTAAGTTTATTTAGTAATAAAGTTCTAAATAAATTATATAAAATATATCAAATTTATTGAACAAATAAATTTCCAGCAGGTAATAAAATATTATTCATGATTTATGCACTGAAGCCAAGTTATGGAATTCCTTATGATCGAATCAAAATCCAATTTCTATAACAGGAATCGTGGGTGTCTCTTGTAGAGATGGTAAAGTTGCGTCTGCGCCTGGTGACAACAAAACAAACTAACTTCACCGTCGCTCGCTGATTTATATTCATATTTCTGTTACAAATTTCGCAATTTTCCCATACCGTTGCATAATTTGGCTACGGTTTTTATTTAATTTATTTATTTATTAATAGGATCAACGGCACTTACTGTGCCTATTACAAAAATAATTATATAGATTTAAATTGATGACGCGTATAGAACATTGACTACGTTTCATTTTCGCTAAGCGAAGAATACATAAAAAAGATAGATATATAAATGTAGAAAATAATAATAATAAAATTATAAAATTAATATAAAAATACAATATAAACTTCTGTCGTTAGCGATATTCTACTGTGGTGTTTCTAATGTACGACCGAAATGTTAATAAAATTTTTAATAAAATTCTGTTACTCCGTAAATCTATTTTATTACTCAGGAATATTTAAAGTGACTGTTTTTAAATTTTCGTAAAAATTTAAGTTTTTAAATAAAAAAAAAACGGTTCCATTAACTACTTTTTCCCCAGTGTAGTGACGTCATTTCTAGCCTTCTTATTTTGCTCATATTTTTGTATGTATAATTAATGTCCTATTTTTTTGCATTTTTAATGTGACAATGGTAGTTTCAGTAATTTTATTGCTTTTGTTATAATTTAAGCTTACACTAAGAACTCATCAGTAGTAAATGTTATTACAATTGTAATAAATATTACTATTTTAATACGAAAATGAAATATTCGTTCAAACGTGAGAAAAATTCGTATTATATTTTGAAAAGTTACTACTTGAAGTAGTAAAATTCATGGAATCGTGGCAAAATATACCACGTAACTGGTAAATTTTACTACTTCAAGTAGTAACTTTTCAAAATATAACACGATTTTTTCACACTTCTGAACGAATATTTCATTTTTGTATTAAAATAGTAATATTTATTACAATTGTAATAACATTTACTACTGTTGAGTTCTCAGTGTAAAACGTTACTTTTTATGATTAATTCAATTCCGAAGAAGTTCGGCAATTCACGTGTGCTTTTAATTATTGTTACTTACTTTTTCGAGGTCGCTGATTTCGAATCAGATATTCATTTTTCGAAATTCAAAATGACGAATCCAGTATGGCGGACCATATTTTGAAAACTTAAGTAAATGGCATGAAAATCAATACTCGGTGATTTTCGAGATCGTTGATTACGAATCTGGTGTCTATTTTTTGAAATTGTTAATGGTGGATCCAATATGAGAGACCAAATATCAAAAATTTCAGAAAGTTTAGTGAAAATCTATATCGGGAGTTCTCGGAGTCGCTGATTACGAACCTTTGTTTTTCGACGGTAAAAATGGTATCCAATACGGCAGACAAATTTTTCAAAATTGTTGTTTATATTAATTATAATTTGTACAACTAACGACATAATTGAAATATAGTACACTTAGTTTAGTTTATATCGAACGAATAACCTATAAAAGTGATACATAATTTGTGGACTCTTCTAAATCACTTACTGTTATTGACAAAAATAATTCGGTCGATGTTATTTGAATTTTTAATTATTAATTTCATTGTAGATACCTTATAAACAAAAGCTTCTTATCCTGTTCTTAAATTATTAACGCGTTGTCAAATTTTTATGGGATAATATGATTTTTATCATACATGCAAACCGAAAGCTTATAGTAGTCTGTATTTAAGTACAAAAAATATCAATAATATTATGGTCGCATTTTCAAATACCTTCCACGTAGTTTTAATACGTCGAAATAATATAAATGCCCTTTAAATCGCGTATTTTCGTTCTAATAATAAAATCGATATTATTTGAATTTAAATTTTTTAATTTTCATGATAGATACCTTGCGGACATTCAGCCCACGCAGTATACAACCCCGATATCCCCTATGTATGATTGAAACAAAGAAACAAAGAAGGGGTAGAAATAACTGACCGTGCGCATGTCGGGATGTCAGTAATATGCATCTTTATTGACGAACACTTTCGGAATTAAAAAAATATGCGTGGCTGATTTGCAAAAAATCACTGCCTCTCTTTTTATAGGAAATTTCTGATTAAAATTCCCATTTAATAGTATAAAATGTTATTTTTTGTTTGTTTTTTAAATTTAATTGGTTTTATTTAAATACAATAGATTTTATTTACAATTTTTTTCATTACAAGGCTGAACAAGTTTATGTTGTGGACACAATGTCAGTACCGTCTGGATTATTTTCACAGATCAATTTTTGTTTAACAATAGCTCCATATGGTGATAACGAAATTAAGAACAACTTATTTGTTAAGAAAAAAATTCTTAAAAAATTACTAGGTGAATGATTTCTACGACATATTTTTTAAGTGGAGAATTAAATTAAAACCTGCGGATTTTTTATAAGAAAATGTATATTAAGATACATTTTTAGGGATATTCATAGTAATGTTCTGAAAATTCTTATAAGAATAAGAAGTTTTGTTACCTTTATATGAATTTTTGAAATATAATATTGTATAAATTGCATAAAAAATAATAAATTACTTAAAAGTTTCAAGAAAGGCCTTATAAACTACAAGGCAATTGTTTTAATCTTTTAACCCCTGGAATTACATTTTTTACTTCAATATCTATAAAGATATCAAAATCAAAGTTGAAAAATAATTGAAAGCTACTTTCCGAATATTTTCGTGACCGCTCTTCAAGATTCCGAGGTCAAAATTGAGTTTCAGCTCAAAGAAATTTTAATATATCTGCAAATTTAAAGAAAATTGTCAACCCATTTAGAAATAATTAGTCTTATGAACATTTCGAGCTATTAGAATATTCTATTGAAACTATGGACAAAAGTGGATAAAATATTTGAATTTTAAGAAAAAAGTTTACTTTTATACTCTACTTCATTGGAATGACCTCAAAATTACATCACAGTAAACATTTTTTAAGGCTGTAACTAAAAAATTATTAGCTTTTTTTTAATTAAGTACTTGATTAAATTAGACTATGCTTATTTATACTTTATTAATTCTAAACAAAAAAAAAAATTAATTTCGTTAATTACTTTAAAAATTATTTTTTCAAATCATTATTATTATTAGTATTATATATAAACATACAAAATTAATTGTAAACCTTTTAACTATTGAAAATGAAACAAAAATTAGTAAATAGTTCATTGAAAGTATGGAGTTGTGTTTTTGTAATAAAAATAGGCCGGATGTCAGAGTAGTTGATTACAAATTAATGTCAGTTTTCAAAGTAATATTTTATAGATGCATTTGAATGTGGACAAATGTGATGAAGTCATGACGTTACTGAAAAATACTGGTTTGTTCGTTCAGTTGTTATCACATTGTTCGAGTATCAATTATATTGTTGGAGATATTTCATATTAAATATTCATGACAAATTAGGATACTTTTTCACATTATAAAGTATATTTTCAACAAAAAACTGATCATATTCATAACTAATATTAATTTAATGGAAGTTATTATGTATCTAGATGACCGAATATTATTAAATATCAACGAACATAATTGGTATATTTATATTTTTATATCAAAAATTATTATAAGAATCAATTTATTTTAGAAATTTATCAAATCATTTTTTAAACAAAATTACTCATCAAAATTATATCAAATAACTTATTCATTTTGTTCGGTGTGATATCAAACAGTTTTTAGAGATAAACTGGAAAACAACAAAGAAATTAAGTATTTGGTTTAAATCTTGACCAATAACTTTAGACAAAGAACTGATAATTACACATTCATGCAAATAATTTGAAATATATTTAAATATTTTGTAATTTTATGTTATTTAATTAAATATTTAAACGCTTTTGCTGCAAATATTTATACAATACAGCAATATACAAATGTTATATTCCCATATTTGCAAGTATAGTCAAATGCTTTCTGCAAATACTTTATTAAAGAAAGTTGTGGAACAAATACATGTGTATTTGCTGTAAATAACTAGAAATGGCGAATAGATAATAACTCAATTAGATTAGAATATTACATAAACATTGTATATTTTTGAAGTTTACCAATAATTATGATTGATGTGTATTTTTAATATTATTAGTAATTATTTTTTAGTACTTAGTATAATTTTGGATGCTTTCTTAACATTCGGGTCTCATCGAGAGAAAATTACCCATGATTAACCAAAACAATTTTTCTAAAGAAATGGAATAAAGTGTAGCAAAATTTTAGAAATGTCAAGTATTGATTTTGGATAATCTACTATGAGTAAAACAGAAGTTTATGAGTAGTACAAGTACTTTCAAGAAGACCTCGAAGATTTTGAAATTTACGATTATGACAACTGGTTGTTCCAGCACATTAATAACCAATGAAAACGTGGAAAATAATAGTAATAATAATTTTATTTCAATTTTCATAGGTTGACCCTTAAATTAAAAAATACAACAATTTTAAATAATCATTACATCAGGCGTTTTAGTAAGTTTTCGCACCTAGTTTATGGTATCACAGTCTGCATATTACACAATACTTATACTCCTAATTGCACATTTCAGTTTTTTCTTCAACGTTTTTTCACTCACACTTAATGTTTTCAGTTTATTTGGTAATTTATTAAAATATTTTTTTGAAAAATACAAAAAACTTCTCTGTTCTATTATTAAATGATGCTTTGGAAATAAGATGCTTTTAAATCTTGTATTCGAGGATTTTTCTTCATATTCTTATATTGGTTAATTATCCAATGGTTAGTCTTGTATATAATAATTTTAATAATCCTTTTTGAAGGGGAGCCAATGCATCTAGAGATGAGTTATAACGTCCCCCCAACCTATTATTCCATAAACAGCAATACTATTAAAAAGGCTGTAAAATATTTGAAGTAATTGATTTTATGAAAGAACTCCCTTCTGTCTGTAGAACATATAGACTAGGTATCTAGTTTTCTTGATTATGTTGAATATATGAGTATCCCATTTTAAGTTGGAGTCGTAAGTTATACCGAGATAGTTATAACTAAACATTCAATGTTGGGTTTGCCCGTTTATCTTAATTTAATATTGTCAGGAATAGAATACACATAATTGCCAAAAGTAATGAAAGTAGAAATGGAAAAAGTAAACAAACATTTTTTAAATAACTAAAAATAGCTAGAGCTGCTGAAATAGCTAAAGTTGCTGAATTAGCTAAACTGTTAATGGACATAAAGAAGATAAAGTAGGGTTGAGAAGGTGAAAATAGCAAACGTGGTCGCAACAATATCAATTACAATCGACAAACGTACATACAATATGTAAAGTCATCAGACTACAAACCTTGGAGACAATTATTGACACGAGTTGAAAGTCTGGAAATTTTATATATCATACAGTGATAAATAGCCAACTTGATTTAATGGCAGTAAAGATAATTTTAATGTTGATCACCGTTTACTTGTGAGATGTTATACATGAAAAGTGAAATAGACCGTGTTGATAATCTCAACAGTAATGTTTACATCAGGCATGATAATTTCATTACGAATTGTAATTGAATTATTAGTACCGATAAATGTTACAAATTTAGAGGTATGCATAATAGGATAATTCTCTAAGAGATATGCCAAAGTACAGTTATATCAATACAATAAAAACATATATAGAGGAAGAGGTTCGGTTGTGGACACCCTTTCATTTTAACTACTATTGAAGAAACTAAATTGATTCTGTCGACTAGACAGTCTTCATTTTTTGCAAACAAAATTGTTTCGTTCAGTTCTGGACACCACTGAAAAATCTACTAAAAGTTGGAAAAATGAAGTAAAACCGCCCCAGATATATACAGAAATGAGAATTTATTGATTTCAAAAACCTTTATCTACAGAACAACAATAGAAGATGGCACTATCGATACCTATTATTCTGCATCCTCTTCACAATGTTTACATTGCCAGTAGCTCTTACGCATTTGAGCACACTTCAACCCGCATGGAGAAAAGTGAAACAAACAAAAGCCAATCAGAGAAAACTTGGTAAACCAAGGATCGATTATAAATTATACAATAAATACAATATTTTATGATTTGTCAAAAAAAAGGGATGATCACAACCGAACCAATTTGGGTGTCCATAACTGAATATTGTAACTACATTAAAACCACATAAAAAAGAATTTTGTTTTGCACATAGCGATGCCTAAATCTGGATAATTTTCTACATTTTCAAAAATGTTCTTTTTATGATTTAAAATTCTAGTTTTAAGTAATCTACTTGTTTGACCTGTATAAACTCTGTTACAATGATTGCATTTAATTTGATATACTACATCATTAAGTTGTAAAGCAGATAATTGATTTTTAAAAAGTTTTATATCACATAAATTACCAAGTATATACTCAATGTCGTTGTAATAACTAATGACTATGGAACGTTAATTTTTAAAATTAGACAACATCAAATCGTATGAATTATTTAATTTTAAGGTGTCTTCTTTTATATTTATAGAGTTAGGTTGTAATTTGATGTGAACCATTTCTGATATTAATCTCTTAGGATAAGAAGTTTCTTTATCTAAGATTTTCACATGTTTCCAATCAAAATCATGAAATAACAAAATACGATGTTCAGAAACTACATTTTTTGTTTTCGATGTTACATTTATATTGCTCTGCAATTCTTTTTTTTAACATCCTCTTCGTTTCTCCTACATATGATGCTGGGCAGTTCTTACACTGTATTTTATAAACGACATTGTTTTGATCCATGACTGGTGCAACATCTTTACCGCGTTTAATAATAATGTTGTCAAGTTTGTTGTTAAGTTGTGGTACAACACGAATATTGTGACACTTTAGAGAACTTATTACTCTCTCATAAAAACCATCAATGTAAGGTAGTTTTATTGTACATTCATAAACTTGGTCTTTTTTTTGGTGTAATTCTTCATTGTTATTATCATGCCCAAATAACATTAATAAGCGTTTTTTGATGTATTTATCAATAAAGTCAACCGGATATTCATTGTCAATTAAGTATTTTTTCAGATCTACAATGTTTTGGTGGTGAAACAATTCTTGTGAATTCAGTATGGCTCTGTCTATTATATTATATATTATTGCAATCTTTTGTGATAATGGATGATGTGAGTTGTAATTAAAAAATCTGCCCGAAAATTTTATACCAGTCATATATTTTATATTTTTTATGTATATGAAAGGGCTTTGCGTGTTTATGGATTGATAACATTTATTTATGCACTGGTCCGACAGACCGTGTGCAAAAGAGTACATTAAGTACAATGCACCATACAAATTTTTACAATAATACAAAATTAGTGATAAAAATACAAATATAAAAGATATACCAACATACAAAAATACACACTTATCCGCTAATTTACAAAATCATTAACCTACACTTACTTTTCTAGTTCTCTCTACATGGTAGAATTAACATTTTAAAATAATAGAATATAAAATAAATAAATAAATTAATAATTAATAAATCTAAAAAACTAATTCTATTTACATTTCAAATATTTTTGATAATATAGAAAATAAATAAATGCAGGTATATTTCTTGACCGCTTTAATTAAATAAACAATTAAGTTTTTCTTGGTAATACGGTCCTCTTACTAATTCTGAAAAAAAGTAAACAAAGAAAATATGACGTAACTGGGATATCAGTTCACGTCTAGCGCAATAAATTATTGAGTACATATATGTAAAAATTTTGAATCACCTACTATTGGATTTAATATTAAAAATCTTCCCTCTAGCGCTAATAATTAAAACTATTGTTAAAATGCGTTTCGCACTTTAACTCTGTTTACTTTTTTCAGAATTAGTAAGAGGACCGTATTACCAAGAAAAACTTAATTGTTTATTTTTGATAATATACTTAAAATAGAAATGGGCCTGTAATTAGTTACATCAAACTTTTTTCAATTATTCAATTTTGTCAACTAATATTTCCACTTGTATACTTGAAAGACATTACATTGTCTAATGGTGTATACTTATACCATGTGCCGAGTATATAGCTAGAGATTATAAAGAATTAACTGGAAATTTGTTGAAAGTTTTTTTCCAGTCTAGGGATAACAAAGAAGAGAACATAAAATTCGAAGGTCGCTTCGATCATTGTCTAACTTATACAAGAATAATAATAGAAGGAAAAAAGAAAACGAAACGTTACTTCCAGTTCCTGTTCGATTCCTCGCGTTCGTGTTTGTATAACATCGTAATTCCCAAGTTTCAAAATATCTACGTATTTTTTTAGGAACACGATGAAATTATACCATTAAAAAAAGTGACGAAAGTGTTATTCTTTGTTTTTTTTTTTTTTCGAAAAAAGGAACGCGTACGATCAGAGAGGCAAATCTGAACCTGGAAAAGTTCGGAAGGTTTCGCATTCGATTTGTCGTTTCTCAATTATTTTCTATATACATCAAGCGAGGGCGCATCTTTGGCGGCAAAAAATCGACAAATTGGAAATTTTGCAAAATATAATCCTTGGACTAAGTGGGGGTGAAAGTGGAGCACGAAGGGGTTGTTCGAAGAATGCGCCATTCCGCAGGCGCCACTTCCGATTCCGCATCCGAAGAGTGACAATATGGCCGCCAAGCGCTGGTCGTCGAAAAGGGAAGGAGGAGCGCACGCGAAGTGAACTGGAAAGTGGAGGGTGGCTTGGAAAGCGATGCTCGCTTAAATTTTTCGAAAAGTTGCGGAAGGGATCAGCGGAGGCCGGAGAGTGTCAGAGAGCTGACGGAAGAGTAGGGCAAGAAGTCCCGGATTGACGGCCAGCAGGAGTCAAGCTCTAATAATACCAGCCGTGACATTGACAGTTGGCCAAGGTGCAAGTCTCGTCGAGCATTATCCCAGATTCCGAAGAAACGCTGAGAAAATCTGTAGAGACGCGTGTAATCGGGAGGAAATCGCTCGACCAGTCGGTGCGGACCGTGACTTACCACAAAGGTACCGAGGAGAGGGCACCGATTAGTTGTCTGGTACCATGTACGGGTCCCACAGGCTACACGCAGAGCATCATCAACGGGTGTGGAGCAGCGGGCCAAGGCTTTGGCGCAGCGTCTGACTCGGAGCAGGGCAGACGACGCTGCGCAGGGCAGCTGCCACGATCCAGAGATGGAACGATACAAGTAAGGACGTCCTACTGGGGCCATGACCCCGGGGGCGACGGGAACCACGGAGGGCCTGGGCCCGGCCTGTTCCGAACTGCACAACAGCCAGGAGAACGCCGGTGTGGCGCTGGCGCCACAGCGCACTCGGGCACAGAGATGCTATCAGCACCTCAAGGTTTTTAAAATTTATCTTAAAAGTCATTGATACGAGAAAAACATAACTTTCCATTCATACTTCTTGTGGGACATAGCTTGATATCGGTGAACTGAAGCTTACGGATTTATTTTGTTGAAAAATTCGATTTACTTGAGAAACAGGCATAATCGTGCATATCTTTATTCATACATTTGTCTATTTCTAATAGATAATTCAAAAGCTGTAGTTGAGTATATAATAAAAATATATTTCGTAAGTATTTTTAGACATGAACTTGCTGTCCAAAAATATCTAACTAGTATCAATAGTCAGTTACAATGATTAGGTGAAAAATTCTATTTTTTGAGCAAAATTCGGATTTATTAATTACATTACTCGATAATATTGACATTTCGTCATATAAAATATGATTTAATTCCAATATTTAACAATGTTGATAAGTATGCAACATGCGTTTCAAAACATATTGGGAAAGACCGGAAAATGTATATATAAATTGATTTATGTATAAATATTTGTGATAACTGGTTAGAAATAGGTCATACTGTATATCGCAGCTCTAGAGCTGTTATCTTTGTACTCGTTTATTTTGAAATAGGTTTCATTCAAAATACGTTTAAAATCAGTTAAGAGAGGAAGTTTGATACAGTTGATATATCGTTGTGTAACTTGATATTCAAACTGTCTGTTATTGATAGTTCCCGATTACACCTTGTTTGTAATAGTTCATATATGAGGAATACCAATATGGGTGCAAAAACTTCTACCGTCCATATGTCAATTCAATTTACAGTTTTTTTTCCATTTAATATACTGAATGTGTTTTCTAAACTTATATCCATGTTGCATACAATTTTGTTCATACAAAATGATCACTTTTACAAAATTTATCCGCCATATTGGATCCACCATTTTGGATTTCTGAAAATTGACACTGGATTTGGAATCAGCGACCTCAAAAACATTAAACCCTATACTTTTCTCCTTCCATCTTGTTGGCAAAAAAAAACATGGGCATTTAGTAGCGTTTTAGTCCGAGATAATTATAGCGCAAGAGTGACAAAATTCTAAACAAATTTATATTTTCTATCCCAGGGGCTGTCGAAAAAGCAAGGAAATTTAGCCCTAATCACTAACGTTTTAGATCATTTTTAGAGAATTTACATTGTATACATAGGTTCCTGGTCAGGGAATAAAGTTCCGAAAAACAAAACCCCGAAAGGCTAAAATTTCGATATTGCGCGAGTCCCAGCTATTTTAATTTGCATTCTTTTTGTCAAATTTTCAAAGACAAAGTGAAGAAAATCACGGTGGAACCATGCTGTATCAAAATTTTGGACTTTCGGTGTGTTAAATTTTTGAACTTTGCTCCACGGCCAGGTTCCTGATGACAAGGTGAAGTAAGATAGGATTCGTTGATTAGAAATAGGAAAAATCGTTAAGTTTTGAAGTTTGATTTTCCATTGACGAGTTGTCAAGTTCCTAACTACACTCACAAGGGGAACCCACAGTCGGGGGGTAACAATTTTTAACAGCAATTTTTGTACGTATTCTAGGGCGAAAATAAAAATATACGTGTTTCAGCGTTTTATCTAATGGGCTTTGGTTTTTATACAATAAATTATTAAAATTCACGTTCTTATTGCCATATATATATCAACTTTTAAACGTCAGATACATTCCCCTTAAAACATTCGAATGCCTGACACCCGGATCATAATCCCGCAGCGAATTCCTGCAAACATTTAAGAAGTCGAATGCGAAGCATTTTTATATGAATTAAATTATGATTTTTGGGTACTTCCTTCCATTTAATCAATCCAATTAACACGCAGCAGTAAGAAAAGATTTTCTTTTAAGTTCTGTAATATACTGTTCTTATACCATTTTGAAGTATGCTCGACCTTTTCCCCTTTTGAGAAAATTTAAAAAAGAATTGTTTAAAGTTTTATAATTTAAATATTGCAAAGAAATATGATTGTATATTTTTAAAAATGTTCCTATCATATGGAATTTACTGCATTATTGCATTTTGGGGGTAATGATGAATATGAAAAAATACATAATTACAGACTCACAATACATTGAAAGCATCACTTTAGAACTCGTGTATTGTTTTCGAAAAATAGTGAAAATATGCATTTATATGAATATAAATATCTCTCTTAATAACAGTTTGATTTCTTGGAAAAATATTTGACGCAATATAAAATATGAAATAGGGATGCTAACAAATAGAAGACTAGAATTATCTCTGTTGCAGAATAATTGAAGTTATCATGGATATCATATTCTGCGATACTTTTAATATTTAGGAAACTGAACAAAAGTTTTGGTATTATAGAACAAAAAAATTTGTTTTATATAAATCGGATGTAGGAAGATATCGCACAATAGCTTTGTTTGAGGGAGAATTTCCGAATGAATGATGCAAAATACCTTATTCAAAATATATAGGACAGTCTTTTACAAGAATCTTTACAAAAAATGAATTTGATTTTTTGTATAAACATATAAATGTATCTTTATGCTACTTTCCGAAAACAATACACGTGTTTTATGGTATTAATTTCATTGTATTATGAGTCTGTAATTACCCACATTCCTCATTACCCCCCAAAATGTAATTTTATTTTGTGAAATATTATTTCTAAAGGTTCTTGTAAGAAACTGCCCTATATTTTTTGTCTTTCGGAGAAACAAATGAGCTTTTTTTAAATAAGACCGCAAAAATTTATTTGTTCATCCAGAATACCAAACTTGTCAAGTTTATGTTCAGTTTCCTAAATATTCAAAGTATCGCGGAATTATTCGTATACATATATGACTAGAATATGGTATGATGCGTCAAAAAAATAAGTGGTTCTATAATATTAAATTCATGATAACTTCAATTATTCTGCAAAAGCGACAATTCTATTCTTCTATTTTGTAGCATTCCTATTTCGTATTTTTTATTGCGTGAAATATTTTTCCCATTATAAAATTTTAAATACTTCTTTTTTAAATTTTCTCAAACGGGAAAAAGACCGAGCTACCGTACTTCAAAATAGTATAAGAATATAGTGTATTATAGTACTTAAAAGAAAATCTTTTCTTGCCGCTGCAGGTTAAACTAGTTTAAAGAATTTCAAATTGGTGATTACATTTAAATGGAGGGAAGGGTGCAAAAATCATAAATTAATTCATATAAAAATGCTTCGCATTCGACTTTTGAAATGTTTACAGGAATTCGCTGTGGGGTTATGATGCGGATGTCAGGCATTCGAATGTTTCAAGGGGAATGTATCTGACCTGACGTTCAAAAGTTGATATATATATATGGCAATAAGAACGTGAATTTCAATAATTTATTGTATAAAAACCAAAACCATTGGATAAAATGCTGAAACACGTATATTTTTATTTTCGCTCTAGAAAATGTACAAAAATTTCCGTTAAAAATCGTGACCCCCCGACCGTGGGTTCCCCTTGTCAAAGAAATTTTAAGTAGTTATACTACTGCTCCGGGAAGTAACAGCTACTGCACGAATTTTTACGAATGGTGGTTAAAATTCGAAATCGTTAAAATAAAATTTGTATGACAAGATACAATTTTATTACATCTTTGAGAATAGTTATTCATAATTTCTAGACAATTTAGTTATTAATAATTAATTTTAATGGTCTGTAAGCGTTAAAAGTGAAAAAATTAGTATTCTTTCATCCTATGGATTCCGTAACGAATACGGTACCAGATACTCCAAAAATGTACTGAACCTTTTTTGTAGAACATGAAATTTCCTACAGAAAAGTCAGTGAGAGACCTAGTCTAAAAGTAATAGTTTAAACACAAGTAACCATGGAATATGCATCATATTTTACAGACATTCTAAAATATTCATAGTTAAATTGTAAGACAAAATCTAGGCTAACCTGTTAACTTTACACTAGGACCCTCGCTGACTTTTTTGTAGGAAATTTCGTGCTCTACAAAAACGGTTCAGTGTATTTTTTGTGTATCTGGCACTGTATTCGTTACGGAAGCCATAGGATGAAAAAAATACTAATTTTTTCACTTTTAACAAAATTTACCCCCAACTTTTCAATGACAATAAAATATTACAAATAAGAAAAATATTTTTACTGGATATAATACAATATGTTATATAGAATCAACTTTTTATTTGTAAACAGACTGTGGTATGCACTCGTTCAGGAGGTTTAACTTTAGTTTCTGAGATTAGAAGAAAGAAAGGGTTTGGTCAAAGATGCTATACTAATATTGCACATTTAGTAATTCATTAATAACTTATTATATTCCTAGATCTCTTGAAACATTCCCGAAAGCAAAAACAACTAAATGGTTTCATGATATTCCTATGGAAGAAATGATCAGAATATTGCCTTTATTTAATTAACAATGCATTCTTATACTGTTTTTGGTTAAAAACATATAATGCATTTCCACTTAGATTAAAATAATGTTCGCTGGTCACATTCTCAAATCTATACGCAGGAAAGCATAGTTTTAAGTTAGTTTATAAGATAGTTTTAGCGTAACAATATCAGGTGCACGGACAAGTATAATTCACATACTTTTGCGATAATTTACGGGTTGAAACTCCTATGTAAATAATTCCTGAATAAATTTATTATTATCATCTGTTCTGCAGTGACCATCTATTCACAAAAATACTCAATGTTTTATATATTGATGAACCCTATTCATATAACTTTATTTTAATCCTTTAACGCCCAAAGTGACCATTTTTTGACAATACTTTCAGTGATGTACAGCATCAACTTAAAATTGCTCAAAAAATTATTGCATAGTAATTTCTAACGTAAAATTTCATGTACTTTCAGTATCCGATACCAGAATGGTCGAAAAATTGTTAATAAAAAGTTATAAACAATTTTTTGGAAAAAATCATGAATTTTCGAGGGAAAAAAAATCGTTTAACCAGAATTTTTGAACAGAGGATTCACTCATGTGTCTAAAGCATGTAGATTTGGTCAATGGCATATATACATTATTGTAAAATAGATAATATACCAAAAATAAACGTGGTGGCCATCGAAGCAACCTCTTTTCCAACAAAGTTTTCTAAAAAGATGTGTGATTTTTTTTTTGCCCAGGATCGGCTTACAGGAAAAAGGTTATAGAACAAAGAGTGATTAGAATTGATTAAAAAACACATGTGAATTTTTTCAGAATTTTTGTATATGACCATTTTTTTAATGCATCGATGGCTGCAATGTTTAATTTAAATTTGGTATTATAACTATATTACAATGAAGTATACATGCCATTGAACAAATCTACATGCATCAGACACCCAAGTTTTTTTCATTGAAAATTAATGTTTTTTTCCAAAAAATTGTTTATAACTTTTTATTAACAATTTCTTCGACCATTCTGATACCGGATTCTGAAAGTACATGAAATTTTACGTTAGAAATGACTACACAACGATTTTTTTAACAGTTTTAAGTTGATGCTGTACATTAATGAAAGTATTGTCAAAAAATGGTCACTTCGGCCGTTAAAGGGTTAAATAACTGTTCGATATGAATGTATCTGAAATATCAACGCAAGAAAGCTGTAACCCATAACTGCATAGAAGTAATAATCACTCAATATTATATACAGAATAAAATGCATTTGAAAAAATAATTTAAATCTTTCGTTATTCTTTTGAATACAATAAAAACAATGAAAGAAACCATTCTGTAGAGATACAAAATCATAAACTTCGTAAAAATTACAGATAGGGAAAATGTTATCTCTGATGTGTCAACTATATATATAGCCTTGTAAATACTGAATTAATTTTGAGCAAACGTAATACATATGAGGGAAAATACATCAAAATGCATTATCAACTGACGCATCATGCGTAAATCTAAAAGAAACTGAATTCAGTGTAACTCTGATGAACAGTTTATAATCTTGATTGTTTATTACGCTTCAATTAAATATAAATATTATGAATAACCATACAAATGATGATAAAAGCAGATAGAAAATATTGAAATAAATTTGAAAATTGTACAAAAACTGTCCCTTTTATTTTAACCGTTAATAGTGTGACATAATTAAGAATAATACATAACTGATTAATTTGTTTTATTTACAAGTTTTAACCTGTTAAAAAATGTATTTCATTCTAAATAATAGCGTTATAAATTATTTCAAGTATTTTGAAAATGAAATCAGATTAATACTTAAAAGTCAAATATAGAGACTTTGAATCGATAAGGGTATAGTTACTAAAAAACACATTTCTGATTTAATTTCAATAGAATTAAATTAAAATTGCAAGATATTTTTTGCCATTATTACGAACCTTTTTTCAATAGATAAAATCTCTTTCAATCGTCTGATGATAAATTCATTTCTCATATATATCAATATGTAGACTTCTGTCTATTAATTAAGGTTAAGGTCATAACGGACACCAAATCGGGTGACAAACAAGGATCATACAAAATTAATTAATGGAGCTGTAAATATTCAAATATACATTTCTCGATTTATTTAATTTCAATGTATTACGCATTATTGTCCTAGACCTTTGAATTTCAGACCTTTGATAGTTCATTCCAGGATCTTGCTTTAACAAATAATGCTGTATCATCTGCGAATGATAATATAGGAATTTTAATGAATAAAATAAATACATTTGACACTGATTATCACAAAATATTACACTATCATTCTCATAGTAGAACTCGATTGTAAATATAATTTATTTTAAATGAGCTCGCAATCTCTACACTTGTGTTGCTAAACCATTTTAATACTAATCGTTGAAAAGTTTCTTTTTTCAGGGGACAATTATTGCCCCTTTTGCGGAGTTTCGTTTGCAATA